>VHKM01000392.1:2912500-3512500 GCA_007210695.1 Neogobius melanostomus
CCAGTTCCAGTGTGTTTTGGCGTGTGCTCCATCTGGCCTCTCCGTGTCCATCAATAACGCCCATCTGAAGCAACTACGAGTCGCAGCTCAGACAGGGATTTGATGGCCGAAATAATAAATAATTTATTTTGTATTAAATGGGAGTTTGATTTCCTAAAACTTTTCCAACTAGTTAAAGCAGACGTTTGTTTGCAGACTTTTCCTGCACTTTAGTATGGGTGATGTTACTGACTGGATCAGTGAGTTTTATCTTCTTTTTTTTTTTAAATATATATATATATATATATAATGTATCATTTATTTATAGACTGTACTGTTAAGTTTTTAAGAAGTGCAGTCCACATGTTCACAAATTTTGAATAGGTCAGGCAACAATTTTGTTTGCTTTATTGTTGCAATTTTCACTTTAAATGAATCTAATATTGTTTGTTATGAAACGGACTGATTTATGGCTTGTGTTAGGTGAAAAATACATGAGAAGAGGACCTTGCAACAATAATCGCATATTTAATCGCAATCGCAATATTTAAGAAAAAAATCGCAATTAGATTATTTTCCAAAATCGTTCAGCCCTAGTATATATATATATATGTGTGTATGTGTGTATATATATATATGTGTGTATGTGTGTATATATATATATGTGTATATGTGTGTATATATATATGTGTGTGTATATATATATATATATGTGTATATGTGTGTATATATATATATATATTATATATATAATGTGTGTGTGTATATATATGTGTGTGTGTGTGTGTGTATATATATGTGTGTGTGTGTGTGTGTATATATATATATGTATATATGTGTGTATATATATATATATGTATATATGCACGGCGTATTGTTTTAAATGTTGGTATGAAAAGTGCTTTATAAATAAAATTTGATTGTTTGATCTTGATCTGTTTTTGAATGAATGAGGATGTGTTTGTCTGTGAGTGGTGGTTTGTGGGCTCAATGGAGCAGAGGGGCAGCCTAGTCTAGGGGGCGGCTGTGGCTACAATAGTAGCTTAGCACCACGGAGTATAGCGTGAATGAATAATGACTACAGTGTGCCGCCCTAAGGAACTTGGTAGAACTGGCTTTAAAAGTGTAAGAAGAGTGGAAGCCATTATTATTATTATTATTAAAGAACAATTCTAATAATTTCTTGTGTTGTTTAGATTTTATGGATATATTAAAACCTTTTGTTCTTTTACAGAAGGATCAAAGAGGACCCAGACTGTGGAGGTAAGAGACAAATGTATATGTTTAATTATATATTATTCATTACTTTGTTGCTGCGTATCTCTCTTATCAAATGGTCTGAAGCAGATACAAAGTAGGTGTAGTTCATCGGTTTGTAGTTGACTTTCTCACGTGAATTAGTTTACAGTGTATAGATTTTTTTTTTATGTTTTACTTTACTACTGTCTTAATGGTCGTGCTCTGTCTGTGATGTGTCAGTTAGTACAAAAATACACTAATGAAGGAGTGAGCACCAGAGCTGGAGTCAGCAGGAATTGCAGAGTGAAGCGGTGCAAAACTGCTATGGGTCTGTCTGCATTCTCAGTGAAAGGGACACAGTTTTGGAACTCTTTTTGCCACTGGAGCCTAAGTCCTAAATGAACCTGAGACTTTCTCCCTGAAGCTAAAGCTGTGGCTAAAGAACAAACAAAAGTGTGAGCACTGAACTGCATGACTGGACTTTGGCTGTGAAGTGGTCAGATACGTCTTCTCTTCTTCTCTTTATTGTTGTATTGTTTGATGCTTTTTACTGATTTTTCATCTTTCTATTCTTATGCTCTGAAAGTGAAAACAGAGCAGCTTCATCATCATCGTCATAATCCTGTGTTTTGTCATAATCCTTTCTTGTCATGTCCAAGTCTTTCATGTCACAGGCAAAGCTTTGTTTGTTGTCATACAGCAGTTCATTGTAGTTATCAATGCCAGACAATATACCAGACTTCCCTTCTTCTTCTGAAGAGCAAAGTAGAGAAGTGCCTTTTCCAGTCCCTGTGCCGCCGCACATGTCACCAAAGCCAGTCTCTGTAGCTCCTTTTGTTGTCGGCCCCTTGGTGGACCTGTCCACCGCCGGCCCCTTGGACAGTGAACTACGAAACATGTGTTAGTGTGTGCCATCAATGAGGTTTTAGGAAAAACTTCTCCCGGTGTATCTTTTAAGGATATTTATGTTTATCTTCTCCATGGTACTCAAACCGTTAGCCACCATCACGCTGGATTGTACAGTCACAAAAGGAAGGCAGCAGCAGAAACAGAACAGCATCACAGTAGTGCAGCGCTCTGTGCCGACAGGTACATTGTTCTATATTAACTTTCTAGTACGGGAAATGACGCAACCAGTTTTAAATGATGAATTACAAACTATTTTATATTCTAAACTAATACTGTTTCTGCTGTATCTGCTTATTGTAAACTACTTCATTTATACTTACATGAAACCACAGAAAACTTTTAAAACATAATTCAAACACTATGGATAATTCTTCTGAACTGTCCTATCTATTTTATAAAGGTTACTTCATTGATACACAAGTTTAATTACCTAGCTTCACCAGAGGAAACACCTTTAATAATCTGAAAAAAAAAAAGAACCCATACATGAAAAATGCAATACTTCTTCAACAAATACTAAGGAGGGCTGGGTGATTTTGCATAAAAAGAAAGTTTTTTTTAAAGAAAACTCCAGTGGGTCACTTGACTCAAAACAAAGTCCAGTGGGTCACTTGGATTTCAATTACCAAAGAGCTAAAAACACAAGAAAAATACACAATGTGAGTGAATATAAACTTTCAGGGATAAAAAGACACTAATAAAACATAATGTGAGCTAATATAAACTTTAAAAGGATCTATGGCAAAGAATTATAATTTGTCAAATGCTTAACATTACTTTCGGGTCCTCTGGGTCTGTCCAGGGAAAAGGGCAGGGCTCTCGAGTGCTCCAGCGATGTCATGGTCCTCCTCAGGCAGGGGTCCATTGCGTGGGGCTGACGGGGATGTCGATCGTTTGCGTCATTGTTCATCTTGTTGTGGTTCACTTTGTTCCTGTTCGTGGCACCTCCTTGCCCAATGTTCGTATTGCACGGCTTCCTCTTCTTCAATCTCTGAGGTTTTCACTGTTTCTGCAGTTTCGCGGTGTCCTTGTCCTCCATTGTTGTAGATGGTCACAGTTGCTGCCTCACAGATGAAGCAGGTGCTGTAACCGGTTTTGCACAGGTGCAGATACTGGTCGGTCTACTGGTTTAGAGTTGCTTGTAGTCTTCCATCCTGTCGTTATCAAGGTTTTGGTTTTGGAGCTTCTTCTCTAAAGAATTGTCGTCTTCGTCATCAGGCAGTAGCATGTTTGGTTTGTCGTAGTTGTTCTCTGGTTAGGCATCTGGTTTTCTTAGACTTGCTCGTATTTCTCTCTTGTTTTGGTTCGCAGTTCTGTTTTCTCTGGACAGTGCTCTTCTCTGGTCTTCTTCGATTGCCCGCATGTTTCTCTGGTTAGACAGTTGCCCGCAAAGTTGGACTTGCCCTCCAACAATCTGTGGAAGTTTAAAAGTAACAAAAACTCCCGGAGAGTAGCGGATCATGCCCAGGGACACATTTATTAATGACAGTAACAAGCAGAAGTTCACAGAGAGGCACCACCACCCAAACATTTACATTTTATCATATTTTCATTGGCCATAACACATAAACATTCACAGGAGAGCGTGGAATAAGTAAGTACACCGCCAAGATTCATCCTAATTGTTGTGTCTAATCTGCAACTACAGAAAGCAGTTATTGCCGCAAAAGAAGGGTCATCCAGCTATTTAATACAGGGGTGCACCCACTTAATCCACGCTGTTGTGGATCAATTTACAAGAGTTACATGCGTTTGTATGTGAGCCTCACACTTTTTAAGGGACCAAAAGTAATGGGACAAGTAGCTGCTCAGCGGTTCCATGGCCAGGTGTCTGCTCTTCCCTCATTATCCCATTCATAAGGAACAGGTGAGACGTCCAGAGTTTATTTCAAGTGTGATATTTGCATTTTGGATACTGTTGCTGTTAGCTCTTCAATTCATATTAGAATTATCACTATCAATGAAGAAAGCCATTATTAGGCTGACAAATCAAAACAAACCCATAAGAGAGATAGCAAACATATTAGGCGTGGCTAAATCAACAGTTTGGAACATTATAAAAAAGAAAACAACAACACCAAAGGACCTGGAAGGCCACAGATGACAAATGTGATGGATGACCAAAGAACTATTTCCATGGTGAAGAAAACCCCTTCACAACAATAGGTCAGATCAAAAAACACTCTCCAGGAGGTGGGTGTATGTGTGTCAAATTCAACAAACAAGAGAAGACTTCACCAGAGAGAATACAGACGATTTAACCACAAGGTGCAAACCACTGGTGAGCCTCAAAAACAGGAGGCTGATTAGAGCAAAAAAACAAAAAACATCTTGACATCCGAGGACAGATGAGACAAAGATCAACTTGTACCAGAGGGATGGGAAGAGAAAAATGGAGAAATAAAGGAACTGCTCATGATTCAAACATTCCACCTCATCAGTGAAACACGGTGGTGCAGCATTATGGCATGGGCTTGTATGGGCCAATGGCACTGGTTCCCTTGTGTTTATTGATGATGTGGCTGTTGACAAAAGCAGCAGGATGAATTCTGAAGTGTTTCAGACAATATTATGAGCTCATATTCAGCCAAATGCTTGGACGCCGCTTCACAGTGCAGATGGACAATGACCCAAAGCTACTGCCAAAGCCACCAAAGAGCTTTTTATGGCAAAGAAGTGAAATGTTATTCAGTGGCCAAATCAATCACCTGAATCCAGTTGAGCAGCATTTCACTTGCTGAAGACCAAACTGAAGGGAAAATGCTCCAAGAACAAGCAGGAACTGAAGACATTGCAGTAGAGGCCTGGCAGAGCATCACCAGGGATGAAACCCAGCGCCTGGTGAGGTCTATGCCTTCTAGACTTCAGGCTGTCATTGACTGCAAAGGATTTGCAACCAAATATTATAAAGGAAAAGGTTTGATTTTATAATTGTTACTTTGTCCCATTACTTTTGGTCCCTTAAAAAGTGGGAGGCTCGCATACAAACGCTTGTAAATGCTACACCGTTCATCTGATTTGGATGTAAATAGCGTCAAATTAAAGCTGAAAGTCTGCAGTTTAAGTACATCTTTGTTGTTTCATTTCAAATCCATTGTGGCTTGTGTAAGTAAATTACAGTCTGGTGAAATATTGTGGAAACTCACATAGAACAATGGGCTTTATGTGGTTAACTAACTTGGAAATATAATGTGGAATGTACCATGAATTTTTGTTGTATGATTGCAATTTTATTAATAGAATCAAATGCTAAAGGTGAGAAGTGTATTAATGGCTGTCCTATGTATGTGTGCCTCCTGCCCCATGGGTCACTGTGGTTTCCATTTTCTTCTAAGGAGACACACCTGTTATAAAGGACAGGAAATTGGCACCAGGTGTTGGAATGTGCAGAGGCAACAAGATTTTTGGACCGTATTGATTTGTCTATTGTAAGAGTTCTTGTTCTAATTTAAGACAGAAGGTAAAATCAATCAGTTTAGTAACGTCACTAGACTCTCTTGGTGTTTTGCAAGACACAAGTGCTTAAAGAACTTCTGTACACCGTCAACCAATAGTGGCTATTGGCACAGGGCAATTTAGCCACTATATGTTTTTTGACATTTAATATTATTTGACTTACATTTACATAAAATGTGAGTCATCTTTGGTCTTAACTTTTGTAATTCCAGTCTTATATTTCACATTACGAAGTGTGCAGGGACCCTGTCCACAAACTGTGGAGGTAGTTTTATGTCTGAAACTAACGGGAGGCCGTTCTCTGCTGCTCGGCCTCTGGACTGGACTGGACAATGGTTAACAAATGGACTCAAGATCTTAAAGTATGTTAGCTGTTATGACAGCTGCTTCTGATGACATGTAAAGATTTCAACAACTCTAATCCTAGTGTCTGACCAAATGAACACTGAATGCTTTACTATGGAGGATATTATTCCTGCATTTTCAAAACAGTTCAAACAGACCCTTAAGCTCACAGCCTGTTTTGCCCCAGGCCCTCCCTCTATTCTGCAACTGAGAAACTATATTTTTAGTTTGTGTTGTGTTTTATGTTTGTATTTCTCAGGTACTGTTTTTGAGTTGTTTTGTTTTAAAGACTTGTCATTTGGTGATCAACAGTTTATGGTATCTGTCTGTCTGTTCCTGCAGGTGTTCAGAGTCCACATGAGGCGGCTCCCAGTCTGATCCAGATTAAAGAGGAACCAAAGGAGATTCAAATCAAACAGGAGTCGATCCAAGTTTTCCCAGTCATTGACTCTGTGAGGAGTAAGAAAGAAGAGTCTCTGCTTCATGAAACAGTGAAAGAGGAGTACAGAGACGGAGCAGAAGATGAGAATTCCTCTGACACTGACGACTCTGCAGACTGGTCTCCCACTCCACAAACACACACCGAACAGCTGCAGGAGCCGGCTCATGGGAACAATATGAGTGGAGAGGGAGGTCCAGACAAACCTCACAAATGCTCTCACTGTGGGAAGAAGTTTGCGCATTGGAGTTACCTGACGAGACACTTATGGTCTCACTTGGGAGAGAAGATAATCAGGTGTTCTGTTTGTGGAAAGAGTTTTTCACAAAATGGTAATCTTAAAACACACATGAGGACTCACACAGGACAGAAACCATTTAAGTGTCTTGTTTGTGGAAAGGGTTGTTCAGTAAGTTGTGATCTGAAAAAACACATGAGGACTCACACAGAGAATCCATGCAGGTGTTCTGTTTGTGGAAAGAGTTTTTCACAAAATGTAATCTTAAAACACACATGAGGACTCACACAGGAGAGAAACCATTTAGGTGTTCTGTTTGTTCAATGACTTTTAGTCAGAATACTACTTTGAAAACACACATGAGGATTCACACAGGAGAGAAACCATTTACGTGTTCTGTTTGTCCAATGACTTTTAGACAGAATACTACTTTGAAAACACACATGAGGACTCACACAGGAGAGAAACCATTTAAGTGTCCTGTTTGTGGAAAGGGTTGTTCAGTAAGTTGTGATCTGAAAAAACACATGAGGACTCACACAGAGAATCCATGCAGGTGTTCTGTTTGTGGAAAGAGTTTTTCACAAAATGTTGACCTGAAAAAACACACGAGGACTCACACAGGAGAGAAACCATGCAGCTGTTCTGTTTGTGAAAAGAGTTTTAAGCTAAGTAGTGATCTGAAAAGACACATGAGGACTCACACAGGAGAGAAACCATTCAGTTGTTCAATTTGTGGAAAGAGTTTTTCACAAAATTGTCATCTTAAAGCACACATGAGGACTCACACAGATGGGAATAGGGTTGTTCCGATGGATGATACCATCGTCCATCGTGATCAGAAACGCGCACTGATCTTCTGTACCCCTAGTAACTATGTTCAAACTGCAGGGCTTAATGCTCAATTCTGATTTTTCTTGCAAGGGTGTTCATATTACTCTAAAATGCAACCTGTATGTGATCTCCAGTCTGAACCGGATGCAGCTCGAATGCATCACACAGTAGACGGCACGGCGCTCTGCTGTTTGAGGAAGTAAACAGAAAAAAGTGCTGCGTATCTAGCAATGTAAAGGTTTTAGGAAGCTAACGGAGTGAGTACATCAATATCCAAATCATTTTAAGAAGGAAGAGAGACCGTTTTTTTTTTTTTTGGACTATGGACTTTTGTGGAGCAGACAGAGCGATGTCTTTAACGAGAAATGTGCCGCTGTGGGGTTGACACATCTGGAGAAGAAGTCCCTGATACAGTTGGTGTTTGTGGATTCCAGCACGTTAAATACGGTCCATCCTCATCTGACGGGACAAAAGCTGCTCCACATACTGAACTTTACATTGTCTTGTTTACTGTTTCATTGCTTTAATGTTTGTGCAGTCCAGCCTATTGTTTTGTTTCATTGCTTTTGTATAGTCCTGTGAGGCAAAGTTACAGAGAAACAAAAAACTAGTATATTTCCATAAATCTTGCCAGACAGCTTCAGTCTGATGTCTATGGTGGCAGCCATGTTGTTTACTGTTAAAGGCCAGCTTTATTGTCTGCGCCAGTGCGTCAATACACACGTGTTCAGTTCTTAATGTGAATATTTATATTTTCACTAATTTACCAACTTGGAGTTAGTTTCTACTATTTGCAACATTAGTTCTTCTGAGAATTACTTCCATGTGCGATATGATAAGTTACAATTGTCTTTATTGATCTCACAATGGAGAAATTCACGGTAACGCTTTAGAATACAGCCCGCGAGTTTCAGATGTAAGTACGGCTAACAAGAAAGTAATTACACATATAAGTACAGGTACTCTTACAACGTGTAACAAGGGGGAACAATGTGTACAGCAGTACAATTACAGGGGAACAATGTGTAACAAGGCAGTACAAATTACAGGGGAACAATGTGTAACAAGTACAAATAATAAAATTAACAAGGCAGTACAAAGTGTAACAAGGGGGAACAATGTGTAACAAGGCAGTACAACGTGTAACAAGGGGGAACAATGTGTAACAAGGCCGTACAAATTATTACAAGGGGGAACAATGTGTAACAAGGCAGTACAAAGTAACAAGGGGAAACGATGTGTAACAAGGCAGTACAAAGTGTAACAAGGGGGAACAATGTGTAACAAGGCAGTACAAATTATTACAAGGGGAACAATGTGTAACAAGGCAGTACAAAGTGTTACAAGGGGAACAATGTGTAACAAGGGGGAACAATGTGTAACAAGGCAGTAAGTTAAATTATCCTTTATTAATCTCTGTAGAGAAATCTCTTTAGAGAAATGTATTCTCTGCATTTGACCCATCAATGTCGCAGGGGCAAGCTGTAGGAGCAGTGAGCTGCTGGCGTGGGCCAGCTCGGAGTCATATCTTCACTTTCACAACAGTAATACTGTTGTCCTGCAACATTAAAATTAATGCACAATTTATAATACCACATTCCCTTTTGCCACAACTATGTGACAGCTCAGCACCATTAATTGCTCTTTGAATACCTTTACTACACCTTGACACGTAGTTACACATTGTACTGCCTTGTTACACATTGTTCCCCCTTGTTACACATTGTACTGCCTTGTTACACATTGTTCCCCCTTGTTACACTTTGTACTGCCTTGTTACACATTGTTCCCCCTTGTAACGCTTTGTACTTCCTTGTTACACAGTGTTCCCCCTTGTTACATGTTGTAAGAGTACCTGTACTTACATGTGTAATTCCTTTCTTGTTACCGCTACTTACACCTGGAACTCGCGGGCTGTATTCTAAAGCATTACCAAATTCACTTGTTACATCGGCTCCAATATCCAAGTAAAATTGGTACCGCGTGATATCCTTAACTGAATTGAAAACAATCTAACTGAATTATGGATTGGAATCGAATTGGGCCCTTGTGAAGAGAATCGAATCGATTTGGGAAATCCGAATCAATACCCAGCCCTAGTGCAGCCCACTCCCCTCTGGTGGCCAGTTCAGGTCACTGCCTTTGCATAAACAAAGAGCACAGTCCAGTTTTGTACCCACCTCTATTGGGCTACTGAACTCAAAGTGATTTTAAGCAGACAAACAGCAGGGGGATGCCTGTTGTTTGTCGTGTGTATGACTGACTGCTCATTGTTTCTTTTATTTTATTTTTTTCCTGTTCACTGTTATAATACTGCTCCACGAGTGAAGTTCCTAACAGATTAATAAAGTTCTCATCTGATGTTTTCTACCACTGTATACGAACACTCATTCAATGAAATATGGTCACCTAAAATGCACCAGATTGCACCCGTTTACCCCATAAAACATTCAACAAAACACAGCCGACTGTGTGGCATTTATGGATAAGAATGCACTGTATGTTGTAAGCCAACAATGTAAGGACAAAAAAAAAAGAAAGAAGAAAAAGTGTGCTTTGTAGTAACCCGACCCACCCGCACCCGAAGTTTGCCGTATTTTTGAGGTACCCGAACCGCGGGCAACCTGTGGGGCCCACGGGTGTCGGGTCAACCCGCGCATCACTAGCCCCCTGCAATGTGTAGGATTAGAATTTGGTTATCATTAAGGTTGAGCCACAAAACCACTAAAACAAATCCTAGTTTGTGAAACTGTTCTCAAGCAATGGCAATAAAATCTATTCTGATTCTGATTAAGTTTAAGCCACAAAACCACTAACATTAAGTTTAGGGTTAGGGTTCAGTATGGCACTTGTTTTTTCCAGAAGAATTTGTAGCCCCCAAAAAATGTATATTTTACCTATTTGTATTATTGTTTCAGTTTGCACATAAGATATGCATTTTAATTACTTTACACATGCCTTATGTATGTATAAATGTATAAATAATGTGAAATTAACTAAAATGTGCACATTTTATTTTGTTTACTGCTAAAGTGTGTTATTGAAAACATGTTTCACTTCACCTGCAATGTCTCACCCTTTAATTTCACCCTTTTAATTTCATGTGAGGTTATTTAATTGATAAAAGCTCACAGCCTCATATTCATGAGCTACTTCCTGTGATGTCATCGAGGTCACTGGTTCTAAACACTGGGTATCATTACCATGTTTGTTTGTTGTTTACGCCTGGCCTGTCGCTCTATGACTTTACTCACCGCTACAAATGCGGCACAACAGCAGTGCCCAAGCACATGTGCGACACACACATGTGTTAAGTAATGCATCAACATGAAGCAAGGTAAAACTAAAATAACAAAGACACAGCATCTTACTAACCTGAGGAGAGTAACTTCTTGTAGCGTCAGGTTAAGGCTGTGTCAGGTTAAGGCCACTTTAGTCCAAACTCTGTTTAGTTTGATAGAAAGAGTTGTCCATGCCGTGGTAGAAGTAAAGCCTCACGATAGTTTCTGCTCCTCGTTTCCTGATGAGTCCATAAGCGATTTCAAAGGTTAGGGCAGCAGGATGGGGGCTCGCCTCCCACCCTGGCTTTTTAATGCACCTCATAAATAGGGAAAACAATCAAAAAACACTGACAGAACAATCTTAACCAACATTATTACAGTTGAAGCAGGAATTATAGAAATGAGAAACATGATACATTTGAAAATGATACTTTTGAGAATGCTATTATTGTCATTGTTATTATTTTGATGATAATATATGTATAATATGTGTGCTAGTAATGTATGTGTGTGTATATATATATATATATATAATATATATATATATATATATATATATATATATATATATATATATATATATATATATATATATATAATATATATACGTGCTCAGTGAATGTCTCAGACAATGGGGAACAGAAGATGAGGTGCTGGAGGTCCCGTCATGGGAGGACAAGCCCCTACACGGCATGTACCACCGAAACATAACTGAAGTGGCAGATATCAAGAAATCCTACCAATGGCTGGACAGAGCTGGCCTGAAGGACAGCACAGAGACACTCATCATGGCTGTACAGGAGCAGGCCTTGAGCACCAGAGCAATAGAGGCCCAGATCTATCACACCAGACAAGACCCCAGGTGTAGACTGTGCAAAGAGGCCAATGAGACAATCCAGCACATAACTACAGGGTGCAAGATGCTGGCAGGGAAAGCTTACATGGAGCGCCATAACCAAGTGGCTGGCATAGTGTACAGGAACATCTGTGCAGAGTATGGGCTGGAAACCCCAAGGTCAAAGTGGGAAACACCTCCAAAGGTGGTAGAGAATGACCGAGCCAAGATCCTGTGGGACTTCCAGATACAGACAGACAGAATGGTAATGGCGAACCAACCGGACATTGTAGTGGTGGACAAAGCGCAGAGGAAAGCCGTGGTGGTTGACATAGCAATACCAAGCGACTTCAACATCAGGAAAAAGGAACACGAGAAACTAGAGAAATACCAGGGGCTCAGAGAAGAGCTAGAGAAGGCTTGGAGAGTGAAGGCATCAGTGGTGCCCGTGGTCGTTGGGGCACTCGGGGCAGTGACCCCGAAACTGGAGGAGTGGCTCCAACAGATCCCAGGAAATACATCAGACATCTCGGTCCAGAAAAGTGCAGTTCTAGGAACAGCAAAGATACTGCGCAGAACCCTCAAGCTCCCAGGCCTCTGGTAGAGGACCCGAGCTTGGAGGAAAAAGAGACCGCCCGCGGAGGGTGAGGAAGAGTTTTTTGTTTATATATATATATATATATATATATATATATATATATATATATATATATATATATATATATATATATATATATATATATATATATATATATGTCCCGTCATGGGAGGACAAGCCCCTACACGGCATGTACCACCGAAACATAACTGAAGTGGCGGATATCAAGAAATCCTACCAATGGCTGGACAGAGCTGGCCTGAAGGACAGCACAGAGGCACACATCATGGGCAGGAGCAGGCCTTGAGCACCAGAGCAATAGAGGCCCAGATCTATCACACCAGACAAGACCCCAGGTGTAGACTGTGCAAAGAGGCCAATGAGACAATCCAGCACATAACTGCAGGATGTAAGATGCTGGCAGGGAAAGCTTACATGGAGCGCCATAACCAAGTGGCTGGCATAGTGTACAGGAACATCTGTGCAGAGTATGGGCTGGAAACCCCAAGGTCAAAGTGGGAAACACCTCCAAAGGTGGTAGAGAATGACCGAGCCAAGATCCTGTGGACTTCCAGATACAGACAGACAGAATGGTAATGGCGAACCAACCGGACATTGTAGTGGTGGACAAAGCGCAGAGGAAAGCCGTGGTGGTTGACATAGCAATACCAAGTGACTTCAACATCAGGAAAAAGGAACACGAGAAACTAGAGAAATACCAGGGGCTCAGAGAAGAGCTAGAGAAGGCTTGGAGAGTGAAGGCATCAGTGGTGCCCGTGGTCGTTGGGGCACTCGGGGCTGTGACCCCCAAACTGGAGGAGTGGCTCCAGCAGATCCCAGGAAATACATCAGACATCTCGGTCCAGAAAAGTGCAGTTCTAGGAACCGCAAAGATACTGCGCAGAACCCTCAAGCTCCCAGGCCTCTGGTAGAGGACCCGAGCTTGGAGGAAAAAGAGACCGCCCGCGGAGGGTGAGGAAGAGTTAGTATATATATATATATATATATATATATATATATATACTATGTATATATGTATATCTAAAACACTATGACTACTTAAACAATAAGTAAATCAATAGAATGGTGACCAGAATGGTAATACATGCAATGATAAAAGAATAAGAGAAAATTGTAAAAGTAAATACACTCAGAAATCACAAACTTTTCTATTTCTATTGTATTGCATAGTAGTTGTTCTGTGTACAGTTTCCCCCACCTGAGCAGTAGCTCTCTGCAGTTTATCCAGGGTCATCATAGGCTTCTTTGTAACAGCTCTGGTCAGTGCTGTCCTTGTTCGGTCAGTAAGTTGAGGAGGACGGCCATGTCTTGGTAGGTTTGCAGTGATGCCATACTCTTTCCTTTTCTGGATGGTGTAACTTTACCTCGGACATGTCTGGTGTGTTCTTGGACTTCATGATGCTGTCTGCTCCCCAATATTCTCCTAACAGACCTCTGAGACCATCACAGAGCAGCTGTATTTGAGATTAGATTACACAGAGGTGGACTCTATTTGGTCATTGGGTGTGATCATTCAGAAATAATCAGGCAACTTGTAACAGCTCTGGCTCAAGAGCCGCATCAAAAAGGAGGGGACACAGCGAAAAGAGTTAAGGTGCGTTCAGACCGAACGTGCGTCCACGCTCCGTCAGCCTCTAGTTGGACGCCAAACATTGCCGCTTCACACTCGCGAGAAACGCCTGTTTGCTGGCGCGTGAAGTTTTGCAAGAGTCATAATTAGGAGGCGTGTCATACAACTCAGGCCGAGCGCAAACCGCGATGATCAACTTCTCCTCCATGCTGCAGGTCAGGGGCGCAACTACCGCAACTACCCCCCCTCCCACACACACAAACACACACATGGCTCTTTGATGGTTGTTTCTTTTTTTTTAAAGAAAATAAATACCCTCTGAATTGACTTTATTTTAACGAAAATGTCACTATTTCACACAATATAACATCGATATTTCCCTCTATGGAGTTTGTTATCACAAAAAAACAATCACACGGCCCAATTAAAAGCTTCTGTTGCTTCATTCACGTAACTTTTCCTCCTCTCCCTCTCTCTCCCTCGCGCAAGAGGGAGAAAACAACGCAAGCTTCAACGCGATCTCCTCTGTAACCGTGTTTATTATTTCATTAGGACTTTTATTTCTCAAACTTGTTGCCTTATGCTCACTTTGAGCTCGTGGGGCTGCAGGCTGCAGCAGTAGCGGTGGAGATGACAGTCCCTCTGCACTCCTCTCTGCCCCACTCCAGCAGTGACTTTTGTTTCGCAAAATAAGCATGTGTCACACACGGTGAGGTTCTAAACCAGCTTGGAGAATACCACTGTTAAATAATGACGCCGTGCTTTAAAAGTTTATATATAGATTTAATAGAAAAATGTATAAAAATAGTCAATATGATATACAAAAGGAAACCCAGAGCCAACGGATGCGGAAGTCTAAAAGTTCAGTCCCCCCTCAATAAAATCCGAACGTGGGTACGGTTGGGAGAGAGGAGGCGAGTTGGTCTCACGGGGGATGGGGGGCCGTTCAGTGCAGCTCGAAGTCCCAGTATCGCTTGATGAAAGGAGGCGTGGCGTCCCCTCGTTCGCAGCGCTTGTCCCCTGACACTGTAGAGAAGGGAATTCGACCTCGGTAAGTGTGCAGCAGAAATAAAACAAATCACGGTGCACGCGAGTCAGCAGGGGGTTCACGTCCCTTCACTTAGCTCTCGTTATGCGTTGAATTGAGTCTGAGCGGTCCGTAGCGCGTCCGCCCCCCCGACGCGTTCTTCTCCACCTGCGTTGCGTCTTGAACCGCCTCCGGTCACACGGTGCTCTCCCCCCGTCCACGTTACTTCCAACGACCTGGGTAAAGACGCCGTTAAACAGCGGGGGTAGAGGAGGATCCCAGGGAAAGCAGGATCAGAATGACAATAAGAGGGAGAGGCACGACAGGCTGGACACGTCCCTTTACTTAGCTGGTTTAGGCGTTGTACATGATCCGGCCCGCTCCTCCACGGCTGCTCCTCGGCCTCGTCTCCGCCGATTTCCCCACAGCCTCACCGGTAGTTCGCTAGCGCCGTCAGTCCTTCACTCCTGTACTCTCCCACTCCGCGTGTGCACCTTCTCGGCTACCTGGCCGCCTTTCTTTCTCTCCTCCTCCCCACACAACTTCCTCCTTCATAAGCGCCAGTCTTGTTGGTCGCAACCAATCAGCTTCGGTCAGGGGAGTGGATCACTAATTGACTGTCATGTAGCGCCCTGTCACCCCAAACTCAAAACACTGCAAAAGTCACTACAACCAAAATACACACAAGTTGGGCGAACTCTTACATGCGCCAATACAAGGAGTTTAAGTATGACAAATAAACGGGCCAGTGTCACATGCACAACTAAAGTGACGCCCGTCCCCCAAAGAGGAATAAAAAAAAAAAACACTTCACCACCGCGAACCTGTTCATATCGTTCACTGTAAAGACTCGTTCAAAAGAGCCGGATCGTTCACGACCGACACACATAGACTGTTAAAAAGAACACATCACTATTGGCGCCCCTATGAAAGGCATATATTGCGTATGCCCTTTTTGCGCCACTGCTGCAGGTAACAAGTGACGCTTGTGCTCACTATTTGAGCCCAGTCCCTGATTGGTTAACAAGGCGTAAATGAACGCACGTGTAGATTGTGATTACTTGAGTGCAAGAAGCAGTGGGCGGGGCATCGCTGCTCTGTACCGCGCTGTTCTCACTGGTTTTGACGCGCGTTAATCCTCATCTGCTCGCATTTGCAACGCTTCATACGCGCGGACATCTTTGCTTACATTTCGACGCGCGTCGAAGCACGTCTACATCGGGTTAACATGGAAGTTGGTGGCGTGTCAGCGTTTGGTCTGTACGCACCATTAAGCTCTAACAGAGCGTTTAATCAAAGTAACAATAGTAAAGCAGCCGACGCGATGTGGCATCTCCGAGGCCAGGTGGATCAGAGACAGAGAAGCAGACCAGGAGTGGGAAAGGGGCGGTCCTTTTTCTGGCAGCCAACAGGAAACACCGGGCCCAGGCGCATCCGTGGTTACCTCAGAATAAAATAACATGATTAGTGGACAATCATGACATGGTCCCCCAAGCTAGGGGCCGTCACAAATATTACAGTGTTTTTTTTTTTTTTGGATCTTTTAAGCGCCATTCACCGCAATCAACTAAAAAAAAAAATCATTAGGCTGACTAGGAAATAATCAGACCGGAATCACTAATGGACATTTAAAGCCAGGTCCATAATTATTGGGAAATGGACTGAATTCTAATCTTTTTGGCTCTATGAACCACCACAATCCATTTCAAATGAAACAACCAAGATGTGCTTCATCTGCAGTCTTTCAGCTTTAATTTGTGGCTATTTACATCCAAATCAACTGAACGGTGTGGAATTGCGACCGTTTGTACGTATGTGTGCCTCCCACTTTTGAAAGGACTGAAAGTAATGGGACACAGTAACAACTAGAAATGCAGCAATGGCTGCGCCATTGCGATTGACTGCGGAACTGCGGGAATCGAATGCATAAATTGCATAAATTGCAGAAATTGGTTAATTTGCATAATCTAATGTTCATAAACTGGATGAATTGCATAAACTGGTTAAATTGCAGAAAAACTGTAAAGTGCATAAATTTGTTAATTTGCATAATCTAATTTGCATAAACCGGTAAAATGCATGAACAGTTTAAATTGCACAAACTGTTATGTTGCATAAACTGGTTAAATTGCAAAAAAAACGGTAAAATGCATTAATTGGTTAATTTGCATAAATTATATAAACTGCATTAACTGTTTAAATTTCATAAATCCTAAATGGCATGAATTGTTATGTTGCATAAACTGGTTAAAATGCGTAAACTGGTTAAAATGCGTAAACTGGTTAAATTCCATAAAGTGGTTAATTTGCATAAATTGTTTATATTGCATAAACTTTTTAAATTCCATAAACTGGTCAAACTGTTGAAATCGTCTAAATGCTGAAATTGCAGAAGCTGCACAAATGGCTGAAACACATGGAGAGCCAGAAATCCCATTGGCTGGATTCGCCATACACACTAATGGAGCAGAGACCACATACACACCAATGCAAAAATTTCAAATTCCTGTAGAAAAAAACTGGAAAACTGCAGAAGGCCAATTTTTCTCAAATCCCACAAGTTGCGGAAGCTGAACATGCACAAGTTGCAGAAATTGCAGAAATTGCGGAAAAAAATGCGGAAAAGCATGAATTTGCGGGAGCCCCATTATGCGTCAATGGGAAAAATGTGCGGTATTTCGTCCGATTGCGGAAAAACCGTAAATCGCAGAAGTCCCAAAAGTAATAGCAGGATTCTCCTCAACATGCGGAACGTTTTGATGCATAACTTGCAGAAATTGCACAAAGCATGAAAGTGCTGAAAGCTGCAGAAAATCAGGAAAAAGATGGAATAATATTAAAGAACATGAAAACCAATGATTGACTGCGGAAGATTCCGCAGTCAATCAATTATAAATCACACTTTTTCCTTTCAATATGCTTGTGAGGCGGCAGGGTGGGGTTGGTCATTGAGCTAGTTTTACCTCTTGGACCTGGCAACCCCGCTCAGACCCCGGTGTTCGAGATTGTGGCTGTTTCCCAATTGCAAGGATCCATCCTCCGTCTGTCCACTCATTGACGTCCTCGCCTACTTCGCGCTGCCTGTGCTTTGTCATGTGGATTTGGATTTGAAATCTAGTTGATTTGCTATGCTGATTGTTGTCATACATAGCAGCTAATATCTTCACTTGAAACATGCTCAATCAATTAATATATCCAGCTGTCTGCTAATATAAACATAAGAGCTGTCAATGGAAATGTGGCCAGCAGAGGCAGGGTAAATGAGTAAATGTCATTTACTCAAGTCAACTTGTAACACTTTTTAATGCTGTCCCAAATAGCAAAATAATTATCACCTGGTTATTCATATATTGTAATAAATTCATGATGAAAAAAGTCCTTTTGTCAATCTGAACAGTAATTGCGCTGTGGACCTTGCAAAAAGTGGTTTGAATCAGTCGTTCAGGGAGGATTTTGTAGTGGTAATATTAATAACTTAAACCATGCAAGGACTGCCTTTAAAAGAGTCAAAATAAAAATTCACAATTGTTTGCTGATTATGTGTTACAAAATATTTGAAAATATTTTCTGAAACCTTACTGGGAATTCGATTAAATGGTGCTCTTAAATTGTTGTTTTTGTCCAAATTATATTCTTACTCAGACTGACTATCATTCTGATAAATAGGCTATATTTGGTTAATAAAGTTAAGAGACTAAATCTGGTTCAGTTCAGTTCTGTTCTGTTTTTGTTGTTGTTTTTTGTGTTTTTTGGAGACTCTAAAACAGCAATTGGAACAGCAAGTGGATCTGAACTGCATGAAAAAGTAACACATTGTTCATCAAATCCCATAAGAAACAACAGTGTCCCAAATTATCAAACACAAGCCCAAAAACCTGTTCTCTGTCAACCCCAACAAAATTGTGAATCACATTATTAAAAAATCATGTAACAAATGTTACATAAAGAAAGAGGGACTCCCTGAGGATTATCAGGGAGTTCCTGAGGATATCACATGCTGGGACATTGTCTTCACTGTGGACAAGAGCGCCACAAAGAAAAGTCCCAAATTACCTGAATTGACCCTACTATTGAAATTAAGTATAGGTACTCTCACTTGAGTAAAGAAAATAGGAACTCATGACACTGTGAATACATCTTTAATTGACAAAACGTCATGTTGTGTTTTCTTACTTTATTCTTCATGTTGGCCTATGTATATGTTATTAAGGTGTTTTTGTTTGTTTTGTTATGTACCATAACATAGCCTATTACTATTTTCACATTATTCCATGCTTTGTGTCTCCTTATTCATGTCGCAACTGAAACATTCTTTCTTTTACGATCAGAAAGGCCTACTCAAATGAAATGTACTCCACGTACTTAAGTAATTATTCGTGTCACAAGTTGTAACTTCTAGCTACTTGAGTAACCTTATTTTAAAGTTACATTACTGTTACTTAAATACATATTTTCCCCTACTCTACCCACCTCTGATTGGCATAAATTGGACGCAGCAGCATAACATAGTCTACTTCTTGTGACTAATGGCTGTTCTGATGCGATGTGTTCTGAATGAATGGAGCACTCTTTGTGCATGTTGTTATATAGGGCACACAACCTAATGCAATTATAAGCGTCACACGTCCTTCTGAACTACACTATAACATTTGGAAGTCATTGCCAATAATTTACTATGAAATCATCTCATAAAGAACATTCATAGAGGTGTACACTCATTACACTTACTAGGAACTAAGCGTTTACATGTTTTAAACTGTAGTCACTATAGTACAGTGCGGCTGCGTTGAAAGAGGTACCACATTTATACCCACGTACAGCAACGTGTTTGATATATGACTGCACAAGACACAAATCCTTTGTAATTCCACATGACAAAGCGCAGGCAGCTTCTCTCTCTCTCTCTCTCTCTCTCTCTCTCTCTCTCACTCTCTCTCTCTCACTCTCTCACTCTCACTCTCACTCTCACACTCACTCACTCTCTCTCACTCAATCCACAAGTGCGAGCGTTAGATCAAGTCGCAGTCCGTTTGTTTTTCATAATGCACTGAATATCGGGAGATATGTCACGCCACAGAGGTCAGGCCAAGAGATGAACATGTCCGCCGCACAAGGGAATGATTTTCCGAAAGGAAATATACCAAGAGCGATGGAAATAATACAATAAACGCAGCGGTGCTACTTCCAAAGCTAGCCCTGTTAGCATAAGCGTTCTCTGATTGGACGAGCCACGGAGAGGAACCACGTCATAGCCAGAACATCAGATAGACATATACCATTGAATTATATAGATGGAAGAGGCATGCTGTCCCAGCTCCTATCTCTTTACATACTATAGTGGTGCTCAGTGGCGCATGAAACCAGTTTCGTCCGCCATAACGGCCCATAGTACCCGTATGACGTGTCACCTGTATCTATGCTCCCTACGGCCCAAGTGGGTAAAAGCAGCGGGAGCGCGCACAGCTGCCGACGAATCCTCAGAGCGGAGCGGACGCCATTACGCTGTAAGTCAAATCTCTTGATATAATCGTTATTTTATTACAAAATGAATTTGTAAGGCCATTTGAGGCGATTAAGTTACTATGTTAAGATGACTTGGGGGGTCAGTTTGTCAGTGCAGGGCTTAATAAGCTATATCCCCGCTCTTGTACAACAACCGTAGCTTACAGCGGCCCTTCGAACGTACGTCGCCGCGCTAGTGTACTCACGGTCGGCCACTTTTCTGAGAAGTTTCGTAAGTGCTGGCCGTCTTCATATTGCGATAGAAATGATAAAAAGCGAGTTTTTACTTCACTGTATTTGCTAGTATAGCCTCACCACTAGAATTGTTTGGCTGAAATACAAAGAAGGAGCACTACAAAAGTGTTGCATTATCATTAGTTTAATTTGAAGTATTGTTTTATACAGCATTTATCTGTACTGGATCCAGGGCAGATGCAGAAATGCATATTTTGTGTTTCAATATGGGTTTTATTGGTACAGTAGCTACGTAATCTGAAAAGTATAAACATCACCACTCAAGTAACTTAAATGATTTACCATTTGTTTTTTTGTTTTTTTCTTTACAGAGATGTTTGTGGTGGATGACCGCGTTTCCTAAGACAGGACTGAGGCAGACCTGCTCAGGGGTATAGTTCAGAGATGGTCCTTCATACACATTCAAGGTAAGTTGTTGTAAAATATCTACACCTTAAGCTCATGCCAAAGAGTTTGGTATATTCGAAAATGAATTTTCCCTCGGGGACAATAAACCAAACTAAATTCTTCTGATATGTGCATGTCCTTTGTGTCTCTGCAGGATGACTGACCACAACCATCAGTTTCTGCACAGGAGGAGCTGCCCAGCCACATGCTCCACCTCACTCTGAAGAAGTTGTCTTGTCATCTCTGTGCAGCGCACTCTGGGTGTAAAAGGCTCTACAGCTCTGGGACTGGTGTCTCAGGCTCGTGGTGGTTCCATCTGAGGCACGTCAGACAGGCCTCGGGTCATTACAAGATTTGCTCAATGATTTTAAATTGCACATGTTTAGCTAAGGCTTTCTAATAATTATATTCTCATAATGTTAACTCAATATTTATTTGGGGGAAAAGTCCAGCCTATTAGCAAAGAAAAAAGGAAACTGTTCTGTACAACTTGAAAAGGTATTGGAATTAAAGGTATAATTTTTATATTTACTTATGTGTTTTTTTATAGTCCAATAGTATTCAATTTCTATTGTTGGTTAAGTAAAAATAGTTACAGCCCTTTAAAAGTATGTAAACAGTTTAACAACTGTTAATTCTATGGAGGAATGTGCAGTTAAATGTCCAGTAACTGAATGAGCTGTTGCTGTTTTA
This sequence comes from Neogobius melanostomus, assembly GCA_007210695.1. Classification (NCBI taxonomy): domain Eukaryota; kingdom Metazoa; phylum Chordata; class Actinopteri; order Gobiiformes; family Gobiidae; genus Neogobius; species Neogobius melanostomus. The sequence goes on from VHKM01000392.1 coordinate 2,934,109, forward strand.
GACTTTGTGATGTTTCTGATCAGAACAACTTCACTACAGCTGTTTATTCACCCACTGTATTTGTCAAAATAAGATTCAATATATATATACACAAGCAGTAGCAAGTCAAATGTAATTGTTTTTAATGCGCATATACTATATTTTAATGCAAAAACGCCTGGGAGAAAAAAAAAGCATATTTCATTTCTTTGGATTTGCAAACATTTAATCAAACAGGAAAGATAATTGGACAAAACATGACACTTTTAAGCAAAAACAAAAACAATTCAGCCAAAACTGCAGCTGCACATGTTTTAGACCATAAGCACAAGAAAGGCTCCTGGAAGTACCAACTGGGACAGGAAAAGATGGTCGGGATGCCGGCTCTGTCTGGGCCTCTGGTTTGACTCTGGAAAACATTGAGCAGGACATGTTGTTAACCAATAGATTTGGACATTTATAGCCAGACAAATGAGTGCAACCATTTTGGCAAATGCCAATTAAAGCTCTCACTTATGGTCCCATTTTAAGTAATACTATGTTATTTTAATGAAGTTGCCATTAAATAAATTAATCACTGTTCACTGTGATTGATAAACTGACAGCATTAGTGGTTCAGACTAAATGTTCTTTCTTTAAAAGCATATTTACAAATGTACCAAATATAAAAGCAAATGTATGCAAGTAGCTATTGTTCATAAGTAAAAGTGTATCACAACATTTATAAACAATTGAGTTACAAGTGCGTTTTTCAACATGAACAATATTTTTCAATTGTCAGCTTTGTATATTGTGCTGTTTCTGATCCAACTTAACAAAAGGTTATGAAGAGGATCACCTTGCGAGAAAAAAAATGCGCCTAAAAAACGATTTATTTTGTACTTTTTATTTTGCTTCCCACTACTGAAAGCATTACATTATCGAACCAAAAAGCTATTTTCAAAGCCGTGCAGCCTAATCAGAAAAACGATCACGTCTTCATTAGTTTAAACTGTTGTTGTTCATGTTAGCTAATAGGCCTACTTTTTAACATTTAAACACGCTTGCCATGTGTAGGTTCGCAATACATTTTAGTACTGAGTAAAGAAAAAACTTACTTTAGGTGCCTGTTAGCGTTAAACCTAGTCCAGTCCCGTTCATTACCGTCTGTTTGGCTCTCAGACCGCTTAACGGGAAGACCTCTGCTCGTTCATGAGTCTTCACGCACACGCTCGCGCACGTCCACAGCACTGGTGACGTCACGTCATTGGAATACTTTAAAAAAATTGTTTTTGATGCTTTACAATTTTTTTACGAAGAAAAAAAGTCCATGTTCTAAAAATAGTAATTTTAAAGAAATATATTTGCCTTAGTCTGAAACTCCAGATGCCCCGTGGACCATTTTACAGGCTGCTCCTTTTACATTGTTGTCTATGGCGAAAAAGGCTGTTGAGCCGTAGGGTGCAATATCACGGCCTGCCACTATCACAACTCATTTCAGAGCAAAGGGGGCGGACCCCCCCACTGACATATACTCTCGAACAACGGAAGTGAGCGCTGTGTTGTGCTGCTGTGTTAGCGTTAGCTCTGAACAGAAGTGAGACACTCTTTTCCCAAAAGCTTCACCTTAAAGCGGACAGAGCGCAGTGAAACATGGCAGAAGTGAAGCTGAAGGAGGAGCAGGAGCTGTGGGAGCCCGCGGAGTTGGAAAACAGGTGAGTTTAGAGCCAAGACAGGACTCTCTCAGATACAACCCTGCGCCCAGCGGACTGTCCACAACAACACGAGGCCTTTGTGTCTTTATCAGGGACTTTATCACACACGGACTCCACACAAACTGGGACCAGCTCCGTCTGAACCATCATCCTCTTCTGTTTATCCCGTTTCATATTAGCAGTGATGGAAGAACTCAGTATTCTTAAGTAAAAGTGCAGATACAGGACCAAAAATGTACTCAAGTAAAAGTATGCATTGTAAAATGTATTTTATAAGTATAAAGTAAAAGTATTTCAGAGTTTATTGTGCAGGAGTTTTTAAATCATTTGAATCAAACCAGCTCTAAACAAGTAAACCACTAACTCGGGTCCAAAACGGGAACTAAACCAGGTCTAAAGGAGTAAACCACTAAACCAAGTCTAAACTGTGTCTAAACCAGTTCATTGTAGAGAGGTCATTTTGAAAATAATATACTTACTTTTAACTCAATTTAAAAATGTAGTGAAGTACAAAGTATTTGAACTGAACAATGTGCGTGCGTAGTTGACTGGTGGGTTACAGCTACATATTCCTATCCTCGGTCAGAAGGTAAGGTGACTTGAGATGATGGAGGGATCCACAGCTTTGTATTTCCAGAACTTTATCCGTTACATTCATTGTTGGTAATAATCAGAGTATGTGTGTAGCTATGTGTGGTTTTTATTGAGAATGAGGAGTTGACGTCACGGCACAGAGCCACCCCGCCAATCCCCCCTCGCCGCCATTGTGGTTGCAGTCCGGCGGCAATACACATTGTTTACGTGTGTTGTTAACACGGTAGAGGTTCTTGCTATTCTGCACTGTTTTACCGCCTGGAAGTCACTGCTGTGTTAAAAACTGCTCCAATACCTCACACGATAGATATGGAAAAGGTAGGAACAATGGGATACAGTTTTTTAGGTTACAGAAATGGACACAGCATCAAGGAGTGCAAGTCTCACTCTGACCTGTCAAAACATGTTGGAAATGTTTGTGTACATTGAACCTCTCGTAACAATGTAGTGTTTACGAAACACCCACTTTATTACTTTGTCATTTTGGCCAAGAAGTGTCCGCTAAATGCAATGTAATGACAACACACTAAAACGCATGTGAGGAAAGTTACTTTTGCCAGTACAACGCTGTTTTCACCAGCTGGAGGCTTGTAGAGCCAAGTCCTGGACCAACAGCAGAAAGTCTCGTAACTTTCCAAAGACTTGTGGCTTTTAAACTCCTGCATCGTGTAGTAACTTACACCAAATACAAGGTAGTTTACTATGTCCATGTGTGTGCACGGAGGTAAATGGCCTAGGTCTCCGCTGCAGGGAGCTTGTATGGGTGGATGTTTTGCATGTCCGCAAGCTTCTCCAAATACCGCTGTTTTGCGCTTGATATGAGCTTGTTCCTGTAAGGTCCCTTTTCTTTCGCCTTATCTCTTGCATTGCTTTAGTTTCTTCCTTTTCGTTGTCGTATTCGTAGATCCGTGTCTGTCTCGCCGAAAACGTAAATGCGCAAAATGGGGGATGTGCCCCCAATCGGCCGCCAACATGGCTGACAGCCTCAGAGCCCCCCCCCCCCCCAAATCACCCCAACTCGGCACGTGACTCCTCATTCTCAATAGCCACTTGCCACCAATGTCCCTTCAACCGTATGGGCTGGATATGAGCTTAAATACTGGGGAGATCCTGCGTAGACCATGGGGGAATATTTAAAGATCCATAGGACATGGCAGGAGCAAAGAGGGAGACTACAGTACGCAACAAAAGAACAAAGAATCCAAGGCACACAGTTGTGTAGAAAAATTAAAAGGCCTTTATTGAATCATGGCTATAGGGAAATAAAATGCATCTACACGTTTCGGCCTGAGGGAGACTACAGTAGTTAGCCTCCGAACAACTGTAGTTTTCAGGCTCGAGCTGTTTCCAAGATGGCTACGAACGCACTCTGAGCTGACGCGGGTGGGGGTGGGCGGAGCCTCCACAGAGCTCTGGAGCAAGTCAATGCACTGAAAAGGCTTCCCCTTTTTCGGGTTGATAAACAAAAACCAGCGTGGTTAAAAATATTTCACCTACCTCAGCATTGTCACGTGGGTTAGAGTATTTTTTAGAAAAAGAACAACTCTTTGGAGCCAGACTTTTAAGCCGTTCTTGGGAGGTTGGAAGTGTCATTTGAATCAATGCCCCCAAGTGTCTCTTGGAGTCGCCCCTGGCCACCAGCAATGTCCGCTCCCCGCCACACACACTTTCAAAATAGTGTAGGGCTGCAACGATTAATCGATTAACTCGATTAGTAAAATGCTTCGAATATTATTTTCCCGCTTCGATGATTCGTTTAATTAATATACTGTATCTCATTAAAACCGCGTGAAACAGGGCCGCTTACGCACCCGGAACTTTAAGTGGCGCTTCTTTCCGCACGACCGCTTCTGAAGAGCACAGCTCAGTCTATGGTAGTAAACAACAGAGCGGAGCTAGCTGTGCTAAAACTCGTAGCCAGGCAGAACCAGGTAGCAGAGCGGAGAACCAGGCTGTCGAAATCATCAAAACACGGCTCAAAGAAGAAGAAACTCAGCAACGAGAGGTGAAGATAGGACGGAGGCTAACGAGGCGAAAGGACACGGCTCTCCCCGCTATCGTGCTACAACAATGCTAACAGCTTCTTCAATGATGATTTACCATCAGGACAGACGATCTACACATTCATCCACTGTTCAAAGTGTGACATTAGGTAAGATACGATTGCGAACTTACCTCCTTTCCCCCTTACCAAACACAGACTTTAACATCCTACTCTGTCTACCTCTCCCTTGCTGCAAAGTTTTTAGCGCTAAATATCTTTACGCTAAATATCTTTACGCTGCATCTACGATTTAAATTAAGATAAATAAATCCACAGATCTAACTATAGTGACCACCTCTTTTGGTTGTACTGCAGAGCCATGTCGTTCTCTGTCCCTCCTGGTGCTTAAAATGCCCCACTTTTTCATTGAAGCCTAGCTCGTGATTTTATTTTTATTTATTTATTTTTACGTCTAACTGCTTTATAATATATTGCGATCTGTTGCTAGCCCAGTGTTATATATACGTTGTAATCGTGAAAAGGTGTGTGTCCTTTAGTGGGATGAAAATGCCTGATCTATAAAAAAACAAAAAACTAATTCCTCTGTACTTCAAAGTTCTGCCAAATTGTCCCACTGGTCTCTGTTAAAACTATTTGAGGTGGTCACACTATTTCAAAAGCAAAATAAAACTTCAACACAGTCATACTGTTTCACCTGTACTTTCCTTTCATTGCTCACAACAAATACATTTATGAACCATGCAAACTGACACATTATCCCCTGTTAAATAGCAATACTATGACAAAAATAATTAAAATATTTTCCCTCTTTTAGGAAACCCCTCTGGTTGAGATCCTGGGAAAGAAATGAATCACCTGAGCTTCAGCAGAAAATGTGAAGATTATGTCTCCAGTCAGGACCTACTTCACTTGAATAAGAGTAAAAGTACTGATATAAAAGACACTATAAAGCTGCTCTCTCTCCTCATCATGGACATAAGGACAGGTGTCTCTTTATGAGAGTGAAATGTTTCTGCTTTTGGGACAAACTGATAAGAAATGAAGAATAAATTATGTTATTTCTAGCAGAAAAATCCTTTGTTTAAAACTATGTTTTTTCTCCTTTATAATCTGCTCTAAAGTCATTGAATTTAGGTTTCAATATAAATAAAATACTTATCCGATTAATCGATGTAAATAATCGATAGATTGATCTTTACTAAAATAATCGATAGTTGCAGCCCTAAAATAGTGTCACACTGTATCACACTGTGTTGGTAAACTTATAGTCGCCATCCAGTGGTGAAAAAGCATTGCAGCAGTGAGCCTGATAAAAGCAAACTCGACACTGACTGAGGTCATTTATTCCCGTTCAGAAATGTGAACCAAATCGTCAGGAGCTGTTTTACCATCTGAGAGTGATCATTTAGAAAAAGGAAAACTGCTCTGGATAATGAGATTAGAAAAGAATGAGAATTAATGTGAGAAGTATCAGTGATACAACCATCTAAAATGGAAGTCACTGACCAAGATTTAATAAAGGATAGTGCTTGTGACAAAAGGGCACCAAACATACTTTTGCTTTTGATTACCAGAGGATGTCAAGTTAAAAGACTAACTAATCATAATCCATCATCTGATTCGAACTCGGACGGTCTCCTCTCAGAGCTACGTGAATAGTAGGGCTGAAACAACTAATCGATTAATCGACAACTAATCAATAACTGAATTAGTCGACAACTATTTTAGTAGGGCTGCAACTATCGATTATTTTAGTAATCGATTAATCTATCGATTATTTATATCGATTAATTGATTATTCTGATAAGTATTTTATTTATATTGAATGACTTTAGCGCAGATTATAAAAGGAGAAAAAATATAGTTTTAAACAAAGGATTTTTCTGCTAGAAATGACATTTATTCTTCATTTCTTATCAGTTTGTCCCAAAAGCAGCAACATTTCACACTCATAAAGAGACACCTGTCCTTATGTACATGTTGAGGAGAGAAGCTTCAGAGTCTTTATATCAGTACTTTTTACTCTTATTCAAGTGAAGTAGGTCCTGACTGGAGACATAATCTTGAAATGTTCTGCTGAAGCTCAGGTGATTCATTTCTGTCCAAGGATCTCAACCAGAGGGGTTTCCTAAAAGAGGGAAAATATTTTAATTATTTTTTCATAGTATTGCCATAGAGCAGGGAATAATGTAATTTGCATGGTTCATAAATGTATTTGTTGTGAGCAATGAAAGGATGGATATGAGAAACTTTCAAGTACAGGTGAAATAGTATGACTGTGTTGGAGTTTCTGCTTTTGAAATAGTGTGACCACCTCAAATAGTTTGAACAGAGACCAGTGGGACATTTTTTTTAAATTTTTTATAGATCAGGCATTTTCATCCCACTAAAAAATGAAACGCACAACTTTTCATTATTACAACTTATATAACACTGGTCTAGCAACAGATCGCAATATATTATAAAGCAGTTAGACATAAAAAAAATAAAATAAAATAAAATCACGAGGTAGGCTTCAATGAAAAAGTGGCACATCTTAAGCACCAGGAGGGACGGAGAACGACATGGCTTTGCAGTACAACCAAAAGAGGGACAGGTGGTCACTCTATTTAGATCTGTGGATTTATTTATCTTAATTTAAATCGTAGCTACAGCGTAAAGATATTTAGCGCAAAAAACTTTGCATCAAGGGAGAAGTAGATGGAGTAGGATGTAAAAGTCTGCGTTTGGTGAGTAGGGAAAGGAGATATACTTTACAGGGTTCGTACACTCATGGAAATCCTGGAAAAGTCATGGAATTTTAAAATCAAATTTCCAGGCCCTGGAAAAGTTTTGGAATTTGTTAGGTCATGGAAAAGTTTTGGAATTTTGAGAAACTCATTTCAGAATCCTAAAATATAGTAGAAAAAATAGTGGGTAAATCAAAAGTAGATCAGGAATCACGGCGCACATTTTATTCAGGCAGTTGTTAGGCCTGTAGCGGCGACAGGTCCCCCGCCTGTGGGCTCTTTTAACGGTCTATGGTGGGCTCTGGAGGAGCTGGGCTCCCTGAATAGCTAATACGAGCTAAAATGATGACAATAATGCGCTTATGGAGGAAATGATTGGAGCTGGCTTCATAAATAGATGAACACAAAACCAGAGGATGCAAAGTGGAGTAGTGAAAGTTAAGCTACTACCGCACATACCGTGAGACAACGAATTTGGAGATGGACTTTTCCTCAGGCGAGTAAAGAATCAAGGATCTTGTTTCTACGCTCTTGCATGTAAGTGTTTAAATTGGCTACATTAGCTCATGAGGACTCCGGTGCTTTATACTTGCATGTTCTTTGGCTATAACGTAACAACGGGACTATGGCACCGCGCGCGATGCGCAGTGTTTATGAGCCTGATTTGAAACATAGGCTTCTACCTGTCTGTCCGAGCCGCTCCCCGCGCGAGTTTGTTTCCCACAACCAGAGCAGCGCTTCAGGCCACTCCAGATTACACACGAATTAGACGTGAACTCCCAGCGAACTAAACTCAAACAAAAAAATGAGTGTTTGTTTTATCACGATCGCGTTGTGTATTGAACAACGTTACGTTAGTAAAATAAAACATGCAGCTCTGGAAGGATGATAAGCTCTACATGTGTTGGGGGGACCCCAAACCTTATACTAACCCCACTTGAATGTGTCTGTCACACCTGTCAGACACACAATTCTAGAGAAGCACATTATAGAAAGTGATTGATATATCAGACTGCAGTGTGAGTGACACTCTTATCAATTCCCAGTGATTCACCAGTTCTTTTTGCTCAGTGAGACTCTATGGCATGTGCACAGGAGCGTGAGCACGCCTGCGGGCGTCTTGTCAGTAGACTGTCACCTTTTTCAAAATGCCCGAGTTTGCAGCCCAGTCAGGAGGTGCCCTGGTCGTGGTCTCAGTACTCATTGGTCTTTCTCTAGTATTCTGGTCTCGACTACAGTAGGCCTAATCTTAAAAATCCCAAACTGAAAATGTAATGCTGATAAATACGTACGCCGAATAATAAGTGTGGCTAATAAAATGATGGCATTGGGGTCCTGGAAATGTTGTTAAGGGTCATGGAAAAGTCATGGAAAAGTCATGGAAAACCTCAAGAGAAAATCTGTACGAACCCTGACTTTACCTAATGTCACACTTTGAACAGTGGATGTGTAGATCGCCCGTCCTGATGGTAAATCATCATTGAAGAAGCTGTTAGCATTGTTGTGGCGCGATAGCGGGGAGAGCCGTGTCCTTTCGCCTCGTTAGCTTCCGTCCTATCTTCACCTCTCGTTGCTGAGTTTCTTCTTGTTTGAGCCGTGTTTGATGATTTTGATGGCCTGGTTCTCCGCTCTGCTACCTGGTTCTGCCCAGCTACGAGTATTAGCACAGCTAGCTCCGCTCTGTTATTTACTACCATAGACTGAGCTATGCTCGTCAGAAGCGGCCGTGCGGAAACAAGCAACAAGTTCCGGGCGCGTAAGCGGCCCCGTTTCACGCGGTTTTAATGAGATATATTAATTAAACAAATCATCGAAGCGGGAAAATAATATTCGAAGCATTTTACTAATCGAGTTTATCGATTTAATCGTTGCAGCCCTATATTTTAGTAATCGATTGATCGTTTTCTGGTTCACACAGACTGAAATAGAGCAAAAATGACATGAAAATGTAGTATTTTTTATGAAAACCTACTTTGTTTTATAGTTAGTGTATGTAGTGTTTGTACATTGTAAATTTCATGAATATCTCACTGTGTCTCGTACAATCAGAAAGCAGAATCAGCGCTAAGAGCGTCCAACAAACATTTACTTTAAGTTTACTCCATCAACATGTCTTCAAGCAATGCCACATAGCTTTATGTGATAAAAAAAATTGAAAAAATACAATTTTCCTACACCGTTCACAGCCAATCGATTAATCGTAAAAATAATCGATAGATTAATCGATTACAAAATAATTGTTAGTTGCAGCCCTAGTGAATAGTAGTTAACACTACTAATGTAATGGCCTATATGTTTTTGCGTTGCACTTCAATGTGAACATGACACAGGAAAACAGATGACTCTGTGCTTTACATGCTTTACATGTCTTGTGCTTTACATGTTATGTTATGGGCGGCACGGTAGTACAGCGGTTAGCGCTCGTGCTTCACAGCTAGAAGGTCCGGGTTCGATTCCCACCAAGGCCGGGGCCTTTCTGTGTGGAGTTTGCATGTTCTCCCCGTGTCTGCGTAGGTTTCCTCCGGGTACTCTGGTTTCCCCTACCACTAAAAACATGTACAATAGGCCAGGATGAATGAGAGTGTGTTTGAGAGTGCGCATGGGGACGACGGATGGAAATTAGCCCAAGGCTACAATCTGGTGTGGCTTGTTCATTAACTTGCACTGTCCCTACCAAATAAACTAATAATCAATTGAATCATTTTGTTATCAGGGCAGATTCGCCTCGTGCCAAAGATTTGTTCGGCCCAAGGCGGGCGCTCGAGCTCAGCAGCACCCACGAGATCGGCGCCCGGTGCATAAATGACCAAATTAGCGCAGGTGTTGCTCTCGTGCAACTGGCGCCCCCTGCTGCACGATACGTATGACACTACATGATACAAAATGACACAGTGGAATTATTGGTCATGTGACCTTTCTCAAATCGATACGCTCGTGATACAACTCGGCCGAGGTGTTGCTTTCTGTGCTTGATACGTTTGTCGATACTTCGGCTCATTTAGCCCATCACTAGTACAGGGGTGTCCGCACTTTTTTATACGGGGCCACATAACCAGACGAAGGCCCAGGGCCAACATCCTTAATAATGAATAAACAATTATATCTGTAAATTAAGTGTAATTAAAACATAATAATTATAAAGAATGGTCTTCATTTATATCTAAGCAATGTGAAGTAATATCATGGAAACCAGTTTAACATTAAGATGACCTGAAATACTACAGAGGTTTGTTTGTTTGTTATTTGAGCAGCAAACACTCTGTTCAGAAGGAGTGGGCCGAAGCAAGAGCTTATAAGCGCCAAAAATCAATACAATTAAAATAAGTTTCACAGGAACATAGTGGAACAACAAAGGAACAAAATGGCAACAAGGAACAACAGTAAAACAAAATAGACCCTACACACCCACAGCATCCGACCATACCCCAAAACGGAGCAATACTGATTATGTAACAACTAATTACAAAACAACGTTGATAATGCCACATACTTACAAACTATTTACAAAGAACTATAACTTACAAAACACTGTTTGAAGTGTTCGTACATCAACAGAAAGAAGCCCAATTACAACAACAGTCTAGTTTCAAGTACAAAGTCTATTACAAAGCAAGTAACAAAAGGAGATCATTACATTTCTTTCAGATGGTTACCATGCCTAACATTGTTGGCATTACCAAAGTCACTAGTTTTATTTTAAAAAGACAGATTAATATACATATTATACTCCGTCAATATTATTTTGTACATTTATTATGTAAGCCCTACACAGTGTAGTGCGTTAAAAAGCCAGGTGTAGAGCAGGCCTGTTGTAGAGGGCAGTAGCTCCTCATCAACAAACCCCTACGCAGCTGCCCTAACTAGCTGATTTTGTAGATAATGTTCCTATGCTGTGAGGTGCGTTAAAAGACGAGGATTATGAGCGCGTTGGGAGGATCCCTATCAACAGATCCATAGCTCGCCTACCCTAATTCTCTATTTGTAATTTTGAGCAATAGAATGACACCCGTTGAGAGAAACATCATTCTTTCTTAAAAAAAGCAATTTGATCCTATTGCTCCCCCCTAGTGGCAACTCATTTCTTCTTTCTATACTTTGCAAAAATCTTTTGCTTGCATTTATATTTGAGCAGGTTGATGTTTGAACCTCGTGTCATCTCCATCTCCAATTTATTCCACAATTGTACCCCATTACCTGTCGGGCTAAAACTTTTCAAAGTTGTGCTATGTTTCTGAGGCCTGAAGTGTAATTCATAACGACCAGTATGCTCTTGGAACCATCTTTGTGTTTGGCTTGGTAACAATTTTTATCTTGCTTTGACTAACATCTGTACAGTTTGGAAGGCAACAGTTCATTGTAGTTTGTCATATACAGACACTGAAACCTGTTTGAAAATGCCATTATCAAGTGTCAACTAAATTATTTTTATCAACAACACATTTGAATAATGTAAAAACTGAATTTTGAATTGAATAATCATGGGTCACATACAGATTTCAATGAGATGGATGATGCTGTGCTCTGGTTTGTTTAAGATCTTATCGTGTTAACCATATCAGGCCTAAACTAAGACGACAGTACAAACTATAATGTATTAGTGTTGTTTACATTTTATGGGCATAGTCTTTAAAACCTTTTGTTGTTTTACAGGACGATCAAAGAGGACCCAGACTGTGGAGGTAAGAAAAGCCAAACTGGAAAATGCATCAGTTTATTTATCGTTCTGAGCAGGAGTTCATGCTCTACCGCTTGGCCTCATGACGACTGGGTAGGACGATGGTGAACGAATGGTGACGTTACAGGCCTGGTCTGAACACTGACTGGCTAACTCAAGATCGCAAAGTATCATGTGTTCATGCTTCTCACATTTACTGCATATTTAGTAAAAGTCTGTAAATAATTTGTAATGAAATACTTTTACTTCTGGATGCGCCAGAGTTCCCTCAGGAAGCCACACCATCTAAAAGGTCTAAGGCTCATTTATGCTCTCTGTTCGAACCACACACGGATACAAATGTAGCTTTCTGTCCGTCTCCTGCGTGAGTCTGTCCATGCCAAAGTGGCCGACAAAAAAAAAAAGTCTAGCGGAACCTCTAGATAGACCAGACATTTGGAAAAATCTGCCAAAAAATATTGGCTGTGCATATCGGCATCGGCCTTAGAAAACCCATATCTGTCGACCTCTACTTTAAACTGTCTCTTCCTCTTTCTAAGCCTACTTGACTTCTACCGCTTCCATGCACATGCTATTATTGTATAATTTTTTTATGTATTCATACATCTGAATGGATGCTGTTAATGTAATTTCTTTCTTCCATTAATGGCTACCCTAAAGTGCCAAAGAAATAGAAAAGAACAGCATGAATGTGTTCACAGATGTGCAAGTGCATTAAGTGTTAGGAGCCGAGCTAAGTTTGGACAGACCACATAGTGAAATAGAGCATTGCAAATGGCTGGAACAGGTATGATATTCATGAGTCTGATACAGAGTTACTGGGTCTTGTTATTGTTCATGACTCTGATGGCGGAGGGGGAAAACTGTTCTAGAGGCGGAGAGTAATCCGGATGGACCGTAGCTTCCTGCCTTAGGGGAGAGGGGTGAATAGTCCGTGTCCAGGTTGAGAAGGGTCAGCTGTGATCCGACCCACACGCCTCAGGGTCCTGGAGGTTAACGGGTCCTTGAGAGATGCAGGGCTCGAAATTAACTTTTTTTCTTGGTAGCGCTTGTGCTCCTAATTCTGAAATTTAGGAGCACAGTCAAAAATTTAGGAGCGCAACCAAGAAAAAAACAGGGAAGCTTTTAACAGGGATGAAGGGGATTTAAACGTATCACATGCCCCTTCCAGCCTTCTGTTGCATTTTAGAAGTATTATTTTAGCTGTTTGCAATGATTCAGCAATCTACAAAACTCATTAGGCTAAATTTTAACATTATAAATGGGACACCAGATTTTGTGCCTCCCAACCCCCGACTTGCTCCGCCCCTGCTTCACCGCACTTCGTCTCCTCTCTCTGCACCTTCACTCTCCTCACTCTGTGCTGCGGGAGAAAGCTCCATAGATGGCACTACACGCGGCAAACTCCTTTGCCAGAACCTTAGAAGACGTGTTAAACATTGTGTTTGTGACTTTGTTTTGTATTTTGCGAGAGCGGCAATGATTCGCTTTCAGCTGCACGAGAGGGCGAGCGGGTTGGATTGAAGTTTGCGCTGCTTCTCCGCACGACATCGATTCGAGCGTCATTGGAGAGATAGTCCCCAGTCCCAATGAGTTTATGAATGACATATATATTCCTCGTTTTCTCATAAAGAGACTACAGTTGCGTAAATACAGGGGCTCATTCAATGAAAGCGGGCAGAGGAATGAGAGCAGAGCACAGGCAGAGAACACGGGCTGGGCTGGTGCAGGACGGCCCAGCGCGTGTGACTGAGGGGAATGACAGCGGCGCTGAGCCACAACAGAGGACAGATCGTAGTTTATATGCTCTTGAACTATTTTAGAACAGAAAGTTTGCTGTTGCTGACAGGCAGCATTTGTGAAAACAATGACACAAGCCTTTTTAAGGTAGCACGAGAAGGTTTTCTTTTAAGGTGGACCGGAGCATTTGTTTGAAGTCGCAAACATGCGAGTGATTATATTTTTAGATCGCGAAGGTATAATTTTGGGAGCATTTGCGACCAAAATGGTAGCAGTTTCGAGCCCTGAGAGATGGGAGCTCACAGCCAATCACCTTCTCAGCAGCAGCACAAAGCGCTGCAGTCGATACTTGTCCCGGTCTGTAGCACCGGGGAACCACACGGTGATGGAGGAGGTGAGAATGGACTCGATGGCCGTGTAGAACTGCACCAGCATCTTGGCAGCTTAAGTTTCCTTAGCTGTCGCAGGAAGAACATCCTCTGCTGGGCCTTCTTGATGAGGGAGCTGATGGTTGGCTCCCATTTGAGGTCTTGGGTGATGGTGAAGGAGTCCACGATGGAGATGGGGGTGGGAGAGTCTGTCAGGGCGAGGGGGGACGGTGGGGCTGAGTCTTTCCTGAAGTCCACGATCATCTCCACTGTCTTCTGGGCGTTCAGCTCCAGTTTGTTGTGGCTGCACCAGGATACCAGCCGGTCCACATCCCTCCTATTGAGAATGAGGAGTCACGTGCTGAGTTGGGGTGATTTGGGGGGGGGCTCTGAGCCTGTCGGACATATTGGCTGCGGGTTGGGGGCATGCTCCCAGAATTTCACGCATTCCTCATATTCCAGAGCACTTTAAATTTTGCGCATTTACGTTTTCGGCGAGACAGAGACGGATCTACGAATACGACAACGAAAAGACAGAAAGTAAAGCAATGCAAAGAGATAAGGCGAAAGAAAAGGGACCTTACAGGAACAAGCTCATACTAAGTGCAAAACAGCGGTATTTGGAGAAGCTTGCGGACATTCAAAACATCAACACACGAGCTCCCTGCAGCGGAGACCTGGACCATTTACCTCCGTGCACATACATGGACATACATGGACATAGTAAACTATCTTGTATTTGGTGTAAGTTACTACACGATGCTGGAGTTTAAAAGCCACAAGTCTTTGGAAAGTTATGAGACTTTCTGCTGTGGCTGGGTGCAGGACTTGGCTCTACAAGCCTCCCGCTGGTGAAAACAGCGTTGTACTGGCAAAAGTAACTTTCCTCACATGCGTTTTAGTGTGTTGTCATTACATTGCATTTAGCGGACACTTCTTGACCAAAATGACAAAGTAATAAAGTGCGTATTTCGTAAACACTACATTGTTACGAGAGGTTCAATGTACACACACGTTTCCAACATGTTTTGACAGGTCAGAGACTTGCGCTCTTTGATGCTGTGTCCATTTCTGTAGCCTAAAAAACTGTATCCCATTGTTCCTACGTTTTCCATAATAATGCCTTACACTTGTATTGCGCTTTACAAGCCTGTATTACCAAGTTTCTCAAAGCGCTACACTGTCGTCATTATTCATTCACTCCATACTTGGTGGTGGTAAGCTACTGTTGTAGCCACAGCTGCCCTGGGGTAGACTGACGGAAGCGAGG
Organism: Neogobius melanostomus; assembly: GCA_007210695.1. Taxonomy (NCBI): domain Eukaryota; kingdom Metazoa; phylum Chordata; class Actinopteri; order Gobiiformes; family Gobiidae; genus Neogobius; species Neogobius melanostomus. Next base: position 2,949,163 of record VHKM01000392.1, read on the forward strand.
CAACCAGTCTGCGCCATCGGCCCCTCCGACCACCACCTATCACTCACTCACTCACTACATTCGCTAGGCTTCCTGGTGTTACCAAACGGTCTCCCATCCAAGTACTGACCAGGCCCTTCCCTGCTTAGCTTCCAAGATCTGACGGGATTGGGCATAGCAAAGGCGGTATGGCCTATGTCTATCATGTCTATCGTGTGAGGTATTGGAGCAGTTTTTAACACAGCAGTGACTTCCAGGCGGTAAAACAGTGCAAGAACCTCCGCTACTACCGCGTTAACAACACACGTAAACAACACACGTAAACAATGTGTATTGCCGCCGGAGCGCAGCCAATATGGTGGCGAGGGGAGGATGGGGAGGGGGGGGGCTCTGTGCCGTGACGTCAACTCCTCATTCTCAATAGGCGACTCATCACCATCTGAGATGAGCCCGATGAGGGTGGTGTCATCCGCAAACTTGATCAGTTTAACGGACTGGTGACTGGAGGTGCAGCAGTTTGTGTACATGGAGAAGAGGGGAAAGTACACAGCCCTGAGGACATCCCGTGGCTGCTGTTGGCCTCAGGGGGTTGTCAGTCAAAGCCTGTGTCGCCCCGGGCCCCTCCTCTACCTGTGCCACTGAGAGACTATATTTTTAGGTTTGGGTTTTATCTTTGTCTTTCTCAGGGACTGTTCTTGAGTTCTTTTGCTTTAAAGACTTGTCATTTGGTTATTGTGTTTATGGCGTCTATTTGTCTCTGCAGGTGTTCAGAGTCCACATGAGGCTGCTCCCAGTCAAATCCAGATTAAAAAGGAACCAAAGGAGATTCAAATCAAACAGGAGTCGATCCAAGCATTTCCAGTCATTGTCTCTGTGAGGAGTGAGAAAGAAGAGTCTCTGCTTCATGAAACAGTGAAAGAAGAGAACAGAGAGGACGGAGCAGAAGCAGAGAATTCCTCTGACACTGACGACTCTGTAGACTGGACTCCTTCAGCTGAAAGTCCCACTCCACAAACACACACTGAAGAGCTGCAGGAGCCGGCTCTTGGGAACAATGTGAGTGAAGATGAAGGACCAGACAAACCACACAGATGCTCTCAGTGTGTGAAGAGGTTTTCAACTCATTCCAGTTTAAAGAAACACGTACTGACTCACACAGGAGAGAGGCCATTCAGGTGTTCTGTTTGTGGAAAGAGTTGTTCACAAAATTGTCATCTGAAAACACACATGAGGACTCACACAGGAGACAAACCATACAGGTGTTCTGTTTGTGGAAAGACTTGTTCACGAAATTGGCATCTGAAAATACACATGAGGACTCACACAGGAGAGAAACCATGCAGCTGTACTGTTTGTGGAAAAAGTTTTTCACTAAATTGTTCTCTGAAAAAACACATGAGGACTCACACAGGAGAGAAACCATGCAGCTGTACTGTTTGTGGAAAAAGTTTTTCACTAAATTGTTCTCTGAAAACACACATGAGGACTCACACAGGAGAGAAACCATGCAGCTGTACTGTTTGTGGAAAAAGTTTTTCACTAAATTGTTCTCTGAAAACACACATGAGGACTCACACGGGAGAGAAACCATGCAGGTGTACTGTTTGTGGAAAAAGATTTTCACGAAATAATATTCTGAAAACACACATGAGGACTCACACAGGAGAGAAACCATGCAGGTGTTCTGTTTGTGGAAAAGGATTTTCACGAAATAATATTCTGAAAACGCACATGAGGACTCACACAGGAGAGAAACCATGCAGGTGTTCTGTTTGTGGAAAAGATTTTCACGGAATAATAGCCTGAAAACGCACATGAGGACTCACACGGGAGAGAAATCGTGCAGGTGTGCTGTTTGTGGAAACGGTTTTTCACAAAATGTTGACCTACAAAGACACATGAGGACTCACACAGGCAAGAAACTATGCAGGTGTTCTGTTTGTGGAAAGAGTTTTTCACGAAATTATCATCTGAAAACACACATGAGGACTCACACAGGAGAGAAACCATTTAGATGCTCTGTTTGTGGAAAGAGTTTTTCAGCAAATGGTACACTGACAAAGCACATGAGGATTCACACAGGAGAGAAACCATTCAGATGCACCGTTTGTGGAAAGAGTTTTTCAGAAAATGGTACTCTGACAAAGCACATGAGGATTCACACAGGAGAGAAACCATTTAGATGCTCTGTTTGTGGAAAGAGTTTTTCAGAAAATGGTACTCTGACAAAGCACATGAGGAGACACACAGGAGAGAAACCATTTGTTTAGTTTATGGCTTTATTTGGAAGGGACAGTGCATGTTAATGAACATGCCGGATTGTAGCCTTGGTCTATTTCCATTCATCGTCCCTCATGCGTCTCAAACACACTCTCATACATCCTGGCCTATTGTACATGTTTTTAGTGGAAGGGGAAACCGGAGTACCCGGAGGAAACCTACGCAGACACGGGGAGAACATGCAAACTCCACACAGAAAGGCCCCGTCCAGGTGGGAATTGAACCCGGATCTTCTAGCTGTGAAGCACAAGCACTGACCGCTGTACTACCGTGCCGCCCGGTGTTCATGTGTTGCAATGGTGATTTTAAATTATGTTAATATTGCATACACACATTTTGTTAACACAATCAAACCGCTATATGATCAACATTGTCCAGTAGTAATGCGCAAATATACGCAAACAAATAAATGTGTCCCATGGATGACAAGGGGGTTGTTGAACGCATGTAAAAAGAAATTTACATATAAAACATTTATAAAAAAGAGAACTTTGGAAACGGAAACTAAATATAAAAAATATAAGAACAAACTAAAAGGTATAATAAAAATTGTAAAAGAAATATACTACTATAGAATACTATAGAAATATGATTGAGGCCAATAAAAACAATATGAAAGGACTATAGAAAGTCTTAAATAATGCAATGTCTAAAGACTCGAAAGCTGCAAGTTACCCAGACTACATGATTAATAAAAATGAGAAAATTACTCAAGGGAGAGTGTCGTTAATATGTTCAATGACTATTTTTTCCAATATTGGGCCTCATCTGGCATCAAAAATAGCCAAAACAAACAGTGACTGGGGAAAAACCTTTAATAGTCATTTACAGGCTTTATTTAGACTCCAAAAGAAGGCTTAGAATTGTTCACAATGTCTGATATAGGGACCATACAAATATACAGTTCTTAAAATCCAACACCATGAAACTTGATGACCTCATAAAATATAATACTTTGTTACAGATATATAAAGCAGTAAACAATCAGCTCCCTAGCAATATACAACAAATGTTTGGTAAAGAGAGGGAAGTTACGATCTAAGGGGCACTCATAATCTGAAAGTACAATGCATTCATTCTACCCTAAAAAGTCATTGTATCACCCGGAGAGGTGTAAATCTGTGGAATAATCTTGAGGAATCCTTAAAAGGCGCTGTTAGTCTACAACAATTAAAAAAAACAGTATAAGAGAAGTGTGTTTGAGAAATATGCTAAAGACATGTGAATTTATTATCTATAGGTAATTTTGTATTACTTGTAGATAATTATAAGTATTACTTATACTGTGAATCTGTTTTAACCATATCATTGCTGATAGAACCAATGTCACCAATCTCTAAGTCTTAGTTGTTATGAATTAAAGTAACTGGATAGAAATGAATAAGCAAAAGATAACAATAATGCTGTGACAGCCTGTTTCCACTGGTCACTATTAAACAAAATTGAACGAGGGCAGGCAAGAGATGGACCTGGTGGAGGGTACCCCCCGTCAATAGGTTCATAAATCTTGTCTTTTTAAATGCACAACCCAGTGTAGGGCTCAGAACTGTCTCACAACAATAACTAGTTAGGGCAGCAGGGTGAGGGCTTGCTGATGGGGGGCTGCCCTCCACCAACTGGCCACATTACACCCTGGCTTTTTAAAGGCACCTCACTAAACAAGGCAAACAACAAAACAAACAATAAAACAATCACAACTAATATTTTTACGGTGGAAATGGGAATGTCAATAATAATGGGTCATGTTGATTACGTAATAATTATTAATAACTAAGTCAATGTTCAATTACTAGAATGGTGACTGGTGTTTAAAAGTAAAGATTGGTTATGGTTATTAAGCGAATGGGAAAGAGGAAAAAGAAAAGTAGAAATTGTAAATAAAATAAAAATAAGTGCTAATACATATTGGTAAACTGCATACATTTCTATCTTCGTGTTGTCTTCTTACTTTGGTAGTCTTGTAATCATTACGTGATTTTCTTTTTGTTAAATATGAATGTTTTTCTATAGCAAAGCTGCTGTACGTAAAGTTAATGTGGACAATTGTAATTGTGTATCCAGGAATTTGTAATGCAAAGTGTTATGTTGTACGAGATGACGTACAGTGCCTTGCGAAAGTATTCGGCCCCCTTGAACTTTTCGACCTTTTGCCACATTTCAGGCTTCAAACATAAAGATATAAAACTGTAATTTTTTGTGAAGAATCAACAAGTGGGACACAATCATGAAGTGAAACGAAATTTATTGGATATTTCAAACATTTTTAACAAATAAAAAGCTGAAAAATTGGGTGTGCAAATTATTCCGCCCCCTTAAGTTAATACTTTGTAGCGCCACCTTTTGCTGCGATTACTGCTGTAAGTCGCTTGGGGTATGTTTCTATCAGTTTTGCACATTGAGAGACTGAAATATTTGCCCATTCCTCCTTGCAAAACAGCTCGAGCTGAAGTTGGATGGACAGCGTTTGTGAACAGCAGTTTTCAGTTCTTTCCACAGATTCTCGATTGGATTCAGGTCTGGACTTTGACTCGGCCATTCTAACACCTGGATATGTTTATTTGTGAACCACTCCATTGTAGATTTTGCTTTATGTTTTGGATCATTGTCTTGTTGGAAGACAAATCTCCGTCCCAGTCTCAGGTCTTTTGCAGACTCCATCAGGTTTTCTTCCAGAATGGTCCTGTATTTGGCTCCATCCATCTTCCCATCAATTTTAACCCTGTCCCTGCTGAAGAAAAGCAGGCCCAAACCATGATGCTGCCACCACCATGTTAGACAGTGGGGATGGTGTGTTCAGGGTAATGAGCACACCACTTTTACGCCAAACATAACGTTTTGCATTGTTGCCAAAAAGTTCGATTTGGTTTCATCTGACCAGAGCACCTTCTTCCACATGTTTGGTGTGTCTCCCAGGTGACTTGTGGCAAACTTTAAACAACACTTTTTTATGGATATCTTTAAGAAATGGCTTTCTTCTTGCCACTCTTCCATAAAGGCCAGAGTTGTGCAGTATACGACTGATTGTTGTCCTATGGACAGAGTCTCCCACCTCAGCTGTACATTTCTGCAGTTCATCCAGAGTGATCATGGGCCTCTTGGCAGCATCTCTGATCAGTTTTCTCCTTGTATGAGCTGAAAGTTTAGAGGGACGGCCGGGTCTTTGTAGATTTGCAGTGGTCTGATACTCCTTCCATTTCAATATTATCGCTTGCACAGTGCTGTTGGGAAATCTTTTTGTATCCAAATCCGGCTTTAAACTTCTCCACAACAGTATCTCGGACCTGCCTGGTGTGTTCCTTGTTCTTCATGATGCTCTCTATGCTTTAAACTGACCTCTGAGACTATCACAGAGTAGGTGCATTTATACGGAGACTTGTTTACACACAGGTGGATTCTATTTATCATGTTTTGCCTGAAGTGAACACATGTACGAGCCTGTAAAAAAATAAATAAATCTAAGCACTAAGATGTGAATGAAAACTGTTTCCTGATTCTTTGCTTGTACTTTGGTGACATTAGAATAGTTGTACTAGCCTACCTTTCTCTGACACTTGAGGCAAATCTCACCACTCTCTTCTCTCCCTCTCCCATATATTATTTTAATATGTGTGGGTTTGGGGTGTGTAGTACCTGTCTGTCCAGCATACGTTTATTTAAGCGTAGAATTCCCCTGATCCAAAGGCTCGGGAAAGCCACTTCAAACCACAGCTGCTGCTTGTCATGAAGATTTCTTGGCATGGTTGGTGTTTGTGGATGCCAGCGCATTCAATATGATACAGCCTAATCTGACGGGACAGAAGCTGATCCACATTGAAGTTAATCCACATCTAATCTTGTGGGTCCTGCAATTTTTGACTGGAAAACAACAGAGGGTTAAAGCGACAGACACCTTAGCACATCACAGATCTTCTCAACAGTTGCACCTCTAGGATCTGTAATTGCTCCGGTTTTATTCACACTACACTGATGATGGCAGAAGCTCCTGCACTGGGATCAGATACATTAAAACTCCAATGGCACAGTTATACTGGTAATAGACTTCCGTAAGGACATCATAACCCACCCACACTCCACACAACAATGATGGAATAGAACGTGTTGAAGCATACAAACATCTCGGTACAACATTAGATCACAAACTTACATTTCAACCCAACAGCAAGGAACTTCATAACCTTTGTGGTCTTCAGTCCTGTCCACAGAGGAACGGAGGAGCGGAGAACCCCACCAACAGGGACTGAACAAGAAGAACTGAAGCTCTAATTAAGACTGGACGTTCTGCTATCTTGGCCCGTCTTCTGAGGGACTCCCATCGGCCTTGGGTCTATCTATAGCCTGTCCATCCATGGAGTGGATCTCTCCTTCTGTGGTTCTCCCCGAGATTTCTCTTCTCTCCCACTTGGGTTCTCAGTTTTTCCTCCGCCGTGCCGGAGAGTCTAAGGACAGGCTACACACATGCGGCTCGTCACCACCTGATGCCCACGCTTATTTGGAAATTATGTTTGCCTGCATACTTAATGTGCCTCAACTTTACATTGTCTTGTTTACTGTTTTGTTTCATTGCTTTAATGTTTGTAAAGTCCTGTGAGGCAACTCCCGTTGTGATATTGGGCTATACAAAACGATTGATTGAAGTCCATCAATCAGTCCTCACGGCCTTCTATAAATGCTCCATTCTGTCAGTCGTAACATTTATATTACAGTTTGGTTTGGATCCCTCAGCGCCATTCACCGAAACCACTCATCAAAATCATTAGACGGAGCAGTAAAATAATCGGACAGGAATCACTAATGGACATTTACATTAACAGAGTCAGGTCTAAAGGACAACAATCACCACAGACATTACGCACCCACTGCACAGTCAGTACAGCCCACTCCCCTCTGGTCGCTGGTTCAGGTCACTGCCTTTGCTAAAACAAAGAGCACAGTCCAGTTTTGTACCCACCACTATGAGGCTACTGAACTCAAAGTGATTTTAAACAGACAAACAGCAGGGGGAGTCCTGCTGTGTGTTGTGTTTATGACTGACTGTTCATTGTTGTTTCTTTTATTTTTTTCTGTGCACTGATAAAAGTAATGCTGCTCCACAAGTTCCTAACAGATTAATAAAGTTTTTTTTTTTTTTTTTTTTTACCTCTGTATAGTAAAACTTATTAAATTGATATTAATATGGTCACCCAAAATGCACCAGATTGCTATAAATTACACCTGCTCAACTAAACAATCAAATTGAACATTTTTGGTGGTGGGTGAGAAGTCATTACGCTAGTTTTACCTCTTGGACCTGGCAACCCTGCTCAGACCCCGGAAGTGAGCGCTGTGTTGTGCTGCTGTGTTAGCGTTAGCTCTTAACAGAAGTGAGACACTCTTTTCCCCAAAGCTTCGCCTTAAAGCGGACAGAGCGCAGTGAAACATGACAGAAGTGAAGCTGAAGGAGGAGCAGGAGCTGTGGGAGCCCGCGGAGGTGAAAACAGGTGAGTTTAGAGCCAAGACAGGACTCTCTCAGCTACAACCCTGCGCCCAGCGGACTGTCCACAACAACACGAGGCCTTTGTGCCTTTATCAGGGACTTTATCACACACGGACTCCACACAAACTGGGACCAACTCCGTCTGAACCGCTGACAAAATGTTCATTTCATCATCTTCATCTGTTTATCCCGTTTCGTATTAGCAGTGATGGAAGAAGTACTCAGTATTCTTAAGTAAAAGTGCAGATACAGGACTAAAAATGTACTTAAGTAAAAGTATCTGATGCACATTTAAGTATAAACAGTATGCATTGTAAAATGTATTCTATAAGTAAAAAGTAAAAGTATTTAAGAGTTTATTGTGCAGGATTTTTAAATCATTTGACTCAAACCAGCTCCAACAAGTAAACCACTAACACTGGTCAAAAACGGGAATTAAACCAGGTCTAAAGGAGTAAACCACTAAACCAAGTCTAAACTGTGTCTAAACCAGTTCATTGTAGAGAGGTCACTTTGAAAATAATATACTTACTTTAAACTCAATTTAAAAATGTAGTCAAGTACAAAGTATTTGAAGTGAACAATGTGCGTGCGTAGTTGACTGGTGGGTTACAGCTACATATTCCTATCCTCGGTCAGAAGCTAAGGTGACTTGAGATGATGGAGGGATCCACAGCTTTGTATTTCCAGAACTTTATCTGTTACATTAGTTGTGGTAATAATCAGAGTGTGTGTGTAGCTACGTGTGGTTCTATAAAAATACAAAAAGGGAAAAATTACAATCAACGTATGAATAATACATCAAGGACAACAAGTATTTAGCGATGTGCAAGTTATAATAATAAAAGGATAAACAACTTGTCTTGAACATAATATACAGGTGAAAATAATATGCCGAAAATAATGACATAATAAAACACCTGAAGAAACTGGGAAGCTCAAAGTGTCGAACTGCTGCCCTCTTATGGACCGAAAATGTACTGCAAGGGCAGGGCTGCATTTTAGCTCTGGGCAACTTTACGCATGGGCGACTCGATCTTGGACAACTAAACACCTGCATCTAAAGGTGCGCAAGAGGGGAGAAAACAACGCAAGTGAAAGAGGTGTTTTGCTTCAACGCGATCTCCTCTGTAACCGTGTTTATTATTTCATTAGGACTTTTATTTCTCAAACTTGTTGCCTTATGCTCACTTTGCTCACCTTTAGGCACCTCGTGGATGCACTGACCTCGAAATAGCATGCAAACTTCACTATGTGCATCAACACACATATTACAAGTAATGACAATATGATTCAGTACACTTACGTTCATATTCACGTACACGCACGGCACATTCTCAGGACAAAAGACTGAAGTGACCGCTCCCACACACTACTGCGCAGAACTAGCGGGGGCAGTGGAGCAGTCAAACTATTCTAATAACAGGGGGTTTTACACAGTATTCATTATGAAATGTACTTAAGTAAAGTAAAAGTACCTATAATTTGTACTTTTACTTTGTTACTTTCCACCACTGCACATTAGTACAGGGTAGTGATGGGTTAAAGATACCTCAAAGTGTGTGTCACACACATAGATATAATAATTAGAGATAGATTAATACCTATTCAGCCCCATTCAAAGAAAAGGTCCCGAGTCCTGGGTGAACCATAATGGCCGCTCAGACTCCTCCGCAGCCTGTTCCTGAAAGGGGCAAAAAGGAGGGAAGCCCTGCACTCGTGGGGTGGGCGGAGCCTCCACAGAGCTCCAGAGCTTGATTGACAGGCTCTGGAGCCAGTCAATGCACTGAAAAGGCTTCACCTTTTTCGGGCTGATAAACAAAAACCAGCGTGGTTAAAAATATTTCACCTACCTCAGCGTTGTCACATGGGTCAGAGTATTTTTTAGAAAAAGAAAAACTCTTTGGAGCCAGACTTTAAGCCGTTCTTGGGAGGTTGGAAGTCTCATTAGAATCAATGCACCCAAGTGTCTCTTGGAGTCGCCCCTGGTCACCAGCAACGTCAGCTCCCCGCCATAAGGACCATAGAGAAGCGCGTTCCTTGCCCATTGGTCACACACTTTCAAATAGTGTCACACTGTATCACACTGTGTTGGTAAACTTATAGTCGCCATCTAGTGGTGAAAAAGCATTGCAGCAGTGAGCCTGATAAAAGCAAACTCGACACTGACTGAGGTCATTTATTCCCGTTCAGAAATGTGAACCAAATCGTCAGGAGCTGTTATACCATCTGAGAGTGATCATTTAGAAAAAAGAAACTGCTCTGGATAATGAGATTAGAAACGAATGCGAATTAATGAGAGAAGTATCAGTGATACAACCATCTAAAGATGAAGTCACTGACCAAGATTTAATAAAGGATAGTGCTTGTGACAAAAGGGCACCAAACATACTTTTGCTTTTGATTACCAGAGGATGTCAAGTTAAAAGACTAACTCATCATATAGTAGAATAGTAGTTAAAACTACTAATGTAATGGCCTATATGTTTTGCGTTGCACTTCAATGTGAACATGAAACAGGAAAACAGATGACTCTTGTGCTTTACATGTTATCTATTGAATCATTTTGTTATCAGGGCAGATTCGCCTCGTGCCAAAGATTTGTTCGGCCCGAGGCGGGCGCTCGAGCTCAGCAGCACCCACGGGATCGGCGCCCGGTGCATAAATGACCAAATGAGCGCAGGTGTTGCTCTCGTGCAACTGGCGCCCCCTGCTGCTCGCTGCTGCACGATACGTATGACACTACATGATACAAAATGACACAGTGGAATTATTGGTCACGTGACTTTCCTCAAAACGATACGCTCGTGATACAACTCGGCCGAGGTGTTGCTTTCTGTGCTTGATACGTGTGTCGATACCTCGGCTCATTTAGCCCATCACTAGTACAGGGGTGTCCGCACTTTTTTATACGAGGGCCACATAACCAGACCAAGGCCCAGGGCCAACATCGTTAATAATGAATACACAATTATATCTGTAAATTAACCCCTTAACGCCTGAATTAATTTCCAATTATAGAAAAAAAAATATTATCAATGTTTTTGCTTTCAAGCTGGTGCTAAATTAAGTGGAGATTGTTAATTTATCTGTAGCACATAGTATAGATATAGTTTTATGTCTATAAAACCTGTTAATACAGCAGCTCACTGCTGCTGCTGCTGCTTTCATCACCTGATGTAGGGGAAAAAAGCAAGGTGCAGACAATTTATCTACATAACATAGACATGTCACCATTTTTATTACTAATTATCTTATTTTACTCCCTTTTCTGAGGTGAATGAATGCCACCAGATGGCTATTGCAGTTTTCCATCATGGCCTGATGTCGCTAATTCGCGATGTACCAAATCTTCAAATAACAAAAAAAATATCCATCACACGAAGTTCATTCCAATAAATAATCTAAAGATGGAGATGATGAGCCGCTACATTTTTTTAAAATTACAACTCACCTTACATTTGAAGATTTCGTCGAAGTTGCAGCCTCGATTTCCAGAAATGCTATTTCCGCAAAGTAGCTACCATAACCTGGATGTGGTTCCTTCTCTAACTCGTCCTACGAGAAACTAGTGCTTGCAAAAGGTGCCTAGGTACGGAATGGATGTGGGCAAACAGGCATCAAGGGAAAACATGCATTATTTTAGCCACAGTCTTGCAAGAAGAGGTATGTCATGAATTAGAGACACTAGGCGTTAAGGGGTTAAGCGTAATTAAACATAATAATTATAAAGAAAGGTCTTTATTTAAATCTAAGCAATGTGAACAGCTTTCTTAATATAAAGGAAAATGCAAAAGGGCTGAAGTAATATCATGGAAACCAGTTTAACATTAAGATGACCGGAAATACTACAGAGGTTTGTTTATTTGTTTATTTGAGCAGCAAACACTCTGCTCAGAAGGAGTGGGCCGAAGCAAGAGCTTATAAGCGCCCACCCCCAAAATCAATACAATTAAAATGATCATTTCACAAGAACATAGTGGAAAAACAAAGGAACAAAATAGCAACAAGGAGACAACAGCAAAATAAAATAAAACAAAATAGACCCTACACACCCGCAGCATCCGACCATACCCCAAAACGGAGCAATACTGATTATGTAACAACTAATTACAAAACAACTTTGTTTTGTGGAAATAACAAATGAGATTGGTAAAAATATGTTGATCAGTTGTGTGTATAGAGCACCAGGGTCTTGTGTTGAATCATTTACAGATAAAATCCTTGAGATGTTTGAACAAATTAATAACAAATCATTAATGTTGTGTGGTGACTTCAATATAGATCTGGGAAACCCTATAGCATCAAGTGAATTTAGGAATTATATGAAGAGCACAGATCTATACCCAATGATAACCAAACCAACAAGGGTGACTACACATAGTGCAACCATCATTGACAATATATTTACAAATGTACGTGGTAAATTAATTAGTGGTATCCTTATGACAGACGTGAGTGATCATCTCCCTATATTTATAATTTATGAGAAAACATGTTATGATATTATACAAGATGAAACTACAACATTCATTCGCGATAAATCTAGTAAGGCTTTAGAGACCTTCAGAGAAGATCTGAAGAAACAGAGCTGGGATAGAGTATACACAGATGATGTTAATTCTGCCTATGAAGCTTTTATGTCGACATTAATTGGTTTATATGATAAAAATTGTAAAATAACCAAAATAAACACTTACATCAGGAAAAATACTGTTAACAATCCATGGATGACAAATGGACTGAAAAATGCCTGCAAGAAAAAAAACTATTTGTATAGATTGTTTCTAAGATCAAGAACTAAAGATGCTGAAGATAGGTACAAAAAATATAAAAACAAATTAGTTGGAATCATACGAAGGGAAAAAAGGATTACTATACTAAATTGCTAGACAAAAATAAAAATAGTAGCAAAGACACATGGAGTGTAATAAATACTGTCATGCAAAAAGGCAAAGTAAAAACAAAATTTCCAAATTATTTTACAAAGAATAATGTTGACATTTACAATAAAACTGAAATTGTGAATGAATTCAATGATTATTTTGTAAATATTGGCCCTACCTTGTCACAACAAATCCCAGATGGAAACACCAATGGTGGAACAGTACCAGATAATGTTAGCAGTATTTTTCTTGAAAGTGTACAAGCGAGTGACATATTGACAATTGTCCAGAAGTGTGCCAATAAAAAATCAAATGATTATACTGATATGAATATGGTATTGATAAAGCAAATCATAGATGTATTATTGAGCCTTTTACCTATATCTGTAATTTGTCATTTACCTCAGGGATATTTCCAGACCGCATGAAAATAGCCAAAGTAATTCCACTCTTTAAAAAGGAAATAAATCAGAATTTTCTAATTATAGACCAATATCATTACTTCCACAGTTCTCTAAAATTCTGGAGAAGTTATTTGTGATTAGACTGAATAAATTTCTAACTGAATTCAAGATTTTAAGTAACAGCCAATATGGGTTTCGTCCTAATCACTCAACTGCTACAGCAATTATGGAACTAACTGAAGAAATTGCTAATGCTATAGACAAAAAGCACTATTTAGTAAGCATCTTTGTAGATCTTCAAAAAGCGTTCGATACGCTGGACCACAAGATATTATTGCATAAATTAAATAAATATGGTATCAGAGGTGTGGCACACCAATGGATTACCAGCTACTTAAAAAACAGAAGTCAATTTGTTGAAATTAACAGCATAAAGTCTAAAAATTGTAACATAACTTGCGGGGTACCACAAGGATCGGTCCTAGGACCTATACTTTTTCTTCTATATGTAAATGACATTGTGTCTGTGTCTCAGTTACTTAGGTGCATTCTATTTGCGGATGACACCACTTTATTTTATTCAGGAAAAAATATAAAAGATGTCTTACAAATCGTAGAGAATGAATTTCAAAAAATTATGAGGTGGTTCAGTGCCAACAAATTGTCCCTAAATATTAGCAAGACAAAGTTTATGATTTTTTGTAGTAAAAGGAAATATGTCGAAGCGTCATTGTTTATTAATGGATTAGAAATCGAAAGGGCACATGAGATTAAGTTTCTAGGTATTATGATTGATGAACATTTGACATGGAAATCACATATTGATAATGTCAAAGTAAAGGTATCCCAATTAATAGCTGTGGTGCATAAAGTCAAAGATTCTCTAAACAAGAGTGCATTGTTTTTGTTGTATAACTCATTGATTGTTCCATATCTGACCTACTGCATTGAAGTGTGGGAAGTGCCTGCAAAACATACATTAATCCAATTTTTCTTTTACAGAAAAGAGCGATTAGAGTCGTTAGTGGAAAAGGATACAGAGACCATACTAATCCTTTGTTCATACAACTAAAAACTCTTAAATTTAACGAATTAGTAGAGTTTAATCTACTAAAAGTCATGTATAAAGCTCATCTGGAAAATTTACCAAACAATTTGCAAAACAGATTCACTAAGAGAAAAAGTAGATATGATCTAAAAGGTACTGAGCTTTTTACAAAACCCAGGTTTCAATCGGCTGTAAAGGAAAGATGTATATCAATTAATGGTGTCGCTCTGTGGAACAGTCTTGATTGCAAAATTAAAACTTCTAAGTCCATTTACGTGTTTAAGAAGTATGTTAAATTATCAATGTTACAGAAATATGATACTGCGGAGTAGCAGATCAACTTTATTTATGTATTTTTGTGTTTTGATGTCTTGGACCAAAAAACAAAAAAGAGAAAAGAAAAAAGATGGCTGCATGAGACAGCTTAAAAGTTAAATGAACTGGAACTGTAAATGATTTTGTGTTGATAGGGGGCAGACATTATAAGTTTTTACTTCTTTCTGCTCCTTTTCATTCATGTTAAATGCTGTTGTTGCATTTGTTTTTAAATGAATGAAATAAATAAAAAAATGAAAAATGAAATGAACTTTGATAATGCCACATACTTACAAACTATTTACAAAGAACTATAACTTACAAACACTGTTTGAAGTGTTTGTACATCAACAGAAAGAACAGAAAGAAGCACAATTACAACAACGGTCTAGTTTCAAGTACAAAGTCTATTACAAAGCAAGTAACAAAAGGCGATCATTACATTTCTTTCAGATGGTTACCATGCCTAACATTGTTGGCATTACCAAAAGTAACTAGTTTTATGTTAAAAAGACAGATTAATATACATATTATACTCCGTGAATATTATTATGTAGATTCATTATGTAAGCCCTACACAGTGTAGTGCGTTAAAAAGCCAGGTGTAGAGCGGGCCAGTTGTAGAGGGCAGTAGCTCCTCATCAACAAACCCCTACGCAGCTGCCCTAACTAGCTGATTTTGTAGATGATGTTCCTATGCTGTGTGGTGCGTTTAAAGCATTGACCGTTAAAAAGAATAGACAACTCCTCCTCACTCCTTCCCCTTTACCATAATGACCACGTTCGAGGGTGAATTCATGGTGGATTTACAGACTCCTCCTCCCCTGCTCTGACGAAGCATGTTCCTAGTAAGGGCATAAGGGCGGGATCTTCACGGTAGACTCGGCCCTTGCGTGACGTGTAGCTCGCGCAGCTCCAATGCTAACAGTCCGACCTCCATTAAGTAGGAGATTTTAAAAAATTATTTCGAAAACCAGCCTGGTTTCTTTTTTGTGACTAACCCAGCGTTATCTCAGGAGGAATATGTAGCCATAGAAAGTGTTAAAAAAATTGAAACCAGGCGTTAAAGTTGTTTTTAACGTGTCTAAAGTCCAATGCTTTTCAATGGGGGCCTAGCGATGATATGGAGGTACTACAGCAATGGCGGAGAAATGGCGGCCTCCAGTGTTGCGGTCATGAAGCAGAGCAGCTAGCGGCCATTGGTTAAAAGACAAGGATTACGAGCCCGTTGGGAGGATCCCTCTCAACAGATCCATAGCTCGCCTACCCTAATTCTCTATTTGTAATTTTGAGCAATAGAATGACACCCGTTGAGAGCAACATCATTCTTTGTCTGTGTAAATTCTCAGTCGTACAGGAGTTGTCAATCTTCAACGAAGGTACTTGAGTCATCTTCTGTACTTGGTAGTTGAGGTCTCCAAACGTTTCGCCTCTCATCCAAAAGGCTTCGTCAGTGAACAAGGTTTCCCTCAGCAAGCAGCGTAGATAAAGACCAGTTGGGAGGAGTTGGCTCCTCCCCTCTAATAACAGCTACTCTCACCTGTGGGTAAACACCTTTGAAGTAGAGCGTCTGTAACGACCTGCTCCCCCCAGTATCGGTCAGCCCTGTCCTATTCATGGCTGATCACTGCTAATTACCTGCCTATTGTTCTATTGTTAGCTGAGGTATCGTCTTCTTGGACTGGCCGTGCTCTGTCCGTTTTCCCCGAAAACGGAGAAACGGGGGAAAACGGACAGAGCACGGCCAGTCCAAGAAGACGATACCTCAGCTAACAATAGAACAATAGGCAGGTAATTAGCAGTGATCAGCCATGAATAGGACAGGGCTGACCGATACTGGGGGGAGCAGGTCGTTACAGACGCTCTACTTCAAAGGTGTTTACCCACAGGTGAGAGTAGCTGTTATTAGAGGGAGGAGCCAACTCCTCCCAACTGGTCTTTATCTACGCTGCTTGCTGAGGGAAACCTTGTTCACTGACGAAGCCTTTTGGATGAGAGGCGAAACGTTTGGAGACCTCAACTACCAAGTACAGAAGATGACTCAAGTACCTTCGTTGAACATCATTCTTTCTTTAAAAAAATGCAATTTGATCCTTTTGCGCCCCCTAGTGGCAACTCATTTCTTCTTTCTATACTTTGCAAAAATATTTTCCTTGAATTTATATTTGAACAGGTTGATGTTTGAACCTCGTTTCATCTCCATCTCCAATTTATTCCACAATTGTACCCAATTAACTGTCGGACTAAAACTTTTCAAAGTTGTGCTGTGTTTCTGAGGCCTGAAGTTTAATTCATCACGTAATTCATAACGACCAGTATGTTCTTGGAACCTTCTTTGTGTTTGGCTTGGTAACAATTTGTATCTTGCTTTGTATAACATCTGTACAGATTGGAAGTCAACAGTTCATTGTAGTTTGTCATATACAGACACTGAAACCTGTTTGAAAATGCCATTATCAAGTGTCAACTAAATTATTTTTTATCAACAACACATTTGAATAATGTAAAAACTGAATTTTGAATTGAATAATCATGGGTCACATACAGATTTCAATGAGATGGATGATGCTGTGCTCTGGTTTGTTTAAGATCTTATCGTGTTAACCATATCAGGCCTAAACTAAGACGACAGTACAAACTATAATGTATTAGTGTTGTTTACATTTTATGGGCATAGTCTTTAAAACCTTTTGTTGTTTTACAGGACGATCAAAGAGGACCCAGACTGTGGAGGTAAGAAAAGCCAAACTGGAAAATGCATCAGTTTATTCATCGAGCAGGAGTTCATGCTCTACCGCTTGGCCTCATGACGACTGGGCAGGACGATGGTGAACGAACGGAGACGTTACAGCCCTGGTCTGAACACTGACTGGCTAACTCAAGATCGCAAAGTATCATGTTTTCATGCTTCTCACATTTACTGCATATTTAGTCAAAGTCTGTAAATAATTTGTAATGAAATACTTTACTTCTGGATACGCCAGAGTTACCTCAGGAAGCCACACCATCTAAAAGGTCTAAGGCTCATTTATGCTCTCTGTTCGAACCACACACGCATACACATGTAGCTTTCTGTCCGTCTCCTGCGTGAGACTGTCCATGCCAAAGTGGCCGACAAAAAAAAAGTCTAGCGGAACCTCTGGCAGGCACAATTCATGGCAGTGCCAACGCGAACTTCCGGAATAAGGGAATAGACCAGACATTTGGAAAAATCTGCCAAAAAAATATCGACCTCTACTTTATACTGTCTCTTCCTCTTTCTAAGCCTACTTGGCTTCTACCTCTCCCATGCATATGCTATTATTGTATTTTTTGTGTGTGTATTCATACATCTGAATGGATGCTTTTAATGTTCTTTCTTTCTTCCATTAATGGCTACCCTAAAGTGCCAAAGAAATAGAAAAGAACAACATGAGTGTGTTCACAGATGTGCAAGTGCGTTAAGTGTTAGGAGCCGAGCTAAGTTTGGACAGACCACATAGTGAAATAGAGCATTGCAAATGGCTGGAACAGGTTATGATATTCATGAGTGATACAGAGTTACTGGGTCTTGTTATTGTTCATGACTCTGATGGCGGAGGGGGAAAACTGTTCTAGAGGCGGAGAGTAATCCGGATGGACCGTAGCTTCCTGCCTTAGGGGAGAGGGGTGAATAGTCCGTGTCCAGGTTGAGAAGGGTCAGCTGTGATCCGACCCAGACGCCTCAGGGTCCTGGAGGTTAAAGGCGGCCTTGAGAGATGGGAGCTCACAGCCAATCACCTTCTCAGCAGGAGCACAAAGCGCTGCAGTTGATACTTGTCCTGGTCTGTAGCACCGGGGAACCACACGGTGATGGAGGAGGTGAGGATGGACTCGATGGCTGTGTAGAACTGCACCAGCATCTTGGCAGCTTAAGTTTCCTCAGCTGCCGCAGGAAGAACATCCTCTGCTGGGCCTTCTTGATGAGGGAGCTGATGGTTGGCTCCCATTTGAGGTCCTGGGTGATGGTGAAGGAGTCCACGATGGAGATGGGGGTGGGAGAGTCTGTCAGGGCGAGGGGGACGGTGGGCTGTGTCTTTCCTGAAGTCCACGATTATCTCCACTGTCTTCTGGGCGTTCAGCTCCAGGTTGTTGTGGCAGCACCAGGATGCCAGCCTGTCCACATCCCTCCTATAGGCGACTCATCACCGTCTGAGACTTGATCAGTTTAAGGGACTGGTGACTGGAGGTGCAGCAGTTTGTGTACATGGAGAAGAGGGGAAAGTACACAGCCCTGAGGGCATCCCGTGGTGCTGTTGGCCTCAGGGGTTGTCAGTCAAAGCCTGTGTCGCCCCGAGCCCCTCCTCTAGCTCTGCCACTGAGAGACTATATTTTTAGGTTTGGGTTTGATCTTTGTCTTTCTCAGGGACTGTTGAGTTGTTTTGCTTTAAAGACTTGTCATTTGGTTATTGTGTTTATGGCGTCTATTTGTCTCTGCAGGTGTTCAGAGTCCACATGAGGCTGCTCCCAGTCAAATCCAGATTAAAGAAGAACCAAAGGAGATTCAAATCAAACAGGAGTCGATCCAAGCATTTCCAGTCATTGTCTCTGTGAGGAGTGAGAAAGAAGAGTCTCTGCTTCATGAAACAGTGAAAGAAGAGAACAGAGAGGACGGAGCAGAAGCAGAGAATTCCTTTGACACTGACGACTCTGCAGACTGGACTCCTTCAGCTGCAAGTTCCACTCCACAAACTCTCACTGAGCTGCTGCAGAAGCCGGCTCATGGGAACAATGTGAGTCAAGATGAAGGACCAGACAAACCACACAGATGCTCTCAGTGTGTGAAGAGGTTTTCAACTCATTCCAGTTTAAAGAAACACGTACTGACTCACACAGTAGAGAAGCCATTCATGTGTTCTGTTTGTGGAAAGAGTTTTTCACAAAATTGTCATCTGAAAACACACATGAGGACTCACACAGGAGACAAACCATACAGGTGTTCTGTTTGTGGAAAGAGATTTTCACGAAATTGGCATCTGAAAACACACATGAGGACTCACACAGGAGAGAAACCATGCAGGTGTCTTGCTTGTGGAAAAAGTTTTTCACGAAATTGTTCTCTGAAAACACACATGAGGACTCACACAGGAGAGAAACCATGCAGGTGTTCTGTTTGTGGAAAAAGATTTTCACGAAATAATATTCTGAAAACACACATGAGGACTCACACAGGAGAGAAACCATGCAGGTGTACTGTTTGTGGAAAAGGTTTTTCACTAAATTGTTCCCTGAAACACACATGAGGACTCACACAGGAGAGAAACCATGCAGGTGTTGTGTTTGTGGAAAACGTTTTTCACGAAATTGTTCCCTGAAGACACACATGAGGACTCACACAGGAGAGAAACCATGCAGGTGTCCTGTTTGTGGGAAAGTTTTTCACGAAATAATATTCTGAAAACACACATGAGGACTCACACAGGAGAGAAACCATGCAGGTGTACTATTTGTGGAAAAAGTTTTTCACTTAATTGTTCTCTGAAAACACACATGAGGACTCACACAGGAGAGAAACCATGCAGGTGTTCTGTTTGTGGGAAAAGATTTTCACGAAATAATCATCTGAAAACACACATGAGGACTCACACAGGAGAGAAACCATTTAGATGCACTGTTTGTGGAAAGAGTTTTTCAGAAAATAGTACTCTGACAAAGCACATGAGGAGACACACAGGAGAGAAACCATTCAGATGTTCTGTTTGTGGAAAAAGTTTTTCAGAAAATGGTACTCTGACAAAGCACATGAGGAGACACACAGGAGAGAAACCATTCAATTGTTCTGTCTGTGCAGTGAGCTTTTCACAGAGTTGTCATCTGAAAACACACATGAGGACTCACACAGGAGAGAAACCATTTGTTTAGTTTATGGCTTTATTTGGAAGGGACAGTTCATGTTAATGAACAAGCCGGATTGTAGCCTTGGGCTAATTTCCATCCATCGTCCCTCATGAGTCTCAAACACACTCTCATACAACCTGGCCTATTGTACATATTTTTAGTGGAAGGGGAAAGTGGAGTACCCGGAGGAAACTTACGCAGACACAGGGAGAACATGCAAACTCCACACAGAAAGGCCCCGTCCAGGTGGGAATTGAACCCGAATCTTCTAGCTGTGAAGCACGAGCACTAACTGCTGTACTACCGTGCCGCCCGGTGTTCATGTGTTGCAATGGTGATTTTAAATTGTTAATATTGCATACACACATTTTAACACAATCAAACAGTTATATGATCAACATTGTCCAGTAGTAACGCGCAAATATACGCAAACAAATAAATGTGTCCCATGGATGACAAGGGGTTATTGAACGCATGTAAAAAGAAAAATTCCTTAATATAAAACATGTATAAAAAAGAGAACATTGGAAACGGAAACTAAATATAAAAAATATATGAACAAACTAACAAGTATAATAAAAATGTGTAAAAGAAATAACTTTAGAAATATGATTGAGGTCAATAATAAAAACAATATGAAAGGACTATGGAAAGTCTTAAATCATGCAACGTCTAAAGACTCGACAGCTGCAAGTTACCCAGACTACATGATTAATAATGATGAGAAAATTACAGAAGGGAAGAATGTAGTTAATGCGTTCAATGAATATTTTTTCCAATATTGGGCCTCATCTGGCATCAAAAATAGCCAAAACAAACAGTGACGTCTCTCAACATAAAAACAAGAATGTTCACGCCTTCTTTCTCACGGCAACAAATGAAAATGAAATAATTAAAATAGTTCAATCTTTCAAGAATAAAAAATCGACTGATTGGAACGACTTTGACATGAACATGATAAAAAAAATGTTATAACATATCTATGCCTTAAACACATATATGCAACCTATCCTTTTCAACTGGTGAACTCCCTGACCTCATGAAGATTGCCAAAGTCGTTCCAATCTATAAAAGTGGGGATAATCATCAATTTACAAATTATAGACCGATCTGTATACTTCCTCAATTATCCAAGATCCTGGAAAAAACTGTTTGCCGCCCGCTTGGACAGTTTTGTGAATAAACGTAACTTGCTCAGTGACTGTCAGTATGGGTTCAGAAACAATAGGTCAACTGCACATGCATTAATCAATCTAAGCGAAGAAGTCACCAACAACATTGACAATAAGCTACAGTCCCAAGGTAGCCCAAGGCTACAATCCGGTGTGGCTTGTTTACATGCATGAGACCCATGTATGTTCATTAACATGCACTGTCCCGACCAAATAAACCAATAAAATAAAGCTGTATTCATTGGGTATATTCATAGACCTCCAGAAAGCATTTGACACTATAGATCATGAAATACTTTTAAATAAACTAAATAACAATGGGATCAGAGGGATTGCTAACAATTGGTTGAAGTCATACTTGACCGACAGAAAGCAGTACATACAAATTTAGTTTAGTTTAGTTTTAGTTTAGTTTAGTTTATTTGTTTGAGCAGTTAACCTGCTCAAAGGGAGTGGGCTGAAGCCAAGGGCTTATAAGTGCCCACCCTGAAATAAAAATAATAACATTACATTTAACATTTACAAGGTAACAAATCATAAACAAAGGAACATAGGGCAAAGTAACAATAAATAATGCAGAAGAATAGAATAAAAACAACAGCAAAATAAAGAACCAACAAAGCATGTGCTACTTTTATGTTATAAAGGTGCATTAATGCATATTATACTCTGAGATCTTGCTACTTCCCAGTTGTCATTACCATCCTCAATATAATTTAATTTGGGTTTAATTATCATTATTATTATATTTGTTTAATTGAGTTATATGTGAAGTATGATGTAAGCCCTGCATAGTTTGTTTGTTTTGTTTGTTTATTTGGTAGGGACAGTGCAAGTTAATGAACAAGCCACACCAGATTGTAGCCTTGGGCTAATTTCCATCCGTCGTCCCCCATGCGCACTCTCAAACACACTCTCATTCAGCCTGGCCTATTGTACATGTTTTTAGTGGTAGGGGAAACCGGAGTACCCGGAGGAAACCTACGCAGACACGGGGAGAACATGCAAACTCCACACAGAAAGGCCCCGGCCTTGGTGGGAATCGAACCCGGACCTTCTAGCTGTGAAGCACGCGCGCTAACCGCTGTACTACCGTGCCGCCGTGAGGTGCATTAAAAAGCCAGGGTGTAGAGCGGGCCAGTTGAAGAGGGCAGAAACTCCCCATCAACAAACCCCCACCCAGCTGCCCTAACAGCTGATTTTGTAGATGATGTTCCTATGCTGAGTGTATTTAATGAAACATGTATCAGGATGAAGGAACACAGTATGTGGAGTCCCCCAGGGGTCAATATTATGACTTAAATTGTTTTTGTTGTATATAAATGATCTGTGTGAAGTCTCAACAAAGTTAAAATGTATATTATTTGCGGACGACACAACAATTCTGGCCCCCGGCAAAGATCTACAACTGCTTGTCTCAGAGGTCACAACAGAATTATACAAATTCAGAGAATGGTTTAATAGAAATCTATTATCGCTGAACATATTGAAAACAAAAATGATTCTATTTGGTAAAAGGAATAGTGACATACAGATTCAAATCAATATTGACAATACTTGAATAGAACAAGTAAAGGAATATAAATTTCTGGGTGTGATCTTCAGTCATAAGGTTAGCTGGAGACCACAAATAGATAACATTCGTGGGAAAATGGCGAAAAATGTGTGGCCATAATGGGCAAGTGTAGATTTTTCTGGACAGCAAGGCTCTTTTTACCCTGTACTATTCCTTAATCCTACCATACATAAATTATTTCTCTGAGGTTTGGGGAAAAACCTTTAATAGTCATTTACAGGCTTTATTTAGACTCCAAAAGAAGGCTATTAGAATTGTTCACAATTGGTAAATGGTCTCAGCGTATATAGCGCTTTTCCACCTACGTTAGGCACTCAAGCGCTTCACAGCAAGGATCCACTCACCCATTCACACTCTCATTCATACACCAGTGTACGCAGACACTGAAGGCAAGCTGGGTGAAGTGTCTTGCCCAAGGACACAACAACAGTGTGCACCTTCAGGAGGTGGGATTCGAACCGCTGACCTTCCGATCATGAGACGACCCACTCTACCATCTGCACCACCGTCACCTAAATTCTAATACATAATACACATTGCTGCATACATTTCTAACTTCATGTTGTCTTCGTACTTTG
Organism: Neogobius melanostomus; assembly: GCA_007210695.1. Taxonomy (NCBI): domain Eukaryota; kingdom Metazoa; phylum Chordata; class Actinopteri; order Gobiiformes; family Gobiidae; genus Neogobius; species Neogobius melanostomus. The sequence goes on from VHKM01000392.1 coordinate 2,972,730, forward strand.
GAAGTCTTGTAATCATTGCGTGATTTTCTTTTTGTCAAATATGAATGTTTTTCTTTAGCAAAGCTGCTGTACGTAAAGTTAATGTGGACAATTGTAATTGTGTAATCCAGGAATTTGTAATGTGTTATATTGTACGAGATGACGTACAGTATCACTGTAACCGGGATGTAAATTAATTTTGAATTTGGGGGTAGGCACTTACAAGCTTTCTTGCTACGGTCTACTCCTTTTGAGTTTTTGTTACTTTTTTGTTACTTTATTTATTTTCTGCACTGCTACAATGAAAATGTAAATAATGTAAATAATCACTCAAATAAAATTCCAAATCCAAAAATCCAATAAATCAAACATGAGGAATCACACAGATGATAAACCATCCAGGTGAACTGGCTGTGCAATGAGTGTTTAAAGGAGCTATATCATGCAAAATCGACTTTTGGAGTTTTTAACCATGTTGTTATGCTATTTCCTTATCAAAACACCCCCAGAGCGGTTTTTCGCTTCATTCACGCAGTTCTAAGTAATCCTCCTGAATCCTGCTCTCTGAGCAGCTGTTCCGCCCTCTCCTGGTAAACGACTGAGCTGTTCAGTTGTGTCGTCACAAAGGAACGGAAGTGCTCTACGTCTGTAATGTAATGCCTTACGGCCTGATTTTAATTTATTAAACAGCTTTTTCATTATTTTTGTTGTAAGAGAGAAATAAAGAAAATAAATAAATAAATGGAAAAAAAAAAAATGAAAAAAAAACTCTCCGTCTCCGACCGTCTGTGCTGTCCCGGGACAGTAAGCAAACGCTCCCGCAGCCGGAGGGTGCATTGTTTGTGAAGACGGAGCTCTTTCTAACCTACTCTGGACACCGCCTGTTCATTTTGCTTACCCAACGATAATGTCACGAATGCGCGTTTGGCTCTATTAGATCCATGGTTTGGCTATGAGAGGACTAGTCAGCCTTCCTAAAGAAGAGTGCACTCGCCAGAAGTTGGAATTTCTTTCTGGGATTCAGCTAGCTACTATATCAACCAACCTGATGGATGCTTGGTGAACCCAGAATCAAAGTGGATTAACTTTTATAACTAACGCGGTCTCATAACCAGATAGGGGAGGCCAGACTGAGCGGTAAGTCAATCAAAACGCGTGTTAGTGTGTGTGTTAGCGTGTGTGTTAGCGTGTGTGTTAGCCATTTATGAAACTGTGGTGCACATGTCAACTCCTTATAACTGCATTATGTGAAGTAACTTCATTTTTGCAGCGATATTTATATTTATAATACTGTAAATGTGGAATGAGCGAAGAGAGGGGCGGAGTTAACTGAATCGAAGCGTCTTGTTTCCGGGTAGGGAAAATACCCCCCAAAATACTTATATTTCTCTCAAAAATGAGTACTCTATAGTGATAGAGGTACAATATATCATATAAATGCCTATACTTTACTTTGGAATGGCTAAAATAGCATGATACAGATCCTTTAATATGCCTTTTTTCTCATTCATTTTAAGATCAGATTGGCAGGCACTTGCTCAAGGCCTGCTCTAGTTAGCTGGCAGGAGTGCTGTGCCATCTATTCAACCGCTCCCTGTTAGAACACTCAGTTCCCTCTCTTTGAAAGTCCTCCGTGGTAATCCCAATTGCCATAAAGAACAACCCCACCTGTAGTAACGATAATTGGCAAGTTCAGTTAACATCATTAATAATGAAATGTTTTGAGAGGCTGATTTTGTCCCATCTTCAGAATGATGTTGGCACGCGGAATGTCCCACTCCGGTTTGCATAAAAGCCACACCGGGGGGTCGATGACACTGTGCTGGCTGTTCTGCATGAAGCCCTCACACATCTGGAGAAGCTTAAAGGTGCCAACACACCTACTTGGCTGCTTGAAAGGCTTGCAATCATTTAAATTAAATAAATCGAAGCACTAAGATGTGAATGAAAATTGTTTCCTGATTCTTTTCCTTTACTTTGGTGACATTAGAATAGTTGTACTAACCTACCTTTCTCTGACACTTGAGGCAAATCTCACCACTTTCTTCTCTCCCTCTCCCAGATATTATTTTAATATGTGTGGGTTTGGGGTGTGTAGTACCTGTCTGTCCAGCATACGTTTATTTAAGCGTAGAATTCCCCTGATCCAAAGGCTCGGGAAAGCCATTTCAAACCACAGCTGCTGCTTGTCATGAAGATTTCTTGGTATGGTTGGTGTTTGTGGATGCCAGCGCGTTCAATATGATACAGCCTCATCTGACGGGACAGAAGCTGCTCCACATGGAAGTTCATCCACATCTAATCTTGTGGGTCCTGCAATTTTTGACTGGAAAACAACAGAGGGTTAAAGGCGACAGACACCTTAGCACATCACAGATCTTCTCAACAGTTGCACCTCGAGGATCTGTAATTGCTCCGGTTTTATTCACACTACACTGATGATGGCAGAAGCTCCTGCACTGGGATCAGATACATTAAAACTCCAATGGCACAGTTATACTGGTAATAGACTTCCGTAAGGGACATCATAACCCACCCACACTCCACAGCAACAATGATGAAATAGAACGTGTTGAAGCATACAAACATCTCGGTACAACATTAGATCACAAACTTACATTTCAACCCAACAGCAAGGAAACTTCATAACCTTTGTGGTCTTCAGTCCTGTCCACAGAGGAACGGAGGAGCGGAGTAACCCCACCAACAGGGACTGAACAAGAAGAACTGAAGCTCTAATTAAGACTGGACGTTCTGCTACCTTGGCCCGTCTTCTGAGGGACTCCCATCGGCCTTGGGTCTATAGCATGTCGGTCCATGGGAGTGGATCTCTCCTTCTGTGGTTCTCCCCGAGATTTCTCTTCTCTCCCACTTGGGTTCTCAGTTTTTCCTCCGCCGTGCCGGAGAGTCTAAGGACAGGCTACACCCATGCGGCTCGTCACCACCTGATGCCCACGCTTATTTGGACTTTATGTTTGCCTGCATACTTAATTTGCCTGAACTTTACATTGTCTTGTTTACTGTTTTGTTTCATTGCTTTACTAGATCTAATTATTACAAAAGGTATTAATATATCAAATGTGAATGTTGTTGATGTTGCTTTGTCTGATCATTTTTGTCTTCTTTGACTTGTCTGTTGCACCCAAACCAGTGGTTGGGCCTGGAGTTATTCAAAGAAGACACATAAATGATACAACAAGGACACAGTTTATGGAAATGATCAGATTTGAAAATCCTCCATGTTCTAATGCTGATAATCTGTTGGACTCTTATACATCAAGCATCTTAAATGTTTTGGATACTATTGCTCCTGTTAAGGTTAAAATGGTTAACAATAGACAAAAGGCACCTTGGAGAAGTGAAGATTCGGTCAACGCACAGAAAAGGGAGTGCCGAAAAGCCGAACGGAATTGGCGCAAGTCAAAGCTCCAGGTTCATTTTGAGATATACAAAGAAGTGCTTTGTGAGTTCAACCAGATTTTGCGTGGAGAAAGGGAGAAGTACTTCTCTAAAATCATCGCAAACTGCAGAAACAATCCTCGTGTTCTGTTTTCCACAGTAAACAGATTAACTAACCCTCCAGTTTCACTGCCCTTAGAACTAATCTCTACATCTAAGTGCAATGAGTTTGCAATATTTTTTCATGACAAAGTTCAAGGCATAAAAAATGCCATAATTTCCACAACACAAATAGCAACCCTGCCACCAGCTAGACACCTTGAGCTGACACATTTCACACCTGTTCCTGACAAAACAATCAAAGAGGTTATCTCCGGTCTGAGTTCATGTACATGCTGCCTTGATGAATTACCCACTAGATTTCTGAAGTCTGTGTTGACCAGCTTGTTACCACAACTTGTTCAGTTAGTTAACATCTCATTTGAGGTGGCCTTGAAAACCGCGGTCATTAAGCCTCTTCTAAAGAAGAGCAGCCTTGATCCCACGGTACTGAACAACTACCGGCCCATATCAAGCCGACCGTTCTTAGGAAATGTCCTAGAGAAAGTAATATATCAACAGCTCACTTACTTTCTCCTATCTAACAATGTGTTTGATACTTTCCAGTCAGGATTTAGGCCCCACCACAGCACTGAGACAGCTCTTATCAAGGTGACAAATGATATCCGTATGAACACCAACGCAGGTAAGGTCTCAGTTTTAGTTCTGCTGGACCTGAGCGCTGCCTTTGACACAGTGGACCACGGGATCTTACTTCACAGGTTAGAAAACTGGGTGGGAATCTCTGGTACTGCTCTAAACTGGTTCAAGTCCTATCTCGAGGATAGGACGTACTTTGTCGAAATTGGCAACTGTGTCTCAGACAAAATTTCCATGACCTGTGGAGTCCCCCAGGGGTCAATCTTGGGACGCCTCTTATTCAACCTGTACATGCTTCTATTGGGTCAGCTAATAAACAGTAACAATGTGTCGTACCACAACTACGCAGATGACACTCAGATCTATGTGTCACTGACGGCAGGTGAACATGGGCCTGTAGATACACTCTGTCACTGCATCGAACAGATCAATTTGTGGATGCAAAACAACTTTCACCAAAACTGAGATCATTGTCTTTGGCCCACAGACACAAAGACAAAGTGTTATCAGTCACCTTGAGTCTCTCTCTCTAAACCAAAACATCAGTTTAGAAATCTAGGAGTAATCATGGACTCAGACCTGAACTTAAACAGCCACATCAAAGCAATAACATCATCAGCTTTTTACCATCTGAAAAACATTGCTAAGATCAGAGGAATAGTGTCAAAACCAGACTTAGAGAGACTCATCCATGCATTTGTCTCCAGCAGGTTAGACTACTGTAACGGCCTGCTCACTGGCCTTTCTAAACGAGCTGTTAGAGCTGCAGTACATCCAGAACGCTGCTGCTCGAGTCCTGACAAGAACCAGGAAATACGACCACATTAGTCCAGTGCTACGGTCTCTGCACTGGCTTCCTGTCACTCAGAGAATAGAATTTAAAACAGCGCTGCTTGTGTACAAGTCTTTTCATGGTTTAGCACCAAAGTACATCTTGACATGTTAGAGCCGTATGAACCATCTCGGGCCCTGAGAACTTCAGGGAGGGGTCTCCTGGTGGTTCCCAGAGTCAATAATAAACACGGTGAGGCTGCCTTTCAGTTTCATGCAGCTAAAATCTGGAACAGTCTTCATGAGGATGTGAGACAGGCCTCAACTCTGACAATGTTCAAATCCAGGCTGAAAACAGCTCTTTTTACCCGTGCATATGAAAACTGAAAGTATTTATACTTTCAGTAACTGAAAGTTACTGAAAGTACTTTCAGAAAACTGAAAGTATTTTATACTTTCATTAAGGCAAGGCCTTGCCTTGCCTTAATGTTTGTATAGTCCTGTGAGGCAACTCCCGTTGTGATATTGGGCTATACAAAACGATTGATTGAAGTCCATCAATCAGTCCTCACGGCCTTCTATAAATGCTCCATTCTGTCAGTCGTAACATTTAATATTACAGTTTGGTTTGGATCCCTCAGCGCCATTCACTGAAAGCCACTCATCAAAATCATTAGACGGAGCAGTAAAATAATCGGACAGGAATCACTAATGGACATTTACGTTAACAGAGTCAGGTCTAAAGGACAACAGATCACCACAGACATTACGCACCCACTGCACAGTCAGTACAGCCCACTCCCCTCTGGTCGCCGGTTCAGGTCACTACCTTTGCTATAAAAAAGAGCACAGTCCAGTTTTATACCCGCCTCTATGAGGCTACTGAACTCAAAGTGATTTTAAACAAACAGCAGGGGGAGTCCTGCTGTTTGTTGTGTTTATGACTGACTGTTCATTGTTGTTTCTTTTATTTATTTTTTCTGTGCACTGATAAAAGTAATGCTGCTCCACAAGTTCCTAACAGATTAATAAAGTTGTTATTTTTTATTTTGTTTTACCACTGTATAGTAAAACTTATTAAATGAAATATGGTCACCTAAAATGCACCAGATTGCTATAAATTACACCTGCTCAACTAAACAATCAAATTGAACATTTTTGGTGGTGGGTGAGAAGTCATTACGCTAGTTTACCTCTTGGACCTGGCAACCCTGCTCAGACCCCGGAAGTGAGCGCTGTGTTGTGCTGCTGTGTTAGCGTTAGCTTTGAACAGAAGTGAGACACTCTTTTCCCCAAAGCTTCGCCTTAAAGCGGACAGAGCGCAGTGAAACATGGCAGAAGTGAAGCTGAAGGAGGAGCAGGAGCTGTGGGAGCCCGTGGAGGTGGAAAACAGGTGAGTTTAGAGCCAAGACGGGACTCTCTCAGCTACAACCCTGCGCCCAGCGGACTGTCCACAACAACACGAGGCCTTTGTGCCTTTATCAGGGACTTTATCACACTAGGACTCCAAACAAACTGGGACCAGCTCCGTCTGAACCATCATCCTCTTCTCTTTATCCTGTTTCATATTAGCAGTGATGGAAGAAGTACTCAGTATTCTTACTTAAGTAAAAGTGGAGATACAGGACTAAACATTTACTTAAGTAAAAGTATCTGATACATATTTAAGTAAACGTATAAAAAGAATGCATTGTAAAATGTATTCTATAAGTAAAACGTATTTAAGAGTTTAATGTGCAGGATTTTTTTAATTCATTTGAATCAAACCAGGTCTAAACAAGTAAACCACTAACTCTGGTCAAAAACGGGAACTAAACCAGGTCTAAAGGAGTAAACCACTAAACCAAGTCTAAACTGTGTCTAAACCAGTTCATTGTAGAGAGGTCACTTTGAAAATAATATACTTACTTTTAACTCAATTTAAAAATGTAGTCAAGTACAAAGTATTGAAGTGAACAATGTGCGTGCGTAGTTGACTGGTGGGTTACAGCTACATATTCCTATCCTCGGTCAGAAGCTAAGGTGACTTGAGATGATGGAGGGATCCACAGCTTTGTATTTCCAGAACTTTATCTGTTACATTAGTTGTTGGTAATAATCAGAGTATGTGTGTAGCTACGTGTGGTTTCTATAAAATACAAAAAGGGGAAAAATTACAATCAACGTATGAATAATGCATCAAGGTCAACAAGTATTTAGCGATGTGCAAGTTATAATAATAAAAGGGATAAACAACTTGTCTTTAACATAATATAAAGGTGAAAATAATATACTGAAAATAATGACATAATAAACACCTGAAGAAACTGGGAAGCTCCAAGTGTCGAACTGCTGCCCTCTTATGGACCGAAAAATGTACTGCAAGGGCAGGGCTGCATTTTAGCTCTGGGCAACTTTACGCATGGGCGACTCGATCTTGGACAACTAAACACCTGCATCTAAAGGTGCGTTCAGACCAAACGTGCGTCCACGCTCCTTTAGCCTCTAGTTGGACGCCAAACATTGCCGCTTCACACTCGCGAGAAACGCCTGTTTGCTGGCGCGTGAAGTTTTGCAAGCGTCATAATTAGGAGGTGTGTCATACAACTCAGACCGTGTGCAATGTTTTTTTTGTTTTTTTTAAAGAAAATAAATACCCTCTGACTTTATTTTAAAGAAAATGTCACTATTTCACACAATACAACATCGACATTTCCCTCTATGGAGTTTGTTATCACAAAACAACAATCACACGCCCGATTAAGCTTCTGTTGCTTCATTCACGTAACTTTTCCTCTGCCCCTCTCTCTCCCTCGCGCAAGAGGGGAGAAAACAACGCAAGTGAAAGAGGTGTTTTGCTTCAACGCGATCTCCTCTGTAACCGTGTTTATTATTTCATTAGGACTTTTATTTCTCAAACTTGTTGCCTTATGCTCACTTTGCTCACCTTTAGGCACCTCGTGGATGCACTGACCTCGAAATAGCATGCAAACTTCACTATGTGCATCAACACACATATTACAAGTAATGACAATATGATTCAGTACACTTACGTTCATATTCACGTACACGCACGGCACATTCTCAGGACAAAAGACTGAAGTGACCGCTCCCACACACTACTGCGCAGAACTAGCGGGGGCAGTGGAGCAGTCAAACTATTCTAATAACAGGGGGTTTACACAGTATTCATTATGAAATTTACTTAAGTAAAGTAAAAGTACCTATAATTTGTACTTTTACTTGTACTTTTTACTTTGTTACTTTCCACCACTGCACATTAGTACAGGGTAGTGATGGGTTAAAAGATACCTCAAAGTGTGTGTCACACACATAGATATAATAATTAGAGATAGATTAATACCTATTCAGCCCCATTCAAAGAAAAGGTCCCGAGTCCTGTGTGAACCATAATGGCCGCTCAGACTCCGCCTACGCAGCCTGTTCCTGAAAGGGGCAAAAAGGCGGGAAGCCCTGCACTCGTGGGGTTGGCGGAGCCTCCACAGAGCTCCAGAGCTTGATTGACAGGCTCTGGAGCCAGTCAATGCACTGAAAAGGCTTCACCTTTTCGGGCTGATAAACAAAAACCAGCGTGGTTAAAATATTTCACCTACCTCAGCGTTGTCACGTGGGTCAGAGTATTTTTTAGAAAAAGAAAAACTCTTGGAGCCAGACTTTTAAGCCGTTCTTGGGAGGTTGGAAGTCTCATTAGAATCAATGCACCCAAGTGTCTCTTGGAGTCGCCCCTGGCCACCAGCAACGTCAGCTCCCCGCCATAAGGACCATAGAGAAGCACGTTCCTTGCCCATTGGTCACACACTTTCAAAATAGTGTCACACTGTATCACACTGTGTTGGTAACTTATAGTCGCCATCTAGTGGTGAAAAAGCATTGCAGCAGTGAGCCTGAAAAAAGCAAACTCGACACTGACTGAGGTCATTTATTCCCGTTCAGAAATGTGAACCAAATCGTCAGGAGCTGTTATACCATCTGAGAGTGATCATTTAGAAAAAGGAAAACTGCTCTGGATAATGAGATTAGAAACAAATGCGAATTAATGAGAGAAGTATCAGTGATACAACCATCTAAAAATGAAGTCACTGACCAAGATTTAATAAAGGATAGAGCTTGTGACTAAAGGGCACCAAACATACTTTTGCTTTTGATTACCAGAGGATGTCAAGTTAAAAGACTAACTCATCATAGTCCATTATCTGATTCGAACTCGGACGATCTCCTCACAGAGCTACGTGAATAGTAGTTAACACTACTAATGTAATGGCCTATATGTTTTTGCGTTGCACTTCAATGTGAACATGAAACAGGAAAACAGATGACTCTTGTGCTTTACATGTTATCTATTGAATCATTTTGCTATCAGGGCAGATTCGCCTCGTGCCAAAGATTTGTTCGGCCCGAGGCGGGCGCTCGAGCTCAGCAGCACCACGGGATCGGCGCCCGGTGCATAAATGACCAAATTAGCGCAGGTGTTGCTCTCGTGCAACTGGCGCCCCCTGCTGCTCGCTGCTGCACGTTGCGTATGACACTACATGATACAAAATGACACAGTGGAAGTATTGGTTATGTGACTTTCCTCAAAACGATACGCTCGTGATACAACTCGGCCGAGGTGTTGCTTTCTGTGCTTGATATGTGTGTCGATACCTCGGCTCATTTAGCCCATCACTAGTACAGAGGGGTGTCCACACTTTTTTATACGAGGGCCACATAACCAGGGCCAACATCCTTAATAATGAATAAACAATTATATCTGTAAATTAAGTGTAATTAAAACATAATAATTATAAAGAAAGGTCTTTATTTAAATCTAAGCAATGTGAAGTAATATCATGGAAACCAGTTTAAAATTAAGATGACCTGAAATACTACAGAGGTTGTTTATTTGTTTATTTGAGCAGCAAACACTCTGTTCAAAAGGAGTGAGCCGAAGCAAGAGCTTATAAGCGCCCACCCCCAAAATCAATACAATTAAAATAATAATTTCACAAGAACACAGTGGAACAACAAAGGAACAAAATAGCAACAAGGAAACAACAGCAAAACAAAATAAAACAAAACCCGCAGCATCCGACCATACCCCAAATTGGAGCAATACTGATTATGTAACAACTAATTACAAAACAACGTTGATAATGCCACATACTTACAAACTATTTACAAAGAACTATAACTTACAAAACACTGTTTGAAGTGTTCGTACATCAACAGAAAGAAGCCCAATTACAACAACGGTCTAGTTTCAAGTACAAAGTCTATTACAAAGCAAGTAACAAAAGGCGATCATTACATTTCTTTCCTGACATTGTTAGCATTACCAAAAGTCACTAGTTTTATGTTAAAAAGACAGATTAATATACATATTATACTCCGTGAATATTATTATGTACATTTATTATGTAAGCCCTACACAGTGTAGTGCATTAAAAAGCCAGGTGTAGAGCGGGCCAGTTGTAGAGGGCAGTAGCTCCTCATCAACAAACCCCTACGCAGCTGCCCTAACTAGCTGATTTTGTAGATAATGTTCCTATGCTGTGGTGTGTAAAAGACGAGGATTACGAGCATGTTGGGAGGATCCCTCTCAACAGATCCATAGCTCGCCTACCCTAATTCTCTATTTGTAATTTTGAGCAATAGAATGACACCCGTTGAGAGAAACATCATTCTTTCTTTTAAAAAAAGCAATTTGATCCTTTTGCCGCCCCCTAGTGGCAACTCATTTCTTCTTTTCTATACTCTGCAAAATCTTTTGCTTATATTTATATTTGAACAGGTTGATGTTTGAACCTCGTTTCATCTCCATCTCCAATTTATTCCACAATTGGACCCCATTACCTGTCGGACTAAAACTTTCAAAGTTGTGCTATGTTTCTGAGGCCTGAAGTGTAATTCATAACGACCAGTATGCTCTTGGAACCATCTTTGTTTGGCTTGGTAACCATTTGTAGTTTGTAGTTTGTCATATACAGACACTGAAACCTGTTTAAAAATGTCATTATCAAGTGTCAACTAAATTATTTTTATCAACAACACATTGAATAATGTAAAAACTGAATTTTGAATTAATAATCATGGGTCACATACAGATTTCAATGAGATGGATGATGCTGTGCTCTGGTTTGTTTAAGATCTTATCGTGTTAACCATATCAGGCCTAAACTAAGACGACAGTACAAACTATAATGTATTAGTGTTGTTTACATTTTATGGGCATAGTCTTTAAAACCTTTTGTTGTTTTACAGGATGATCAAAGAGGACCCAGACTGTGGAGGTAAGAAAAGCCAAACTGGAAAATGCATCAGTTTATTTATCGAGCAGGAGTTCATGCTCTACCGCTTGGCCTCATGACGACTGGGCAGGACGATGGTGAACGAAGGAGACGTTACAGGCCTGGTCTGAACACTGACTGGCTAACTCAAGATCGCAAAGTATCATGTTTTCATGCTTCTCACATTTACTGCATATTTAGTCAAAGTCTGTAAATAATTTGTAATGAAATACTTTTACTCCTGGATGCGCCAGAGTTACCTCAGGAAGCCACACCATCTAAAAGGTCTAAGGCTCATTTATGCTCTCTGTTCGAACCACACACAGATACAAATGTAGCTTTCTGTCCGTCTCCTGCGTGAGACTGTCCATGCCAAAGTGGGCGACAAAAAAAAAAGTCTAGTGAACCTCTGGCAGGCACAATTCATGGCAGTGTCAACGCGAACTTCCGGAATAAGGGAATAGACCAGACATTTGGAAAAATCTGCCAAAAAAATATCAACCTCTACTTTAAACTGTCTCTTCCTCTTTCTAAGCCTACTTGACTTCTACCGCTCCCATGCATATGCTATTATTGTATTATTGTTTTGTGTATTCATACATCTGAATGGATGCTGTTTATGTTCTTTTTTTCTTCCATTAATGGCTACACTTAAGTGCCAAAGAAATAGAAAAGAACAACATGAGTGTGTTCACAGATGTGCAAGTGCATTAAGTGTTAGAAGCCGAGCTAAGTTTGGACAGACCACATAGTGAAATAGAGCATTGCAAATGGCTGGAACAGGTTATGATATTCATGAGTCTGAGTGGCGGAGAGAAATCCGGATGGACCGTAGCTTCCTGCCTTAGGGGAGAGGGGTGAATAGTCCGTGTCCAGGTTGAGAAGGGTCAGCTGTGATCCGACCCACACGCCTCCGGGTCCTGGAGGTTAAAGGCGGCCTTGAGAGATGGGAGCTCACAGCCAATCACCTTCTCAGCAGGAGCACAAAGCGCTGCAGTCGATACTTGTCCTGGTCTGTAGCACCGGGAACCACACGGTGATGGAGCAGGTGAGGATGGACTCGATGGCTGTGTAGAACTGCACCAGCATCTTGGTGGCAGCTTAAGTTTCCTCAGCTGCCGAGGAAGAACATCCTCTGCTGGGCCTTCTTGATGAGGGAGCTGATGGTTGGCTCTCATTTCAGGTCCTGGGTGATGGTGAAGGAGTCCACGATGGAGATGGGGTTGGGAGAGTCTGTCAGGGCGAGGGGTGGGGCTGAGTCTTTCCTGAAGTCCACGATCATCTCCACTGTTTTCTGGCCGTTCAGCTCCAGGTTGTTGTGGCTGCACCAGGACGCCAGCCTGTCCACATCCCTCCTATAGGCGACTCATCACCGTCTGAGATGAGCCCGATGAGGGTGGTGTCGTCAGCAAACTTGATCAGTTTAAGGGACTGGTGACTGGAGGTGCAGCAGTTTGTGTACATGGAGAAGAGGGAAAGTACACAGCCCTGAGGGCATCCCGTGGCTACAGTTGACCTCAGGGGGTTGTCAGTCAAAGCCTGTGTCGCCCCGGGCCCCTCCTCTAGCTCTGCCACTGAGAGACTATATTTTTAGGTTTGGGTTTGATCTTTGTCTTTCTCAGGGACTGTTGAGTTGTTTGCTTTAAAGACTTGTCATTTGGTGATTGTGTTTATGGCGTCTCTGCAGGTGTTCAGAGTCCAGGTGAGGCTGCTCCCAGTCCCGTCCAGATTAAAGAGGAACCAACGGAGATTCAAATCAAACAGGAGTCGATCCAAGCGTTTCCAGTCATTGTCTCTGTGAGGAGTGAGAAAGAAGAGTCTCTGCTTCATGAAACAGTGAAAGAGGAGGACAGAGATGGAGCAGAAGCAGAGAATTCTGACACTGACGACTCTGCAGACTGGACTCCTTCAGCTGAAAGTTCCACTCCACAAACACACACTGAACAGCTGCAGGAGCCGGCTCATGGGAACAATGTGAGTGAAGATGAAGGACCAACAAACTGCACAAATGCCCTCAATGTGGGAAGAGGTTTTCAACTCGTTCCAGTTTAAAGAACACGTACGGACTCACACAGGAGAGAAGCCATACAGGTGTTCTGTTTGTGAAAAGAGTTTTTCACGAAATTGTCATCTGAGAACACACATGAGGACTCATACAGGAGAGAAACCATACAGGTGTTCTGTTTGTGGAAAGAGTTTTTCACGAAATTGTCATCTGAAAACACACATGAGGACTCATACAGGAGAGAAACCATGCAGGTGTGCTGTTTGTGGAAAAAGTTTTTCACGAAATTGTTCCCTGAAAACACACATGAGGACTCACACAGGCGAGAAACCATGCAAGTGTTCTGTTTGTGGAAAAAGTTTTTCACTACATTGTTCCCTGAAAACACACATGAGGACTCACACAGGAGAGAAACCATGCAAGTGTTCTGTTTGTGGAAAACGATTTTCACGAAATAATATCCTGAAACACACATGAGGACTCACACGGGAGAGAAACCATGGAGGTGTACTGTTTGTGGAAAATGTTTTTCACGAACTAATATCCTGAAAACACACATGAGGACTCACACGGGAGAGAAACTATGCAGGTGTTCTGTTTGTGGAAAGGGTTTTTCACGAATTGTTGACCTACAAAGACACATGAGGACTCACACAGGTGAGAAACCATGCAGGTGTCCTTTTTGTGGAAAGACTTTTTCACAAAATAGTCACCTGAAAACACACTTGAGGACTCACACAGGAGAGAAACCATGCAGGTGTTCTGTTTGTGGAAAGAGTTTTTCACGAAATTGTCATCTGAAAACACACATGAGGACTCACACAGGAGATAAACCATGCAGGTGTTCTGTTTGTGGAAAGAGTTTTTCACGAATTTGTTCCCTGAAAACACACATGAGGACTCACACAGGAGAGAAACCATTCGTTTAGTTTATTGGTTTATTTGGTAGGGACAGTGCATGTTAATGAACAAGCCACGCCGGATTGTAGCCTTGGGCTAATTTCCAGCCATCGTCTTTCATGCGCACTCTCAACACACTCTCAAACATCCTGGCCTATTCTACATGTTTTTAGTGTAAGGGGAAACCGGAGTACCCGGAGGAAACCTACGCAGACACGGGGAGAACATGCAAACTCCACACAGAAAGGCCCCGTCCAGGTGGGAATTGAACCCGGATCTTCTAGCTGTGAAGCACAAGCTCTGACCGCTGTACTACCGTGCTGCCCGGGGTTCAGGTGTTGCAATGGTGATTTTAAATCACACATGAGGACTCACACAGATGATAAACCATCCAGGTGAACTGGCTGTGCAATGAGTTTTTAACATGCCTTTTTTCTCAATCATTTTAAGTCTATTGTCGAATCATAATGTCCTGATTTATTTTATTTTTTTCTAAGCCCTTGGACCTTATCAGATTGGCAGGCACTTGCTCAAGGTCTGCTCTAGTTAGCTGGCAGGAGTGCTGTGCCATCTTTTCAACCGCTCCGTGTTAGAACACTCGGTTCCCTCTCTTTGAAAGTCCTCCGTGGTAATCCCAATTGCCATAAAGAACAACCCCACCTGTAGTAACGACTATCGCCCAGTGAGTTAACATCGTTAATAATGAAATGTTTTGTGAGGCTGATTTTGTCCCATCTTCAGAATGATGTTGGCACGCGAACTGTCCCCCTCCAGTTTGCATACAAGCCACACCGGGGGGTCGATAACGCTGTTCTGCATGAAGCCCTCACACATCTGGAGAAGCCTAAAGGTGCCAACACACCTACTTGGACGGATCGCTCTGTAGTTTATATTTGGACTCTTGACAGGCTTGCAATCAGATGCACGCATGTTGTGCCTGAAGTGAACACATGTATGAGCCTGTAAAAAAAATTAAATAAATCTAAGCACTAAGATGTGAATGAAAACTGTTTCCTGATTCTTTGCTTGTACTTTGGTGACATTAGAATAGTTGTACTAGCCTACCTTTCTCTCACACTTGAGGCAAATCTCACCACTACTTCTCTCCCAGATACTATTTTAATATGTGTGGGTTTGGGGTGTGTAGTACATGTCTGTCCAGCGATCATGTCATGGTAAAATCCCCTTTAAAACAAGTTTGTAATCCAGTGTGTTCTTTATTGCCTCCGTAATTACATAAGTTTATTGAAGCGTATAATTCCCCTGATCCGAAGGCTCGGGAAAGGCATTTCAAACCACAGCTGCTATTTGTCATTAAGATTTCTTGGTATGGTTGGTGTTTGTGGATGCCAGCACGTTCAATATGATACAGCCTCATCTGACGGGACAGAAGCTGCTCCAAATTCCACATGGAAGGTAATCCACATCTAATCTTGTGGGTCCTGAAATTTTTGACTGGAAAACAACATCTAGGCCTGTCTTCTGAGGGACTCCCATCGGCCTTGGGTCTATCTATAGCCTGTCCATCCATGGGAGTGGATCTCTCCTTCTGTGGTTCTCCCCGAGGTTTCTCTTCTCTCCACTTGGTTCTCAGTTTTTCCTCCGCCGTGCCGGAGAATCTAAGGACAGGCTACACCCATGCGGCTCGTCACCACCTGATGCCCACGCTTATTTGGACTTTGTTTGCCTGCATACTTAATTTGCCTGAACTTTACATTGTCTTGTTTACTGTTTTGTTTCATTGCTTTAATGTTTGTAAAGTCCTGTGAGGCAACTCCCGTTGTGATATTGGGCTATACAAACGATTGATTGAAGTCCATCAATCAGTCCTCACGGCCTTCTATAAATGCTCCATTCTGTCAGTCGTAACATTTAATATTACAGTTTGGTTTGGATCCCTCAGCGCCATTCACCGAAAGCCCACTCATCAAAATCATTAGACGGAGCAGTAAAATAATCGGACAGGAATCACTAATGGACATTTACATTAACAGAGTCAGGTCTAAAGGACAACAATCACCACAGACATTACGCACCCACTGCACAGTCAGTACAGCCCACTCCCCTCTGGTCGCAGTTCAGGTCACTGCCTATGCTAAAAAAAGAGCACAGTCCAGTTTTGTACCCGCCTCTATGAGGCTACTGAACTCAAGTGATTTTAAACAAACAGCAGGGGAGTTCTGCTGTTTGTTGTGTGTATAACTGACTGTTCATTGTTGTTTCTTTTATTTATTTTTTCTGTGCACTGATAAAAGTAATGCTGCTCCACAAGTTCCTAACAGATTAATAAAGTTATTATCTTTTTATTTTGTTTTACCACTGTATAGTAAAACTTATTAAATGAAATATGGTCACCTAAAATGCACCAGATTGCTATAAATTACACCTGCTCAACTAAACAATCAAATTGAACATTTTTGGTGGTGGTGAGAAGTCATTACGCTAGTTTTACCTCTTGGACCTGGCAACCCTGCTCAGACCCCGGAAGTGAGCGCTGTGTTGTGCTGCTGTGTTAGCGTTAGCTCTTAACAGAAGTGAGACACTCTTTCCCCAAAGCTTCGCCTTAAAGCGGACAGAGCGCAGTGAAACATGCAGAAGTGAAGCTGAAGGAGGAGCAGGAGCTGTGGGAGCCCGCGGAGGTGGAAAACAGGTGAGTTTAGAGCCAAGACAGGACTCTCTCAGCTACAACCCTGCGCCCAGCGGACTGTCCACAACAACACGAGGCCTTTGTGCCTTTATCAGGGACTTTATCACACAGGACTCCAACAAACTGGATATTATGGCCCTCGCCTCTGGAACGATCTGGCCGGAGGAGCTCAGGAGCACAAAGAACGTTCATGTATTTAAGAGCAGGCTCAAGACCACGTTTTTGGCTTAGCTTTTAACTGACATCTATATATATATATGTGTATGTATATGTATATGTATATATATATAATATATATATATATATATATATATATATATACTAATTTATTTGTGTTGTATATGTATATATATGTGTATGCATGTGTTTATATATATGTATATATATAATTATATATATTAGAGCCAGGACTTTTTTCGATTACATGAGGTTTAGTGCGATTAAAAATATAATATAATTGGACTTGGTTGAACAAAAATAAACAATATTTTGTTAAGCTTATGTATTCAGTCATTATTCATTGGTATACTAAAAATCCTTATGAAAAACTTCTTCTCACTGTTCTCAGGTCAAATATTTATATGCGATTAATTTCGATTAATTAATTAAAAAGCCTCTAATTAATTAGATTATTTTTTTTTAATCGAGTCCCGGCCCTAAAAAAAATAATATATATATTATTATATATTATTTTTAAAATAAAAAATAAAAATAATAATATATATATAAAATATATATATATATATTATATTATATATATATGTATGTATACAGTATGTATATATGGAGTATAGCGTGAATGAATAATGACTACAGTGTCGCTTTCAGGAATGGGTATAACTGGCTTTAAAAGCATAAGAAGAGTGGAAGCCATTAATATTATTATGATTATTATTAAAGAACAATTCTACTAATTTCTTTGTGTTGTTTAGATTGTATGGATATATTAAAACCTGTTGTTCTTTTACAGAGGGATCAAAGAGGACCCAGACTGTGGAGGTAAGAGAAAAATGTCTATGTTTATTTATATATTATATATTACTTGTCTTTGCATATCTCTGTCATCAAATGGTCCGAAGCAGATACAAATAGGGTTCGGACGATGGACGACCAACATCACGATGGAGAGCCACCATCGTGATGCCACGTCCCCTCCTGTCAGAAACACGCGCTGATCTTCTGTGGGCCTTGTAAACCTTCAAACTTTGCCGGGATTGAACTCTAAATTAAATCTCGAATATAGCTAATATGCACGCTAGTTTAAGTAGCCTACCAGAAGCCCGAACGCCTCTCTCTCACTCTCACTCTCACTCTCACTCTCACTACTGTTTAACACTGCGTGTTTCGCTTTGCTTTTCGTACGGAAACTAAACAGTTGCGTAAGGATGCCGTGATGGATCTCACATCGGAGCTGAGAGCGCATGGGTTTGGATGTTCTCACGAAGGGCGACGAGAGAGGAGAGAAAGAGGCACGGAGGTACGAGGCTACGAGCACACGGACCGGGCGGCGCGTGGAGCAGCTTCAATAACGTAGGCTACGACGCAAACTTCTAAATATTGTCCCGTTCACCCACTATTTCTTAAACATTACGTTAAATTAAGCAAATGCAAATAATAAGCTCCGAATTACAGCTGTATTAGTGATAAGAGCCTTGTTATTGAGGAGCAGATGACGCTCTGAATAAGTCGAGTTTTAACGCATTTCTATTGCAAAATTCGTGTTCCATGACTCTGTTCAGATCATGTTTAGTTTAGATGCATTTATCCTGCAATCTCACATTTTTCCTAATATAAATAAAATGCAGCCTATATATAGGCTATGTAAATGTCTTTAAAAATGCTATAATGAGAGACGATGGTTCACTGTAAACGTCGTCAACTGCCAATTAAGGGGACATCGCCCAACCCTAGAAACAAAGTAGGTGTAGTTCATCGGTTTGTAGTTGACTTTCTCACGTGAATTAGTTTACAGTGTATAGATTTTTTTTTAATGTTTTACTTTACTACTGTCTTAATGGTCGTGCTCTGTCTGTGATGTGTCAGTTAGTACAAAAATACACTAATGAAGGAGTGAGCACCAGAGCTGGAGTCAGCGGAATTGCAGAGTGAAGCGGTGTAGAACTGCTATGGGTCCGTCTGCATTCTCAGTGAAAGGGACACCGTTTTGGAACTCTTTTTGCCACTGGAGCCTAAGTCCTAAATGAACCTGAGACTTTTCTCCCTGAAGCTAAAGCTGTGGCTAAAGAACAAACAAAAGTGTGAGCACTGAACTGCATGACTGGACTTTGGCTGTGAAGTGGTCAGATACGTCTTCTCTTCTTTCTCTTTATTGTTGTATTGTTTGATGCTTTTTACTGATTTTTCATCTTTCTATTCTTATGCTCTGAAAGTGAAAACAGAGGCAGCTTCATCATCATCGTCATAATCCTGTGTTTTGTCATAATCCTTTCTTGTCATGTCCAAGTCTTTCATGCCACAGGCAAAGCTTTGTTTGTTGTCATACAGCAGTTCATTGTAGATGCCAGACAATATACCAGACATCCCTTCTTCTTCTGAAGAGCAAAGTAGAGAAGTGCCTTTCCAGTCCCTGTGCCGCCGCACATGTCACCAAAGCCAGTCTCTGTAGCTCCTTTTGTTGTCGGCTCCTTGGTGGACCTGACCGCCGCCGGCCCCTTGGACAGTGAACTACAAAACCTTTGTTAGTGTGTGCCATCAATGAAGTTTTAGGGAAAACCTCTCCCGGTGTTTGCAGACGTTCTTTGGGGTAAAAGTAACCTGATTTTGAACACTGTCATGATACATCCTGGTACAGTCCATATCATTCATATCATCAGGCACAGAAAGTCCAATATCTGGTTCTTCAAAAGCACAATCGAAGTCAAAATGCTCATAATCATAGTCGCTTTCATCACAAATCAGCCCATTTTATTTCTTGCCCTGTGCAAACGTCCGCTCTGGCTGCAGTGTTTAAGGCCTCCTGGATGCGTGTCTTCCAACATAAGAACCGGAAAAATACTGTGTTCCAAAGTTTATTGCATACCTCACCTAGGGCTGAACGATTTTGGAAAATAATCTAATTCCGATTTTTTCTTCAATATTGCGATTGCGATTAAATATACGATTATTGCAAGGTCCTCTTCTCATGTATTTTGCTCCTAACAAGCAATAAATCAGTCTGTTTCATAATAAACAATATTAGATTATTTTGAAATGAAAATAGCAACAATAAAGCAAACAAAATTGTTGCCTGACCTATTCAAAATTGTGAACATGTGGACTGCACTTCTTAAAAACTGTCTGAACTCGACAGTACAGTCTATAAATAAATGAAAAAGATAAATTATATAGATATATAAAAAAAGATAAAACTCACTGATCCAGTCAGTAACATCACCCATACTAAAGTGCAGGAAAAGTAAGAACGTCTGCTTTAACTAGTTGGAAAAGTTTTGGGAAATCAAACTCCCAATTAATACAAAATAAACTATTGATTATTTATTATTTCGGCCAATCAAATACCGGTCTGAGCTGCTACTCGTAGTTGCTTCAGATGCGCGTTATTGATGGACACGGAGAGGCCAGATGGAGCACACACCAAAACACAGTGGAATTAGGAGCAGCATTTTGGTTTTGGGATGTAATTTGGACAATATGAAGAGAAGAACATTGACGCAAGGAGACGGCGACATGAGGTGCCAAACACAGACACGTTTACTTTCTCTTTGACTCGCAGCCATTTAGTGACATTTCAGCACTAAACAGCACATTTACTAAAATAAGACATGACACGGACTCCTGCCTCGGATCGTAGTTTCCATCCCTTGTCATACAGCAGTTTAGTGTTTATATCTTGCGTCTGTACTACCTATGGAGCGCATATGTGGTAGATGCAAAGGTAAATAAGGCACATGGCACATCGCCTCGCGGATACTTATGGTCATGAACCGTCATTATGCTTTTGAAATAAGTTCTTTATCCACAACATTATTTATTTATTTGAGCAGTGAGTTTGCTCAAAGGGAGTGGGCCAAAGCAAAAAGCTTATAAGCGCCCACCCCAAAATTAAAAATAATATTTACATTTACAATCAAAGCAAGGAACGTAATGTGCAAAAAACAAATCATAAACAAATCATAAACAAGGGAAAATAAGGCAAGGTAACAACAAATAATAACGAACAATTATTAAAAAAACATCAAAATAAAGAAACTACAACAAAAGAATATACTACAACACTCACAATAATTGTTCGTATTTAATAAATAATAATTCTTTGTAAACCTTTTTAAAATGTACCAGGTTTTTACATATTTTAATACTTTCATCTAAATGTGTCTATTTCTACACCACGTCTCGTGGGACACATGCTTTTCAAAGATGTGCTGGAGTATTGTTTATTGAAACTCATTTGATCTCTCAAGTTGTATTTAACTTTTCGTTTGCAGAACATATTTTGTATACTCTCAGGAAGTGACTCTTTTGAGGCTTGAACATGATTTGTGCCATCTTAAATTCAATAAGGTCCTCAAATAAAAATCATAAACAATGAAGTTTATGATTTAAAGAATAATGAGTTTGTGTGATCACGCATCCAGCTAAATGGATTATTCTTATTGCCTTTTTCTGAACTTTAAACAATGGGTCGAGATTACTTTTATACGCATTCCCCAGATCTCTACACAATATGTTAAATGGGGAAGGATAAGTGAACAGTATATAGTATATAGAGCTTTGTTATCAATGATATATTTGGATTTATTCATTCCCAAACTTAAACCTCCTAAACGGAGCCACAAACAACTCTTTACTCTTTACAAGCAGCACAGGCTCACCTCTGTGGGAGAGACGTATGAATCCGGAGGTAGGTAGTTTCTGTGATCATCAGAGCATGTAGTAGCGGCATGAGTAGTAGCGAGGGAATGGCGTGATTAGCGCTGCGGCTAATGCAATGCTAACGGAGAAGAAAGCAATAGTCCTTCGCGGTGGCTGCATGATAAACGCTGATATTTCACTGTGCATCCACAATCTACCGCGCACCTTACTAGACTGCAGCGTAAACAAAAGCACGCGGCGGAGCGGACTTTGCTGCCTTATCTCGCTGCTCCATTCACTTCCAAAATCGTGTGCCCTGCGATTACGAAATCGTGTTGTGTAATATCGCGATAAAATTGCAAATACAATTAATCGTTCAGCCCTCACCTCAACGCCATCAATATATACACAGGTTTCAGACTCCACAGACACGGTCAAAAGATGTATGCCTCCTCACTGCAACACCTGACTGACTCCTCCTCCCCCCTTATATAGGGCAGGTAATTGCATAAGTTTACACACACACACAGAGCGCCACGCAGTGGCAGGAGGATCAAACGTGTACATGGTTCTAAAATGGCTCCAACACACCGGCCCCTTAATTGAAGATGCCAGATGCGAAAACAATTACAAATGCATTACTTTAAAATGGAGCCATAACACATCCATTTCATACTTTACATTTTATATTTCAAGAGACACAGTTTACTTTATACAGACATCAAAATCATATTCCAAATTCCACAATCATGCGAGTATTCATACATTTTGTCATTTGCGTAGTTTATCTCCTGGTTAGTTTAGTTCAGTTCAGTAGTTAATTTCCACCTCCTTCTTTGAAGGCTTTAAATCGCTTATGTTGGGACATTTTGTGGGCTTGCCCAACAAGCAGGTACAAAAAAACAATTCAAAATGGCAACAGTACAGTTGTCGGTGCTCATTGAGCTGTCATTCTCAAATGTGGATTCTTCAGGAGTTTGTGAGAGCAGTAGAACGACTGACATCAAATGTTTCTCTGCATCGAAGCAGTCCTTTGATGGGCCAGAATTCACTAGCTCCAACAATGGCCTTTTGACTAGAAGAATATTGCTTCCCTCCTTGGCTACAGTGTTCTTCTTGTCTTGAAGAGAGCCAGCCGCAACTACCTCATTAAGAGACTGGTCCAGAAGTGATCCATTTTCCAAGTCCAGTTTGACCGGAGTGTCCTTCAGGTCAACATCAGGAAGCCAAGGTTGCAGTTCAGTGGGGTCACCGGCCCCTGTATTGCCACAAGTAACACCTACTGGAACAAATATCTCCGGCCCTTCCCAATCCACCTCACCAAATCCATCACTGGCCATGGTGTCTTCACAGACCGCCATTTCCGAGACAAAAATCTCTGGTCCCTCCCAATCCACTTCTTCATACAGGAGGTGTGCATTTTTTGCAGTGTTCGCTTTTACTCCATGCCCCGTTCCCAAAATTCAATATTTTTTCCAGGCGCCATCATTACTGTGCGCTTCCACGGTTAAACAAACTTGCGTAGGCCTACCAGGTGGGTGATCTGCCCCTGATGTAGTGTCCGAACGTGTGGCGTGGCAGGGTTCCACTCCTCCCGCCAACAGTTCGCCGGTTCGCCTTAGCCCTCACATGGTGCTAAAATGGCTCCAACAATTTTCCATAGTTTGTTGTTCTCATGATATAATCCTTCATATTGCACCAAAAGACACTTTAAAGTTTCTGTGCACTGGTGCAGTATGTTCCATACAATAGCCGTAGTTAGCGCACACATTTTAAGGATATTTATGTTTATCTTCTCCATGGCGCTCAAACATATAGCCACCATCACGCTGGATTGTACAGTCACAAAAGGAAGGCAGCAGCAGTTCTGTCAAATCGCCAGTCGATGCAGTCCTCACCAGCCGGTGTCGAACAGAAACAGCATCACAGTAGGGTCGCGCTCTGTGCCGACAGGTACTTCTGTACACCGTCAACCAATAGTGGCTATTAGCACAGGGCAATTTAGCCACTATATGTTTTTTAACATTTAATATTATTTGACTTACATTTACATAAAATGTGAGTCATCTTTGGTCTTAACTTTTGTAATTCCAGGTCTTATATTTCACATTACGAAGTGTGCAGGGACCCTGTCCACAAACTGTGGAGGTAGTTTTATGTCTGAAACTAACGGGAGGCCGTTCTCTGCTGCTCGGCCTCTGGACTAGACTGGACAATGGTTAACAAATGGACTCAAGATCTTAAAGTATGTTAGCTGTTATGACAGCTGCTTCTGATGACATGTAAAGATTTCAACAACTCTAATCCTAGTGTCTGACCAAATGAACACTGAATGCTTTACTATGGAGGATATTATTCCTGTATTTTCCCGGAGTTCAAACAGACCCTTAAGCTCACAGCCTGTTTTGCCCCAGGCCCTCCCTCTATTCTGCAACTGAGAAACTATATTTTTAGTTTGTGTTGTGTTTTATCTTTGTATTTCTCAGGACTGTTGTTGAGTTGTTTTGTTTAAAGACTTGTCATTTGGTGATCAACTGTTTATGGTATCTGTCTGGCTGTCTGTCTGTTCCTGCAGGTGTTCAGAGTCTACATGAGGCTACTCCCAATCTGATCCAGATTAAAGAGGAACCAAAGGAGATTCAAATCAAACAGGAGTCGATCCAAGTTTTCCAAGTCATTGACTCTGTGAGGAGTAAGAAAGAAGAGTCTGTGCTTCATGAAACAGTGAAAGAGGAGTACAGAGACGGAGCAGAAGATGAGAATTCCTCTGACACTGACGACTCTGCAGACTGGACTCCCACTCCACAAACACACACTGAACAGCTGCAGGAGCCGGCTCATGGGAACAATGTGAGTGGAGAGGGAGGTCCAGACAAACCTCACAAATGCTCTCACTGTGGGAAGAAGTTTGCGCATAGGAGTTACCTGAAGAGACACTTATGGTCTCACTTGGGAGAGAAGATAATCAGGTGTTCTGTTTGTGGAAAGAGTTTTTCACAAAATGGTAATCTTAAAACACACATGAGGACTCACACAGGAGAGAAACCATTTAGGTGTTCTGTTTGTTCAATGACTTTTAGTCAAAATACTACTTTGAAAACACACATGAGGACTCACACAGGAGAGAAACCGTTTAGGTGTTCTGTTTGTCCAATGACTTTTAGACAGAATACTACTTTGAAAACACACATGAGGACTCACACAGGAGAGAAACCATTTAAGTGTCTTGTTTGTGGAAAGGGTTGTTCAGTAAGTTGTGATCTGAAAAAACACATGAGGACTCACACAGAGAATCCATGCAGGTGTTCTGTTTGTGGAAAGAGTTTTTCACGAAATGTTGACCTGAAAAAACACATGAGGACTCACACAGGAGAGAAACCATGCAGGTGTTCTGTTTGTGGAAAGAGTTTTTCACGAAATGTTGACCTGAAAAAACACATGACTCACACAGGAGAGAAACCATGCAGGTGTTCTGTTTGTGAAAAGAGTTTTAAACTAAATAGTGATCTGAAAAAACACATGCGGACTCACACAGGAGAAAGGCCTTACAGGTGTTCTGTTTGTGGAAGGACATTTTCACAAAATGTTAATCTTAAAACACACATGAGGACTCACACGGGAGAGAAACCATGCAGGTGTGCTGTTTGTGAAAAGAGTTTTAAACTAAATAGTGATCTGAAAAAACACATGCGGACTCACACAGGAGAAAGGCCTTACAGGTGTTCTGTTTGTGGAAGGACATTTTCACAAAATGTTAATCTTAAAACACACATGAGGACTCACACGGGAGAGAAACCATGCAGGTGTACAGTTTGTGGAAAGAGTTTTTCACGAAATGTTGACCTGAAAAAACACGTGAGGACTCACACAGGAGAGAAACCATTTAAGTGTCCTGTTTGTGGAAAGGGTTGTTCAGTAAGTGGTGACCTGAAAAGACACATGAGGACTCACACAGGAGAAAGGCCTTTCAGGTGTTCTGTTTGTGGAAGGACTTTTTCACGAAATGTTGACCTGAAAACACACATGAGGCGACGGTGGTGCAGAGAGTAGAGCGGGTCGTCTTGTGACCAAAGGGTCGGCGGTTCGAATCCCGCAGGTGCCCACTGTCGTTGTGTCTGATGGGGAATTATAGGGTTAATTCGGCCCTCACACATATCATCTTATCATACGGTACTGCTAAATCAGTACACTTGGCCTTCTACATGACTTGTGGCCTAATAAACGTGGCACAAAGTCAGCGCTTAGATCCACGTGGCGCAGACCCTTAGCGTCTACGTGTCACCAACATTATTTAATCCTCTTCATGTGGAAGCATCGCCAGACTTCTGAATGATCAATGCCCTGAACACTGTATTGGCTGTTCAAATGTCTCCAGGCCTGTACTACGGTAATAAAACTTCTTCTACGTAAGACATCCAGACTGGTCTCCATCCTTCCACCCGTGTCTCCTCGGACATCTCCGGTATCTCCCTAACAGTGTCCTTGGGCAAGACACTTCACCCACCTTGCCTCCAGTGTCTACGTACACTGGTGTATGAATGAGAGTGTGAATGGGTGACTGGTTCCTTGATGTAAAGCGCTTTGAGTGCCTAAAGCAGGTAGAAATGCGCTATATAAAAATGTGACCATTTACCATTTACATGAGAACTCACAAAGATAAGAAAGCATTCAGGTGACCCCCCCCTCCCCCCCAAAAAAACAAAAAAAACATAAAATTAACCTGAAATCATAGGCTTTTTACCTCATTTATTGTAAGTGTATTGTTGAATTATCATAAAGTCCTGATTCTTTTTCTTCTTTTTTTTTTTAAACCCCTGGACCAGATTGGCGCATATTTCCCAAATGCCTGCCCTAGTCAGCTGGAAGGACTGCTGTGCTGTCTATTCAATCGCTCCCTGTTAGAACACTCAGTTCCCCCTCTTAGTAGTAAAGCTGTTTTGTTTTGTTTTTTTCAATTTTGCCAACTTATCAAAGTTAAACCCGCCCTCTCCCATCATGATTTTGAGATTTAGATTCATGCTTTCATTACAAATTGGGTCGATTTTTGCAATATGCTCTATTTCGGGATCAGCTACAAATAGATAAATCGGCTACAACTTGTTCAAAATGCAGCTGCTCGGCTCCTAACTGGCACCCAAAAACATGATTACATCTCGCCAAATTCTGAAATCCTTGCACTGGCTGCCGGTTCGCTTTCGTGTTGATTTTTTAAGATTTTTTTATTTGTGTAAAAATGCCTTCATGGCCTCGCTCCACGATATTTGTCTGACCTGCTGCTATACTCCTGTTCGGGCTCTCAGGTTGCCAAATTGTGCACTGCCCTTGTACCTTAGACAGGCCGAGTCACTCACAATTTTGAAGTCCCAGCTGAAAACCTAAATTTTTTCTTCAACTTTTAACTTGCTTTGATTCCTTGTCTTCTATTGTCTTCGTAATTTTCTGATAGTTCAATTTATTGTAAACATTTTATTTTTAAATCTTTTTGCATTACTTAGTTTGTTGTTTTTATGATGTGTGTGTGCTTCACTGTATTGTTTTTGAAGTGCATTATAAATAAAGCTGGATTGGACTGTTCAATACGGTCCAGCCTCATCTGACGGGACAAAAGACGTTAATCCACATCTAATCTTGTCATTTTTTACAAGAACACTGTACACAGATGACTGCAGAAGCACCTGCACTGGAATCACATACATTAAATTTAAATATGTACGAACACTTTCATTTTGGAACGTGGAAATGAAAAATTTATAGACCCCCTATACGTATACTCTTCTGATCTTTCCAAATAAAAATTAAATGTATATAAAAAAGAAATAGAAAATACTACTACTATTGGCACAGTGTGCAATTAAATTAAATTTCAATTCTTATTATTTGTCAATTCATTTCACAATGAATCGAAATAATTCATTCTCTCGTCCTTGTTGTGGAGCAGGGGGTGGGGAGTAAGGGGTGGAAGCACTGGGAAGGGAGGGAGTAGTGCAAACATCTCTAATTACAAACAAATGCTCTTTCATGTGTCCTCCATAAACTCAAAATATAAAAACCATTACTCGTCTCATGACATAAAACTTTGTCAAGAGTGAATGTTTACAAAGACCACAGTTCACTCACAACTTCCTGTAATCGTCCAGTTTGTTTGTGGCCTCCGCAGCTCTGGGACATGAAGTGTTGTGCAGTTACTCCACAGGAACCTTCATGCCGGGCCGGCTGATGAAAGCTAGATTGCCCAGTGAGAAGCTCTTTCTCAGTTGTACTGGCACCAGGAGACTGATAAAGGCCTTTCTGAATGCATATCCTGACAGTGTAGAGAGCCAAGTTGAAGAGGGCGTTGAAGGCAGCCACAGGTCTGGAGATGATGTATGCTGCATGCACTATGTTTCTGACGGTACATGACAGGTGTGGCATGTTGCGGGAAACGCAGGATGTGATAGGGCAGAAAACACATCACAAACACCACCAGAATGAGGATGACGACGTGGCGCTCTCACCTCCGAGAGGCGCTGCTGGTATCTGGCCCTTTACGCAGCTGCACCACAATCCGAATGTAACAGATAAAGACACAAGGAAAGGAAGCACAAATCCAAAGGCAGTGATGTGCAGACTGTACAGACGAATGTCACTGACATTCAGTGGTGCTGGCAAAGTCCAGCTACTATCCACACAACAGCACACGCTATGATGCCCCAGTGCTTCTCCTGCACCTGAGAGGCCCACAGGGGCCACACCACTACCACATACCTAAACAGAGTGAAACATGTCAGGAACATAATGCTCCCATACAGGTTAAAGTGAAAAATGAAACATGTGAAGCGACACATAAAGTCTTCAAGTGCCCTCTGGTCTCCGTTGCTGTAGTAATAAACCAAGTAGGGCATGCTCAAGGCAAACAGGAAGTCTGTGAGTGCCAGGTTGACCAAAATGATGACGCTGCTCTTCCATGGACGAAACTTCAGCACATACACGATCAAGGCAGCCATATTCCCCAGCAGGCCCCCAATGAAGACCAGGGAGTAGCCCACAGGCAGAAAGTAATGCTTCATCAATTCATCCACATCTGTGCACCTTTCACTCTGGTTTGCCATGGCGAGGTCTTTGCTATAAAACAGAAACAAATGGACATGCAGCTATTACAAAGGGCAGTAATGACTGAAACATGATGATTTCTTTATCATTTGATATAAGAACCTTTTCACTCAATCATTCTTTTTTGTAACAGCAACCAAGAAGAAAAACATTTAAATCCCATTTTGTAGTGACCCTACGTTATAGAGAAAACGAGTAAAGAGAATTGAAGTTGAAGTTGCACCTTTTCCCTCAGCTGTTATATCACTGGCAATTAGAGGTGAAGGAGGGATGGATGGAGGGAGAGGAGGAGAAACGACAGGGCACAACACTGTTACAACTAAACTCAATCGAAACAAAATGAAACACGGACAGTCTACACTTTGATTTCAAGTTGTATTTATTTCAATGGAGATTACACCCTGCCTATAATTAACCTTGGAAAATACAGATTTAAGGTTAAAAAGGAAGTTGTACTCACTGTGCTGCTGTGTCCTCATCAGTCCAAGCTTTACATGTGTGTAAAAAGTGTTTCCTGGTCCACTCCTGCACTCTTCCAGTCTTCCCCACCCACAGGGAAGCTCTAACTCGCCTTTGTTTGAAAACCTTACCTGTGTTTTTTAAACTTAGTTCATGTGTGAATAATACTTCCCGGCTCAAGGGTCACTTCAGTTTACATGGACACAGCTTTACTCATTCTGTGACTGTCGAACCGCAGTATTGTGAACTCGTAAATCGCATTATACTTCAGTGCATCCTTTGTCCAGAAATACAAATAAAAAGCCTTTTGGTGTTCAGTTTTAAAATAGCATAAAGTCTTAGCTGAGCTGCAACATTTTATTTCTTTGTCTATACAGTAACTCTCGGTAAAGTAACATGTACAGAAGAAAATATACATTCACAAAACTGTATAACGGCCCATGGAAAACCCTGGAAACATTATCAAATGTTCCCAAACGCCAACTTTATTTCCTGAAATAAGGCCTTATTTTTTGTTGTTTAGATTCAAACCTCATACAAATACTTATCATAATCTTACTTTAATCCTATTCATGTAGAGCAGCTTACTATGGTGTTTATGCTGTAGCTGTGTTTCTCTTTCTCTGCAAACTCAGGCCACTCTTATGTGTGTTTGAGAGGTGAGACTGTTTGTAAATGCTGAACTACAGTATAGAGGCTATTACCATAAACCAGGGGTGTCCAAATGCGGCCCTCAGACCAATTTTTGGTGGCCCTCAGACTTGTTAAGTTGGCACACTTTTCCAGAGAAACTACTTTTTACCCCAAGTTTCATAATTTCACAGGATCAAAACCTCAAAAACATTTTATTGGGTGACAGAGCTGACATCATGGTTCCAAGCCTAAATAAAGATGTGGGGCACAGTTTAAACCTCTGTAAAACACACCCAGGTGAATGTTTCACTGCACTGACCACCATTCTTTGGCCCTCCACGCCATATACACCTCGATATGCGGCCCTCGATGAAAAAAAGTGTGGACAACCCTGCCATAGACACACAGTGCATTAACCCACCTTCATTTCCTTGTTTGCCTGACTCTTCGATGCATCTCTGCACTTTAAATGGCCTTTAAAGCATTATACATGGTGCTTTATAGTCACATATTTGTAGATCACGCAAATGCACCAATTAAAAACAGTATAGGTTTACACATTTATTTTACAAAAGAGCTAGGAAGGGTGTAAACAGCTTTACGGATACATCTAAGTGTTTTTAATGCCGTGAAAGATAGCATGGCCTTTGAAGTGGCAAAACATTGA
This sequence comes from Neogobius melanostomus, assembly GCA_007210695.1. Taxonomy (NCBI): domain Eukaryota; kingdom Metazoa; phylum Chordata; class Actinopteri; order Gobiiformes; family Gobiidae; genus Neogobius; species Neogobius melanostomus. Next base: position 3,003,056 of record VHKM01000392.1, read on the forward strand.
TGTTTGAAGTTTACAAAAAGGAGGAAAAAACTACAGTTTGGGCATCCTGGCAGCATTGAGCCGCATAGCCACACAGGAGGAGCCAGCAGCATAACACATCTCTCTCAGCACGCCGCTCCACTGCTTCTTATCCTCCTCGTAACTAAAACACAGCACAGGCGGTCACTATATAAAACTAATAGGCTGCCAGAGAGTATTAATGTGCACGTTTAGGTTTAAAAGACTTACTGCCAGACGTCTGTGACCTCCGTGGGAGCCACCGCTTTGTTCTCCATCATAGCAAAGCTGCCCATGCCGTACAGCAGGCCGCCAGTGCTCACCAGGTGTACAGAGCTCCTCTCCTGGGGAAACTCTGTGAACGGCTCCACCTGAGGAGACCGAGCATCAGCAGGAGGTCAGCCACAAGACAAATCAGATACACCTGCTCCACGCTCTCGCTCTGACCTAAAACACATACTTGTTTGTGTTTGCAAAGTTGTCGGCTTCACAGGTCGTCCTCGTTCACTCCACCCGTCACTATAATCGTGTCGTTGTCCAAACATGGATTTAGGGATCTTCATGCCTGCCAGCTCCTTCCACTCAGTCTGCTTGTAGTTGTACGCAAACATCTTGTCGAGTGCTTTGCTTTAGAAAACAAAACAACAACACAAAGACTCAAACTGTTTTGATGAGCTGCTCTATGTACAGTGGGAGAAAAAAGTGAGTACAGCGTGTGGAATGTCTTACATTTCTGCCTAAATTTGTCATAAAATGTGATCTGATTATTAAAATCACAAAAATGATTGAACAGTGTCTCCTTGAACGAATACCACCCAAGTGTAGCAGGAGAGAGGTTCTTAACCTTAGCTTTAGGACACACAGGTAAGTTCCATTGACGAAGGGCACAAGTGTTCCATTGGTTAAACAGAATTTATTTGTTACAAAATGTTTCTTTCATTTCATTTCATAAGTATGCTTAATTTAAAACGATTAGAACAGACGTACGTTTAATCCATGAGATAGTTCATATTTTAGGCAAGAGTCCTCCAACAAGTCCCCGCCAACCGCTGGACAGACCCAAGTCACGGACACATGAAGACAGGACAAGACAAGACAGCGATGGGCAGCGCTGGTGCTACTGCCGTAGAGCCTATAAAATAAATACATTTACCATAACAGATATATGCTTAAGTGACCTAAGCTACCTGCCATCACAGCTGGAAAACGTACCGTAAGAGCCACCATACGTGTGCTGTATTGAGGGACAACGCTCATCACAGGACCATGGGGGAACCGCAAACCCAATCCACTGCGAAGCTACAGCGCTGCGCCATGACGCGCTCCCGTGAAGGGACCCACAGCATCACTATTACGAATATACGTTCTAATTAAGGCGGACATAAAGGATGAATTTAAAACAACGTTACAAAGATAGCTACCTGTCGGACAGAGCACCCCAGCGCCAGCACCGGGTACAACAGGCAGCAGGAGATACACAAGGTCAGAGGGCAAACACTAAACCGGGGCCTTTTATAGTGCGCCCCCAGCGGCCGCATGGGAACAACACTACCCCAAATTACTCGCCTCATCACATTCACCCCCCAAAAGTTGTATCGGCGTCCCGACGATATAAAGACTCACACTTGTCCTGCGACAGCATACGCGCATTATGTCCGCTTGGAATGGACCATACATACATCTTTTCACTTTAAAAACAGTCTTGGGCACCACAGACACAAAGCTGACTTGGGTGTGGTCCTATGACCCACTATAGTACCCTCAAGCTTGGTCTCCCCAAAAGGGCAATCAGCTACTCCAGCTGAAACGAGTCAACATTGGACGACTACCCCACCGTCCCCATCGTACCACCTCTAAGGGCTAGATGAGGCTGCCCTGAAGGCTACATAAGGGGCATGTCCAATTACTTAACTACATTAAAACAGATTTGGTGTACCCGCTGCACAAGTAGTCCTCTCTGACCATAGGTTTACAACAGCTTCACTCAACACGTTTGTAAGGGAGGCTTTCCCCACCTCGTCTTACCACTTATGCTGTTAGGGGTATGAGCCCACAGGAGGATACCAGGTGCAGGCCCCAAAATGCAGTGACCTTGTGTACTTCCGCCCGGTGCGTCTATGCTATACCACTCCTCACACCACCGCTGTCTTGTCTTTGGAACACAGAGCAAACAAAATTATTCATTGGTCTACAACCAAAAACTAGTAGAACCATTAGCAGAACTGGCACTTTCTCAAATGAAAAATACAAATTAACCATGTCCTTAAATTACCATGTTAGTCATTTAAAACACAAATGAGCACAAAATAAAGCATGCAAAATACACAAAACGAAGTGTTACACTGCAACAAAATGAAAACAAGGCTTAGAAAAGACAGGTTTGTTGAAAAACAAATGAGAACGTATGTTACTACCAATAGCTGTAAAACAAAAAATACAAAACAAAAAAACCTAAATGGAACACAGGCCCAAATACTACAATAGATCCTGCCATCGACAACGCCAGAATGTAGCAGGAGAGAGGTTCTTAACCTTAGCTTTAGGACACACAGGTAAGTTCCATTGACGAAGGGCACAAGTGTTCCATTGGTTAAACAGAATTTATTTGTTACAAAATGTTTCTTTCATTTCATTTCATAAGTATGCTTAATTTAAAACGATTAGAACAGACGTACGTTTAATCCATGAGATACATAGTTCATATTTTAGGCAAGAGTCCTCCAACAAGTCCCCGCCAACCGCTGGACAGACCCAAGTCACGGACACATGAAGACAGGACAAGACAAGACAGCGATGGGCAGCGCTGGTGCTACTGCCGTAGAGCCTATAAAATAAATACATTTACCATAACAGATATATGCTTAAGTGACCTAAGCTACCTGCCATCACAGCTGGAAAACGTACCGTAAGAGCCACCATACGTGTGCTGTATTGAGGGACAACGCTCATCACAGGACCATGGGGAACCGCAAACCCAATCCACTGCGAAGCTACAGCGCTGCGCCATGACGCGCTCCCGTGAAGGGACCCACAGCATCACTATTACGAATATACGTTCTAATTAAGGCGGACATAAAGGATGAATTTAAAACAACGTTACAAAGATAGCTACCTGTCGGACAGAGCGCGCCAGCACCGGGTACAACAGGCAGCAGGAGATACACAAGGTCAGAGGGCAAACAACACTAAACCGGGGCCTTTTATAGTGCGCCCCCAGCGGCCGCATGGGAACAACACTACCCCAAATTACTCGCCTCATCACACAAGCATTTACATGTTATCATATTTTTATTGAAACTAGAAAAACAAAAACGCAAGGCAAGGCAAGGCAAGTTTATTTGTAGAGCACAATTCATACACGAGGCAATTCAAAGTGCTTCACAGTTGCAGAAAAAATTACAAGAAAACAGTTAAAATCAATCAATAAAACACCAAGTTCTTCTCATGAGGTGCATGTGCTGGAGCAGAAATTAAATGTATTGGAAAATACACAGCACACTCGGATAGATGTCCAAAAGATCTAGTATTTATTACGTTTCGGCCTTAGCCTTCGTCAGATCATTTTTATCTTATTCATTTGGATCACAATATACAAAATGGTGCCAACCCAGGTGCTATAAGCCCCTTCCAACGAGTGGGAGGTCCCAGTGTGGTGACACCCAGTGAATTCAGCCAGTCTAAAATCAAAAAGCAGAATTAATACATAGAAGAAATCAACTTATAAAATGTATACAGATAATCATAAGAAACATCTGAGGTCAAAGTCCACATTTAGTCCATAAGGAGCTAAAGTCTTTAAGTGATGGATCCAAAAGTGCTCTCTTTTAGACAAAAGCACTTCCAGGTTTCCACCTCTTGGGGGTAGCGTTACATGTTCAATGCCAATATATCTTAATGAAGAGATTGGATGATTGAATTCTATAAAATGAGCTGCTACAGGGTAATTTAAGTATTTGCATCTGATAGTGCTTCTGTGTTCTGCAATACGTGTTTTTAAAGCCCTGCTGGTTTTTCCTACATAGGCTTTACCACAAGGACAAGTGATCATGTAAATAACAGATTTTGTATTGCAGGATATAATTCCTTTGATGGGTATAACTTTACCAGTGTGGGGATGCTTGAAATTGGTGCACCGATAGGTGTAATTGCACTGACTACATCCACCACACCGGCGATTGCCATCAGGGATAGGAGTCAGGATAGTTTGGCCTGTAGTGGTTGGATTTGGGGGAAGATAGGAATGTACAAGTCTATCCCTCAAGTTTCTTCCTCTTTTGTAGACCACCAGGGGCTGCTCTTTAAAAGCCCCCCCAAGGCTGAATCAGTCTGTAGTATATGCCAGTGTTTTGATATAATCTTTTTGAACTGTTCAGCAAGTTTAGAATAAACAGTAGAGAATATAGTCCGTTTTGAGGCAGTTTTTGGGGATTTACCCTAAGAAAATCAGATCTTGGCTTACCCTTGATTTTTGTGGCAGCGTCATTCAGAACAGTTTTTTTATATCCTCTTTGCTCAAAGTTTGTCATCATGTTGCCTAGATTTCTTTCAAAGTCTTCATCATTGTGGCATATTCTCCTAAGCCTACAAAATTGGCTGTATGGGAGACTATTTTTCAGTGGAAGTGGATGGTTGGAGTCGGCTCTAAGTAATGAGTTTCTTGCTGTAGGCTTTTTGTATAAGTCCGTATACAGCTGATTCTCCCCTCTAATAATCCATAATCCAGAAAACTCAAGCGCGCTTGATCATATTTTTATTGGCCATAACATGTAAACATTCACAGGAGAGCATGGAATAAGTGAGTACACTGCCCGAATCTCACAGAACTGCAGCAGTTTGGTAAAGAGGAATGGTCCAAGATTCATCCTGATCGTTGTGAGCGTCTAATCTGCAACTATAGGATAATATAGGATAATAATAAGCAGTTATTGCTGCAAAAGAAGGGTCAGCCAAATATTTAATACGGGGGTTCACTTACTTATTCCACGCTGTTTTGAATGTCTCAGGTCTTTCTGCAAAATATCTTGAGAAACTTGTGAATTTATTTTTCTATTGATGATAGCACGTTGTCCAGGCCCTGAGGCAACAAAACAGCCCCACACCATGATGCTCCTGCTCCAAACTTCACAGTGGGAGATTTGATGGTTATGTGCTTTTCCATTTTTGTTCAACTTTGGGTCCAACAGTCCACTGAATATTTTTCCAGTTGTGCTGTGGAGCATCCAAGAGCTCTTTCGCAAACCAAAGTTGTGTCATATGCTGGCTGTCCTCCTCTCCCCCTCCTCTTCTGTGTGTGTGTGTGTTTGGGTGGAGTTACCTAGGCAGAGTTCTCCCATCTGCTGGCTGATCATCACTCACCTGCAAGCCATCTACAATCAAACAGTCTTCTTATACTCCGGTCCTCCTTCCACACCTCGCCAGTTCGTCATACTACTAAAGTGGTAACTAGTCTACGGCTCTTGAGACTTTTTGTAATCAGTTTGGTATCTTTTCCATTGTCCAGGTTTTGATAGTTTCCTTCGTTTGTTCAGGGGTTTTCAGCCATAGACTCCAGCCCAGCCAGACACCTCTGCTCCACAGCTCCAACCCTTACCTACTTGCTCCTCCCTGGACCTCCGGCCCGATACCTACCTGCTCCTCCCTGGACCTCCGGCCTGATACCTACCTGCTCCTCCCTGGACCCCCGGCCCGATACCTACCTGCTCACCCTGCTTGACTAAAATAAATATTCTTAAACCTTATCTTCTTTCTGCTTTTGAGTTCAACCCGGGTTTCATAACAAGTTGAACAGTTTGGGAGTTTGGTTGAGAGTTCCCTCCTGGAACTGCCACCTTAACGTCGTGGAGGGGCTTGAGCACTCGAATGATCCTAGGAGTTATGTAGTCAATCAATGGTTTTGTATAGCCCAATATCACAACAGGAGTTGCCTCATAGGGCTGCACCGAACATTAAGACAATAAAACAGAGCAGTAAATAAGACAGTGTAAAGTTCAGGGGAATCAATTATCCAGGCAAACATAATGTCCAAATAAGCGTCAGCAGTGGTGGCGACGAGCGGCGCGGGACAGGGGACACCCCTGTGTGGGGAAAAACTCAAAAACCCAGTGGGAGAAAAGAGAACCGAAGAACCACAGAAAGGAGAGATCCAATCCCATGGACAGATATAGGCTATAGAGACCCAGGGCCGATGGGAGTCCCTTCAGTAGACGGGCCAAGACCGCAGACCGTCCAGTCCTTGTTGTCAATCCAGTAGGCCGGGTTCCTCCGTTCGATCTAGACAGGCACTCCCGAGAGGGAGTGGGACAGGAGACACCATGTGAATAGTAATGAACAGACTACAGATAAAACAAATATTGTATCATAATAAGACAAAGTTTGAAGTAAGAAGAGGATAGCGCTAAGTGTACCGTACTTCCCACAGCTTAGTCGGGGGTTTCGTGCCCCTGGTAGGGTTTCCCATGGCAAACAGGTCCTAGGTGACGGGTCAGACAAAGAGCGGTTCAGAAGCGCCTCATGAGAGACCAACAGGCCCGGTTAGAACCATGAGGCCGTCCTTCTGTGGACCCACCACCTGCAGGAGGAGCCATAGGGGCTGGTGCAGCTCCAACAGCTGCCCCCACGACCCGGCAACGGACAAGTGGAAGAAGATGGATGGATGGATGGATGGATGGGTTGGGAGTTTCGGAAAGTTCTTATCCTATCTTTTTTACCACTGTACTAAAACTCATTAGATGAAATATGGTCACCTAAAATGCACCAGATTGCTATAAATTACACCTGCTCAACTAAACAATCAAATTGAACATTTTGGCGGTGTGTGAGAAGTCATTGAGATAGTTTCACTTCTTGGACCTGGCAACCCTGCTCAGACCCCGGAAGTGAGCGCTGTGTTGTGCTGCTGTGTTGTGCTGCTGTGTTAGCGTTAGCTCTGAACAGAAGTGAGACACTCTTTCCCCCAAAGCTTCGCCTTAAAGCGGACAGAGCGCAGTGAAACATGGCAGAAGTGAAGCTGAAGGAGGAGCAGGAGCTGTGGGAGCCCGCGGAGGTGGAAAACAGGTGAGTTTAGAGCCAAGACAGGACTCTCTCAGCTACAACAACACGAGGCCTTTGTGCCTTTATCACACACGGACTTCACACAAACTCGATCTGTTTTGAATGAATGTTGTTGAATGAATAAGGATGTTTTTGCTTGTGTACTGTAAATGGTGGTTTGTGGGCCCACCTTTCAGAAACTTGTGTTATTATTATTATTATTATTATTATTATTATTAAAGTGTTACCAAATCGTTACACCACAAGGCAAAAACCGAATATCCAAACTATAAGCAGCCCATACAAAAATGGGCATATTAAAACCTTTTGTTATTTTACAGAAGGATCAAAGAGGACCCAGACTGTGGAGGTAAGAGAAAAATGTATAGTCTATGTTTATTTATATATTATTTTATTACTACGTTGCAGCATATCTCTGTCATAGTTTTATAAAATATGTGTTAACAGCCATGACTTTTATCAGGATTTTATTTTTATTTTTTGATTAAGTGATTACAATGTTATGGGAAGGAGTTACACTTGTATTAAGATATTTCAGTCATACAGAAAAATATTTTAATAATACATTTGGGTTTTTACTTTAGACTAATGGTCTGATACAAAATGTTTGTGTATTTTCTTCAGTTTGTAGGCCTTGTTTATGTACACACACAAAAATAAAAATCCAGTCATAATATATATATTAAAAAAAACTAATTCTGAGCATTACTCTGACTATCTGGTCAGTTTCTAAGTGGAATTAGTAAAAATGTACTATTAGTGCCATTTTCGAATTTTCTCATATGTTTGATGTGAGCAAATTAGCCTGGCCTTAGCCATCCGTAAACTCCGGTCAATTATCATTTCCCTACATGTACGTCTGGGTCTGATCTCAGTGGCTGCGTTTCATCGTTTGAATTTCACCTTACCATTCAGCGAGTGTGGGAGGCGGGTGTTGTAGGTGACGTCAAGCATTTGTGCCGCATTTGCTGGTTGTAGTTTGGCAATGGCGGCGGATACGAACGTAATGGAAGCTCTTCAGTCCGTTCTGGCTCGGCTCCTAAATATCCAGGAATTAAAATTGAAGCTTTGGAATGCACAAAGAATGCTCCCAAGAGTTATGATGGGTGTTTCACTCGTTCGGGCACATTACATACGTCACGACCAAATCGGATCCAATCGTTTCAAAGGAGTTCACACCTCCCACCTGATAACGGAGCTCAGTTGTGAAGATCCAGACCCCCAGACCCTGTATGAAACGAAATGAGTACGAGGGGATGGTAAAACAGGCTAGAGCAAATAGTTACACTCGTGATCCTTTGTTTCTCTAATACTTCACTCATGAAATAACATTTTGAAATAAATTTCTGTGGTCTGACATGTGAATACCCAAGAGTAAATGCAAAAGACCTGGTGAAGATGTTGGCTGAAACTGGTAAGAGTTTGTTATCATCCACAGTGAAACAAGTACTGTACCGACATGAGCTGAGAGGGTTCTCTGCCAGGAACAAGCCCTTACTCCAAAGAAACACAACGATAAAGACTTAAACCACCGGCTCACATTAACTCTGGTCCGGGTTCAGTCTGATCCAGTCCAGATTTCCCCCAAACTGCCACTCACAGTGACTCTGGCTGATACTTTGGCCGGCTCTGGCACCAGACACAGAAATGGCACTCGGGAGAAGAGAAGTGGGTTCACACTCTTGGCATGAGTTTACGTGATAAGTAGCCCCATATATAGGAAGTTCTTGTAAACAAAAGCCGTATTTGCCAGTACAACACTCTGCTCAGGGACCCGGATGCTCTGCAACAAACTTTTGACCCTGTGTCACTGGTAATGGAGACATGTCTGCATTCCCGACGTTACGCCAGTGTACATTTGATAAACGAGACCAGATAATTTGGGAGCAGAAAGATTTTATTTTGAAATACACTGGATCCTCTTTCCTCACGAGACCTGACTTCCTGTTTGGCTCATGTTTTTAAGTTTTGAGTTTCTAAGATTGCGGAGGCCGTACGGGACCATAACCAGATTTAATGTGAGCCTGGCATAATTGTTGGAGGCATATCCTGTGGTCTTGTTTGGCCATAATGATCATGGTCACGTTTGGGGGGGGAAAAGCCCGAGAACACCATCCCTACGGTGAAATACGGGGGTGGCAGCATCATGTTGTTGGTTTATTTTGCTGCGGGAGGGACTGGTGCACTTCACAAAATAGATGGCATCATGAAGAAAGAACACTATGTGGAAATATTGGAGCAACATCTCAAGACATTAGCCAGGAAGTTAAAGCTTGGGCGCAGATGGGTCTTCCAAATGGACAATGACCTAAAGCAAACTGTCAAACTGGTTACAAAGTGTCTTAAAGATAACAAAGTTTTGAAGTAGCCATCACAAAGTCCTGATCTTTATCCAGTTGTAAGTGTATGGGCTAATACATTTCTAAGAAAAAAAAATCTCTCTCATTCTAAAATATTCAAATCAAATCAATTCTTCTGGAATTAAGCAAATAGAAATGATGTTTAAAATTCTAATTGGCCTAAAAAAGTAAAAGTTAATTCTGATTTCATGTTAGATGGTGAGGAAATAAATGCAAATGTGTCTTTTTATAAAGTTTATGTCAACATCTGGTTCCTGCTGTATTAATTAATTCAAAAATAATGCAATTTTCACCCACTCTAACTTTTAGCCTCTAGCAGTGCCCAATTCACCAAATACTTTGAATAATATCCACTTAAGGTATTCTTACCTTCTTTCACACCATTCACTGTAATAAAGAAAAGAAAAGAAAAAAAAATAGTTTCAGTAAGTTTTTGAGCACATGCCCTAAACACACAGCTTAGGTACAAACCATTTTTATCTTTACTTTAGAAATGTATTTTTCCAATATTTATTGTAACGCCATATTCATACCATATTCTTAAATGGTAATAAATAAATCAGTGTAGTACTAGTAGTAGTTTTGACCAACCAAAAAACTACTCCACCTTTTTAAAATAGTCAGGTGAAATACATATAACAATGTTGAGTTTAAAAAAAAAATAAACTGACAAAGATAAAAAAAATAAATAAATACAATTACTTCAAAGTGTAATTTAGGTTACAAAACTAGTAATAACCTTTATAGTAAAGGTGAGTAGTACTAAACTTGTTATATCACACACAGCTTTCTAATTTATTTTCACACAAACTTACCAACAGCATTCTGCAGTTGATGTCCAAAGCACTTGAGGTTTGGCCAATTATTGTCCTTCATAGCTCTGATTATATTGGAGCCACTGTCGGTCGTCATACATGTAAGGCGCTCCTCTGAAAGGCCCCAGGAGTTCAGAGCATCCTTCAACTCTAAATGTGACGTTTGAAGACAGACGTTTTGCATGTCCCAGCTCTCGCTGACATAATGAACCATAAGACACATGTAAGGCTGCATGGTTCAGCTCGACCACAGGTCAGTAGTGACAGTGTAAAAGTCAATTCCCTTCAAATCGCTTATGCCGAGTGTTGTTATACAGCTGAGGAAGAGCAACGTCAGAGAAATACTTGCGGCTAGGTACTGTATATCGAGCGTCCAAAACTTTCAGCATGTTGTGAAACCCTCTCTTCTCAACAGTGTAAACTGGCAGCATATCCGTAGCTATGTACAGGGTAATTGCCTCCGTTATGGCTTTCCATCTTGCCCCGCTCTTCTCAAACGGTACGCTGTTTGTTTGAAGTTTTGTTGAAGAGTTGTTTGCTTTGCAGACGGGGTGCTAGCGCTAACGCCACTAGAGTGGTTTTCTTTTTGAAGAAGGCAACACTTCTCCCACTCAGCCGCATGTCTTCGCTTTAAATGCTAAAATAGATTTGTCGTACTGCTACCAGGAAAAACAACAGCCTTAAGACATAGTTTGTATGGAGGTGTTGTCTGTTCCTCATCAGATGCCGTAAATCCAAACCAACTGCAAACCACTAAAGTCGAAGAGCATTTCTTTGGAAGGAACTGCTCTCTTTCGCCGGTTGTTTCTGCCATGTTGTTTGTGTATACATTTGCTGCCCTCGGAGGAGGGGAGGACAGAGGGCTGCGCCGCAGGCAGCATACTACGGAAACCTTGATGGAAAATTTGGCGAATGCAAAATTGGCTATACTGAAGAGGGGGAGAAAAAAAATTCTAACTAATAGATTTTTTTTCTTTTTTTTTAAATATTAATCGATTTGACCTACCAACTTGATTTTTAAATCAAATAGATTTTTTTCCCAGTCCTAATTTCAATATTCTATTTTATGGGTGAAATATTAGAGAAACAAAATGGTCATTTAATGACCACAAGTGTAACTATTTGATCTCATTCAAACACAAATTTTAAAATGGCACTAATACAAAATGTTGCCTAATTCCACTAACCACTGACCAGATAGTCCGAGTAATCCTCAGAAATCCTTTTTTGATATTTTGACCTGAGCAATTGGTTAGAAAATTAGTTCTTCGCGAGCTGTAATTTTGAGTGGGGTCCGCAAGAGAAAATAATATCATCATCATACAAAGATGACAATGGCCAGGGATATACACCACGTCAGGACATGTAAAAAATATATTATGGCCCCGCCCACACTCTACAGGAAGTCAGCCATCTTGACCTGAACGGAAAACCGTCAAGAGTTTTCATTAGAAAAGTCTCAAATTTGGTCAAAATATCCCAGACCCTTGTCGGCTTAAAGATCATCATTTTTATTTTTGCCAGAGTATTGGGCATGGGCATGCCAAGGCCGCAACTCAGATTTTCGACAAAATTCCAAGCTTCATATCTTTCACAGACTTTTTTGGATTGGAACGGACCCAATTGCTGGGTTTCAGGTGACACAGCATTCTAAAGGCTTATATTATTATATAGAGGTACAATAATTTTGTATTGAGAGATCATGGACCCAGGGACTGATGTATTAATTATAATTTTTTGTAATTTATACATTTTCTTTTTTAGATACAACATGTCAAAGTGTATTGCAGTTAATAGGGAATCTGGCTCCTTTTCCCCACTGGGTCCTGTGACATCACATTCTAGAACCTGAAAACAAGCAATACATTGCACATGCACATTCCAAAACTTGGATGTAATGTGCAAATACAGCCACTTTATATTTGTTAAGACAACGAAATATATCCTCGTGGTTGAATGACATTGAAACTTTGAAGACAACTGTTTTAAAACAGTTATCTCGGTGAGTAAAAACTATAGTTTTTGACTAAACAGTTCCAACATTACAGTAGATTACAGTTAATACAAACACAGTCTGGCTATCTACAATAACAGTGGATATTACCCCATAGGTACATTGTGTTGTATTTTCATTTCTTTTTCATGTTTGTACACTGAAAAGGAAAATCATTTTCTTTTGAAACAAGTATGCCAATTTTGAGTTAATGTGCTATACTGTACTTTGTTTGTCCAATATTTAAGTTATATTGAAACTATGGACTATTGAGTTGTGAAAAGATGAAAAAGGACATTTAGTTATTGACATGAATCTCAATTAAACTAAACTGTCTGAAATACTGAGTTAAATTTGAAATAATGTAATTTATCTCTATTCCGTTCAGGATTTCAAATCTCAACTTTTATCATTAATTCAATTCAAATCAGTATTTCAGTTTCCATTCCTGCTGGCACAGAACACTCAACAAAGAACTCAAACTGGCCCATTACGTAAAACTATTTAAAGGAACATGCCACCGTTTTTCCATACTGAGATATGTTCTTACCTGAGCTTAGATGCAAAAAGACCAAAGATGTTGTTAGAATTTGGCCTCTCCCAGCATATTCCTATAGCTCCAAACAGGGGTGAAGTTGGAAGCTACCACGCTCTTTCATGGGCACAGAGACCAGACAGGTATGCATCAACTTGTCTGAGCTCAGGTAAGAACATATCTCAGTCTGGAAAAATGGTGGCCTGTTAATTTAAAAACACTTCCAAGCTGTTCAGGATTTTATAGTTTTTTATTTATTTTTTATACATACACAAGTCTTACAAACTAGAAAAAACAAAGAAACATGAAATATAAGAGAAACAAACTAGGGTCATAAATGCCCCAAGGGACCATGAGTGTAACTTCTCAGAGAGGAGCACACGAAGGTTAAAGACTTTTCATTTTGTGATCAAGCGTTTATGGTTTCTGTCTGTCCCTGCAGGTGTCCAGAGTCCACATGGGGCTGCTCCCAGTCTGGTCCAGATTAAAGAGGAACCAAAGGAGATTCAAATCAAACAGGAGTTGATCCAAGTCATTGTCATTGGAAAGAGAGAGAAAGAAGAGTCTCTGCTTCATGAGACAGTGAAAGAGGAGAACAGAGAGGACAGAGACGGAGCAGAAGCAGAGAATTCCTCTGACACTGACGACTCTGCAGACTGGACTCCAGCTGAAAGTCCCACTCCACAAACTCACACTGGACACCTGCAGGAACCGGCTCATGGGAACAATGTGAGTGAAGATGGAGGTCCAGACAAACCACACAAATGCTCTCACTGTGGGAAGAGGTTCTTGACCCGTTCCAATTTAAAGAGGCACATACGGACTCACACTGGAGAGAAACCATTCAAGTGTGCAGTTTGTGCTAAAGAGTTTGCATGTAGAGGTAATCTAAAAAAACACACAAGGTTTCATATGGGAGAGAAGCTATTCAGGTGTTCTGTTTGTGGAAAGAGTTTTTCACAAAGTAGTAATCTTAAAACACACATGAGGACTCACACGGGAGAGAAGCCATTCATGTGTTCAATTTGTGGAAAGAATTTTTCACAGAATGGTTATCTTAAAACACACATGAGGACTCACACAGGAGAGAAACCATGCAAGTGTTCGGTTTGTGAAAAGAGTTTTTCACGAAATGGTGAACTTAAATCACATATGATGACTCATACAGGTGAGAAACCATTCAGTTGTCCTGTCTGTGCAATGAGTTTTTCACAAAATAATAACCTGAAAACACACATGAGGACTCATACAGGAGAGAAACCATTCAGATGTTCTGTTTGTGCAATGAGTTTTTCACGAAATGGTGAACTTAAATCACACATGAGAACTCACACAGGAGAAAGGCCTTTCAGGTGTTCTTTTTGTGCAATGTGTTTTTCACAAAATGGTCACCTGAAAAGACACATGAAGCTTCACACAGGAGAAACGCCTTTTAGGTGTTCTGTTTGTGGAAAGAGTTTTTCAGATAATAGTCAACTGAAATCACACATTAGGTTGCATACAGGAGAGAAGCCATTCAGGTGTTCTGTTTGTGATAAGCATTTTTCACACAATAGTACCTTGAAAACACACATGAAAGTTCATACAGGAGAGAAACCATTTATATGTTCAGTTTGTGGAAAGAGTTTTTCACAAAATGGTAGCCTGAAAATACACATGAGGACTCACACAGGAGAGAAACCATGCAGGTGTTCTGTCTGTGCAATGAGTTTTTCACAAAATGGTGGACTCAAAACACACATGAGGACTCACACAGGAGAGAAACCATTCAGATGCTCTGTCTGTGCAGTGAGCTTTTCACGAAGTAATACCCTAAAAACACATATGAGGACTCACACAGGAGAGAAACCATTCAGATGTTCTTTTTGTGTGATGTGTTTTTCACAAAATAGTGATCTTAAATCACACATGAGGACTCACACAGGAGAGAAACCATTCAGATGTTCTGTTTGTGCAAAGAGTTTTTCCCGAAATAATATTCTGAAAAAACACATGAGGATTCACACAAGAGAAAAACATTTAAATGATCAGTTTGTTTAAAATTATTCCAAACTGTGAGCATATGTTGGTCAGACAAAAAGACAATTAAAACAAAGGATCTCAGAACATAAGACGGCTATTAGAACAGGTAATATGGACACTGCTATTGCCAAACACTGCAAAGAAGCAAATCACAGTTCACCATCGTCTTTGAGATCCTTTAGTATCGAAAGGGTTTCTGTGTCCACAAGAGGGGGCAATATTCTTAAAAAGCTGTACCAAAGAGAAATGTTTTGGATTCACACTTTGAACACTATGGCACCCCATGAACTGAATGACGACTTTAGTTTAATGTTTTCTGGGTTAAATATGCATGTCCTTACTATCTATGTACAGATATGCGACCTGTAATTGGGATGCATATCCACCTGGTAGACACCAAGGCTGGTCTGATTGTAAACGCTCTGAGGAAGGCTTATGCCGAAACGCGTTAGCATTGACTCTATGTTGTAACCAAATAAAGAACTATGTGAGTATCTCTGTCATATACGTTACATCGATGTGCTACCTTTTAATTTTTTTCTAAACTCCACAGCTGTTCAATACTAAAGAAATTAGAAACAAATATTTTATTTTATTTATTTATTTATTTATTTATTTATTTATTTGGTTGGGACAGTGCAAGTTAATGAACAAGCCACACCGGATTGTAGCCTTGGGCTAATTTCCATGCGTCGTCCCCCATGCACACTCTCAAACACACTCTCATACATCCTGACCTATTGTACATGTTTTTAGTGGTAGAAGAAACCTACGCAGACACGGGGAGAACATGCAAACTCCACACAGAAAGGCCCCGTCCCTGGTGGGAATCGAACCCAAACCTTCTAGCTGTGAAGCACGAGCGCTAACCGCTGTACTACCGCGCTGCGATTTTTGCAATTTCTTACAATAGCAGTTCAACACAGTATAATAATAATAATAATAATGCATAGTTTTATATAGCGCTTTTCTGGACACTCGAAGACGCTTTACATTGCATTATTCATTCACACCATACTTGGTGATGATAAGCTACTGTTGTAGCTACAGCTGCCCTGGGGTAGACTGACGGAAGCGAGGCAACCAATCTGCGCCACCAACCGCTCGCACACTACATTTGCAAAGCTTCCTGATGTTACCAAACGGTCTCTCATCCAAGTACCGACCAGCTCCTTCCCTGCTTAGCTTCCAGGGCTTTGACTGGCAGAAAAAATCCTCTATAACATCACTGATTTTATACGTAAATTAAGGTTATGAACCACCCCGAAAATACGAGCGTAATGCAATTGTCGAGGCCATTAGCAATAGAATAATCCCTTGAACTAAATCAGTATAAGCTACAAAACCGAGGACAATAGTTGCATGTTGTTTCAGCTGAATTTGAGCTACCGCATCAGAGCACTCACTGCTTTAATCTTGTCGTTTACAACTTGCTGCAAAATGTGTCAAACTTCTAAACAATCTTAAAATGTGCGTTCCGTTAAGGAGGTTCCTCTCGCGACTATAACACAATTAAGATAAGATAATCCTTTATTGATCTCACAACGGAGAAACTCACTTGTTACATTTGGCATTCAGTAAGATCACTCAGGGTGTGCAAAATAGACAGGAAATGTGCAGACAGTTACATAGTAAAAAAGAGGTATCTTATGTACAATAAGTAAGCAAAAATCTTAAGGGGTGGAGTTATAACAATTAGGAAATAAGCATAAATAAAAATAGAATAAAAGTTAGAACAGACTATAAAAAAACTAGAATATCTGAGTGCAAAGTTTACAGTCCTAGTGCAGGTTGTCAATAAGTGACACTGGTACAGGGAATAAAGTGGCGCTGATATAGAGAGTATTGCACGTAGTCTTGCAAAGGTGGGTTATTGCACATGTTACTTTACACTCTTGTTGTACAGTCTGACAGCAGTGGGGATGAAGGACTTGCGGTAGCGCTCCTTGCACTGAGAGTGTTTCAGTCTCCCACTGAAAGAGCTGCTCAGCTCCTCTACAGTCCAGTGCAGTGGGTGGGAGGTGTTTTCCATGATGGAGGTGGGCTTGGCTAATAACCTCCTGTCCCTCACCTCCTCCACAGAGTCCAGGGGGCAGCCCAGGATGGAGCTGGCCCTCCTGACCAGCTTGTTCAGCCTGTTCTTGTCCCGCTCTGTGCTGCCCGGGCCCAGCACACGGCAGCGTAGTGGATAGCAGAGAGTCATAAAAAGTCCTGAGCAGAGGCCTGCTCACTCCGAAGGACCTCAGTCTCCTCAGAAGGTGGAGGCGACTTTGGCCCTTCTTGTACAGGGCGTTGGTGTTGTGGGACCAGTCCAGTTTATTGTTGACACACCCAGGTATTTGAAACTGTCCACCACCTCAATGTCCTCCCCCTGGATGTTCAGCGGTGGGTGCGGTAGTGACTTCCTCCTGAAGTCGATCACCATCTCCTTCATCTTACTGGTGTTCAAGCACAGGTGGTTGCGCTCACACCAGTCCACAAAGTCTATGATCACCGACCGCTACTCCAGGTCGTTCCCCTCAGACATGCAGCCCACAATGGTAGAGTTGTCAGAGATCTTCTGCAGATGACAGCTGTCTGTGTTGTATGTGAAGTCCGATATGTAGATGGTGAAGAGAAACGGTGAGAGGACGTGCCCTGAGGGGCCCCAGTGCTGCAGACGACCACCTCAGATTCACAGCTGCGCAGCCGCACATACTGTGGTCGGTTTGTGAGGTAGTCGATGGTCCATGCAGCGAGATGTCCATCCACTCACGTGTCCTCCAGCGTCCCCCGCAGCAGCGCTGGTCTGATGGTGTTGAAAGCACTGGAGAAGTCAAAGAACATGACCCTCACAGCGTTCCTGGTTAATTAAATGTCACAAAACCAAAAATGTACGGTAGTCCGTTGAGTGATCTGCACAATTGGAATGCTCACCAATTTTATTGTTCTCACCGGCAGCAACATTTCAGGGCTCACGGTTTGCCAATACACGCGTTATGGGTCTTTCCACTGACGGCTATCACCTCTGAATCAGCCTGTAATAAAAGCAACAGAAACAAAGTCATACGTCTGATTAAGGCTTTAGCTTCAGTGTTGTCTGGCGCCTGTGATGAAAAATCATCTCATTGCACGTAATTGGACAATAAAATAGATAAGAAATATGAATTTACTTTAACTTTTTTCTCATTCTGTTTTAAGTTTATTGTCGAATTATCATAGTGTTCTGAATTTTGTATATTATTATTATTATTGACTTTATTCCGGACAATAGAATGATGGTACATATTATAAGAAAAGACACATATAAAAACACATTTATTTCCTGTATAGCAGGGTGGGGAACCTCAGGCCTCAGGGCCGTATACGAGACAGTTAGACTCGGCCTCCCAAGGCGTTTCCCATATTTGATATGACGCCTCAACAAAGATAAACAGTTCCAGCCATCACATTGTGTGAGTATGACATGCATAGAAATCATGATCTTCCATACTATCAGTCCTACCTCAGTGTTGGATGAACTCTAAATGTATGTTGCCCTTTGAGTACTTTATAAACATTTATTTGGCCCTTGATGTGAAAAAGGTTCCCCACCCGCTGTATAGGCTCAGAAGCTAGTGAGTCCATATACTAGAAGAATATTGCACTGAGCTTAATCCAGGGTTGGTCTATGAAGTAATGATACTGTTCACTGAGTTCGAAAGCCTGCACATGCACCTGTATATGTGACTTTTCAGCACAGCAGGGCAGTTTGGGACACCTGCATTTACAAACATTTGGCTCTCACTATCCCATTGTCAGACACTCCGTAGCAACCGCATGTCATCATCATACGCTACAGTTAGTTTTTGCATACTACTCTTTTTTTTAGCGCCTCCACAGGTGGGCAGTATTAGGGATGGGCAAAGTGAAGCTTCATTCAACTCGAAAGCAGTTGAATGAAGGCGCCTCGAATCACAGTTCAAACAACCACTCCACAGTGGCAAAGTGTCATTACAACACCATTTACAGTGTTTCAGGATTCAACCATGTTATTGATATGTCTGTGATTGAAATAAAACCACATTCTGTTTGATTTTATTTGCCATTAAAATATGGACTTTTCATGAATGTGTTAATGTTCTTAATGTGGTACTAGAAAAATAAATCAATGAAGCAACTGTCATAAAATCTACATAAAATCTACATTTTTACACCAAATCAATGCTTCTTTTGCTAATCTATTTTTATAAAATGCATGTTAGCAAGAACAATTATTTAAATATAAAGCTTAGAGAACTGTAGTTCAGAGTGACTGAGATGGGCGGTACAGTAGTACAGCGGTTAGAGCTCGTGCTTCACAGCTAGAAGGTCCTGGGTTCAATTTCCACCTGAACGCGGCCTTTCTGTGTGGAGTTTGCATGTTCTCCCCGTGTCTCCGGAGGTTTCCTTCAGGTACTCTGGTACCACTAAAAACATGTACAATAGGCCAGGATGTTTGAGAGTGCGCATGGGGACGTGGGATGGAGATTAGCCCATGGCTACAATCCGGTGTGGCTTGTTTACATGCATGAGACCCATGTATATTCATTAACATGCACTGTTCCAACCAAAATAAACCAATAAGTTTCAGCGATCTGTCAGAGCTGGGACTCGTTCCCATGCCACTGAGGCCGTTTTCACACATGTTGGAGCGCTTTGTACAACTGCATTTACTCCAAAGTTAGTTAAGTCCGTGTTCACACACGCTCGCATAAAACATTGCAACATGAGCCACGTAACAACGATCAGCTGTTCAATGAACTTATTCCCATGACAACGGGCATCGACCTGTAAATGTGCCGACACTGACACGCGCGCACGTACAGGCACACTTCCCCGATGTGCGGTGGTCACTCCTCTCCCTCGTGGTTAAATACAGTGAGGGGGATATTCGGGAAGAGCGGAGAAATGTACTTAATCAGCACATAGAGAGGAACGTTTCACTGCAGCAGGAAGGGAAAGACAGGAAAGAGAGGCGTACCTTGATGATTTAAAGTTAATCCATTTTGCCTCTTCAGTGTAATCCAAACGTCCTCATGCAGCGCGTAGTCATTCTTTCTTCGTGCAAAAAATAGGCATCAAAGGGAGAATAGTTCACCAGAGGTCGGCCGCCTTCACACCACAACCGCTCCGACGCATTGCACTAAAACACTAGAAAAACATGGAGAAAGGTTTGAAAAGCCCTTTACTCAAAGTCTCAAAGTATGTACTCAAAGTACAACATGGCATGGCTAAACATTTCTAGTTAAAACAACAGCAATTTCCTATGGACACATTTTCCAGACCTGTTAATAAAACTCTAAACTCTCCAAGTGTGACCAGTGTGGACATTTCCACGTCCTGCTGAAGCTTGTTCCAGCTGGAGGGACCTGAGAAGGAGACAGCCTTTTTCCCCAGCTCTGAGTGAACTGCTGGGACACTGAAGGAGACAGAGTCCTGGGAGCGGAGGCTGCAATGGCTAACTCTGCGTGTGAAGTAACATGACAAGTACAATGGTAGTAGTTGGAGAATAGATTTGTAAATAAACAGATACCAGTGCAAGAGTCTGTGCATGTGTAATGAGGGCCATTTTACTAATGAGTACAGGGCGCAGCGGTGAGTTGATTATTTACTGTCTGTGATAAATCTTATTGCTCCATGATACACAACATCGAGCATGTGCAACGAGCTGTTTTAGAGGGGATGGAGAAAACTATATAATTATGTATAATGTAGCTGACCGATGTGATGTGGAGAATAAGGCAAAGCAGAGGGTCTTCTTCGGAGGACAGGTCTGGACCGTGTCCCCGTTTATTGACGTGGAGGCAGAGAGAAAAAACAGGAACCCACACATTTATAAGATGGCAGTTCGTGGGTCACCGCCCATGTGCACCTGTTTAGTGGCTCACAATAACAAAACATTCATTAACGAGAAAACAATTAAAATTAAAGTGCATATTGAACTAGTTTTACCTCTTGGACCTGGCAACCCTCCTCAGACCCCGGAAGTGAGCGCTGTGTTGTGCTGCTGTGTTAGCGTTAGCTCTGAACAGAAGTGAGACAGTCTTTTCCCCAAAGCTTCGCCTTAAAGCGGACAGAGCGCAGTGAAACATGGCAGACGTGAAGCTGAAGGAGGAGCAGGAGCTGTGGGAGCCCGCGGAGGTGGAAAACAGGTGAGTTTAAAGCCAAGACAGGACTCTCTCAGCTACAACCCTGCGCCCAGCGGACTGTCCACAACAACACGAGGCCTTTGTGCCTTTATCAGGGACTTTATCACACACGGACTCCACACAAACTGGGATCAGCTCCGTCTGAACCGCTGACGAAATGCTTTATTTCATCATCTTGATCTGTTTATCTTTTATCACGTTTCATTGTGTTTAGTCCGCGCACGGTGCATGCGCCCTTTACTGCTAATCCTTGCTTTACGGCATGTCGAAATGACTAAACTATTCCCTGATTTCTGTTTTCCGCTATTATTCTCATCATTACACGAATTTGTTGTCATCAATACAAACTATAATGTATTAGTGTTGTTTTGATTTCATGGGCATGGTCTTTAAAACCTTTTGTTCTTTTACAGAAGGATCAAAGAGGACACAGACTGTGGAGGTAAGAAAATCCAAACTGGAAAATGTTTAAGGTTATTTATCGCTTCATAGAAAATAAAATTACAACATGGCATACCACAACAAATCCCCTAATTTATAAAGTAAAGAGAGTTTGATCTTATTCCGTGCAAAAAGGAATAGAGTTCAGGACTGTGATGTCATGTCGCTAAGCATCATGGGATTTGCAGCAGTAATAAACTAATGGAGATTTTAAAATACTGGAGTTATTGTTCACATTAAAACACTTGGACACCACAGTGAGTTAGATGTATTTACCAGCAGTGACTCGGCAAGCTAACAGAGTTGTTCCACAGCTTATTTCTCCACATTTTAAGAAATAAGTAGGTTCAGTAACTCTCCGTTGAGTTTCAGAAATATTGGTGGTTGTTTTTACGAGATTTTTATGTTGTTGTTTTTTCTTGCATATTTTGCCCGTCTGCTAGGACCCGGAAGCGGAAATCATGACGTCACACTTAACAAATGTATAGAAAATGAACGCTAACAGACACAATCATGGCAGGTCTCCATGGTAACAGTGGATTTTCTTTTCCCGGTCTCTGTTATCTCGAGGTGTGCGCTGCACTGAAGCCAAAGGAGAGAGAGAGGGAGAGAGAGAGGAGGTGGGTGGTAATGGGGCTGCACGATTTTGACAAAAAAAAAACCTAGTTGCAAATTTTTAGACAAATATTACTATTAAAGTTGTGATTTTTATTTTTGATACACATAAACTGTTCTAATGATGAATAAAGGAAGTTATGTTACTTGTAGACTGTCAAACAACATTTTCGTGCTCAAATTGCCTCACATTAGAACAACATACAATAATCTACTTTGAAAAATATTTGGTTTTATGTGGACAGCGGCTTCTACTGGAGAGGTTTCCCTGACATTGATTGATTGATTAGATTTAGAGTACCTCAGGGGCACAACCATGTGACTAAAATGAGGCCTGATGGAATCACACAGCATCTGTCTGTTACGGGCCCCAAGCTGTGGGGTTGCTGTAGCAGTAATAGTAGATTTAATCGGTACAAGTTTATTTGTAGAGCACAATTCATACACAGGCAATTGAAAGTGCTTCACAGTTGCATAGAATTACAATAAAACAGATAAAATCAATCAATCAATAACATAAAGTTAATCAATGACAGTAAAAGGCAAGAGTGCAGATAAAATACTTTCAGTTTTCATATGCACGGGTAAAAAGAGCTGTTTTCAGCCTGGATTTGAACATTGTCAGAGTTGAGGCCTGTCTCACATCCTCATGAAGACTGTTCCAGATTTTAGCTGCATGAAACTGAAACGCAGCCTCACCGTGTTTATTATTGACTCTGGGAACCACCAGGAGACCCCTCCCTGAAGTTCTCAGGGCCCGAGATGGTTCATACGGCTCTAACATGTCAGAGATGTACTTTGGTGCTAAACCATGAAAAGACTTGTACACAAGCAGAGCTGTTTTAAATTCTATTCTCTGAGTGACAGGAAGCCAGTGCAGAGACCGGAGCACTGGACTAATGTGGTTGTATTTCCTGGTTCTTGTCAGGACTTGAGCAGCAGCGTTCTGGATGTTCTGCAGCTCTAACAGCTCGTTTAGAAAGACCAGTGAGCAGCCGTTACAGTAGTCTAACCTGCTGGAGACAAATGCATGGATGAGTCTCTCTAAGTCTGGTTTTGACACTATTCCTCTGATCTTAGCAATGTTTTTCAGATGGTAAAAAGCTGATGATGTTATTGCTTTGATGTGGCTGTTAAAGTTCAGGTCTGAGTCCATGATTACTCCTAGATTTCTAATCTGATTTTTTTGGTTTTGGAGAGAGAGACTCAAGGTGACTGATAACACTTTGTCTTTGTGTCTGTGGGCCAAAGACAATGATCTCAGTTTTGTCTGAGTGAGTTGTTGGTTGACGCAGCCTCGCTTCATTGTATATTTCATACAAAATCAAATCAAATACATTTACGTATTCAGTCTGTGTCTGATCAACAAACATATTCGACCTTTATTGTCTGACAACACACATGACCAAAAAAAAAAAATAAGTAAACATAAATACTCAGTTTTCTTATACTTGTAGCTTTCTACATTGTAAACAAGCCAATACTTGACAAAACAATTGAACCTGTGTTCCTATTACTGCTTGGCCTGCTTATTAATCCTTTTTCTTAAAATTATACCCAATACTGAACACACAAAAAATGCATAAACAGTCTCAAAAAATAAAAAATTAAAATGTTAAACACCCTGTTTTTAGAGAAACCATTTAGCGAAACTTTCATTTGGGATAATGCATTCTTGTTTACTCGTGAGTTCAGGTCAAGAGGGGGCGGCGCCTTTATTAGATCTCGTGTTCACGGATATAGCACGACTGAAAACATTAATTAAAAAACGCTCGAAAATTGGCTATAACTAACCACAATATCATACCTTACGTTTTATGTGTCATTTAGCATGTGCTTAGAACATTATTACCTGTATAAGGAAAGAAGACCGGAGGCAGTGAGTTGTTGGTTGACGCAGCCTCGCTTCGTTGTATGAAAGGAAGCTGCCAACGTGTTGGCAAGGCCCCGCCAGGCGGACCCACAGCCTGCTCACAACAATGCCCCCTTGTGGCGCACCCCATAATTGCATTCCCATCCAAATCAAACATGCATTAATAAAATCGTTCCCAGGTTTCTCCCTTCACTATAAGTAAATTGCGTGACTCTCATAATTAAATAACATTAAATATGTGACTGTACATTTTGTGTATGTCACATGTCCAAACACTTTACAATCTGCTTTATGGAGACTCAGCCACTTGAGGTTAGGTTATTACTAGGGCTGTAACGGTTCAGCTGTCTCACGGTTCGGTGCATCACGGTGCAAGTGCGATATAAATGGCTAAGTCAGTTGTTAAATAAAATAGCCTAAATGTTCAGTATTAGGCAGTTTTTGTAATTTCAGAAATACATTGAAAATGCTTTTTAATTTTTCAAAGCTGCTTTACAATAAAATGTGCTCCTGGGCTCACAAAACAAAACAAAAACAACAACACAGTGCTAAAGTTAAAGACAAAAAAGAAAAGAAAAAAGCAGCGCAGTGGGCCATGTGCTCGTTAAGTGATAAGTTTCAGTTTAAAACAACAGCGCATTTGATTTGAGGCTTGTGTTTGGGTTGTTCCTGGATGATATTCTGCTTGTACTTTTTTGGAAACAAAGCTTTTGATGCGGATTATGACCAAGATTGGATCTTACGCATTTGTCTGCGCCACCATAGGTGCACTGGATCTATACTTTGGCCTGCCGTGGCCATCAGCAGGAGAAACTTTTACAAAGGCACGCGGATTTCATTTTGTTTTTGGAAGTTGTAACTTTGCCTGCAGCCTCCAGTTTAGCGGTAAGTGATGATGACACACATGCGCTCTGTTTAGGTGCACGTACATGTGTCTGACACGCACCACGGAGCTTAAATATTACGAATTTTGGACTAAAACTTGCACCGTCACTTTAGTACGGTTCATATCGTCAGATTTCATCACCGCAAACGCATTATTAGCTTTACGCACCGGGACACAGCGAGAAACAACAAGAAAACGCACCGCCTAGAGGCCCTCACTCTATTCTGCAACAGAGTTTCAAAATGTGTAGGTTTGTGTTTTATCTTTGCCTTTCTCAGGGACTGTTGTTAAGTTAGAGATGAAACACTGCCGTTTTAAAGATTTGTCATTAGGTGATCAATTTTTTATGGGCTCTTGTCTGTCTCTGCAGGTGTTCAGAGTCCACATGAGCCGGCTCCCAGTCCAGTCCAGATTAAAGAGGAACCAAAGGAGATTCAAATCAAACAGGAGTCGATCCAAGTCATTGTCATTGGAAAGAGTGAAAATGAAGAGTCTCTGCTTCATGAAGTAGTGAAAGAGGAGGACGGAGATGAAGCAGAATCAGAGAATTCCTCTGACACTGACGACTCTGGAGACTGGACTCCTTCAGCTGAAAGTCCCACTCCAAAAACACACACTGCACAGCTACAGGAGCCAGCTCTGGGGAACAATGTGAGTGAAGATGGAGGTCCAGAGAAACTGCACAAATGCTCACAGTGTGGGAAGAGGTTTCTTACTCGTTCCAATTTAAACAGGCACGTACGGACTCACACGGGAGAAAAGCCATTCAGGTGTTCAGATTGTGCAAAAGAGTTTGCATGTAGGAGTGACCTAAAGAGGCACATAAGGTCCCATATGGGAGAGAAGCCATTGATGTGCTCTGTTTGTGGAAAGAGTTTTTCACAAAATAGTAATCTTAAAACACACATGAGGACTCACACAGGAGAGAAACCATTCATGTGTTCAATTTGTGGAAATAATTTTTCACAAAATGCTTATCTTAAAACACACATGAGGACTCACACAGGAGAGAAACCATTCCGATGTTCTGTTTGTGAAAAGAGTTTTTCACGAAATGGTGAACTTAAATTACACATGATGACTCACTCAGGAGAGAAACCATTCAGATGTTCTGTCTGTGCAATGAGTTTTTTAGAAAATAATGTCCTGAAAAAACATATGAGGACTCACACAGGAGAGAAACCGTTCATGTGTTCAGTCTGTGCAGTAAGTTTTTCACGATATGGTAATCTTAAATCACACATGAGGACTCACACAGGAGAAAGGCCTTTCAGGTGTTCTTTTTGTGCAATGTGTTTTTCACAAAATGGTCACCTGAAAAGACACATGAAGCTTCATACAGGAGATAAACCATTCAGGTGTCCAGTTTGTGGAAAGGATTTTACACTAAATGTTAACCTGAAAATACACATGCGGACTCACACAGGAGAGAAACCATTCAGATGTTCTGTTTGTGTGAAGAGTTTTTCACGAAATAGTATCCTGAAAAAACACATGAGGTTTCACACAGGAGAGAAACCATTCAGGTGTACCGTTTGTGGAAAGTGTTTTTCACAAAATGGTAATCTGTATACACACATGAGGACTCACACAGGAGAGAAAACTTTCACATGTTCAGTTTGTGGAAAGAAATTTTCACAAAATGGTCACCTGAAAAGACACATGATGACTCACACAGGAGAAAAACATTCAAATGATAATTTTTTGTAAAGTTATTCCAAGTCTAAAGCAGAGGTTGCAAACTCCAAAATATCGATCTGAACAACTGGGAACCCTGCAGTAAAATATGAGGAGCCCAGACACAGCCCGCTCAAAGGCCTGAAAGCACAATGAACTAGCAGTGCACCTTGGCAAAACCTCCCACCTGTGCTGCCTGAACTGGATGATCCGACAAGCCCGAATCCTCGGAGGACAACTCTGTGGTTCGGAATCCTTTACTGTATCTACCATTAGGACGATTCGTTGAGGGGGGTGAACAAGAGAACAAGCGCCAGAGGCAACAACTCAGCGCATGTAAAATGGTCACTTCGCCAGTGATTTTAAGACTATACGACTGTCTATCCCATCCATACTTGTGAAGTGTGATATAAATATAATTGCATTTTTTCACTATCGTGGTTCAACACGGTATAATTCATTATACTTCAAAACAAATTGTGCTGTATAATAAGATAAATGTAAGTAATAGGTTGGTCAATTTACCAGAAGATGAATTATCCGATCTGAGTTTAATTTAGATTCAGGGCCATCAGCTTAATTCATGCATTAATTGTATATATGATTATATGAGATGGTCGTCAAGCAATAAAAGGCAAAAATTTACCAATTTCTCTGGAGGACGTGAATTCTTTTGGAAAAATGTATGGTAGTTGGTTGTGTGAGCCGCTCAACTGTAATGCTCATACCAATTTTTGGCTCGCCACAATGTGGGTCTTTCCACTGACGGCTATCTCCTCTGAATCAGCCCGTAATATAAGCAACAGAAACAAAGTCATGCGCCTGACTAAAGGTGCGTTCAGACCAAACGTGCGTCCACGCTCCATCCGCTTCTAGTTGGACGCCAAACATTGCCGCTTCACACTCGCGAGAAACGCCTGTTTGCTGGCGCATGAAGTTCATAATTAGTCATAATTAGGAGGCGTGTCATACAACTCAGGCCGAGCGCAAACCGCGATGATCAACTTGTCCTCCATGCTGCAGGTCAGGGGCGCAACTACGCCCCCCCCCCCCTCCCACACACACACGCTCGCTATGGGGCCGTCAAGTGCTATGAGGAAATGGCCTAGATGTTACGGGGCGCTGTCCCTTGCGCGCCGACTATATTTAAAAAACAAAAATTCTATTCTCTAAACTCTATCATATTGGCGCTAGTGATGGGACTTATGGCTCTTTGATGCTTTTTGTTTTTTTTAGGAAAGTAAATACCCTCTGAATTGACTTTATTTTAACGAAAATGTCACTATTTCACACAATATAACATTGATATTTACCTCTATGGAGTTTTATAACAAAAACAATCACACGGCCTGATTAGGCTTCTGTTGCCCTCATTCACGTAACTTTTCCTCTGCCCCTCTCTCTAGCAATCTCCTCTGTAACAGTGTTTATTATTATTTATTTATTATTATTAGGTCTTTTATTTCTCAAACGTGTTGCCTTATGCTCACTTTGAGCTCCTCGTGGGGGTGGAGATGACCGGGGCGGACTGAGTAGGAGACCGTATTGAGTTGCCTTGTGTATGAAATGCATGGTATAAATAAAATTGCCTTGCCTTGCGCTGCCGTTCGGAGGCGGCCAAGAGCGGAGTGGAGCTGAGTGAACAGGTGGAAGATGTGAGTGACGGGGCTCCTGTAGCCGCCTCGTCACTCACGGACCCCGCACGCCTTTTTCTCTCCTATGGCCCAGGAGAGAGCTGGCGCTGGGAGCGTTCGGGGGCACCGAACCCGTTCATATCGTTCACTGTAAAGACTCGTTCAAAAGAGTTCACAACCGACACATCACTAATTGGCGCCCGTCCTTTCGGCGCCCCTATGCAAGGCATATATTGCTGCTGCAGGTAACAGGTGACCTCACTATTTGAGCCCAGTCCCTGATTGGTTAACAAGGTGTAAATGAACACACGTGTAGATTGGATTACTTAAGTGCATGAAGCAGTGGGCGCGGCATCCCTGCTCGTGTACTGCGCTGTTCTCCCTGGCTTTGACGCGCATTTATCCTCATCCGCTCGCATTTGCTACGCTTCATACGCGCGAACGGCTTTGCTTACAATTTGAAGCGCGTCAAAGCACGTCTACATAGGGTTAACATGGAAGTTGGTGGTATGGTCGCGTTTGGTCTGTACGCACCTTAAGGCTTTAGCTTCAGCGTCTTCTGGATCCTGTGTCTTTTCCAAAAAATGTAATTAAGAAAAATCATCTCATTGCACAAAATTGGACAATAAAATAGATAACAAATATAGATTTGCTTGAAATAATATGCTCTTTTCTAATTCATGTTTAAGTTAATTGTCAAATTATCATAGTGTTCAGATTTTTACCACTGTATATTATTATTATTATTGACTTTATTCCAGACAATAGAATGATGGTCCATATTATAAGAAAATACACACATAAAAGCAACACATTTATTTCCTGTATAGTGGGGTGGGGAACCTCAGGGCCGTATACGAGACACTTTGACTTGGCCCCCAAGGCGTTTTCCATATTTGATATAGTATAGATCAGGGTCATGTGATTTTAAGTGACGCATCGTGTTGCAGTGACTGACTTTATGTACAAGTGCTGCGTCATAGCGACTGCTAGGAAAAGGAAGGTGGATCTTGTGTATACCAGGAAAAATTTACTAATGATTTGTTCTTTGTCAAAGTGAAAGGCAGGCCAGTGTGCCTAGTATGTGGCGAGGGGCTGGCAGTGATGAAGAAAGCAAATCTCAAGCGCCATTCCACCTCGATACAAATGCGTTTGGATAAAATGAATGCTCTTCGTCGGAGT
Organism: Neogobius melanostomus; assembly: GCA_007210695.1. Classification (NCBI taxonomy): domain Eukaryota; kingdom Metazoa; phylum Chordata; class Actinopteri; order Gobiiformes; family Gobiidae; genus Neogobius; species Neogobius melanostomus. Next base: position 3,032,285 of record VHKM01000392.1, read on the forward strand.
TTGGGAGCCCAACAAACAGCTTTCACAAGACTAATCCAAACTTTGAAAATCAGCTTTGAGTAGCATCATCATCACTGCCAGCTGACATCAGATCAACAAAGATAGTAAGGCCCTTTGAGTACTTTATAAAAATGTATTTGGCCCTTGATGTGAAAAAGGTTCCCCACCAACTGATATTGGTATATTGCATTTATAAGCTTTTTTGCTTCGGCCTACTCCTTTTGAGTTTTATTTTACTGCAATGATGTAATCATGCAATTTATGTTTTATAAAGTGCTCAAATAAACAAACTAAACTATTTTCTTTGCATTGGACTGTCATGAGTTGTTTATGTGAGCAGATCTGACTGTAATTATTGTGAATAAATGATGATATATTATTACAGTATAATTCATATTGTAATAATGTACAGCATGCATTATACATTGTATAAAAATATATTTATACAGTAACCGCCAACCTTTTTTCAGCCGAGGGCTACTTCAAGAACATCAAGTTGTTCGAGAGCTACCAGTTAATAACAAATCCTAAAGACTTAAACGTAGACTGTATACGTATAGGATAATTATCCCATATTATCAAAATAGTTTTATTTTAAACTGAGTCACAAGAACAGAAATAACTATTTTTAAGAATCAGATTCAAGAAAATTAAGTGTTTTACACCTTAGAAAAAGTCTCAAGGGCAACTGGGCATGCCCCAAAGGGCACTTGGGTTGGTGACCCTGCTATAGCGCAACAGTATAAATTATACTGTAATAACGCTACTGTGTAAATATATGTTTTTTTTTGGTCTTCTTTTATTTATTATTTATTATATTTTTATTTATTTATTTTATTTTATTTTATTTTTATAAGTTTTCTGTCATAAATGTTCTACATTTTTTCCTCCAAATCAATGCTTCTTTTTGCTACTCTATTTTTATTAAATACTTGTTAGCATTAACAATTATTTAAACATAAACCTATAAAGAATGTTTGTGGAGGTAGGGGAAACCTGGCTGGCTGCCTTCAGTGCTCCTCTGAAATGGTGCCCCTCCTCCTGGGTTTGTCCCTGTTTCAGAGCATGGTGCACTGGTCAGCTCATCCACCTCCTCTTTCTGCTTCCTCCAGTGTAGCTCCCTCCGCTCCACAACAGTTTTTCAACTTCTCTTCCCTTGTCCCTTCCTTGTTTCCAGTAGTGCCTCTTGTGACACCTCCTCTGTGCTGCAGGTGTGGGGGCTCTTGGTGCCTCTTCAGAGTTTCAGAAGAATAAATATGTAGGTCTCAAATTTATTTAGCTCATACGCTAACAGTTTACTTTCAAAAAGTTGCTTTCTTCAGGACCATTATGGACTCTCTGCAGTAAAAACAATATGTCGAATCCCAAACGCATGCGCTCTGGGACTTCAGAACTGTGCCAAATCGCTGGTTCATGATGTCCATCCCTAGGTAGTATACACGGGAGTGCAATGTGCCTTAAAGAGTCTGATGTTAAGAGGTTGAAAACATTCCAAACCTGCAGATCAGCGCGGTGGCCTGTCCATAAAGCATACGACACCCTCTGTAAATGTCTCTGTCATCAGACAAGTCTGTAGTCACATAGTTCCCCAAATATTTACATTCATCAGTGACCTTAAGTCTATTGCCTGATTAAAAGAAATCAGGGAATGTCAGTCCTCTCTGCTTCAGGCTATCATAATAATGCTTTTCTTTGAATTGTATTTTATATCAAAGTCTGTTCCATGCTGAGAGCACAAAGGCATCAGCTCTTGTAACCCAGCGCTATATAGAAAAAGTAAGCTAGTGGGACCCTGTATCTTCTGACTGAGGGGAGCAGTTAGTTTAGTTTAGTTTAGTTTAGTTCATTTATTTGTTTGAGCAGTTAACCTGCTCAAAGGGAGTGGGCAATATGTTAAATGGGGGAAGATAATTGAACAGTATATAGAATATAGAGCTTTGTTGTCAATGATATATTTAAATTTATTCATTATGGCTGAAATCTTTGCAACTTTAGTTTTAATTTTTATAATGTGAGGTTTCCAGCTGATTTTATGATCGAGTGTTACACCAAGAAATGTATGTTCATAGACTCTTTCAATAGTTTCGTGGCCAATTTTAACTGGTAATTGTACATTCTTTACACGATTTCCAAAGAACATTGCCTTGGTTTTTTTAATGTTTAGAGACAGTTTTTTTTACGCAGAACCAATCTTTCAATTTATCCATTTCTTCTGTAATCTCGATCACCATTTGCTGTAAGTCTGCACCTGAGAGTATGATTGTTGTATCATCTGCAAAAAGGACCAGTTTAAGCTTCTTAGAAACCAAGTACAAATCATTGATATATAATAAAAATAGTTTAGGTCCCAGCACCGATCCCTGGGGGACATCACACACTAGGGTATCACACATAGATCTGCACTGCCCCATTTGAACATACCGTTTACGGTTTGTTAAATAGGATTCAATCCAATTAAATGCAATACCTCTTATCCCATATTTTTTTTAGTTTGTTGTGATCCATAGTGTCGAAAGCCTTCTTAAGATCGATGAAAATACCTATTGAATACTTTTCCTTGTCGATATTAATGGTGATTTCCTCAATGAGTTCCATTAACGCGAGAGCGGGAGATCTGCTTTTGCGAAAGCCATATTGACTGTCATTTAAAATATTGTATGTATCTATAAATGTGTCTAGTCAAGTTATATAGAGCTTTTCTAATATTTTTGAGAATTGAGGTAGTATTGAGATAGGTCTGTAATTAGACAATTGAGTTGTGTCACCATTTTTATGAATGGGAATAACTTTAGCCATTTTCAATAAATCTAGAAATTTACCAGTTTTGAAAGACAAGTTAAAAATATGGGACAGTGGTGTGACAATGTGATCGACGGCTTGTTTGACAATACTCATATCTACCTCGTCACAGTCCAAGGATTTATTGTTTATGGGATTTCTATCAGTTATTTCTTGTCCTGTTGGCGTAAGAAACATTGTATTTGGGTTTTCCTTGACACAATCATAATTATAATTTGTGCATGGTGGAGTTATTGAGGAGGATAATTGGGGTCCTATATGAAGTACTTATTGAACTTGCTCACAATTTCATTTGAATTTTCAAGTTTCTGACCATTTGACATAAAGCTCTGTGGTAATACATTTCCTTTTGGAGTCCTTCAAAGTGCATCATGTATGGTACACCAGAGAGCTTTAGTGTTTGTCTTATTTTTTCGAGTAGTACACTATAATTTATTTTTTATTTTTTGCAGTTTCTTATTATTTTAGTACGTTTGTTTTTGTATCTTTTATACTTATTTTCAGATTCACTTGTTCTTTTGTTAAAAAAGACTTTGTATAGTGAATTATTTTCTTACATGCATTTGCTAAACCCGTAGTCATCCAGGGACTCATTATATTTTTCTTTTACAATTGCTTTCTATTTTTGGGCAGTGCATAGACGGTCATGATAGTTCTTAAGAAGATGTTATAAGCTGCATCTACATTGGTTTCTTCCAAGAGAGATTTCCAGTTTGTTTCTGCTAAGCTGACTTTAAAGGCGTCTAGCGCGTTATCATTTAACAATCTGATAAATTTAGTGACATGAGTTTTGTCATCTTTAGTTTTCCTATTTATATACAGAACAAAAACAGGTAGGTGATCACTTACATCCGTTACTAGAATCCCACTTGGAAGGTCTTTGCTGAGAACATTTGTAAATAATATTATCAATTAGTGAGCAACTGTGTGGAGTTATTCGTGTTGGCCTGGTTATTTTAGGAAACAAAGATAGACTGTATAGAGTATTTAAGACATTTTCCGAGGGCCTGTGAGGTTTTATTTTAAGTAAATCAATGTTAAAATCTCCATAAAGAAACACTTGCTTTTATCCCAAATTTGAAAATAATCCCTCCGTATAATCTGTGAAAGTGTCCATTTTGGATCCAGGTGTTCTGTAGATGCAACTTATTAATATGTTTTTCCTTTTTTCAAAACAGTTCCACAGTAAGACATTCCATAAGGCCATCTATAGTTACAGTCATATTTTCAACAACTTTTGTCTGCATGCCATTATTAACATATAGTTATAATTGTGAATGCAGAGGGTGGCCATATACAATTTTGCATATACATTAAACACTTATTCAGCAGATTTTCTATTCAGAATCCATATTAAATGCTTATTAAAAAATACTTTAACATGATGGCTTACACAGAACAATATAACACTATAGGCCTTTTAAAATAATGATTATTCTTAACTTTCTTAGTCAATGCGATGCTTGAGCTTGCTTTTCTCCCATCTTATATCAGGGGACAGTGAGGCAACAGCTGTAATCAGGCTGCTGTCCACAGCCAGCCTGTTTCTGTGTTTAGTTTTAATGTGTGTCAAAGCAGAGAAAGTCACTTCACATAAGTATGTAGATCCAAAAGGTAAGTGCACGTTTCAATATCTGCATACTCCTTCTCCACATCACACCAAAACTCAGTCAGTGTCGTTGTACTATGTCCCATCTTCAGTCCACGGTCAGAGAAGAGTTGCTCCTGAAGCACAGCTGGAAGATTCTTGCTGCTTTTACTCATGATAAATAGGTTTCTCACCCAATCACGTCTTTCTGAATGTTTGTCAATGTCTTGGAACTACTGAATAAAATCAGTGCTGAACTTGGTCAGATTTGCTTTCACTATTTTGACTACTGCCTGGGTAAATCACTGGTAGCAAGATGAGTTTCAAGTAGTGGGAAACCGCTAACATCCATCTCATCACACTTCCTCAACCGTAGCTCAAGCTTCTTTGTGAATCCTTTCATGTTGAGAATGTGTGACTCTTTGTCTTGGAGTGACAGGTTGAGCTCGTTGAGTTTTGAAAAAACATCAGCGAGGTACGCAAGACGTGCCACCCACTCAGCATCCTCGAACACGACAGCGAGGCTATGATGATGCTCTTTAAGAAACACATACATGTGAATAAAGTTGATTACTTTTACTGCATCGTATGAAACGGCGCTCAACTCAGGGCTCACTCTCTTGCTGGCCAAGCCTTCGCGATGGATAATACAGTGCAACCATTTGATCTCGGTATTTACCTTTGTCACGTGTCCAAGTAGTACCTTTACTCCCCCGGTCATATCAGCAGCGCCGTCTGTGCAGATGTGTGTACAGTACGTCCACTCTGTCTATCATCTGGAATATCTCTTCACCCGTTGTCTTTCCTGGCAGTGATTTGCAAAATAGTACGTGCTCATTTATGTCCGATTCATCTTTGTACCGTACAAAGAGCTGAGCATTTCTCCGCTGACATCTGTCATTTCATCCAGCTGGAGAGCAAACTTCATTTTAGACACTACTTGCTTCACTATATTTTTTGACATATCAGCGATTCGTCGGGGAAACTGTGTTGTTTGACAAAGGGACTATTTTGAATGTGTCTGCTGATTTTTTATCAATCGTTTTTCAGCCAAAACAGTCGCGGCAGGGAGGATGAGTTGTTCGCCTATTGTATGTGGCTTTTTGGATTTGGCCACGAGCAATGACACGGCATAGGAGGCCTCCAGCGCTTTGCTTGAGACACCTGTGGCCTTTTTAATGACGGACTGACTTGTCGTAAATCCCATCAGCTTTCGTTTGTAAAACTCTTCCGCTTTACCTGCACTTTCTGGATGTTTTGTGGTCAAGTGTCGCTGTAGATGGGCTGGCTTCATCGAGGTATTAGCCAAGAACTCTCCGCAAAATAAACACTGAGGCTGCGGAGGATCTGCCGAGGTGCAGGTGAATTTTATTTAGTGACACTTGTATTCATGTTATTTTGACTGTATTTTGCATTACCACATAAAAAATTATAAAATTATTGGGAGAATTGTTTTTATTTATTTCCACGTCTTTTCACTTACCCCCTGCAATGTCCCCGCGTACCCCCGGTTGGGAAAGACAGGCATAAACTATATAAATTATGTGTAACAAATTATTCAGTAACCAGAAAATAAATACAAACGCTTTTAACCAAACTGATTGAAAATGGTGATTGTTTGAGAGGACATTGAGCTAGATTTACCTCTTGGACCTGGCAACCCCGCTCAGACCCCGGAAGTAAGCGCTGTGGTGTGCTGCTGTGTTAGCGTTAGCTCTGAACAGAAGTGAGACACTCTTTTCCCCAAAGCTTCGCCTTAAAGCGGACAGAGCGCAGTGAAACATGGCAGAAGTGAAGCTGAAGGAGGAGCAGGAGCTGCGGGAGCCCGCGGAGGTGGAAAACAGGTGAGTTTAGAGCCAAGACAGGACTCTCTCAGCTACAACAACACGAGGCCTTTGTGCTTTTATCAAGGACTTTATCACACACGGACTCAACACAAACTGGGACCAGCTCCGTCTGCACCGATGACAAACTGTTTTATTTCATCTCGATCTGCTTTTGAATGAATGAATGAATGAATGAGAGAGAATGTGTTTGCGTGTATGAGTGGTGGTTTGCGGGCCCAATGAAGCTGGGGGCGGCTGTGGCTACAATAGTAGCTTACCACCACGGAGTATAGCGGGAATTAATGATGACGACAGTGTGCCGCTTTCAGAAACTTGGTAACACAGGCTTGAAAAGCGTAAGAAGAGTGTAAGCCATTATTATTATTTTGAGTGTTACCCAAATCTTACCATATAAAATAGGGCATATTAAAATCCTTTGTTCTTTTACAGAAGGATCAAAGAGGACCCAGACTGTGAAGGTAAGAGAAACATGTTTATTTGGGTGCATACCTATGTTCCCCGGGTGCATTTTTTTTTTCCGTAGGTGAGTTGGTACTTCAACCAATCACAAGTCATGAGAGTGAAATGTCATACATACAGTGGGTGGTAGGGATGGGTATCGTTAAGGATTTATCGATACTACTACTCTTATCGATACTCCTTATCGATCCGGTATTTTAACGGTACTGTTATCGGTACTTTAAAGGTAAAAAAATGTTAGAGGCTACTGTATACGTATAGGCATTAATCCTTGGCCTATATTTAATTTTTATTACTCTACATTTATTTCCAATTTGTGCGTACACTTAATATATGGGAGTTAAAATACTTCACTTACTTTACAATAGTTTTTTTAATCATTATTATTATTATTATCTAATAAATCAAGGCTGTTGGTTAGATTTGGCAGTAACTCTGAGGACTGACCCCAAATGAAAACTTAGTGCAGTAAAATAATGAACTAGACTCGAGCGACAGCCTGTTATCTGCCTCTCAGCTTGTGTCCAGTTGGTCGACACCGGCTCGCGCTGACGTGCATGTGGGAGCGCGCATGCGTGTGCACATACACGCTGCCGTGTGCGCCGTTTGTGTAAAAAAAAAAAAACACCCGAAACTCTTTAGTTTGGGTTTTTGTAAATGAAAAAAGTGCGAGTTGCTCATCTGTTTGTGGCTCATCTGTTGAACCTGTTTGAGGTTCAATACGAAGTTGTTACGTTTCGCTTACAGCAGGTTAGCGGCAGCAGCTCGGGGGGTTTCTGAGTAGAATAAGCACGTTTTGAATGTTAACACCGCCTGTCTTTCCCGCACGCACCTCTCTTGCCGCTGCAGAGGGGAGACAGGGCAGTGGCAGAGCGCGGGGATGGGCTGACACCGTGCGTCTCGTGCTGGGTAGCGAGGATGAACAGATCCGATGCAGCGAACGCATCCATGAGAGCGGAGAGAGACCTTTTTTTGTGATATTTGAGTGCGCATGATCAGCAATGCAGCTGCCCCGTTAAGAAGACCGTTAAGGCTGGAGCTTATCGGTCCGGGTGGACCGGCACACGTGGGCCCCGGGTCCGCTATGATACCGGGGTTCGGTACCCATCCCTAGTGGGTGGCATAAGTATCGGCCCCCCTTTAACTTTTCGACATTTTGCCATGCTATGGACCATAAACATAAATATATTTAAGTGAAATTTTATGTGAAAGACACACACTAAGTGACACACAATCGTGAAGTGAAATGAAATTGATACATGATTTTGAATATTTTTTATAAATGAAAAACTAAAAAGTGGGATGTGCATAAGTACCGGCCCCCTTTCCTTTTAGTGCAAACAATTGCCTTCAGAAGTTGCCTGATGATTTCTGAATGATCACATGTTGACCCAATGTCTAAATAGAGTCTACCTGTGTGTAATCTAATCTATGATGAACCTATGATGACCCTGGATGAACTGCAGAGAGCTACAGCTCAGGTGGGGGAAACTGTACATAAGAAGTCCCGTTTTCTGTTTGCTAGAAGCCACCACGTGGCCTCCATGTGGCTTCTAGCAAACAGAAAACTGTATTTCTTATGGTTTTCTTTTAAAAATGCCACTCTGCCATAAGGCCAGATTTGTGCCTTATGGCACAAGTGTACGACTAATACAAGTGTACGACTAATAGTTGTCCTGTGTACAGTTTCCCCCACCTGAGCTGTAGCTCTCTGCAGTTCATTCAGGGTCATCATAGGCTTCTTGGTAACAGCTCTGGTCAGTGCGGTCCTTGTTCGGTCAATAAGTTTAGGAGAACAGCCGGATCTTAGTAGATTTGCAGTGATGCCACACTCTTTCTATTTTTTATTTATAATTTATCAATTTCATTTCACTTCACGATTGTGTGTCACTTAGTGTGTGTCTTTCACATAAAATTTCACTTAAATATATTTATGTTTATGGTCCATAGCATGGCAAAATGTCAAAGTTAAAGGGGGCCGATACTTATGTCACCCACTGTATATCAAGCCCTAGCCACTAAACTTAAGGATAGTGGGCTGGTGCCTAATCTTAATCAATAGAAGTGGGGGAACATAGGTACCGATGAACATAGGGCTGACCCGGTTTATTTTAGTCGTGGAACTCGGTAAAATGTTTTTAATTGAGTTAATTACATTTCTGAAATTAATTTATTGCAATTAATCACATTTTAAACAAAAACTTAAAACAACAATTTGTTGCACCTACGTTATTCAATGTAGATTGATTGTTGTTAATCTGTATAGAAGTCACGTAACAAAATGTGCCTTTATACTACTCCTCCATCACAGAAAGAAGTTTTATTTGGGTCATCGGCTCAGAATTCTGCCTTTTTTGCATTGGCAGCTAACTATATATATATATATATATATATATATATATATATGAGAAAATGGAGAGTAAAGGGGAAATTGCCTCTCTCCTCTTTGCTTTAGGCTCATTCCTCTTTATTATAGACGTGCATATTGTTAAATAAGAGGCGAGAGACCGGGGCTACTTCAAGCATGGTGTATTAGCTTCATTGCTCAACAACAGTGACAACAGGCATTGGCAACTAACTGAACCATTCACTGCTTTGAACGCAGTGAATTAATAATGTTTGTCACAACTTTGCCAAATACCTGTAATATTGAAAGAGACTAATGCGCAGTTTTATGTGAAAGAAAAGTCATATGTACTTGACATGTTCTGCCTGTTTATTTTCCAACAGTTACAAGGAATGTCTATCATTAATTCTGGGAGATTTGTACACTGAAGGATTCATATGTGAAAACTATATTTTAATTACACATAAGTTTAAATATCACTGAAGTGTGTTTGTCTAAAAATACACTAGAATACACTATATTGTACTGTATTTTGTATTAAGTGTAATAAAATTCAAATAAATGCTATTTGATTAAAAGTTCATATGTCTATAAAAATATACTACATTAATAGTGGGATACAGGCTCCGTAAAAGCATAAGCGAGAGTTGAGTGGAGAATATCGGACCAGGAAGCGGGGCATTCGGACTAGGGGTGGGGCATTGAGGCAGTGGGGCATTCCGACTATGATTCTGTATTAGCTTCATTGCTCAACAACAGGCATCGGAGTACATCCCGTACGTAAGGGGTGGTACACAGGAGGTACAATCTTTAACATGTCAATAGGTAATACATAACGCTCTTGGTAAACCTGCCTCCTCTCTCTTCACAAAAACTGGCAAAAAAAGAGTGAAAATATGGGAAGGAAGAAATAGGGGGAAAAGTAGGCAAAGAATTTAGGCAAAATGTGGTAAAACGGGTGAATTCAATTCACATCAAATAGAGACGGTCTCATGCAAGTTATTGGTGATCTAACCTTTCCCTCCCCAAGGCATCAGCTCAACACATGTCTCCACTTTCACACTCACACTTTAATACACTAGGGATAGAAGTATGCAGAAAGGACTTCTGTGGAATTTGACTCTGTCCAGATGCTCTTTTGCCTAGTGGCTTGTCCCTAGTATTGAGGCAATAAAGTTCACTGGCCATAGAAACGATTGCGACTATAGAGCTTTTGAAAAGCGACCCTGCGGCGAGAGTGGGTAGGGTGCTAGGGGAGCGAATTGCGGCTTTTATTTATGATTTGTTTTTTTTGTTAGGTTTTTATTTTTTTAATATACATGGGTCTTACAAACATGAAATATAAGAGAAACAAATTGGGGTCATAAATGCCCCAAGGGACCATGAGTGTAACTTTCATAGAGGAGCACACGAGGGTTAAAGACTTGTCATTTGGAGATCAAATTTTTTATGCTGTCTGTCTGTCTCTGCAGATGTCCGGAGTCCACATGAGGCTGCTCCCAGTCCGGTCCAGATTAAAGAGGAACCAAAGGAGATTCAAATAAAAGAGGAGTCGATCCAAGCGTTCCCAGTCATTGTCCCTGTGAAGAGCGAGAAAGAAGAGTCTCTGCTTCATGAGACAGTGAAAGAGGAGAACAGAGAGGATGTAAACGGAGCAGAAGCAGAGAATTCCTCTGACACTGACGACTCTGCAGACTGGACTCCTTCAGCTGAAGGTCTCAGATGTTCTGTTTGTGCAATGAGTTTTTCACGAAATGATGAACTTAAATCACACATGAAGACTCACATAGGAGAAAGGCCGTTCAGGTGTCCGTTTTGTGCAAAGGGTTTTTCACTAAATAATAACCTGAAAACACACATGAGGACTCACACAGGAGAAAAGCCATTCAGATGTTCTGTCTGTGCAATGACTTTTTCACACATTGGTAACCTGACAAAACACAACAGGACGCACACAGGAGAGAAACCATTTAGATGTTCAGTTTGTGGAAATAGTTTTTCACAAAATAGTGTCCTGCAAATACACATGAGGACTCACACAGGAGAGAAACCATTCAGATGTTCTGTATGTGCAATGACTTTTTCACACATTGGTAACCTGAAAACACACAACAGGACTCATACAGGAGAGAAACCATTTAGATGTTCAGTTTGTGAAAAGAGTTTTTCACGAAATTGTCATCTGAAGACACACATGAGGACTCACACAGGAGAGAAACCATGCAGGTGTGCTGTTTGTGGAAAGAGTTTTTCACGAATTTGTTCCCTGAACACACACATGAGGTCTCACACATGAGACAAACCATTCGTTTAGTAGTTTATTGCTTTATTTGCTAGGGACGGTGCATGTTAATGAACAAGCCCGATTGTAGCCTTGGGCTAATTTCCATCCATCGTCCCTCATGTGCACTCTCAAACACACTCTCATACATCAGGCTGCTCAGAGGCCAGAAAGCACAATGAACTAGGTTAGATTGTTTTAATGCATGATGCGGAGTCAAGAACCCACGACGTGTAGAGGAACACCTAAGGAGTAATATAATTGTTAAAATACCCAAGTATTGATTTTGTGATTTGAGTAAATTGTGATTCATCCACTGAATTGGACATTGTGCATCACTAGCTACATTTTGACTACAATTTAGTGTATTGTATTTACTTAGGTTTTTTTCTTCTTCTTTTTCTTCTTCAAATACTTGATCTGCAGTAATGTTTTGGCTCTAAATGTTCTTGGAGACACTTTCCAAAGCTCACTGACAAAAGAAACAGATGCCACTGCCTGCAGAGTCATCACCAGTGAGGGGGGGGGTCATAACACCGGGGAGGGGCTTGGAGGAAAAATGTTTGGTGACAACTGAGTCATACTGTATTATCAGCTTCAAAAAGGTTGTTATTCTTTCTTGGTTAAATGTTGGAATTTGTTCAAAATATGTAAACACAATGTTAAAGATTGTTTTATAGTGTTCATAATATTTCTTTTAATCATTGTTTCTTTAAATCATATTTTATAAGTTGTTCAAATGTGTGTTGTCCACCTTGGTGGATATGCGGTGTTAGGCTGGCCATCGGGAGTGCCAGGAGTTTTCCCGATGGGCCATCGTAGTTTTAGATTCATTAAAATGTTCACTTTGTGTGTACACTAAAATTCCCTTCACTGAGAAAATCCTCGAGTTGTTCTTTTAGTAATAAATAAATATTCAACCCTTTTATGTATCTATTTACACCATATGTTTCTATACACTTTCTAAATGGGAACATTCGCATTTTTTTCTCACTGTCTGACATGAAACCAGAATGATCTTTTATTTTGTTTAGGTCCACATTTTTTTTTAAATTTTTTTTTTATTTGCTAAATGCCCAAAAAATGAAAGAGAATTTTTCTGCACTGTTTTATATAACCCCTCCTGGAACCGCCACCTTAACGTGGTGGAGGGGTTTGGGTGCCCGAATGATCCTGGGGGCTCTGTTGTCGGGGGCTTCGTGCCCCTTGTAGGGTCTCGCATGGCAAACAGGTCCTAGGTGACGGGTCAGACAAAGAGCGGTTCAGAAGCGCCTCATGAGAGACCAACAGGCCCGGTTAGAACCATGAGGCCGTCCTTCTGTGGACCCACCACCTGCAGGAGGAGCCATAGGGGCTGGTGCAATGTGATTTGGGCAGCTCCAACAGCTGCCCCCACGACCCGGCAACGGACAAGTGGAAGAAAATGGATGGATGTTTTATATAACTTTTTACAAAACCAAAAGTTTACATATATTTTATTAACATTTGGTAGCCTTGCCTTTAAACTCTACAACTTGGGTCAAAGGTTTAGGATTTCCTTCCGCAAGCTTCTCACAATAGTTGGGAGGAATTGTCGTCAATTCGTCTACACAGAACTGGTGTAAATGAGCCAAATTTGTAGGTCGCCTTGCGTGCACATGCCTTTTCAGCTCTGCCCATACATTTTCAACTGGATTGAGGAATTTGGATTTTTGATGACCACTTAAAAGGCGTTAATGAGGCGATAATGACAGGGTTTTACCGAGACCCTGGGAGCAGAGAGGGAGGGGCCACACGCCGCAGCAGTGAAAGCGGAGGTCGGGTGGATCTTTACTGACACGTTACCGCTGTTTCTCTGATCACAAGTAACCTATTGGCAGAGTGCAGAGTCTCATCAATAAAACTTTTGGAATAGCACTTTTAGAACGTAAAGAAGAGCCTTTTAGACGCTGATTGTGATATTTCCCAGTGCTGTTCACGGAGCTCACATTTCCTGAAAGTACAGAATAAGCTCGGTGGGCTTTGAATCACTCAGATAGTTGTTTCTGTTCAAGCTTTTATTGAATGACTCACATTGGCGGCGCACCGCATTAAGGTACAACATAGCACAACATAACCACTAGGTGTGCTCGTAACTCAGTGCTCAACATCCATAACATCTTCCTTCCTTTAGATTAATGTTATATTAAGAAGTAAAAATTTAAAGGGTTTAATAAGTATTGTCCAACAACTATAATTTTTTTTTTTTTTTTTTTTTTTAAGGAACCGACAACAGTCTCGTGAGGTATGTCCATGTGTGCGAGTGTGGGCACTGGTAAGGGCAGCGATCCGCCTACACCCTAGTCGAGCCCATGTACTCATGTGTCTCGCAGGTCACCAGTCTAGTCTTTGAGGTGGGCGTGAGAGACGGCCACAACGTGTGATGACCGGTGTGCCGCTGTGCTTCTCCGGAGTCGGGCACTGCCCAGGCCGTGGTGTATTTGGGGCACCAGGAGCTGAACTTCTTGGGGTTTGTGCAATTTCCACCCCGTCTGGCTTGGCCTGGCCTGGCCCATGCCCAGTCCCGGCAGAGTTCCCAGTCCCGTGTCCCTGCTCAGGACTGTGCGGCTCTGGCCTTCCGGTCGGCGGTATGCCAGCTGAGCGCTCTGCTGCCCGAAGATCAACCCGGTTGCGCCTATAAAGCGTGCCGTTGACATCCACTACAAATGAGCGAGGAGCAACCTTCTGGATGCATTGGCCCAGCGGCCATCTTCCTGTGCGATCACCTGGTAGTGGTTTCATCCTGATCCGATCCCCCACATTAAGAGCAGGGAGGTCCCTGGCGGATTTGTCATACGACGATTTCGCCATCCGCCGTTTCCACTGCAACTTCTCTGCCACACCGACCACAACCTGTGGTTGCAGCAGGCTGGCTGCAACTGGCAGCGAGGTCTTGAGTCTTCGTGACATTAAGCGTTGGGCCGGGCTGCTGTCCAACCCCTCTGTGGGTGTGTTGCGCCAGTGGAGGATAGCCATCCATACATCTGTGCCATCTCCTTTTGCGCGCTTGCAAAGTGACTTCACTATTTTTACCGCAGCTTCGGCCTTGCCGTTTGACTTTGGATGCTGGGGGGAGGATGTGGCATGGGCAAAACCCCAGCTTGCTGCAAACTTTCTGAATTGTTCACACGCAAACTGCGGGCCATTATCAGAGATCACTGTGTCAGGCTGCCCATAACGTGCAAACTGGGATCTGCAGCGTGTGATAAGCGTGTTGGCTGATAGGTCTGGCAGCTGGTCAATTTCCCAGTAATCCGAGTAGTGGTCTACAATGATGAGAAATTCCTTGCCCGCATAGGAGTAAATATCCATGCTCACCGTTTGCCATGGGCGTGTGGGTATCTCATGCGACATCATGGATTCCTTCTGCTGATTTCTTGCATACTCATTGCATGCTGAGCAGTTGGCTACATAGTCCTTGATTTCAGCCCTCATGCCCGGCCAGAAGAGGGTATCCCTGGCCCGTCTATAACAGGCCTCGCCACCTATGTGGCTAGCGTGTATGCGCTTGAGTAGCTCCGCTCTCAGGGCCTTTGGGATGATAATACACTGTCCCCTGTATAGCACACCATTTTGCACATTCAGCTCATCCCGGAAAGGCCAGTACTCCCGCACTGCCAGTGGGGTGTCCTCCTTGAAGTCAGGCCACCCGTCCAGAATCACAGCCTTCAACTCTTGGAGCACCTCGTCCGTCCCTGTGTGCTGTGCTATTTGACTGAATCTGAAAGCAGTGACATTCAGGTGCTGGGCTTGGTCCAGCTGTACGTACTCCGTCTCGGTGGCAAACACTGCATGACGCACGTGTATGGTGTCAGGCCCTTGGTGAGGCAGAGTAGCTCGGCTTAAAGTGTCACTGACGTACATTTCTGGGCCGGGCTTGTACACCACGTCGAGGTTATAACACTGCAGCTGCATCAGCATTCCCTGGAGACGTTTCGGTGCATTTAGGAGGGGCTTCTTGAAGATTGTAATCAATGGTTTGTGGTCTGTTTCAGCTGTGACGTTTTCTCTGCCATATAAATATTGGTGAAATCTTTGGCATGCGAAGACTATGCTCAAACACTCTTTCTCTATTTGAGCGTAGTTTTGCTCAGTTTGTGTCAAGGCTCTTGAGGCAAATGCCACCGGCTGCCCCCCTTGCAGCAAGCAGCATCCCAGCCCATTCATGCTGGCATCACTCTGGACAGTGACAGGCTTTGTGACATCATAGTATCTGAGAACAGGTGTGTTTGAGACCAGTCGCTTTATTTCTTGCACCGCGTCATCATGTTTGGCTAGCCAATGCCATTCAACGTCCTTATCCAGGAGTCTGCGGAGTGGCTCACAGACCTCTGAGAGCCTAGGCAGGAATTTTGCGAGGTAAGTCACAAAGCCAATGAAGCGTTGGACAGCTTTTGTATCCTTAGGAGTGGGCATCTCCAACACAGCCCGCGTTTTCTCTGGATCGATCTTCAACCCTTCTGAGGACAGTATGTGTCCATGGAAGTGGACTGCTTGAAGTTTGAATTGAAGCTTGCGCTCGCTAAGCCTCAGCTTCACAGCTCTGCATCGCTCCATGAGAGCACGCAGGTTAGTGTCATGATCCTGTTCCGCGTCCGCCTCCGTGTCGCCACACCAACCACCAGAATGTCATCCGCTATTGGTTCAATACCAGCCAGGCCTGCCAGCAGTTCGTGCTGTTTGCGTTGGTAGATTTCGGGTGATACAGAGACACCGAATGGAAGCTTGAGCCACCTCATGCGACCCCACGGTGTCCAGAAGGTCGTCAGACGGCTGCTCTCCTCATCAAGCTTGCACTGTAGAAAGGCGTCGCGGGCATCCACTAGTGTGAAAATACGAGCCTTGGGCAGCTTGTACAACACATCCTCCAGCGTTGGCATGTGATAGTGAGACCTCAGCAATGCTCGGTTAAGCGGTTTGGGATCAATGCACAGTCTTATTTTATCTGGTTTTGCTACAGTCACCATGTTACTTATCCATGCCGTGGGCTCACTCACTGGTGTGATATTGCCTGCGCTGATGTGCCTGTCCAGCTCTTTCTTGACCCTCTCCCTCAACGCCACTGGGACATTTCGAGGTGCACATTGTACTGGCGGTACATGTGGGTCGAGCTCAAAGTGTATCTCACCTGGGACTGACTCGATTGGGTCATTGAAGATGTCAGCGTAGCTGGTAAGCAGCTGCTCTTTAGTGAGGGCTGCACACCGATCTACCTCTACTTTAAGCAGCTCCTCTGGTATTGTGAATGTCATTAGGCCTAGGCGCTCGCATGTGGCCCCAGAGAGGAGAGGCTCCTGCTGAGTTTCCACTATTTCAAAGATCAGTTCATGTTTTTCTCCTCTAATGACACAATCCGTGTGGAATCTCCCCCGTGACAGCATAGTTTCCCCAGAATATAGTTTCAGCTTGGTTGCACTGGATGTAGTGCTGTCCCAGGTGACAACTTCTCTTTGATCTTGCTGCTCATCACGTTACAAGTGGCACCTGTATCTAGCTGACACGCTTGCCTTTTCTTGTTCAAACGTAGGTGTACAAACCATTTGAGCCCTTTTGATTTTACATTGCTGATGCATTCAGTTGCTAGGAACATGTCATCCGTATCTGTGTCCCCTTGCTCAACATCTTCCAGCATATTTACTTTTTTTGCCTTGCTGCTAGCCTGACATACTTTAGAAAAATGGTTTGAGATGCCACACGCTCGGCATACCTTACCGTAGGCTGGGCACTGCTCTTTGCCCCTCTTGTGGTTGTTTCCACAGTATTTGCAAGCGAACTGTAGATCTCTGGTCCTCTCGTGAGGTTTACGTCGCTGGTGTTGCGTGTTTGCTGTGTTTACACTGTCCGTCTGCACTTGCGGGCTCTCCATAGCTTTCATGCGCTTTTCGGTCAGTTCTGCCAGACGACAAATTTCAACTGCTGTTGGCAACATCAGCTCCCGTTCACGCAACAAGCGTCTTCTGGTATTTTCACTTGCAACACCAAGCACGAGCCTGTCCCGAATCATCTCATCTCTCAGCCTTCCGTACTCACACGATGCAGCACTTTCCCGCAGTCTCGTTAGGAAACTGTCAATCGGTTCATCAGTCTCCTGTTTGCAGCATCCGAACTTATATCTTTCATAGATCACATTTTTTGCCGGCTTAAGGTACTCCCCAAGAGCGTCTAGGATGGCGGTCGGGTCATTCTTTTGCTCATCATCCAATATCACATTATGCATGTAGACATGGCGGCATTCACTACCCATTAGCCGTCGTAGCGAGGCTGCCTGCACTTCCTCCGACTTTTCACTGAGGCCCGCCGCTAGCACAAATTCCTCGAATTCCGCACGGAAAACTTCCCAGTTCTTCGCCAGATCCCCGGACATCTGCATGCCCTCCGGTGCCGGAATCATGTTGTTCGCCATATTTGCTCTGGACTAGCTAACTTTACATCAGCTAGACCACTTCTGACACCATGTTTCTGTTCAAGCTTTTATTGAATGACTCACATTGGCGGCGCACCGCATTAAGGTACAAAATAGCACAACATAACCACTAGGTGTGCTCGTAACTCAGTGCTCAACATCCATAACAATAGACTATTGTTGTTTGAGCTCGCTGTACGTGCAGTGGGGATGAGGCACTGGTTCGCTTTGGGCGTGAATGAGGAGCTGAGTCCGGGTGGTGAGAAAGAGAGATGTTGTGGAGCTGCAGCGCGTAATTACGCAGCGTCTCTGAATGGAATGGACTTGTGCCTTGGACCAGCCCTCAGCGCGGTCTATGCAGGAGTTGGTCAGACTTTAGTTAAAAGCACAGAGCGGCTCGGATCCTTCCTGCTTCTCGCTCCTAGCCGGCGGCAGTGCGCTCCGGTGTCCATGCATGAGCGTACATGAGCGTGCACGTCTTTGCTTGTCACACATGACTACAATATTTTTAAGTACAAAAACGAAAGATTGAAACACTACACAAAGCCAACGGTTGATTTCCTAGATTTTATTTTTAATGATCTTAATCATTTCTGTAGAAAATGAAGAAATGAGCAGTTTAAAAATGTGCACCAGACTTCATTTCCTCAATCCGACCTCCCCTTGCTGCTTTCTCTCGCCTCTCCTCGTGTGTTTGCAGCGTTTCTGAAAAGTGTGGACTGCGTACGCCAGGTACAAACCTAGTGTGGCGGTGCGTAATGTTTCACGTTCAGTTCGATTTCTATAAATACCACCTTTGGCGCAGAACAGTTCGTACGGAAGGTATTGGCCTCATTTTGTCCGTACGTGGGCTTTATAAATGAGACCCCAGGTCTTTTGCATTTGTTCTTGGGTTGATATTCACATTTCAGACACAGCACGTTCATCTCTGGGACACAAAACCCGCCTTCTTTCTGATCTGTATGATGGCTGATCATTTCCATCATTGTTTGAACCAATGAATGCGGCACCTTCAAGTGTCTTGAAATTACACCCAAGGATGAACCAGTAAGTAAGTGAGTCAGTAAGTAATTGCTTTATTTGTCATTGTACCAGCGTACAACAAAATAGTGTTCAGGTGTTAGTCCTGAGCCGCTGCGACCGAGTCGCACTGCCACGGTGGGTCAACCTGACCAGCATATTTTTGGAGGTAGAGGAAATTGTAGCACCCGGAGGAAACCTGGTTGTCTGCCTTCAGTCTCCTCTGATCCTCTGAAACGGTGCAGCGCCTCCTGGTTTTGTCCCTGTTTCAGAGCGTGGTGTCCTGCACTGGTCAGCTTCCCTCCTCCTGCACAGCTCCCTCCGATCCACAACAGTCTTTCATCATCTTCTCCTCGTTTGTCCTTTTTTGTTTCCTGTGGCTCCTCTTGTGTTGCCTCCTCTGTGCTGCAGGTGTGGGGGCTCTTGGTGCCTCAGAAGAAGACATTTGTTGGTCTCAAATGGGTTTTGCTGATAAGCTAGCTTTTGTTTACTTTTAAAAAGCTGCTTTCTTCAGGACCATTAGACTCTCTAAACTTCTGATTTAGCCAAAAGTAGCAAAACACTTTCTAAAAATGTCTAGATTGTATCTCATTCTTTTGACATTTAGCAAATAGAATTTTTTTTTTTTAAATTCCAATTGACCTAGAAAAAAGGTAATTCTGGTTTCATGTCACAGTGAGGAAAACAATGTAAATGTGTCTCTTTATAAAGTGTATGTACATGTATGGTTCCCACTGTACCACAAGACATAAACGCCTCCTATGTCACATGTAAATCCACATAAAAATAAATAACAAAGATATAGAAGATTGAAATACGGCACATATGTTCAACAATTCTATTTTTATAGTCATTTGAGAAAGAATGAAAAGGATGTAAAGCTGAGCACTAGAGGGCAGTAGAGAGTCAGAGCGGAAGTGAGCGCTGTGTTGTGCTGCTGTGTTAGCGTTAGCTCTGAACAGAAGTGAGACACACTTTCCCCCAAAGCTTCGCCTTAAAGCGGACAGAGCGCAGTGAAACATGGCAGAAGTGAAGCTGAAGGAGGAGCAGGAGCTGTGGGAGCCCGCGGAGGTGGAAAACAGGTGAGTTTAGAGCCAAGACAGGACTCTCTCAGCTACAACCCTACGCCCAGCGGACTGTCCACAACAACACGAGGCCTTTGTGCCTTTATCAGGGACTTTATCACACACGGACTCCACACAAACTGGGACCAGCTCCGTCTGAACCGCTGACAAACTGTTTATTTCATCTCGATCTGTTTTTGAATGAATGAATGAATGAACGAACGAACGAGAGAATGTGTTGCATGTATGAGCGGTGGTTTGCGCGCCCAGTGAAGCTGGGGGCGGCTGTGGCTACAATAGTAGCTTACCACCACGGAGTATAGCGTGAATGAATGATGACAGTGTGCCGCTTTCAGAAACTTGGTAACACAGGCTTGAAAAGCGTAAGAAGAGTGTAAGCCATTATTATTATTTTAAGTGTTACCCAAATCTTACCATATAAAATATGGCATATTAAAATCCTTTGTTCTTTTACAGAAGGATCAAAGAGGACCCGGACTGTGGAGGTAAGAGAAACATGTTTATTTTAGTCGTGGAACTCGATCAAATGTTTTTAATTGAGTTAATTACATTTCTGAAATTATTTTATTGCAATTAATCACATTTTAAACGAAAACTTAAAACAACAAGTTGTTGCACCTAAGTTATTCAATATAGATTGATTGTTGTTCATATGTATAGAAGTCACATAACAAAATGTGCCTTTATACTACCCTGCATCACAGAAAGAAGTTTTATTTGGGACATCGGCTCCAAATTCTGCCTTTTTTGGACTGTACAATCACAGGATGCTCTGATTGGCTGTTTCCTGTTCGTCCTCTGTATGTTCCTCCGGCTACGTGGGCCTGACCAAAATATTGTTCCACCCTCATCAAAAACGGGGGGAAAATGTTTTAAGACATGGGGATTGAAATCATAGACTGTATAAATAATAGACAACTCCTCCTCCCCCTCCCCGTTTACCATAATGACCACGGTCAAGGGGGAAATAATGGTTGATTTACAGACTCCTCCTCCCCATCTCTGACGAAGCATGTTCCTAATAAGGGTATATGGGCAGGATCTTCACTGTAGACTCGGCCCTTGCGTGACGTGTAGCTCGCGCAGCTCCAATGCTAACAGTCAGACCCCCATTAAGTACGAGATTTCTAAAATTTATCCTACGATAACCAGCCCGGTGCCTCTGATTGTGTCTAACCCAGTGTAATCACAGGAGGAATATCTAGCTGTAGACAGTTCCAAAAAATTAGGCACCGGGCATTAAAGTTGTTTTGAACGTGTCTAAAGTGCAGTGCATTCCAATGGGGACTAGCGGCTATATGGTGGTACTACAGCAATGGCGCCTCCAGTGTCGTCGTCGCAAAGCAGAGCAGCCAGTGGCCATTGATTGAAATGGGAAGAAATTGGGGAGCAATTGCGGCAAAATTGGGGGAAATCTTCCCGTGAAGCACTTTGGTCCTCTTGGTGGTGTTGTAAAGTGCTATAGAAATAAACTTTTATTTTATTTATTTTTTTAAATTTTAGAGAGAAAATGGAGGGACAAAGGGGCAACAATGTAAAGGGGGAAATTGCCTCTCTCCTCTTTGCTTTAGGCTCATTCCTCTTTATTATATGTGCATATATATTGTTATTGTGCAGATGGAAATTAGCTCTAAGAGCTAAAGTCTGGTACAAAGCATCTTTTCATATGCTGATTAATGCTCCTGTACATGTCCCTGTCAAATAAATAAATAAAATAAAATAAATAAATAAATAAAATAAATCAGAGGCGTGAGGCCGGGGCTACTTCAAGCATGGTGTATTAGCTTCATTGCGCAACAACAGGCATCGGCGTACATCCCGTACGTAAGGGGTGGTACTAGGGCTGAACGA
Organism: Neogobius melanostomus; assembly: GCA_007210695.1. Classification (NCBI taxonomy): domain Eukaryota; kingdom Metazoa; phylum Chordata; class Actinopteri; order Gobiiformes; family Gobiidae; genus Neogobius; species Neogobius melanostomus. The sequence goes on from VHKM01000392.1 coordinate 3,053,983, forward strand.
TTTGGAAAAGAATCTAATTGAGATTTTTTATTTCAATATTGCGATTGCGATTAAATATACGATTATTGTTGCAAGGTCCTCTTATGTATTTTGCTCCTAACAAGCAATAAATCAGTCTGTTTCATAATAAACAATATTAGATTAATTTGAAGTGAAAATTGCGACAATAAAGCAAACAAAATTCTTTCCTGACCTATTCAAAATTTGTGAACACGTGGACTGCACTTCTTAAAAACTGTCTGAACTCAACAGTGCAGTCTATAAATAAATGAAAAAGATAAATTATGTAGATATAAAAATAAAAAAAGATAAACTCACTGATCCAGTCAGTAACATCACCCACACTAAAGTGCAGGAAAAGTAAGAACAAACGTCTGCTTTAACTAGTTGGAAAAGTTTTAGGAAATCAAACTCCCAATTAATACAAAATAAACTATTTATTATTTCGGCCAATCAAATCCCTATCTGGGCTGTGTCTCGTAGTTGCTTCAGATGTGCATTATTTATGGATACGGAGAGGCCAGATGGAACACATGCCAAAACACACTGGAATTAGGAGCATCATTTCGGTTTTGGATGTAACTTTGGACAATATGACGAAAGAGAAGAACATTGATGCAAGGAGATGGCGACATGAGGTGCCAAACACAGACACATTTTACTTTCTCTTTGACTCGCAGCCATTTAGTGACATTTCAGCACTAAACAGCGCATTTACTCAGCAAAATAAGACATGGCACGGTTTAGTGTTTATATCTTGCGTCTGTACTACCTACAGCATATGCGCTAAATAAAGGCACAGTATCCGCGGATACTTTATGGTCATCAACCGTCATTATGCTTTTGAGATGAGTTCTTTATCCACAACATTCCCAAACATAAGCCTCCTAAGTTGAGCCACAAACACCTCTTTACTCTTTACAGCAGCACAGGCTCACCTATATCTCTGTGGAGGCAGAGACGTGTGAATCCGGAGGTGAGGGAGTTTCTGTGATCATCAGAGTATGTAGCAGCAGCGAGAGAATGGCGTGATGAGCGCAGCGGCTAATGGAGAAAAAAGCAATAGTCCTTCGCGGTGGCTGCATGATAAACGCAGATATTTTCACTTTACATCCACAATCTACCGCGCACCTTAACTAGACTGAGACGTAAATAAAAGCATGCGGTGGAGCGGACTTTGCTGCCATATCTCGCTGCTCCATTCAATTCCAAAATCTCGTGCCCTGCCATTACAAAATCGCGTTGTGTAATAACGCCATAAAATTGCAAATGCAATTAATCGTTCAGCCCTAGCCTCCAATTTTGGCTGGATTGCATATGGGACAGGTCTAGCTTTTAGGCACTTGGGTGTACAGTCTGGCTTGACTGTCAACTTCACAGTTATTTCTTTCATGCTGCCAAGTTCTCCAACAACTTTAGGATAAATGTTTAGGATCTCCTTCAGTCGGTTTGTCTCTTTGTCTGCAAGCATGAAGACTTCACTCCATTTCAGTTTCAACTTCTTAAGCCACTTATGCCCTAAGAGAGCTGGCCGATTTCCTGACACAATGTGCAGCGGAAGAGTCTTTCCCTGTCCGCTGTGTGTAACCTTGACATCTACAACACCCAACACTTGGACAGGCCCACCAGTATATGTTCTCAACTTCAGCTTTGTATCTTTGAGTGGGAGGTGAGGCAGTTTTTCCTTGTATAGCAGTTCTGATACCAGTGATACGCGTGTACCTGTGTCAATTTGCATACGCACTGGTTTGTTCTCCAGCAGTGGTGTGATCCAGTAGCCATAATCATCCTCGTCCGTGATTGATAAGACATGGACTTCATCTGAGTCTGAATCACGGCTGCTTTCATACTGGTCATGTTCCATTTTGTTCACACGTTTCTTTTTTGGTCTTGTAAAAATCACTTTTCCTTTTGATTTTCTGTTGTTTGTTCATCTGAGTCTTTTTTATTTCTGCATGCTCGTTCAGTGTGGCCCTTTTTACCACAATTTCTCCAGGCCAAGTCCTTACACCAGCATTCTTTTGCCTGGTGCCCAGGTTTTCCACACCTGTAGCACAACTTACCAGATGCTGCCTGCTTCATGGACTGTATGACCAGTTTGTGCACTTGTGTTTATGCACTCAGCTGCTTTGCCTCTTTAGCTGCCATCTCCATTGATGTTCTAATTCCAATAGCCTTGTCCAGGGTCAAGTCAGCTTCCGTTAAGGGGTGGTACACAGGAGAGACAATCTTCAACCTGTCTGTCTGTCTGTCTGTCTGTCTGTGTAAACATTGGCTTTCTGTCATCATGTAGGTTTACTACAGTGATGATAATGGCTTTATTCACGTTTACTGTGCTCACTTTTATCATGTTAATGAGCTGTGACAACGAGGCGTTATGTCCTCATTTTCACCGCAGTTTCAAGTTGGATATTCGCCTCAAACACCAACAGATCGATTCCGATTCAAGATTTGTTTTATTTGTCAAACCATGTTAATGATTTGAAATTATATTTCTCTCATCCTTGATTGTGGAGCGGGGGGTTGGGGAAGAGAGGTGGGAGGGAGGGCAGGGAGTTCAGCTTCCCGATGGCCTTGTGAATGAAACTGTTCTTGAGTCGACTGGACCTGGTCTGTAGATTCCGCAGTCTCCTCTCTGAAGGCATTACTTTGAAGAGACTGTGAGGATGAGACGGGTGGAGTACTTGTCCTTAATGGTGCGGAGCTGGGCTCCACAGATCCCCTCCGCTGCTCTCACGATGCGCTGGAGGCTCCTTCGGCAGTAGGCAGTGCTGACGCCGTGCCACACAGTGATGGAGCTGGTCAGGATGCTCTCTATAGTCCCTCTGTAGAAGTTGCACATAACGGAGGCTGGGACTCTAGCTCTTCTTAACTTCCGGAGAAAGTAGAGACGCTGATTACTTTTCTTGACCAGTGATGTAGTGTGCATGGTCCAGGAAAGGTTCTCTGTGATGTGCACACCCAGGAACTTGTGCTGGTCACCTTCTCCACTGCAGCACCGTTGATTGTTAGAGGAGCATGCTGGACCCGCACTCTTCGAAAGTCCACAACAGTCTCTTTTGTCTTCTCCACATTTAGAGAGAGATTGTTCTGTGTGCACCACATGGCCAGACTGCTCACCTCACTCCTGTAGTTTGACTCGTCTCTGTTGAGACCCACCACTGTTGTGTCGTCTGCAAACTTGATGAAGAGGTTTGAGTCGTACTTTGGAGCGTGGTCATGGGTCAGCAGAGTGAACAGGAGGGGGCTCAGCACACAGCCTTGGGGAGCCCCCGTGTTCAGTGTGATGGTTCTTGAGGACTTTCCGCCGACACTTAGTCTATGAATTTCTCTCTTTGTAAAAAGGTGTTGGTTTAAAACATTTAGTTTAGGTGTGAATCAATAATATGATACAAAAAACAAAACGATATTAATGAAAGAAGATAGACTAAATGTCTGTAGGTGTAATTTCTACCACATTTAATCTTTTATTGTATTTTATACCTACTGTACATGAACCAGCAAAATCAATAATATTTATAAAAATACTCCTAGTCCACCACAAGTTTTGTTTTCCTATTTTCAGGTTTTGAAACTTTAAAAACAACTTTTTTTCAATAGGTTTATGCTCATGTGACCCAGTGACCCCAAACCAGTTTACAAATTAGTACTAGCTCTGGGCCATGAAATTCTGCTAAATAGTCTTGATGTATTTTTCAAGGATTTTGATTGAAAGTATGTGTTTTTCTTCAATAGCTTTAACGGCATTTGACCCAGTCACCCCAATCCACTTTTTAAAAAATTAGTACTAGCTCTAGGCTATGGGCTCAGGCCATGAAATTCTGCTTAAAAGACATTACAATTCTTTTTTTTTTTTTGAGAAAAATGTACCCTATGGGTTTTTCCTCAAACCCATAGGGTAATGCCCTTGACACACTGAAGAGTGAATTCCTTGTCTCTGATCACACATATTGGTATCTTACTGTATATTCCATAAATACAACTTTTCAAAACATCTGTTTTGAACGTACATAACTCTTATTATTACTGATTGTTTCGGCTGTATTTTCTAATAGAGGTTTGCCTATACACAATAAACTGTTGGGCATTTCATTCATCAAATCCATAGCGCACACTGTACGTGAACTCGAAATCTGTGTAGGATGAAGCAGCGGTTTGGTCCGGGTGGTGTGAGTGAGGGAGAGGTCAATGGCCTGGGTGGTGTCTGAGGAAGAAGTGGGCAGCGGAGCCGCCGTGCCGGTGCATAAAGACGACATCGTGTCTGAAGGGCATGTGACCCGAGCTTTGGACCTAAACCCAGTTGGTGACTCATGTCAAATGCCTTAAAAGCTATTGAGGAAAAACCCATACTTTCTGATAAAAATAATTGTAATATATATTAAAAAGAATTTCATGGCCTGAGCCCCAGGCCTCCTCCTTCCTTTTAGGGTTGGGCTCCCCTTAATTGGCAGTTGACGATGTTTACAGTGAACCTTCGTGATGGACAATGGTATCGTCCATCTCTCATTATAAGCATTTTTAAAGACATTTGCATAGCCTATATATAGGCTGCATATTATTTATGTTAAGAAAAATGTGAGATTGCAGGATAAATGGATCTAAACTAAACATGATCTGAACAGAGTCATGGAACACAAATTTTGCAACAGAAATGCGTTAAAACTCGACTTATTTAGAGAGTCATCTGCTCCTCAATAACAAGGCTCTTATCACACTAATACAGCTGTAATTCGGAGCTTATTTGCATTTGCTTAATTTTAACGTAATGTTTAAGAAACAGTGGGTGAACGGAACAATATAGAAGTTTGCGTCGTAGCCTACGTTATTGAAGCTGCTCCACGCGCCGCCCGGTCCGTGTGCTCGTAGCCTCGTATCTCCTGCACGGCGCCTCTTTCTCTCCTCTCTCTCCACTCTCCGTCCTTCGTGAAAACATCCAAACCCATGCGCTCTCAGCTTCGATGTGATATCCATCGCGGCATTTTAAAACTGTTAAGTTTCCGAACGAAAAGCAAAGCGAAACCACGCGGTGGAGAAATGTTTCGTGAGATCGCGGGACAGCTCTCTGGGCTGTGCAGAACTGTTGATGGACTAAGGCTGCTGCCTGCTGCGAATGTCTGAATAACGTTGAGGATCAGCGAAAAGCGAGAAGCAAAGTGATTTTTGTTTTTTTAAGTTAAAGCTGACAACAATTAATCAAGTTAAAGAATGTAATCTCCAAGGACTCCAAAGCACAGCTGTGCCGTTATCTCTCCTGTGCATTGTAAACTTCCCCCACAAGGACGCGCTACTGCGATTAGACATAGACAACACTCCAAGGCCAGAAGCCTCCTACATAACACAATACATGACCTGCCTTAACCTACCCCCTCCCTCTGTCCGCCTCACTCACTGACTGTATCTCGACCCACCTCCCCTCCCTTTTGTACCAATGAAAAATTTCCAGCACGTTTTCCACCCGTAATGTGTATTATCATCATGTTGCGTATAATTGTCTATGTATGTGCTTGCTTTGTGATTTCTACTTTCAGCAACAAAAAGGGCACCATATAATGGCTGCCCTGGTGCGTTTTTGTGCATGTGCGCAAACACGCAGAGTAAAATTCCTAGTTGTGAACCTGTTCATGACAATGGCAAAAAAACCTATTCTGATTCTGGGTCAAATGCCATAAAAGCTATTGAGGAAAAACCCATACTTTCTATCAAACCTAACCTTGAAAAATACATCAAAACTATTAAGCATAATTTCATGGCCTGAGCCTCATAGCCTAGAGGTAGTACTAATTTTGTAACGTGGTCACTGGGTCACATGACAAACCTTTTTAAAAAAATCTTGTATTTTTGGTGATTGTCCCGGATAATGATTTTTCAAAAATTTCAAAACCTGAAAATAGGAAAAGAAAAACGTGTGGTGGACTAGGAGTATTTTTAAAACATTATTGATTTTGCTGGTTCACATGATTCCGAATATAAGCTTATTGAAACAATTTGAAAACATTCAACAGTAGGTATAAAATACAATAAAAGATTAAATGTGGTAGGAAATACACCTACAGATTACATTTAGTCAATATCCTTTCACTAAAATTGATTTTTTTTTAATCATATTATTGATTTTCATTGAAAACAATGTAGTCCAAAGCTCATGCTAATCTTGTAAATCTACTGTTTGCCTTTTGTCTGCTCTAAACCAACTCATAATCTTCACATTCTGGCCTCATAAGTTCAGTATAAGGTGCTGTTAAAGTGACATGATTCTATTTTTGCAATTCCAAAGCTTCATACAGAGCTGTCCTCAGAAAAGTCCATCAGATTAGTTTAAAGTTAAAACATGTAACTAAAACAATATGGTAGGCTACATGTTTAAATAAAAGAAATGCAACAAATAGTAGCATATTCCCAGTGTCACTGTTTCCTATTAATCGAGGAGATGGGTGAAAGTATAATAAGTAGGTCTGACTAAATATTTAGCCAAACACAAAATGACATTTCACTCCAACATTGCATTTTAACTTTTTCATATTTTTCTTATAAAAATGATTGTTCGTGAGTCCCAGACATAAGCATTGTATTGTTTATTTTCCAATAGTGGAACGATAATTTGCAAACTTTACAACATTTGTAAGAGCCTTTCTATTGATTTTTAACGTCAAAATAAATATTGGCAAATATTGGGAATCGATATCGGCAGATAATGTTCATATTGGACCATCCCTAATGCCAATTGAGTTAATGTGCTATACTGTACTTTGTGTTTGTCCAATTCCATTTTATGGATTTTCATTTAAGTTGTATTATTGAAATTGTGGACTATTAAGTTATGAAAAGATGAAAAAACGACATTTAGTTATGGATATTAGTTAATTCTCTGCCCTTTTATTGTAGACTATTTCTTTTATCCACTGAATTGTCTGAAACTGAGTTAAATCTGATAACTGAAATTATCTCGATTTCTTTCATGATTTCAAATCTTGTTTTTATCTTGTATACAATTCACATCAAATAGAGACGGTCTCATGCAAGTTATTGGTGATCTAATCTTACCCTCCCCAAGACATCAGCTCAACACCGTCTCCACTTTCACACTCACACTTTTAATACACTAGGGATAGAAGTATGCAGAAAGGACTTCTGTGGAATTTGACTCTGTCCAGCTGCTCTTTTGCCTAGTGGCTTCTCCCTAGTATTGAGGCAATAAAGTTCACTGGCCATAGAAACGATTTCAACTATAGAGCTCTTGAAAAGCGCCCCTGTGGCGAGAGTGAGGCCTGGGTAGGCTTGAGGCTGAGGCAAGACTGGGCCGCCACCAGAGCTAACCGGGGTAAGAGGCCGGGGTGTGAGGACGAAGTGAGAGCCAGTTTGGGTGAGAGCGAGCCATGGCGCTGGGGGAGCGAATTGCGGCTTTAATTTATGATTGCTTTTCTGTTAGGGATTTATTTTTATTTTTTTAACATACACAGGGCTTACAAACATGAAATATAAGAGAAACAAAATGGGGTCATAAATGCCCCAAGGGACTATGAGTATAACTTTTCATAGAGGAGCACATGAGGGTTAAAGACTTGTCATTTGGAGATCAAATGTTTTATGGTGTCTGTCTGTCTGCAGATGTCCAGAGTCCACATGACGCTGCTCCCAGTCCGGTCCAGATTAAAGAGGAACCAAAGGAGATTCAAATCAAACAGGAGTCGATCCAAGTGTTCCCAGTCATTGTCTCTGTGAGGAGTGAGAATGAAGAGTCTCTGCTTCATGAGAAAGTGAAGGAGGAGAACAGAGAGGATGGAAACGGACCAGAAGCAGAGAATTCCTCTGACACTGACGACTCTGCAGACTGGACTTTTTCAGCTGAAAGTCCCACTCCACAAACACACACTGGACAGCTGCAGGAGCCGGCTCATGGGAACAATGTGAGTGAAGATGGAGGTCCAGACAAACCGCACAAATGTTCTCACTGTGGGAAGAGGTTTCTGACTCGTTCCAATTTAAAGAAGCATGTACGGACTCACACAGGCGAGAAACCATTCAGGTGTTCTGTTTGTGGAAAGAGTTTTTTACAAAATAATCACCTGAAAACACACATGAGGACTCACACAGGAGAGAAACCATTCAGATGTTCTGTATGTGCAATGACTTTTTCACACATTGGTACCCTGAAAAAACACATGAGGACTCACACAGGAGAGAAACCATTCAGATGTTCTGTTTGTGCAATGAGTTTTTCACGAAATGATGAACTTAAATCACACATGAGGACTCACACAGGAGAAAGGCCATTCAGGTGTTCTGTTTGTGCAAAGAGTTTTTCACAAAAGAATAACCTGAAAACACACATGAGGTTTCATACAGGAGAGAAACCATTTAGATGTTCAGTTTGTGGAAAGAGTTTTTCACAAAATAGTGTCCTGAAAACACACATGAGGACTCACACAGGAGAGAAACCATTCAGATGTTCTTTATGTGCAATGACTTTTTCACACATTGGTAACCTGAAAACACACATGAGGACTCACACGGGAGCGAAACCATTTAGATGTTCAGTTTGTGAAAAGAGTTTTAGACAAACTAGTATCCTGAAAACACACATGAGGACTCACACAGGAGAGAAACCATTTAGATGTTCAGTTTGTGAAAAGAGTTTTTCACAAAATAATAACCTGAAAACACACATGAGGACTCACACATGAGACAAACCATTTGTTTAGTAGTTTATTGCTTTATTTGCTAGGGACGGTGCATGTTAATGAACAAGCCACGCCGGATTGTAGCCGTGGGCTAATTTCCTTCCATCATCCCTCATGCGCACTCTCAAACACACTCTCATTCATCCTGGCCTATTGTACATGTTTTTAGTGGTAGGGGAAACTGGAGTACCCGGAGGAAACCTACGCAGACACGGGAAGAACATGCAAACTCCACACAGAAAGGCCCCGTCCAAGTGGGAATTGAACCTGGATCTTCTAGCTTTGAAGCACCAGCACTAACCGCTGTACTACCGTGTTGCAATGGTGATTTTAAATCGCACATGAGGACTCACTCAGGACAGAAACCATTCTGAAGGTCCTGTTCCTGATAAAACACATGAGGACACACACACACACACACGAGAGAAACATTCAAATGATCAGTTTGTTTAAAGTTATTTCAAGTCTAAAGGTGTGTACAGACCAAACGCAACCACACCACCAACTTCCATGTTAACCCTATGTAGACGTGCTTCGAAATGTAAGCAAAGCCGTCTGCGCGTAAGAAGCGTTGCAAATGCGAGCGGATGAGGATAAACGCGCGTCAAAGCCAGTGAGAACAGCGCGGTACAGAGCAGCGATGCCGCGCCCACTGCTTCATGCACTCAAGTAATCCAATCTACACGTGCGTTCATTTACGCGTTGTTAACCAATCAGGGACTGGGCTCAAATAGTGAGGTCACCTGTTACCCGCAGCAGTGGCACAAAAGGGCATACGCAATATATGCCTTGCATAGGCGCGCCGAAAGGACGGGGCACCAATTAGTGATGTGTCGGTCGTGAACGATCCGGCTCTTTTGAACGAGTCTTTACAGTAAACGATATGAACGGGTTCGCGGAGGTGAAGTATTGTTTTGCGAAACAAAAGTCACTGCTGGGGTGGGGCGGAGAGGGGAGTGTAGGATTGGCAGAGGGACAGTTTGTGAACGCACGACCGCGGGACGTGAGCGCGGCCTGCGGGGAAACGAGTGACGAGGCGGCTACAGGTGCCCCGTCACTCACATCTTCCACCTGTTCGCTCAGCTCCACTCCGCTCTTGGCTGCCTCCGAACGGCAGTGACATCACCGCACACTACCTCCTCCTCAGTCCGCCCCGGTCATCTCCACCCCCACGAGGAGCTCAAAGTGAGCATAAGGCAACACGTTTGAGAAATTAAATTCCTAATGAAATAATAAACGCGGTTACAGAGGAGATCGCGTGGAAGCAAAACACCTTTCATTTGCGTTGTTTTCTCCCCTCTTGCGCGAGGGAGAGAGAGAGAGGGGCAGAGGAAAAGTTACGTGAATGAAGCAACAGAAGCTTAATCGGGCGTGTGATTGTTGTTTTGTGATAACAAACTCCATAGAGGGAAATGTCGATGTTGTATTGTGCGAAATAGTGAAATTTTTGTTAAAGTAAATACCCTCGGAATTGACTTTATTTAAACAAAATAAAAAAAGCATCAAAGAGCCATAAGTCCCATCACTAGTGCCAATATATATATATATATATATATATATATATATATATATATATATATGTATATGTATATTCATTCATTCATTCATTTTCTTCCACTTGTCCGTTGCCGGGTCGTGGGGGCAGCCGTTGGAGCTGCCCAAATCACATAGCACCAGCCCCCATGGCTCCTTCTGCAGGTGGTGGGTCCACGGAAGGACGGCCTCACGGTTCAAACCGGGCCTGTTGGTCTCTCCTAGGGGGCTACCAGTGTATGTAGACACTGGAGGCAATGTGGGTGAAGTGTCTTGCCCAAGGACACAACGACGATGTGCACCTTCAGGAGGCGGGATTCGAACCCCCGACCTTCCGATCATGAGACGACCCGCTCTACCATCTGCTCCATTGTCGCCCCTATATGTATATATATTTTAAAATATAGTAGGCGCGCAAGGGACAGCGCCCCATACCATCTAGGCCATTTCCTCATAGCCCTTGACGGCCCCATAGTGTGTGTGTGTGTGTGTGTGTGAGGGGGTAGTTGCGGTAGTTGCGCCCCTGACCTGCAGCATGGAGGACAAGTTGATCATCGTGGTTTGCGCTCGGCCTGAGTTGTATGACACGCCTCCTAATTATGACGCTTGCAAAACTTCACGCGGCAGCAAACAGGCGTTTCTTGCGAGTGTGAAGCGGCAATGTTTGGCGTCCAACTAGAGGCGGATGGAGCGTGGACGCACGTTTGGTTTGAACGCACCTTAAAGCAGAGGTTGCAAACTCCAAACTATTGATCCAAACAACTTTGGACCCCGCAGTAAAATGTGTTGAGCCCGGACATAGGCTGCTCAGAGGCCAGAAAGCACAATGAACTAGGTTAGATTGTTTTAATGCATGATGCGGAGTCAAGAACCCACGACGTGTAGAGGAACACCTAAGGAGTAATATAATTGTTAAAATACCCAAGTATTGATTTTGTGATTTGGGTAAATTGTGATTCATCCACTGAATTGGACATTGTGCATCACTAGCTACATTTTGACTACAATTTAGTGTATTGTATTTACTTAGGTTTTTTTTTTTTCTTTTTCTTCTTCTTCAAATACTTGATCTGCAGTAATTGTTTGGCTCTAAATGTTCTTGGAGACACTTTCCAAAGCTCACTGACAAAAGAAACAGATGCCACTGCCTGCAGAGTCATCACCGGTGAGGGGGAGTCATAACACCGGGGAGGGGCTTGGAGGAAAAATGTTTGGTGACAACTGATTCATACGGTATTATCAGCTTCAAAAAGTTGTTATTCTTTCTTGGTTAAATGTTGGAATTTGTTCAAAATATGTAAACACAATGTTAAAGATTGTTTTATAGTGTTCATAATATTTCTTTTAATCATTGTTTTCTTTAAATCATATTTTATAAGTTGTTCAAATGTGTGTTGGCCAACCTGGTGGATATGCGGTGTTAGGCTGGCCATCGGGAGTGCCAGGAGTTTTCCCGATGGGCCATCGTAGTTTCAGATTCATTAAAATGTTCACTTTGTGCGTACATTAAAATTCCCTTCACTGAGAAAATCCTCGAGTTCTTTTAGTAATAAATAAATATTCAACCCTTTTATGTATCTATTTACACCATATGTTTCTATACACTTTCTAAATGGGGAACATTTGCATTTTTTTCTCACTGTCTGACATGAAACCAGAATGATCTTTTATTTTGTTTAGGTCCAATTTTTTTAAAATAATTTTTATTTGCTAAATGCCCAAAAAATGAAAGATAGAAATGTTTTTGCACTGTTTTATATAACTTTTTACAAAACCAAAAGTTTACATACTGTATATTTTATTAACATTTCGTAGCCTTGCCTTTAAACTGTATAACTTGGGTCAAACGTTTTGGATTTCCTTCCGCAAGCTTCTCACAATAGTTGGGAGGAATTTTCGTCAATTCGTCTACAAAGAACTGGTGTAAATGAGCCAAATTTGTAGGTCCCCTTACGTGCACATGCCTTTTCAGCTCTGCCCATACATTTTCAACTGGATTGAGGAATTTGGATTTTTGATGACCACTTAAACACATTGACTTTGTTATCCTTAAGCCACTCTGTAACCAGTATGGGTCATTGTCCATTTGGAAGACCCATCTGCGGATAGTGTTCTTTCTTCATGATGTCATCTATTTTGTGAAGTGCACCAGTCCCTCCCACAGCAAAACAACCCCACAGCATGATTCTGCCACCCCCATATTTCACAGTAGGGATGGTGTTCTCAGGCTTGCAAGATTCCTCCTTTGTCCTCCAAATGTGATGACATATTTTTCGTCAGATCACAGGATATGTCTCAAAAATGTAGAGTCTTTATCCTTTTTTTATTTGCAAACTCCAAACTGGCTTTTGATGTTTCTTTTGGAGTAAGGGCTTCTTCCTGGCAGAATTCCCTCTCAGCCCATGTCGTAGAGTACTTGTTTCACTCTGGATAATGACAAACTCTTACCAGGTTCAGCATCTTCACCAGGTCTTTTGCATTTGTTCTTGGGTTGATATTCACATTTCAGACACAGCCCGTTCATCTCTGGGACACAGAACCTGCCTTCTTTCTGATCTGTATAATGGCTGATCATTTCCATCATTGTTTGAACCAATGAATGCGGCACCTTCAAGTGTCTTGAAATTACACCCGAGGATGAACCAGTAAGTAAGTTAGTCAGTAAGTAATTGCTTTATTTGTCATTGTACCAGCGTACAACAAAACAGTGTTCAGGTGTTAGTCCTGAGCCGCTGCGACCAAGTCGCACTGCCACGGTGGGTCAACCTGACCAGCATGTTTTGGAGGAAATTGTAGCACCCGGAGGAAACCTGGTTGTCTGCCTTCAGTCTCCTCTGATCCTCTGAAACGGTGCAGCGCCTCCTGGTTTTGTCCCTGTTTCAGAGCGTGGTGTCCTGCACTGGTCAGCTTAACCTCCTCCTGCACAGCTCCCTCCGAGCCACCACAACAGTCTTTCACCATCTTCTCCTCGTTTGTCCCTTTTTTGTTTCCTGTAGCTCCTCTTGTGTTGCCTCCTCTGTGCTGCAGGTGTGGGGGCTCTTGGTGCCTCAGAAGAAGACATTTGTTGGTCTCAAATGGTTTTGCTGATAAGCTAGCTTTTTGTTTACTTTTAAAACGTTGCTTTCTTCAGGACCATTAGACTCTCCACACAAGAAAAAAAATCCACTGAACCCCAGAAAAACACGGCAAAAACAAACAAAAGTATTCAGTAAAACAATGTGGAGCACAACAATCACAAATGCAGTTTGCAGAAAAAGGCAAAAATGTAGCTGTACCAAGAGAGAGGGAGGTTGCCCCCTGTTTTCACATTGCCATGGTGAATCTACGCTTCCAAGGTTATGACATCGTCATCTGGGCTTTCCCGAATTGTTTAAACTAATCTTGACACGGTAACACAGAGGTTGGCGCTTGTGCTTCACAGCTAGAAGGTCCCGGGTTCAATCCCCACCTGGATGGGGCCTTTCTGTGTGGAATTTGCATGTTCTCCCCGTGTCTCCGTAGGTTTCCTATGGATGCTCTGGTTTCCCCTACCACTAAAAACATGCACAGTAGGCCAGGATGAATGATATGTGTGTGTGAATGCACGGTGGTCTGAGGGACTGTTGGCGCAGTCACGACAGCTGTTCTGTCAGTTTCACCCAAGGGAAACTGAACACGAGTGAATGTACAATTGTCTATTGTAAAGCGCTTTGTGACTATGTCGGTGAAAGGCCCTATATACATAAAGTTCTTCTTGTGTATGTAAACTTCTGATTTAGCCAAAAGTAGCAAATAACTTTCTAAAAATTTTGAGTCTAGATTGTATCTCATTCTTTTGACATTTAGCAAATAGAATTTTTTTTTTTATTCCAATTGACCTAGAAAAAAGGTAATTCTGGTTTCATGTCACAGTGAGGAAAACAATGTAAATGTGTCTCTTTATAAAGTGTATGTAAACGTATGGTTCCCACTGTACCACAAGACATAAACGCCTCCTATGTCACGTGCTCTAAAACGTATGTGTAGTTGTTAAATCCACATAAAAATGAATAAAGAGATAGAGGATTGATATGTTCAAATATGTTCAACAATTCTATTTTTATAGTCATTTGAGAAAGAATGAAAAGGATGTAAAGCTGAGCGCTAGAGGGCAGTAGTGAGTCAGACCGGAAGTGAGCGCTGTGTTGTGCTGCTGTGTTAGCGTTGGCTCTGAACAGAAGTGAGACACTCTTTTCTGCAAATCTTCGCCTTAAAGCGGACAGAGCGCAGTGAAACATGGCAGAAGTGAAGCTGAAGGAGGAGCAGGAGCTGTGGGAGCCCGCGGAGGTGGAAAACAGGTGAGTTTAGAGCCAAGACAGGACTCTCTCAGCTACAACCCTACGCCCAGCGGACTGTCCACAACAACACGAGGCCTTTGTGCCTTTATCAGGGACTTTATCACACACGGACTCCACACAAACTGGGACCAGCTCCGTCTGAACCGCTGACAAACTGTTTATTTCATCTCGATCTGTTTTTGAATGAATGAATGAATGAACGAACGAACGAGAGAATGTGTTTGCATGTATGAGCTGTGGTTTGCGCGCCCAATGGAGCTGGGGGGCGGCTGTGGCTACAATAGTAGCTTACCACCACGGAGTATAGCGTGAATGAATGATGACAGTGTGCCGCTTTCAGAAACTTGGTAACACAGGCTTGAAAAGCGTAAGAAGAGTGTGAGCCATTATTATTTTAAGTGTTACCCAAATCTTACCATATAAAATATGGCATATTAAAATCCTTTGTTCTTTTACAGAAGGATCAAAGAGGACCCGGACTGTGGAGGTAAGAGAAACATGTTTATTTTAGTCGTGGAACTCGATCAAATGTTTTTAATTGAGTTAATTACATTTCTGAAATTATTTTATTGCAATTAATCACATTTTAAACGAAAACTTAAAACAACAAGTTGTTGCACCTAAGTTATTCAATATAGATTGATTGTTGTTCATATGTATAGAAGTCACATAACAAAATGTGCCTTTATACTACCCCTGCATCACAGAAAGAAGTTTTATTTGGGACATCGGCTCCAAATTCTGCCTTTTTTGGACTGTACAATCACAGGATGCTCTGATTGGCTGTTTCCTGTTCGTCCCTCTGTATGTTCCTCCGGCTACGTGGGCCTGACCAAAATATTGTTCCACCCTCATCAAAAACGGGGGGAAACGTTTTAAAACATGGGGATTGAAATCATAGACTGTATAAATAATAGACAACTCCTCCTCCCCCTCCCCGTTTACCATAATGACCACGTTCAAGGGGGAAATAATGGTTGATTTACAGACTCCTCCTCCCCATCTCTGACGAAGCATGTTCCTAATAAGGGTATAAGGGCAGGATCTTCACTGTAGACTCGGCCATTGCGTGACGTGTAGCTCGCGCAGCTCCAATGCTAACAGTCAGACCCCCATTAAGTACAAGATTTCTAAAATTTATCCTACGATAACCAGCCCGGTGCCTCTGATTGTGTCTAACCCAGTGTAATCACAGGAGGAATATCTAGCTGTAGACAGTTCCAAAAAATTAGGCACTGGGCATTAAAGTTGTTTTGAACGTGTCTAAAGTGCAGTGCATTCCAATGGGGACTAGTGGCTATATGGCGGTACTACAGCAATGGCGGCCTCCAGTGTCGTCGTCGCAAAGCAGAGCAGCCAGCGGCCATTGATTGAAATGGGAAGAAATTTGGGAAAAGTAGGGGAACAATTGCGGCAAAATTGGGGGAAATCTTCCTGTGAAGCACTTTGGTCCTCTTGGTGGTGTTGTAAAGTGCTATAGAAATAAACTTTTATTTTATTTTATCTATTTTTTTTAGAGAGAAAATGGAGGGACAAAGGGGCAACAATGTAAAGGGGGAAATTGCCTCTCTCCTCTTTGCTTTAGGCTCATTTCTCTTTATTATATGTGCATATATATTGTTAAATCAGAGGCGAGAGACCGGGGCTACTTCAAGCATGGTGTATTAGCTTCATTGCGCAACAACAGGCATTGGCGTACATCCCGTACGTAAGGGGTGATACTAGGGCTGAATGATTTTGGAAAAGAATCTAATTGAGATTTTTACTTCAATATTGCGATTGCGATTAAATATACGATTATTGTTGCAAGGTCCTCTTCTCATGTATTTTGCTCCTAACAAGCAATAAATCAGTCTGTTTCATAATAAACAACATAAGATTAATTTGAAGTGAAAATTGCGACAATAAAGCAAACAAAATTCTTTCCTGACCTATTCCAAGTTTGTGAACACGTGGACTGCACTTCTTAAAAACTGTCTGAACTCAACAGTGCAGTCTATAAATAAATGAAAAAGATAAATTATGTAGATATAAAGATAAAACTCACTGATCCAGTCAGTAACATCACCCATACTAAAGTGCAGGAAAAGTAAGAACAAACGTCTGCTTTAACTAGTTGGAAAAGTTTTAGGAAATCAAACTCCCAATTAATACAAAATAAACTATTTATTATTTCGGCCAATCAAATCCCTATCTGGGCTGTGTCTCGTAGTTGCTTCAGATGTGCGTTATTTACGGGTACGGAGAGGCCAGATGGAGGACACGCCAAAACACACTGGAATTAGGAGCATCATTTCGGTTTTGGGATGTAACTTTGGACAATATGACGAAAGAGAAGAACATTGATGCAAGGAGATGGCGACATGAGGTGCCAAACACAGACACATTTTACTTTCTCTTTGACTCGCAGCCATTTAGTGACATTTCAGCACTAAACAGCGCATTTACTCAGCAAAATAAGACATGGCACGGAGTCCTGCCTCGGATCGTAGTTTCATACAGCAGTTTAGTGTTTATATCTTGCGTGTACAGTCTGGCTTGACTGTCAACTTCAGTTATTTCTTTCATGCGGCCAAGTTCTCCATCAACAACTTCAGGATAAATGTTTAGGATCTCCTTCAGTCGGTTTGTCTCTTTGTCTGCAAGCATGAAGACTTCACTCCAGTTCATTTTCAACTTCTTAAGCCACTTACGCCCTAAGAGAGCTGGCCGATTTCCTGACACAATGTGCAGCGGAAGAGTCTTTCCCTGTCCGTTGTGTGTAACCTTGACATCTACAACACCCAACACTTGGACAGGCCCACCAGTATATGTTCTCAACTTCAGCTTTGTATCTTTGAGTGGGAGGTGAGGCAGTTTTTCCTTGTATAGCACTTCTGATACCAGTGATACGCGTGTACCTGTGTCAATTTGCATACGCACTGGTTTGTTCTCCAGCAGTGGTGTGATCCAGTAGCCATAATCATCCTCGTCCGTGAGTGATAAGACATGGACTTCATCTGAGTCTGAATCACGGCTGCTTTCATACTGGTCATGTTCCATTTTGTTCACACGTTTCTTTTTGGTCTTGTAAAAATCACTTTTCCTTTTGATTTTCTGTTGTTTGTTCATCTGAGTCTTTTTTATTTCTGCATGCTCGTTCAGTGTGGCCCTTTTTACCACAATTTCTCCAGGCCAAGTCCTTACACCAGCATTCTTTTGCCTGGTGCCCAGGTTTTCCACACCTGTAGCACAACTTACCAGATGCTGCCTCCTTCATGGACTGTATGACCAGTTTGTGCACTTGTGTTTATGCACTCAGCTGCTTTGCCTCTTTAGCTGCCATCTCCATTGATGATCTAATTCCAATAGCCTTGTCCAGGGTCAAGTCAGCTTCCGTTAACAAGCGCTTTTGAATAGCCTCGCTGCGCAGACCACATACTAGCTGGTCACGTAATGTATCACTGATCAGAGTGAATATCCAAACTCGCAGTGCTCAGACAATTGTTTAAGTACAGCTATAAACTGTGAGACATATTCACCCTCATCCTGGTTTCTTTTATGGAATCTGAACCTTTCGGCCATAATCAGTGGCTTCGGTGCATAGTGGTTCTTCAATATTTCCACTATTTGGTCATAGGATTTGTCACCTGTTTTTTCTGGTTGCACTGGACTGCGCAGTAAGTTGAATGTTTTTCCTCCTATAACACTCAAACACGTTGGCACCATTACTTCTGACTTTATCTTGTTAGCGAGCGCAAAGTATTCAAATCTCTCTGTATATGAACTCCATTGCTCCGTGTTTTCATCAAATGGTCCTATATTTCCGACCAATGCTGCCATTTTTCTGTCTTTGATTACTTTTTCTTGCTCACCAATTATCCTTCTGCTTGAGTTTACTTGCATTTATTTTTCAGTCTCTTTCTTTTCCTCCGCGGTGATTTCTCCTTCCGCTGTAGCTTTGCGGTGGTTAGCAGTGGCGCGGTCTTAACTACGCCGAAGTCCACTCTCTGCTGCCGCTACCATACAGCACTCAAAACCCTCCGGTGTCTTTGCGCTATGCTCCAGCGCAAAACTTGACTTCTGCCGTCAAAAAGTGCAAACGTGAGGCCGTACTGTACCTCGTCGCCAGTTTTATTATATATAAATGTATTCGCTTCATTGCTCAACAACAGTGACAACAGGCATCGGCGTACATCCCGTACGTAAGGGGTGGTACACAGGAGAGACAATCTTCAACATGTCAATAGGTAATGCATAACACCTGCCTCCTCTCTCTCTCTCTCTCTCTCGCCACAATTTTTACCCCAATAAAGTCCTGAAATGACCTTTAATGCAAGCACTTAAAACTAGAGTAAAGTGCAATGTCTAGTTCACCGCTAGGTGGCAGCGCACCAAAAAACGTTCTTCTGCAGTTTTCTGGCATCCATCTTGACTTGCACCAGAGCGCAAGCAATGAGCACAAGGCTGAAAAACATGAGCCACAGCAGAAGAAAATGTTCACATTTTAATTTGTTAAGAAAAAGAAATATATCCTCGTGATTGAACGACATTGAAACTTTGAAGACAACTGTTGTAAAGTAAAGTGTGAGTGAAAACTACAATTTTGTGTTGATCAGCTTGAAGCTAAAATAGTAAATGACTAAACAATGTACATTTTTTACTAAGTTTAACAAAGTGGAGCAGATACTTGGACACCGCAGAGCTACAGAGCAACAAGTTGCTGCTGTTACAAACTGGACTAAACTTCGATTAATGGACATTATTTTGAGTCAGGATTAACAGGAATCTATTTCTGATGGATTTTCGCTACATCTGAGTGGTGAGTGTTGCAAAAGTTTCTCCATCCTGACGCCAGATTTATAACATTGTTAGCGATAGCCTAGCTTCTCACAGGCTAAAGGCTACAACACGTAAACATTGGCTTTCTGTCATCATGTAGGTTTACCACAGTGATGATAATGGCTGTATTCACGTTTACTGTGCTCACTTTTATCATGTTAATGAGCCGTGACAACGAGGCGTTATGTCCTCATTTTCACCGCGGTGAAGTTGGTTTCATGTTGGAAGTTGGATATTCGCCTCCAACACCAACAGATCGATCAAACTTCACGATTCAAGATATTTTTTTATTTGTCAAACCATGTTAATGATTTGAAATTATATTTCTCTCATCCTTGATTATGGAGCGGGGGTCGGGGAAGAGAGGTGGGAGGGAGGGCAGGGAGTTCAGCTTTTTCCGATGGCCTTGTGAATGAAACTGTTCTTAACTCGACTGGACCTGGCCCGTAAATTCCGCAGTCTGCTCTCTGAAGGCATTACTTTGAAGAGATTGTGTGATGGGTGAGACGGGTGGAGTACATGTCGTTAATGGTGGGAAGAGGGGCTCCACAGATCCTCTCCGCTGCTCTCATGATGCGCTGGAGTGCTGGCGCCATGCCACATAGTGATGGAGCTGGTCAGGATGCTCTCTATAGTCCCTCTGTAGAAGAACCACACAGCGATGGAGCTGGTCAGGATGCTCTCTATAGTCCCTCTGTAGAAGAACCACACAGCGATGGAGCTGGTCAGGATGCTCTCTATAGTCCCTCTGTAGAAGAACCACACAGTGATGGAGCTGGTCAGGATGCTCTCTATAGTCCCTCTGTAGAGGAACCTTACAGTGATGGAGCTGGTCAGGATGCTCTCTATAGTCCCTTTGTAGAAGTTGCACATAACGAAGGCTGGGACTCTAACTCTTCTTAACTTCCGGAGAAAGTAGAGACGCTGATTACTTTTCTTGACTAGTGATGTAGTGTGCATGGTCCAGGAAAGGTTCTCTGTGATGTGCACACCCTGGAACTTAGTGCTGGTCACCCTCTCCAC
This sequence comes from Neogobius melanostomus, assembly GCA_007210695.1. Classification (NCBI taxonomy): domain Eukaryota; kingdom Metazoa; phylum Chordata; class Actinopteri; order Gobiiformes; family Gobiidae; genus Neogobius; species Neogobius melanostomus. The sequence continues at coordinate 3,074,354 of VHKM01000392.1, forward strand.
TGCAGCACCGTTGATTGTTAGAGGAGCATGCTGGACCTGCACTCTTCGAAAGTCCACAACAATCTCTTTTGTCTTCTCCACATTTAGAGAGAGATTGTTCTGTGTGCACCACATGGCCAGACTGCTCACCTCACTCCTGTAGTTTGACTCGTCTCTGTTGTTGATGAGACCCACCACCACTGTTGTGTCGTCTGCAAACTTGATGAAGAGGTTTGAGTCGTACTTTGGAGCGTGGTCATGGGTCAGCAGAGTGAACAGGAGGGGGCTCAGCACACAGCCTTGGGGAGCCCCCGTGTTCAGTGTGATGGTTCTGGAGGACTTTCCGCCGACACTTAGTCTCTCTTGTAAAAAGGTGTTGGTTTAAAACATTTAGTGACCCCAAACCAGTTTACAAAATTATTACTAGCTCTGGCCATGAGATTCTGCTAAATAGTTTTGATTTATTTTTCAAGGATTTTTTATTGAAAGTATGTGTTTTTCTTCAATAGCTTTAACGGCATTTGACCCAGTCACCCCAATCCACTTAAAAAAATTATTAGTAGCTCTAGGCTATGGGGCTCAGGCCATGAAATTCTGCTTAAAAGACATTACAATTATTATTTTATTTTTTTGGAGAAAAATGTACCCTATGGGTTTTTCCTCAAACCCATAAGGTAATGCCCTTGACACACTGAAGAGTGAATTCCTTGTCTCTGATCACACATATTGGTATCTTACTGTATATTCCATAAATAAAACTTTTCAAAACATCTGTTTTGAACGTACAGAACTCTTGAGACTGATTGTTTCGGCTGTATTTTCTAATAGTGAGGTTTGCCTATACACAATAAACTGTTGGGCATTTCATTCATCAAATCCATAGCGCACACTGGACGTGAACTCGAAATCTGTGTAGGATGAAGCAGCGGTTTGGTCCGGGTGGTGTGAGTGAGGAGAGGTCAATGGCCTGGGTGGTGTCTGAGGAAGAAGTGGGCAGTGGAGCCGCAGTGCCGGTGCATAAAGACGACATTGTGTCTGAAGGGCATGTGACCCGAGCTTTGGACCTAAACCCAGTTGGTGACTCATGTCAAATGCCTTAAAAGCTACTGAGGAAAAACCCATACTTTCTGTTAAAAATAACTGTAATATCTTTTAAAAAAGAATTTCATGGCCTGAGCCCCAGGCCTTATTCTTGCTTCCTGTCCTCAAAGAGAGCGGACGCGTTTCTGACTTTCTCCTGCCCCTGCTTTGCTGCTGCTGCTGCTGCTGCGGTGTCTTGTCTGATTGTTTTTTTTTTCTCTCTTGACCTGCTGCTCACTGTGATCTTAAACCGGACAACCATGGAATAGATCAGCTGGTCTCTCTCTGCGATTGATAAGGTATTTTCTCAAAGAAACGGCGCTGTTGGAGAAGCGTGGTGCCCAGATGGAACCTACACTGCGGGCTACTCCATTGACTCTTGGAATAAGTGGAAAGTGGTGTGCTTAGCAATACTATCTGTGGAAGACATGGAAGATATTGATCTCTTTGGGGTTATGATAGCAGGGTACCTTCTAAGTGGCAAACTGGCAGCAAAAAAAGAAGACCCCACTGCTGTCCGTGGAAATCAAAGAACATTTTGGAAAAGTCAGCAAGCACCTGATGGAATTACAACGGAATGTAGCGAAAAGTGAGGAACTCTTTAAATTCCTTTCTGCTCGTACGAGGAAGGTATAAGAAAGATGGATTACAAGTTGTCTCGGTCTGGAGAAATGTTTCGTGAGATCGCGGGACAGCTCTCTGGGCTGTGCAGAACTGTTGATGGACTAAGGCTGCTGCCTGTTGCGAATGTCTGAATAACGTTGAGGACTAGCGAAAAGCACAGTGATTTTTTTTAATTTTAAGTTAAAGCTGACCATAATTAATCAAGTTAAAGAATGTAATCTCCAAGGACTCCAAAGCACAGCTGTGCCGTTATCTCTCCTGTGCATTGTAAACTTCCCCCACAAGGACGCGCTACTGCGATTAGACATAGACAACACTCCAAGGCCAGAAGCCTCCTACATAACACAATACATGACCTGCCTTAACCTACCCCCTCCCTCTGTCCGCCTCACTCACTGACTGTATCTCTACCCACCTCCCCTCCCTTTTGTACCAATGAAAAATTTCCAGCACGTTTTCCGCCCGTACTTTCTATCAAAAAACCTTGAAAAATACATCAAAACTATTAAGCATAATTTCATGGCCTGAGCCTCATAGCCTAGAGGTAGTACTAATTTTGTAAAGTGGTCACTGGGTCACATTACCATAAACCTATTGAAAAAAATCTTGTATTTTTGGTGATTTTCCCGGATAATGATTTTTCAAAAGTTTCAAAACCTGAAAATAGGAAAACAAAAACGTGTGGTGGACTAGGAGTATTTTAAAAAATATTATTGATTTTGCTGGTTCACATGATTCCGAATCAAGCTTATTGAAACAATTTGAAAACATTCAACAGTAGGTATAAAATACAATAAAAGATTAAATGTGGTAGGAAATACACTTAGATTACATTCAGTCCATCTCCTTTCATTAAAATTGATTTTTTTTTGTATCATATTATTGATTCACACCTAAACTAAATTTTTTAAACCAACACCTTTTTACAAAGAGAGTAATTCATAGACAGTCCCTAAGTTTGAACAATCTGTTGGACATTGAAACCAACTTCACCGCGGTCGCATTTTCGTACATATTTAATTAGATGCATTTGCGATCGTTAGCGAATTTTCATTGAAAACAATGTAGTCCAAAGATCATGCTAATCTTGAAAATCTACTGTTTGCCTTTTGTCTGCTCTAAACCAACTCATAATCTTCACATTCTGGCCTCATAAGTTCAGTATAAGGTGCTGTTAAAGTGACATCATTCTATTTTTTGCAATTCCAAAGCTTCATACAGAGCTGTCCTCAGAAAAGTCCATCAGATTAGTTTAAAGTTAAAACATGTAACTAAAACAATATGGTAGGCTACATGTTTAAATAAAAAAATACAACAAATAGTGGCATATTCCCAGTGTCACTCTTTCCCATTAATCGAGGAGATGGGTGAAAGTATAATAAGTAGGTCTGACTAAATATTTAGCCAAACACAAAATGACATTTCACTCCAACATTGCATTTTAACTTTTAATATTTTTCTTAGAACAAACAATCCTTTTTATATCATAGTGTGTGAGACAGTGAGTCCCAGACATAAGCATTGTATTGTTTATTTTCCAATAGTGGAACGATAATTTGCAAACTTTACAACATTTGTAAGAACCTTTCTATTGATTTTTAACGTCAAAATAAATATCGGGTATCGATATCGGCAGATAATGTTCATATTGGACCATCCCTAATGCCAATTGAGTTAATGTGCTATACTGTACTTTGTGTTTGTCCAATTCCATTTTATGGATTTTCATTTAAGTTGTATTATTGAAACTGTGGACTATTAAGTTGTGAAAAGATGAAAAAAGACATTTAGTTATGGATATTAGTTAATTCTCTGCACTTTTATTGTAGACTATTTCTTTTATCCACTGAATTGTCTGAAACTGAGTTAAATCTGATTGAAATTATCTCCATTCATTTCATGGTTTCAAATCTTTGTTTTTATCTTGAATTCACATCAAATAGAGACGGTCTCATGCAAGTTATTGGTGATCTAATCTTACCCTCCCCAAGGCATCAGCTCAACACCGTCTCCACTTTCACACTCTTAATACACTAGGGATAGAAGTACGCAGAAAGGACTTCTGTGGAATTTGACTCTGTCCAGATGTTCTTTTGCCTAGTGGCTTCTCCCTAGTATTGAGGCAATAAAGTTCACTGGCCATAGAAACGAGTTCAACTATAGAGCTCTTGAAAAGCGCCCCTGTGGCGAGAGTGAGGCCTGGGTAGGGTGCTAGGGGAGTGAATTGCGGCTTAAATTTATGATTGTTTTTTTTGTTAGGGATTTATTTATTTATTTATTTTTAACATACACAGGGCTTACAAACATAAAATATAAGAGAAACAAATTGGGGTCATAAATGCCCCAAGGAACCATGAGTATAACTTTTCATTGAGGAGCACACGAGGGTTAAAGACTTGTCATTTGGAGATCAAATGTTTTATGGTGTCTGTCTGTCCCTGCAGGTGTTCAGAGTCCACATGAAGCTGCTCCCAGTCCGGTCCAGATTAAAGGGGAACCAAACGAGATTCAAATCAAAGACGAGTCGATCCAAGCGCTCCCAGTCATTGTCTCTGTGAAGAGTGAGAAAGAAGAGTCTCTGCTTCATGAGACAGTGAAAGAGGAGAACAGAGAGGATGGAAACGGAGCAGAAGCAGAGAATTCCTCTGACACCGACGACTCTGCAGACTGGACTCCTTCAGCTGAAAGTCCCACTCCGCAAACACAGACTGGACAGCTGCAGGAGCCGGCTCTTGGGAGCAATGTGAGTGAAGATGGAGGTCCAGACAAACTGCACAAATGTTCTCACTGTGGGAAGAGGTTTTTGACTCGTTTCAATTTAAGGAGGCACATGCAGACTCACACAGGAAAGAAGCCAATCACGTGTACGATTTGTGGAAAGAGTTTTCCACGAAATATTTCTTTGACAAACCACATGAGGACTCACACAGGCGAGAAACCATTCAGGTGTTCTGTTTGTGGAAAGTGTTTTTCACAAAATAATAACCTGAAAACACACGAGGACTCACACGGGAGAGAAACCATTCAGATGTTCTGTATGTGCAATGACTTTTTCACACATTGGTACCCTGAAAAACACATGAGGACTCACACAAGAGAGAAACCATTCAGATGTTCTGTTTGTGCAATGAGTTTTTCACGAAATGATGAACTTAAATCACACATGAGGACTCACACAGGAGAAATGCCATTCAGGTGTCCGTTTTGTGCAAAGAGTTTTTCACAAAATTATAACCTGAAACCACACATGAGGACTCACACAGGAGAGAAACCATTTAAATGTTCAGTTTGTGAAAAGAGTTTTTCACAAAATAATCACCTGAAAACACATATGAGGACTCACACAGGAGAGAAACCATTTAAATGTTCAGTTTGTGAAAAGAGTTTTTCACAAAATAGTGTCCTGAAAACACACATGAGGACTCACACAGGAGAGAAACCATTTAGATGTTCAGTTTGTGAAATGAGTTTTTCAGAAAATAATAACCTGAAAACACACATGAGGACTCACACAGGAGAGAAACCATTTAGATGTTCAGTTTGTGGAAAGAGTTTTTCACAAAATAGTTACCTGAAAACACACATGAGGACTCACACATGAGACAAACCATTCGTTTAGTAGTTTATTGCTTTATTTGGTAGGGACGGTGCATGTTAATGAACAAGCCGGATTGTAGCCTTGGGCTAATTTCCTTCCATCATCCCTCATGCGCACTCTCAAACACACTCTCATACATCCTGGCCTATTGTACATGTTTTTAGTGGAAGGGGAAACTGGAGTACCCGGAGGAAACCTACGCAGACACGGGGAGAACATGCAAACTCCACACAGAAAGGCCCCGTCCAAGTGGGAATTGAACCTGGATCTTCTAGCTGTGAAGCACGAGCACTAACCGCTGCACTAACGTGTTGCAATGGTGATTTTAAATCACACATAAGAGAAACCATTCTGAAGTTCCTGTTCCTGATAAAACACATGAGGGCACACACACACACGAATGAAACATTCAAATGATCAGTTGTTTAAAGCTATTCCAAGTCTAAAGCAGACGTTGCAAACTCTAAACTATTGATCCAAACAACTTTGGACCCCGCAGTAAAATGTGATGAGCCCGGACACAGGCTGCTCAGAGGCCAGAAAGCACAATGAACTAGGTTAGACCGTTTTAATGCACGAGTCAAGAACCCCACGTTGTGTAGAGGAACACCTGAGGAGTAATATAATTGTTAAAATACCCAAGTATTGATTTTGTGATTTGAGTAAATTGTGATTCATCCACTGAATTGGACATTGTGCATCACTAGCTACATTTTGACTCGAATTTAGTGTATTGTATTTACTTAGTTTTTTTTTTTTCTTCAAATACTTGATCTGCAGTAATGTTTTGGCTCTAAATGTTCTTGGAGACACTTTCCAAAGCTCACTGACAAAAGAAACAGATGCCACTGCCTGCAGAGTCATCACCAGTGAGGGGGGGTCATAACACCGGGGAGGGGCTTGGAGGAAAAATGTTTGGTGACAACTGAGTCATACTGTATTATCAGCTTGTTATTCTTTCTTGGTTAAATGTTGGAATTTGTTCAAAATATGTAAACACAATGTTAAAGATTGTTTTATAGTGTTCATAATATTTCTTTTAATCATTGTTTTCTTTAAATCATATTTTATAAGTTGTTCAAATGTGTGTTGTCCACCCTGGTGGATATGCGGTGTTAGGCTGGCCATCGGGAGTGCCAGGAGTTTTCCCGATGGGCCATCGTAGTTTTAGATTCATTAAAATGTTCACTTTGTGCGTACACTAAAATTCCCATCACTGAGAAAATCCTCGAGTTGTTCTTTTAGTTATAACTAAATATTCAAACCTTGTATGTATCTATTTACACCATATGTTTCTATACACTTTCTAAATGGGACCATTTGCATTTTTTTCTCACTGTCTGACATGAAACCAGAATGATCTTTTATTTTGTTTAGGTCAGATTTTTTTTAATTTTTATTTGCTAAATGCCCAAAAAATGAAAGATAGAATTTTCTGCACTGTTATATATAACTTTTTATAAAACCAACGGTTTACATACATTTTATTAAAGGAGGTGTATCATGCTATTTTAGCCATTCCAAAGTAAAGTATAGGCATTTATATGATATATTGTACCTCTATCACTATGGCGTACTCATTTTTGAGAGAAATATAAGTATTTTGGGGGGTATTTTCCAAACCCGGAAGACAAGACGCTTCGATTCAGTTAACTCTCCACATTTGCAGTATTATAAATATACGTATCGCTGCAAAAAGTGAAGTTACTTCACATAATGCAGTTATAAGGAGTTGACATGTACAACACAGTTTCATAAATGGCTAACACACACGCTAACACGCGTTTTGAAATTCCAACTTCTGGCGAGTGCACTCTTCTTTAGGAAGGTTGAATAGTCCTGTTCCTCTCGTAGCCAAATGCGCATCCGTGGCATTATCGTTCGGTAAGAAAAAAAAACAGGCGTGTCCAGAGTAGGTTAGAAAGAGCTCAGTCTTCAAAAACAAGCCTTCTGTTCGGATCCATGGATCCCCCGGCCGGGGATGCGTTTGTTTATCCTCCAGGGACAGCACAGACGCGTCGGAGAGTTCCTTTTTTTTGTTTTTTATTTTTCTCTCACAACAAAAATAATGAAATTAAAATCATTACATTACAGACGTAGAGCACTTCCGTTCCTTTGTGACGACACAACAGAACAGCTCAGTCATTTACCAGGAGAGGACGGAGCAGCTGCTCAGAGAGCAGGATTCAGGAGGATTACTTAGAACTGTGTGAATGAATTCAAAAACCGCTCTGGGGGTGTTTTTGATAAGGAAATAGCATAACAACATGGTTAAAAGCTCCAAAATGTCGATTTTGCTTGATATAGCTCCTTTAACATTTGGTAGCCTTGCCTTTAAACTGTATAACTTGGGTCAAAGGTTTTGGATTTCCTTCCGCAAGCTTCTCACAATAGTTGGGAGGAATTTTCGTCAATTCGTCTACACAGAACTGGTGTAAATGAGCCAAATGTGTAGGTCGCCTTATGTGCACATGCCTTTTCAGCTCTGCCCATAAATTTTCAACTGAATTGAGGAATTTGGAATTTTGATGACCACTTAAAAGGCGTTAATGAGGCGATAATGACAGGGTTTTACCGAGACCACTTAAACACATTGACTTTGTTATCCTTAAAGGTCCTATATCATGCAAAATCGACTTTTTTGAGTTTTTAGCCATGTTGTTATGCTATTTCCTTATCAAAAACACCCCCAGAGCGGTTTTTGGCTTCATTCACGCAGTTCTAAGTAATCCTCCTGAATCCTGCTCTCTGAGCAGCTGCTCCACCCTCTCCTGGTAAACGACTGAGCTGTTCAGTTGTGTCGTCACAGCGGAACGGAAGTGCTCTACGTCTGTAATATAATGCCTTACGGTCTGATTTTTATTCATAAAACTGCTTTTTTTTTTTTTGAAAAAAAAAAAAACAGCAACTCTCCGACGCGTCTGTGCTGTCCCACGGCGCTAATCAAGCGCACCCACGGCTGGAGGAGCCATGGATCCCAGCAGAAGTGTTGTTTTTGAAGACTGAGCTCTTTCTAACCTACTCTGGACACCGCCTGTTCTTTTTCTTACCGAACGATAATGCCACGGATGCGCATTTGGCTACGAGAGGAACAGGACTATTCAACCTTCCTAAAGAAGAGTGCACTCGCCAGAAGTTGGAATTTCTTTCCGGGATTAAGCTAGCTACTATATCAACCAACCTGATGGATGCTTGGTGAACCTTGGCCAGAATCAAAGTGGATTAACTTTTATAACCAACGCGATCTCATGGGGAGTCCAGACTGAGCGGTGAGTTAATCAAAACGCATGTTAGCATGTGTGTTAGCGCGTGTGTTAGCCATTTATGAAACTGTGTTGCACATGTCAACTCCTTATAACTGCATTATGTGAAGTAACTTCACTTTTTGCAGCAATATTATATTTATAATACTGCAAATGTGGAATGAGCGGAGAGAGGGGCGGAGTTAACTGAATCGAAGCGTCTTGTCTTCCGGGTAGGGAAAATACCCCCCAAAAATACTTATATTTCTCTCAAAAATGAGTACTCCGTAGTGATAGAGGTACAATATATCATATATATGCCTATACTTTACTTTGGAATGGCTAAAATAGCATGATACAGATCCTTTAAGCCACTGTGTAACCAGTATGGGTCATTGTCCATTTGGAAGACCCATCTGCGGATAGTGTTCTTTCTTCATGATGTCATCTATTTTGTGAAGTGCACCAGTCCCTCCCACAGCAAAACAACCCCACAGCAGGATGCTGCCACCCCCATATTTCACATTAGGGATGGTGTTATCAGGCTTGCAAGATTCCTCCTTTGTCCTCCAAATGTGATGACATATTTTTTCGTGGTGTTGTGTGTATTGTACCTTTCTGATTTTTTAGTTGAACAAATTGAGCTATTTCTAGCATTTTTAACTATATGTTGTTATTCTTCATTCACTGTCTTTTTATGTCTCTGTGATAGTGTTTTGCTGTATGTTTGTGCCTGTTGTATGTCCTATTCTACCTCTCTTGACATCAACCGGCCATGGGACTATGGATGAAAATTAGCCTATATGGCTAACTCCGGCACATTTACATGTTAAAAAAAAACACATGTTGATTAATGTGCACTGTCCCAATTCAAATAAATAAATTATAACTTTTTTTTTTTTAAAGACCACAGGATATGTCTCAAAAATGTAAAGTCTTTATCCTTTTTTATTTGCAAACTCCAAACTGGCTTTTTGATGTTTCTTTTGGACTAAGGGCTTCATCCTGGCAGAGTTCCCTCTCAGCCCATGTCGTACAGTGCTTGTTTAACTCTGGATAATGACAAACTCTTACCAGGTTCAGCATCTTCATCAGGTCTTTTGCATTTGTTCTTGGGTTGATATTCTCATTTCAGACACAGCACGTTCATCTCTGGGACACAAAACCCGCCTTCTTTCTGATCTGTATGATGGCTGATCATTTCCATCATTGTTTGAACCAATGAACGTGGCACCGTCAAGTGTCTTGAAATTACACCCAAGGATGAACCAGTAAGTAAGTGAGTCAGTAAGTAATTGCTTTATTTGTCATTGTACCAGCGTACAACAAAACAGTGTTCAGGTGTTAGTCCTGAGCCGCTGCAACTGAGTCGCACTGCCACGGTGGGTCAACCTGACCAGCATATTTTTGGAGGAAATCATAGCACCCGGAGGAAACCTGGTTGTCTGCCTTCAGTCTCCTCTGATCTTCTGAAATGGTGCAGCGCCTCCTGGTTTTTGTCCCTGTTTAAGAGCGTGGTGTCCTGCACTGGTCAGCTTCCCTCCTGCTGCACAGAGAGGGAGGTTGACTCCTGTTTTCACATCGCCATGGTGAATCTATGCTTCCAAGGTCATGACATCGTCATCTGGGCTTTCCTGAATTGTTTAAACTAAGGTATGGTAATCTTGACACGGTAGCACAGAGGTTAGCACTTGTGCTTCACAGCTAGAAGGTCTCGGGTTAAATTCCCACCTGGATGGGGCCTTTCTGTGTGGAGTTTGCATGTTCTCCCCGTGTCTCCGTAGGTTTCCTATGGATGCTCTGATTTCTCCTACCACTAAAAAATTGCACAGTAGGCCAGGATGAATGATGTGTGTGTGTGAATGCACGGTCATGTAAATCCACATAAAAATAAATAACAAAGAGATAGAAGATTGAAATACGGCACATATGTTCAACAATTCTATTTTTATAGTCATTTGAGAAAGAATGAACATGATGTAAAGCTGAGCACTAGAGGGCAGTAGTGAGTCAGAGCGGAAGTGAGCGCTGTGTTGTGCTGCTGTGTTAGCGTTAGCTCTGAACAGAAGCGAGACACTCTTTTCCCCAAAGCGTCGTCTTAAAGCGGACAGAGCGCAGTGAAACATGGCAGAAGTGAAGCTGAAGGAGGAGCAGGAGCTGTGGGAGCCCGCGGAGGTGGAAAACAGGTGAGTTTAGAGCCAAGACAGGACTCTCTCAGCTACAACCCTGCGCCCAGCGGACTGTCCACAACAACACGAGGCCTTTGTGCCTTTATCAGGGACTTTATCACAAGAGATCAATATCGGGAAACGCATAATTGATATGAAATAATCTCTGAGTCGCTGGCTGACCAGAGACCTTACACTATTCCGAAGAGTTCTCTTATCCTAAGCAGAGGTTGTTTCAAAATTAATTTATACCTGCCATTCTCTGTTTACCTCAAACAATAATATAAAAAAAGACAATTCTGTGATTTTTCAGTTCATATGGAGAAATAAGACACACTATTTAAAAAAAAATCTCAATTAGTAAAAGAATATGAGAATGGTGGTGTTAAAGCGTTAACTGGTTAATGTAGGATCACGTGGTTGAAAACCTATTTAGCCCTACCCAACTCCATGTGGTTTCAGATTCCTAGGTCAATCTTTAAAACATTTGATGGTTTAGACTTTTTTCTGAGTTGTGATTTTGAACTATCAACAATTCCATTCGCCCTGTCTCAATTTCATAAGCAAATATTGCTTTTTTGGAAAATTGTGTTCTCTCATAATTTTACTCTTCACAGTTCTTTACTGTGGAATAACAGGTCAATATTTATTAACGGAAAATCAATATTTAATTTAGAATGGTTTAATAAGGGGATCTTATTTGTAACAGATATAATGGATACCAATGGTGTTTGATTGTGTTCGATTACAACAGTTTTATGAACCGGCTTAATGTCAATTGTTCTTCTAGAAATTATCAACAAAATTGTAAAGCTGTGCCTGCAGCGTTGATACAGCTGATCTAGAACACTTTGGCCCACCTTAATGTTACTCCAGCTCAACCAAGTGTATTTATTGATGGTATAGGATGTCAGGGTATGACAATTTTATCTCACGGTTATTGTGAGCAAATTTATTTTTTAATTGTTTTTGGTGTTATCGTGGTATTTTATTAATGCGTGTTAATAAGTTTAGAAAGCATTGATAGTCCTAGACAAACTGAAATAGTTTCAAAAAAGTGTAGCAGTGTTTGTTATATTTAAAAAATACAGACGCCATATCAAAAGTGCAACTTTTCACTTCAAAGTAAAGGAACTATAACTATGTATTGGTGATCATTTGGAGGTTATTAGATGTACTGTTTATAGCGCCAGATCTGTGTTAGAATATTTTCAACGAGATAAACCCTCTATATCAGGAATATTGTTCTCAGTTTGTGTCCTTCCAGTTTGCTTTCGCTTTGCAGATTTGGGAAAATGCCATCAGACAGTAATCATTGTTAAATTCATAATAATGCGGCGAGAGTGAATCTATTGCATTGGCGACCAACTTTAATCTGCCCTCCAGGAGCCCTGTAACGCATTTGTGCCAGAGGTATCCGCGCCACCGCCAGCATATAAACCATATGCTGGCAGTGGCGCTGGTGCGGCTGCACTATGGGACGACTCATTACCTTCTCCCTCAACCCAAAGTCCCCACATCATGCATTTCAGCTAAAACGCTAACGTTAACTTACTTGCATTGGCTATAGAGTTGTGGTGACGGTCACTCGGGTGAGTCATGAGGTTCAAAGTATCGCTGCCTTTAGCAGACACATTTTCCTGCACGTTCCGCAAACAGGATAACTGTCTTCTATCAACTGTCCTTCAGCTTTCTTAAAATATCCAAAATTTACCCGGATTTCAGACGTGGTCCTGTTTGAAGGCTGATAGACGTCCTGAGCGCTGTCGTCTCGATTCCAGCTTCGAGAAAGTTTTGTTTTGGTTGTGCTACTTCAGCAGATGAGACGGCGGCCGGTGAGGCTCACTTTGCCTACACCGCGGGCGCGGTAATCCACCGAGATAATACAAAAACAAGACGGTAATTATTACCGTCAACATTTTTACCGGGGTTTACCGCTACACCGGTAACCGTGACATCCCTATGATGGTAATAAACTGGAAGACAAGAAATGCACTAATAGGATTGTTACAGATGCTTTTAAACTCAAACTATTTCATGATTTCAACAGCAATACATCAATAGATAGGTCCAGGATTTTTGCCTTCTCTAAATATGTCAAATGGCCGATTCCACCCAAAGTTAAAGAAATACATTTTAAAATCTCCCATAGGATTTATCCTGTCTCAGTGTTTCTTCATAAGAGATTTCAATTTGACTTGGCCAGTTGTGCCTTCTGTGATTTTCCTGAAGAAACCTTAGAGCATCTGTTCTTCTTGTGTCCAGTAGCGGGTGGTTTCTGGAGTGATATTAGAGATTGGCTATGTCTTAAAATCTTGAATATCCCCAATTTTAAATGTGAATATATTTTATATTATTCTGTGTCCGATATTGTTGTTTTTCTTCTTGTAAAAATACCACATACATTGTTGTAAATGGAGAGACACTCACCCCTGTGAACTCTACACAAACAGGGACCAGCTCCGTCTGAACCGCTGACAAACTGCTTTATTTCATCTCGATCTGTTTTTGAATGAATGAATGAGAGAGAATGTGTTTGCATGTATGAGCGGTGGTTTGCGGGCCCAATGGAGCTGAGGGGCGGCTGTGGCTACAATAGTAGCTTACCACCACGGAGTATAGCGTGAATGAATGATGACGACAGTGTGCCGCTTTCAGAAACTTGGTAACACAGGCTTGAAAAGCATATGAAGAGTGTAAGCCATTATTATTTTAAGTGTTACCCAAATCTTACCATATAAAATATGGCATATTAAAATGTGTTCTTTTACAGAAGGATCAAAGAGGACCCGGACTGTGGAGGTAAGAGAAACATGTTTATTTTAGTTGTGGAACTCGATAAAATGTTTTTAATTGAGTTGATTACATTACTGAAATTAATTTATTGCAATTAATCCCATTTTAAACGAAAACTTAATCTAGATTTATTGTTGTTAATCTGTATACAAGTCACAAAATGTGCCTTTATACTACACCTCCATCACAGAAAGAAGTTTTATTTGGGACATCGGCTCCAAATTCTGCCTTTTTGGACTGTACAATCACAGCACTTCTGATACCAGTGATACGCGTGTACCTGTGTCAATTTGCATATGCACTTGTTTGTTCTCCAGCAGTGGTGTGATCCAGTAGCCATAATCATCCTCCTCCGTGATTGATAAGACATGGACTTCATCTGAGTCTGAATCACAGCTGCTTTCATACTGGTCATGTTTCATTTTGTTCACACGTTTCTTTTTTGGTCTTGTAAAATCACTTTTCCTTTTGATTTTCTGTTGTTTGTTCATCTGAGTCTTTTTATTTCTGCATGCTCGTTCAATGTGGCCTTTTTTACCACAATGTCTCCAGTCCAAGTCCTTGCACCAGCACTCTTTTGCCTGGTGCCCAGGTTTTCCACACCTGTAGCACAACTTACCAGATGCTGCCTCCTTCATGGACTGTATGACCAGTTTGTGCACTTGTGTTGATGCACTCCGCTGCTTTGCCTCTTTAGCTGCCATCTCCATTGATGTTCTAATTCCAATAGCCTTGTCCAGAGTCAAGTCAGCTTCTGTTAACAAGAGCTTTTGGATAGCCTCGCTGCGTAGACCACATACTAGCCGGTCACGTAATGTATCAGGTGCAGATATTGAAGGTTTTATTGAACAAATTGAAAAGATATTCACTTACAGTAACCACAAATATGTCTTTATTTGTGGGGACTTCAATATTGACTAACTGAAAGCAAAATCGCATAAACTCACTGATAAATTTGTGGACACAATGTACAGTCTGTTACTCTACCCTTTAATCACATGCCCCACAAGGATAACTGCACACGGTGCTACATTGATTGATACTATCTTCACGAATGTTCTTGACAATATGACAAGTGGAATACTGATTAATGATATTAGTGACCACTTGCCAGTTTTCACTCTATTTGAAATACAACAAAAAAGTAAGAATAACAAAAGTACTTTTATGGTAAAGAATGTAAATTAACATCTGTGCGCTCGATAAATGCGTTAAAGCTGAGTTTGTCAGATCAGGACTGGAGTAATGTCCTTGGAGAACAAGATGTTAATATTGCATACACACATTGTGTTAACACAATCAAACAGCTTTATGAGCAACATTGTCCAGTACTAACACGCAAATATACATAAATCAATAAATGTGTCCCATGGATGACAAGGGGGTTATTGAACGCATGTAAAAAGAAAAAGTCCTCATATAAAACATTTATTAAAAAGAGAATATTGGAAACCGAAACTAAATATAAAAAATATAAGAACAAATTAACAAGTATAATAAATTGTAAAATAAATTACTATAGAAATATTATTGATGTCAATAAAAACAATATGAAAGGACTATGGAAAGTCTTAAATCATGCAATGTCTAAAGACTCGAAAGCTGCAAGTTACCCAGACTACATGATTAATAATGATGAGAAAATTACAGAAGGGAAGAGTGTAGTTAATGCGTTCAATGACTATTTTGTCAATATTGGCAATATTGGGCCTCACCTGTCATCAAAAATAGCCAAAACAAACCGTGACGCGACATAAAAATATGAATGTACACTCCTTCTTTCTCACGCCAATGAATGAAAATGAAATAATTAAAATAGTTCAAGCTGATTGTAACGACTTTGACATGAACATGATCAAAAAAGTAATACAAAATATATCAATGCCTTTAACACATATATGCAATCGCTCCTTTTCAACTGGTGAATTCCCAGACCTCATGAAGATTGCCAAGGTCGTTTCAATTTATAAAAGTGGGGATAATCATCAATTTACAAGTTATAGACCAATCTCTATACTTCCTCAACTATCCAAGATTCTGGATAAACGTTTTGCTGCCCGCCTTGACAGCTTTGTGAATAAACATAATTTAATTAGTGACTGTCAGTATGGGTTCAGAAACAATAGGTCAACTGCACATGCATTAATCAATCTAAGTGAAGAAGTCACCAACAATATTGATGATAATCTGTATCGTTTGGGTATATTCATAGACCTCCAGAAAGTTTTTGACACTATAGATCATGAAAGTGTTTCTTTGTGGAGATTTTAACATTGATTTACTTAAAATAAAAACTCACAGGCCCTTGGAAAATGTCTTAAATACTCTATACCATCTATCTACAGTCTGTTTCCTATAATAACCAGGCCAACACGAATAACTCCACACTAATTGATAATATATTTACAAATGTTCTCGGCAATGACCTTCCAAGTGGGATTCTAGTAACGGATGTAGGTGATCACCTACCTGTTTTTGTTCTGTGTAACCTAAAAAATAGGAAAACTAAAGATGACAAAACTCATGTCACTAAATTTATAAGATTGCTTAATGATAACACGCTAGATGCCTTTAAAGTCAGCTTAGCAGAATAAAAATGGAAATCTCTCTTGGAAGAAACCAATGTAGCTGCAGCTTATAATATCATCTTAAGAACTTTCATGACCCTCTATGACCTGCACTGCCCAAAAATAGAAAGCAATTGTAAAAAGAAAAAGATAATGAGTCCCTGGATGACTACGGGTTTAGCAAATACATGTAAAAAAAAAAAAAGAATTCACTATACAAAGTCTTTTTAACAAAAAGAACAAGTGAATCTGAAAATAAGTACAAAAGATACAAAAACAAACTTACTAACATAATAAGAAACTGCAAAAAAAATATTATAGTGCACTACTCGAAGAAAATAAGACAAACACTAAAGCTCTCTGGTGTACTATAAATGATGTACTTCGAAGGACCTCAAAAGGAAATGTACTACCACAGAGCTTTATGTTAAATGGTCAGAAAATTGAAAATTCAAATGAAATTGTGAGTGAGTTCAATAAGTATTTCATAAGCATAGGACCCCAATTATCCTCAATAACTCCACCATGCACAAATTATAATTATGATTGTGTCCAGGAAAACTACAAATACAATGTTTCTTAAGCCGACAACAGGACAAGAAATGCATTATATAAATCCTTGGACTGTGACGAGGTAGATATGAGTACAGTGGTCCCTCGCTATAATGCGGTTCACCTTTCACGGCCTCGCTCTTTCGCGGATTTATTTTTAGCACAATTTGGCATGTTTTTTATTTACAGCGTATGAACGCCATACGCGTGTTGTATTCTGGGTCCTGGTTGGCTAGTCACAGAGTGAGCCTCTCTCGTTGCATAGAGGATCTTTGTGTGTCCCGTCAACACATCAGCGCACACACTACACGCCGCAGTGTCACAGCAGCACAGGCCGGGCATGAGCGGGTCCAACTCCGACTTCACTTTCTCTGAACTTTTCTGCGAAAATGAACACCGCTAGCATGTGGCGCTCGCTTTAGCTAAACACTCGCTTTCTGAAGCCTGAAACTGCTATGATAAAACTTTGGTCGTAGCTACGATTGTCTTAGTTTGAACAAGCGCACAGCGGAGACAAGAGCAGCTCACGATGTTACCATCCCCACTTCTGTAATGTGAATCTAAAAATCATATAGATCTGTCTACAGTTGCATCACGAGTGACATATTTTGAGTGCAAGATCACAACAACGCCATCTTAAGGTACCAACGTTCAATACACATGCGATAAGTTGAGCGCATTAAAGTCATGTCTGACCAATTTTTTGATCTTTTACCTGCCGCTGCACAGGCAAGACATAAACAGAAACTTGCTATTTCGGGTTTGAAGATGAATCTTCACGCAACATTAAAGTAATATGAATATGCTATAAATTGTATACAAAAGACCGACAGGTTGTCAAATCATGACTAGTCATCTGCAGTGTTGGGGAGAATACTAATGAAATTGTATAGTCATTGTATGAATACTAGCTTTAAAATGTATTTTGTGCCATAAGGCGATTTAAATCTTTAATCTTATTTTCTTGTAGGAGGAAAAACAGATCAACATTAAAAGTTATTTCTGTTGTGCAGTATGACGCTTAAATGTAATGATTGGTACTGGGATGATTTCCCTTGATATTTTTAACTTGATCAGAATACAATACTCACAATGAGTATTCTAAATATGTATATGTATTTAATTACCCCGACACTATATATCATTAATGATATATACTACATACATAATTCTTACAGATTATCTCGTATTTAAATATGTTTAATGTGATTTACTGGTTTGAAAATGTTCTGAACACACATTAACATTGAAAGGTCACTCCATCGTGTGGCTTCCATGCTTTCTTCGTCTCCTGATCGATCCGCTTGCAGGCACTTGCCCACAACGATAGCCTTTTTAAATGTTTCTCTGCAGATAGAAATTTGTAGAAACTAAACAACTGTTCGTTGTTTTCTTTCTTCATAAGATGGTGGTTATTACACCGATCAACAGCGCGCACCCACTTTGGCATATTTCTCACAAATTGACCGAACTCTGATTTGCGTTTGCCGAGTGTGAATTGGACGCTGATGGGATGTTTGTACCTCGGAATGGAGGCCGCAAACAAAATACCCGGATGTGTAGACAGTTCTATATGACAAAAAAAATCACACAGTGACACCAGGCATGAGGAGAACTAGTGACAGAAGTGTATAAAGTGTGTGGTGAGGGGTTTTACAGCCTTAAAACATATACACTCACCTAAAGGATTATTAGGAACGCCAGTTCAATTTCACATTAATGCAATTATATAAACAACCAATCACATGGCAGTTGCTTCAATGCATTTAGGGGTGTGGTCCTGGTCAAGACAATCTCCTGAACTCCAAACTGAATGTCAGAATGGGAAAGAAAGGTGATTTAAGCAATTTTGAGCGTGGCATGGTTGTTGGTGCCAGACGGGCCGGTCTGAGTATTTCACAATCTGCTCAGTTACTGGGATGTTCACGCACAACCATTTCTAGGGTTTGCAAAGAATGGTGTGAAAAGGGAAAAACATCCAGTATGCGGCAGTCCTGTGGGCGAAAATGCCTTGTTGATGCTAGAGGTCAGAGGGCCGACTGATTCAAGCTGATAGAAGAGCAACTTTGACTGAAATAACCACTCGATACAACCGAGGTATGGAGCAAAGCATTTGTGAAGCCACAAAACGCACAATCTTGAGGCGGATGGGCTACAACAGCAGAAGACCCCACCGGGTACCACTCATCTCCACTACAAATAGGAAAAAGAGGCTACAATTTGCACAAGCTCACCAAAATTGGACAGTTGAAGACTGGAAAAATGTTGCCTGGTCTGATGAGTCTCGATTTCTGTTGAGACATTCAGATGGTAGTCAGAATTTGGCGTAAACAGAATGAGAACATGGATCCATCATGCCTTGTTACCACTGTGCAGGCTGGTGGTGTAATGGTGTGGGGGATGTTTTCTTGGCACACTTTAGGCCCCTTAGTGCCAATTGGCCATCGTTTCAATGCCACGGACTACCTGAGCATTGTTTCTGACCATGTCCATCCCTTTAGGACCACCATGTACCCATCCTCTGATGGCTACTTCCAGCAGGATAATGCACCATGTCACAAAGCTCGAATCATTTCAAATTGGTTTCTTGAACATGACAATGAGTTCACTGTACTACAATGGCCCCCACAGTCACCAGATCTCAACCCAATAGAGCATCTTTGGGATGTGGTGGAACGGGAGCTTTATGCCCTGGATGTGCATCCCACAAATCTCCATCAACTGCAAGATGCTATCCTATCAATATGGGCCAACATTTCTAAAGAATGCTTTCAGCACCTTGTTGAATCAATGCCACGTAGAATTAAGGCAGTTCTGAAGGCGAAAGGGGGTCAAACACAGTATTAGTATGGTGTTCCTAATAATCCTTTAGGTGAGTGTATAATAATTGTAAAAAATAAAGCTGTCTACTTCGCGGATTTCGTTTATTGCGGGTTATTTTTAGAATGTAACCCTCGCGATAAACGAGGGACCACTGTATTGTTAAACAGGTCATCGATCACCTTGTCACACCGCTATCCCATATTTTAACTTGTATTTCAAAACTGGTAAATTTCCAGATTTAATGAAAATGGCTAAAGTTATTCACATCTATAAAAATGGTGACAAAACTCAATTCACTAATTACAGACCTATCTCCATACTACCGCAATTCTCAAAAATATTAGAAAAGCTCTATACAACTTGACTAGACACATTTATAGATACATACAATATTTTAAATGACAGTCAATGTGGCTTTCGTAAAAGCAGATCACCCGCTCTTGCGTTAATGGAACTTATAGAGGAAATCACAAATAATATCGACAAGGAAAAGTATTCAATAGGTATTTTCATCGATCTTAAGAAGGCTTTCGACACTATGGATCACAATATACTCCTGAACAAACTACAAAAATATGGGATAAGAGGTATTGCATTCAATTGGATTGAATTCTATTTAACAAACCGTAAACAGTATGTTCAAATGGGGCAGTGCAGATCTATGTGTGATACCCTAGTGTGTGGAGTCCCCCAGGGATCGGTGCTGGGACCTAAACTATTTTTATTATATCAATGATTTGTACTTGGTTTCCAAGAAGCTTAAACTGGTCCTTTTTGCAGATGATACACAAATCATACTCTCAGGTGCAGAATTACAGCAAATGGTGATCGAGATTACAGAAGAAATGGATAAATTGAAAGATTGGTTCTGCTTGATTGTCTCTAAACATTACGGAAACCAAAGCAATGTTCTTTGGAAATTGTGTAATGAATGTACAATTACCAGTTAAAATTGGCAATGAAACTATTGAAAGAGTCAATGAACATACATTTCTTGGTGTAACACTCAATCATAAAATCAGCTGGAAACCTCACATCATAAAAATTAAAACTAAAGTTGCAAAGATTTCAGCCATAATGAATACATTTAAATATATCATTGACAACAAAGCTCTATATACTATATACTGTTCACTTATCCTTCCCCATTTAACATATTGTGTAGAGATCTGGGGAAATGCGTATAAAAGTAATCTTGATACATTGTTTAAAGTTCAGAAAAAGGCAATGAGAATAATTCATTTAGCTGGATACCGTGAACACACACATCCATTATTTTTTTAAATGAAAAACAATGAAATTTGAGGACCTTACTGAATTTAAGATGGCTCAAATCATGTTCAAAGCCTCACAGAAGTTGCTTCCTGAAAGTATACAAAATATGTTCTGCAAACGAGAAGTCAAATACAAGAGATAAGATGAGCGTCGATAAAAAGTATTCCAGAAAAAACCATGAAAAGCATGTGTCCCACGAGACGTGGTGTTGGAATATGGAATAATCTAGATCAAAACATCAAACTTTGCAATAACCTGGTACATTTTTAAAAAGTTTACAAAGAGTTTATATTTCTTAGATATGAGTTGTAGCACATTCTTTTGTTGTTGTTTCTTTGTTTTGCTGTTTTGACCCTACCCTGTAAATGTTAAATGTAAATGCTATTTTTACTTTTGGGGTGGGTGCTTATAAGCCTTTGGCTTCGGCCCACTCCCTTTGAGCAGGTTAACTGCTCAAACAAATAAATAAACTAAACTAAGAGGCAAGGGTGTGAGGACGAGGTGAGGGCAAGTTTGGGTGAGAGCGAGCAAGGGCGCTAGGGGAGCAAATTCCGGCTTTAATTTATGATTGGTGTTTCTTAACGGCGAGAGTGAGGCCTGGGTAGGCTTGAGGCTGAGGCAAGACTGGGCCGCCACCAGAGCTAACCGGGGTAAGAGGCCGAGGTGTGAGGACGAGGTGAGAGCGAGGAGGGGCGCTTGGAGAGCGAATTGCGGCTTTAATTTATGATTGTTTTTTGTTAGGGATTTGTTTTTGTTTTTTAACATACACAGGGCATACAAACATGAAATATAAGAGAAACAAATTGGGGTCATAAATGCCCCAAGGGACCATGAGTGTAACTTTTTATAGAGGAGCACATGAGGGTTAAAGACTTGTCATTTGGAGATCAAATGTTTTATGGTGTCTGTCTGTCCCTGCAGGTGTCCAGAGTCCACATGACGCTGCTCCCAGTCCGGTCCAGATTAAAGAGGAACCAAAGGAGATTCAAATCAAACACGAGTCAATCCAAGCGCACCCAGTCATTGTCTCTGTGAGGAGTGAGAATGAAGAGTCTCTGCTTCATGAGACAGTGAAAGAGGAGAACAGAGAGGATGGAGACGAAGCAGAAGCAGAGAATTCCTCTGACACTGACGACTCTGCAGACTGGACTCCTTCAGCTGAAAGTCCCACTCCACAAACTCACACTGCACAGCTGCAGGAGCCGGCTCATGGGAACAATGTGAGTGGAGAGGGAGGTCCAGACAAACCTCACAAATGCTCTCACTGTGGGAAGAGGTTTCTGACTCGTTCCAATTTAAAGAAGCATGTACGGACTCACACAGAAAAGAAACTGTTCAGGTGTTCTGTTTGTGGAAAGAGTTTTTCACACATGGGTAACCTGAAAACACACATGAGGACTCACACAGGCGAGAAACCATTCAGATGTTCTGTCTGTGCAATGAGTTTTTCACAAAATAATCACCTGAAAACACATATGAGAACTCACACAGGAGAGAAACCATTCAGATGCTGTGTCTGTGGAATGACTTTTTCACGCATTGGTAACATGAAAACACACATGAGAACTCACACAGGAGAGAAACCATTCAGATGCTGTGTCTGTGGAATGACTTTTACACACATTGGTAACCTGAAAACACACATGAGGACTCACACAGGCGAGAAGCCATTCAGATGTTCTGTCTGTGCAATGAGTTTTTCACAAAATAATCACCTGAAAAAACACATGAGGACTCACACAGGAGAGAAACCATTAAGATGTCCTGTATGTGCAAAGACATGTTCACACATTGGTAACCTGAAAACACACATGAGGACTCACACAGGAGAGAAACCATTCAGATGTCCAGTTTGTGAAAGAGTTTTTCACAAAATAGTGCCATGAAAACACACATGAGGACTCACACAGGAGAGAAACCATTTAGATGTTCAGTTTGTAAAAAGAGTTTTTCAGAAAATAGTGCCATGAAAACACACATGAGGACTCACACAGGAGAGAAACCATTTAGATGTTCAGTTTGTAAAAAGAGTTTTTCACAAAATATTGCCCTGAAAAGACACATGAGGACTCACACAGGAGAGAAACCATTTAGATGTTCAGTTTGTGAAAAGAGTTTTTCACAAAATAGTTCCCTGAAAACACACATGAGGACTCACACAGGAGAGAAACTATTTGTTTAGTAGTTTATTGCTTTATTTGGTAGGGACAGTGCATGTTAATGAACAAGCCACGCCCGATTGTAGCGTTGGGCTAATTTCCTTCCATCATCCCTCATGCACACTCTCAAACACACTCTCATACATCCTGGCCTATTGTACATGTTTTTAGTGGAAGGGGAAACCGGAGTACCCAAAAAAAACCTACGCAGACACGGGGAGAACATGCAAACTCCACACAGAAAGGCCCCGTCCAGGTGGGAATTGAACCCGGATCTTCTAGCTGTGAAGCACAAGCTCTAACTGCTTACCGTGCCACCCAGTGTTCAGGTGTTGCAATGGTGATTTTAAATCACACATGAGGACTCACTTAGGAGAGAAACCATTCAGAAATTCCTGTTTGTGCAAAGAGTTTTTAACAAAATAATATCCTGACGTTTTGGCCTCTTCGATGCCTCAGAAGAAGACATTTGTTGGTCTCAAATGGGTTTTTGCTGATAAGCTAGCTTTTTGTTTACCTTTAAAAAGCTGCTTTCTTCAGGACCATTAGACTCTCCACAGTAAAGGAAAAAAATCCACTGAACCCCAGAAAAACACGGCAAAAGCAAATAAAAGTATTCCGTAAAACAATGTGGAGCACAACAACCACAAATGCAGTTTGCAGAAAAAGGCAAAAAATGTAGCTGTACCAAGAGGGAGGTTGCTTCCTGTTTTCACATCGCCATGGTGAATCTACGCTTCCAAGGTCATGAAATCGTCATCTGGGCTTTCACGAATTGTTTAAACTAATCTTGACACAGTAGCACAGCGGTTAGCGCTTGTGCTTCACAGCTAGAAGGTCCCGGGTTCAATTCCCACCTTGATGGGGCCTTTCTGTGTGGAATTTGCATGTTCTCCCGTGTCTCCGTAGGTTTCCTATGGATGCTCTGGTTTCTCCTACCACTAAAAACATGCACAGTAGGCCAGGATGAATGATATGTGTGTGTGAATGCATGGTGGTCTGAGGGACTGTTGGCGCAGTCGCGACAGCTGTTCTGTCAGTTTCCAGGGGAAACTGAACATGAGTGAATGTACAATTGTCTATTGTAAAGCGCTTTGTGACTATGTCTGTGAAAGGCCCTATATACATAAAGTTCTTCTTGTGTATGTAAACTTCTGATTTTGCAAATAGTAGCAAAAAAAAAATCTAAAAATGTCTCACGAGGCTAGATTGTATCTCATTCTTCTGACATTTAGCAAAAAAAAAAAAAAAAAATATATATATATATATATATATATATATATATAATTCCAATTGACCTGAAAAAAAAAGAGTTGATTCTGGTTTCATTTCACAGTGAGGAAAACAATATAAATGTGTCTCTTTATAAAGTGTATGTAAACGTATGGCTCCCGCTGTACCACAAGACATAAAAGCCTCCTATGTCACGTGCTCTAAAACGTATGTGTAGTTGTTAAATCCACATAAAAATAAATAACAACGAGATAGAAGATTGATATGTTCAAATATGTTCAACAATTCTATTTTTATAGTCATTTGAGAAAGAATGAAAAGGATGTAAAGCTGAGCACTAGAGGGCAGTGGTGAGTCAGACCCCGGAAGTGAGCGCTGTGTTGTGCTGCTGTGTTAGCGTTAGCTCTGAACAGAAGTGAGACACTCTTTTCCCCAAAGCTTCGCCTTAAAGCGGACAGAGCGCAGTGAAACATGGCAGAAGTGAAGCTGAAGGAGGAGCAGGAGCTGTGGGAGCCCGCGGAGGTGGAAAACAGGTGAGTCTATCCACTGTGGACTGTCAACAACAAGACGAGGCCAGCCGCGAATCAGAGGCCTATTTACCATCAGCTCCTCTAATAATGTGAATAATAATCAAGGGGATGTTGAAATGATCTCCAAAAGGCATGAGTTTGCAGATCATATTCATGTGGAACAAAAGGCGTTTGTCATTGGCCACTGGACCGCGAAGAGTCCTGCTTCTGCATGAGATAATGCGAGCAAAACCCCCAAAACACGATTCATACTGTCCTTGTGCTTCGGTTTGATAAAATCTGTCAGTCTATCCAACTATAAGCCTCCTGTCTTACACCGTTTTAAAGAGCCATGTTTTCATTTGCCCGTGCTAGGAGATGATGGCGCGAACTTGCTGCGGAGCGACGCAAATGCGGCGCGGATAATGCCAAAATATATATATTTTTTATGGAAAATTAGGTCAGATTTTATTGTTTGGCCCCGGGACGCATATTGAGTAGACCCGACCTAGTGTTTTTATTGCATCGCTTTATCCAACAGGCAGAATTTCGTATGTGCGTGAAAATGACAAAGTTGCAATCATGAACTTTTTTTCTTTTCTTTTTTTGCCATGCGAAGGTGGAGGAACGCCCACTTTAACCCCTGGGTACAACTCTCCATGGAGTTAGGGATGTGTTGAGTGAGGATAGAAGTACCGAAAAGGCAAAAACATTGTAAATCCTTTCAATGGAAACTAGAAGCTATTTCTAAACTGCGGCACTGACGACGAGGGGCTGGAGGGCGAGTCACATGACATCTCACAACATGCACTTCTTTATGTACATTTGTCTAAAATGTATAGAAATAGATGCCTTAGGTTCTGTGGGTCCTGGAGAGTGTTACAATAAACTCTTTTCACTTATATTGGCAAATGTGATGTATTATATCCGAGAGAGAGGCCCATTGCTCATTATATACGAGATTATCTAGAATAACTAACCATACAGTGGGGGACAAAAGTATTTAGTCAGCCAGCAATTGTGCAAGTTCTCCCACTTAAAAAGATGAGAGAGGCCGGTAATTTTCATCAACTATGAGAGACAAAATGAGGGGAAAAAATCCAGAAAATCACCGTGTCTGATTTTTAATGAATTCATTTGCAAATTATGGTGGAAAATAACTATTTGGTCACCTACAAACAAGCAAGATTTCTGACTCTCACAGGCCTGCAACTTCTTCTTTAAGAGGCTCCTCTGTCCTCCACTCGTTACCTGTATTAATGGCCCCTGTTTGAACTTGTTATCAGTATAAAAGACACCTGTCCACAACCTCAAACAGTCACACTCCAAACTCCACTATGGTCAAGACCAAAGAGCTGTTGAAAGACACCAGAAACAAAATTGTAGACCTGCACCAGGCTGGGAGGACTGAATCTGCAATTGGTAAGCAGCTTGGTGTGAAGAAATCAACTGTGGAAGCAATTATTAGAAAATGGAAGACATACAAGACCACTGATAATCTCCCTCGATCTGGGGCTCCATAGACAATCTTTGGAGGGAGTTGAAAGTCCGTGTTGCCCAGCGCCTGCCCCAAAACATCACTGCTCTAGAGGAGATCTGCATGGAGGAATGGGCCAAAATACCAGCAACAGTGTGTGAAAACCTTGTGAAGACTTACAGAAAACGTTTGACCTCTGTCATTGCCAACAAAGGGTATATAACAAAGTATTGAGATGAACTTTTGTTATTGACCAAATACTTATTTTTTACCATAATTTCTGGATTTTTATTTATTTTTTCTTCATTTTGTCTCTAATAGTTGATGAGTATGATGAAAATTACAGGCCTCTCATCTTTTTAAGTGGGAGAACATGCACAATTTTTGGCTGACTAAATACTTTTTTCCCCCACTGTAACTCAAGAAAGCACCAACAGAGGGGGATGGATGAGTTGTGTAATTGCAGCCAATTAATTATCTGAATGTCAATGGAACTTGAAGTTTTTATTGTGGGCGGTGTGGGCATTACAGGCCTGTTAACTCATCTGGTCTGACCGGCCCAAAAGTACATCAGCCCACCGGGGAAACTCCCGGTGCTCCCGATAGCCAGTCCAGCACTGTACATAAAGTGAATGTCAAACCCATTTATTCTAATGTAAAGGATGTGTGAACAACCTTTTGAAGGCCCCCCTGCAGTGTCTCTGAGGCCTTTCAGGGGTCCCCGGACCCCACTTTAGGCGTCGTTCCACATGGCACAAACCGGCCGTGCACGCTACAACAAATGTGGACAAATACTATCTTCTGGTGGGAGTTATGGAATCATTCAGAGGAGCCAAACTATTAAAAAAAGAAAATAAACCGCTAAATACAACTATGAAGGTAAGCTACATGCAAATGTTATGCTAACACCAGCTGAAGCTGCGCTAACAGCGGCTAAATGCTAATATCAGCAAAATCCCCTTTTAGCACAGCGGTATGATGCTGTGAAATATTAAATCCGTATGACCTGCGTGTCAATAGTGAGGGCTGTCCACTCTCTCGTTGCCAATCAGAGGCCAGCAGTCTGTTCACGTCACATCAGACACGGGTCAGCGCTTTGGCCACAGCCAGAGGTCGGTCCCAAAACCTATACCTGGTCAGACCGGTTTGGCACTGGCCTTTGTTATGGAAAGCTCGACAAAGCGGGTGAAAGAGCCCTTCGGCTGACACGCGCTTGCATGTGGAAAAGAGCCTTTAGGGAATGACTGCGCTCGGCCAATGCATTGATATTTAGGGACCATCAACATTATATTGTATTTCCTCTTAAACTTGGGGATAGTCAAAAATGAGTTAAATTTAGCAACTTTCCACACAGTAGCTTTTGGGTGAAAAAAAACAATCCCATTTATAGATTTCTCGCTAGATTATAATTATGCCTCATGCCCACCAACTGTGTGAATAATCTAATCCAATTTCACTGGAGAAAACTGCCAAAATTGAGTCTGACAAAATTGCCAATTTTAATGATTTGTTTCATATTAAAATTGACAATCATTTCATTTTCATTTATTAATTTATTTCAGGCAATGGGCAACAAAAGAAAGAATATACAATATGTAAACAAAATGATCCATTTCTACCTGAATCCAACAATTAAATGTCCATCAGGAGCTCTTTGAGGATCAAAGTTATGGTCAACGGGCAAAAAGAACAAACCTGTCCCGTCCACAACAAAGGATGTTTAAAGTTTACAGCTAGAGTGCATTGGATCTTGTTTGTTCCTTTTGCTCGTTGACAATATATGCATTTTGACATTTATTATTATTTATTTTTAGGTCTTCTACAGTTATATTGGATAAGATTATGCACAGGGTCAATGGGCATGTTGAGGAATTACAGTCCAGTGGAAAACCTTAAAAGGGATTATTATAATCCCGTCTCAAATGTAAAACAAATTATGTTTCATTTCAAAGTAAAATTGATTAAAACCTTTTTGTTCTTTTTACAGAAAGATCAAAGAGGAACCAGACAGTGGAGGTAAGAAAAGCCCAGCAACAGGACATGCCACATGCACTGTACATCCCCATGTGACAGAAACTAACAGGGAAACTGAAAGATCGCACAACCTCAATAATGTTCTACGATCAAAAATCGAAAATCGCGCAGTGTAAGCCCATTACAACTGCAGTGCGATGTAATACATTAGAAAAGCGGTAAATTAACAGAGTCAAGACGGTGTAGGTTAAAGTAAAAATCTTCTTGTGAAAAACTTACAAAAATCAGGTGCTCTTCAGGCTTAGTGGGCATAAAATCTGTACAAGGTTGTGTTGAGAAGCTGAGGCACTCTGAATTTGCAAAGGATTTATAGATGATGCGAGTTGTCAATAGATAACAGTGTTTATAAAAGTCTATGGATGTTCCATTGAAACTTTTTCGACCCTCTTTAATAATAATAATAATAATATC
This sequence comes from Neogobius melanostomus, assembly GCA_007210695.1. Lineage (NCBI taxonomy): Eukaryota > Metazoa > Chordata > Actinopteri > Gobiiformes > Gobiidae > Neogobius > Neogobius melanostomus. The sequence continues at coordinate 3,102,881 of VHKM01000392.1, forward strand.
TTGGATTTGTATAGCGCTTTTCAAGATACCCAGAGCGCTTCACAGCTCATTATTCATTCACTCCATACTTGGTGGTGGTAAGCTACTGTTGTAGCCACAGCTGCCCTGGGGTAGACTGACGGAAGCGAGGCAACCAGTCTGCGCCATCGGCCCCTCCGACCACCACCAACCACTCACTCACTCATTACATTCGCTAGGCTTCCTGGTGTTACCAAACGATCTCCCATCCAAGTACTAACCAGGCCCTTCCCTGCTTAGCTTCCAAGATCTGACGGGATTGGGCATAGCAAAGGCGGTATAAGTCAATATTGAACAATGGCTTGTCATTTTTCCCCCATGTGTTTGTTTTAAAACGCGCTGCATAGTCAGAATTGTTTTGTTTCACTAATTTCGCCATAAATCAAGATTTTAACAAAAATAACTGGCCAATCAGGTTCCTTCTTTCATCGAGGTCTGCCGCGGCCAGGTTTGATGACCCCCGCGTTGCCATAGCGACCCCACCCCTCCCCATCTGTGCAAGGTTGTGTTGAGAAGCTGAGGCACTCTGAATTTGCAAAGGATTTATTGATGATGCGAGTTGTCAATAGATAACAGTGTTTATAACAGTCTACGGGCGGCACACGGGAGAGAGAAAGAGCTTTTTTCCAATCGGCAGTAAATGACCAAAAATACATTGTTTCGTCTCGTGATTCATAATATTCTGTGAATATTAACGCAGAAATTCTAATAACACTGCATCCAAGGCAGACACCCGCCCTTCGCTGATTGGTTACCCTACTTCCTATTTGCTTGCCTATGTACCGCTGTGGAAATGCCATTGACAGTAAATTTAGAATGGACTGCGCGTTAGCCTAGAATCCATGTAACCGTATAGGAAGAGGCAGCTCCTACGGTCTTATGTGCTATGGACGTTCCATTGAAACTTTTTTGACCCTCTTTAAGTCAATATTGAACAATGGCATTTTTCCCCCACGTGTTCGTTTTAAAACGCGCTGCATCGTCCAAATTGTTTTGTTTCGCTAATTTCACCATAAATCAAGATTTTAACAAAATAACTGGCCAATCAGGTGCCTTCTTTCATCGAGGTCTGCCGCGGCCAGGTTTGATGACCCCCACGTTGCCATAGCGACCCCACCCTCCCCTCTGTGCTGCTCCAGATCCACGCTGCTAATGGCGGAGACGGGAGAAGAGCGGCTGAAGGCAAAAGCAACTTTTAAGAAGAACCTGGACAATTAACATGCACACTTTCTCAAAGTTAGGGATGTTATGACTCGTGACAGTTATGAAGTTTGTAATTATGTCACGTCCGTCGTATTTGACTGTAAAAAAGTACTTTTTGCTCGTAGCAAGTTTTGCTCAATGGGATTTTCAGCCTTTCCCTGGATCTAACCCCACAACCAAAAAGTGACTCTGCGTTCTTCCTGCTTGTAAGAAACTATGAGTTAGGTGAGTAAAATAACAATCTTGGCTATTACTTTAGTGGGATATTCCTAAAACATTTGACATGTGAAAACGTAACCATACGTGTTAATTACTTCGATAAGCTATTTTCCTACAGAGGAAGTGTCACTGCAGGAACTACAGGCCAAAAGTGTGTTCTGTGTTCTATTTCAAGTGTTCTGTTTCAAATTAAAGTTGCTAAATATCATTAAACCGTGTGTAGGGAAGTAAATTGTTTAACACTTATGTAACACATGGTAAACTTAGTAAAATGTCCACACCACCATTGCAGTGTTTATTTATTGATATAGAAACTTGTACATGGATTACATTAAAACACTTGACTTTACTCCTACAGGAGAAAGCGTCTGGAGAGAGCAAGAGACCTGGAGATGGATGGGTTCTGAGGAGGATACAACAGGATGTGAGTTTACCACATGAACCTTTGTGCATAGATTACATAAGTTAAACTCTTAACCCCCACCTTAACTGACGGCATTTTCTCCAGTTCAGCTTCACACAAATCTAAAAGCTTGTCGACTGGAGAGCAACAGTGTAATGCCCAATTTGTGATCGTAACTTTTATTATTGGTTTTTCATTGTTTTTTTGTCATGTTTTTTGCCAGTTACCATGGCGGCGCGTAAACAGGCTGTGGCTTCTCTCTCTTGACAAGGCGACGTTTTTACCCTTTTCTGCGAACTGAATTTGCAGTTTTTGTGATTCACAAGATGTTTTTGTACATCTTTGCCATGTTTTTGTGGAGTTCAGTGGATTTTTTTTACAGCCATTTGCTAGCAATGTACAGAGGATGTGTTTTAAAAGTAAACACACAGTTAGCATCCGAGCTAAAGGCTTTTAAGCAGCATTTGAGACCTACAAATCCAGAGATATCATCTTCTTAAGCGGTGACAGGTCACCGAGGGGCCCCCGCACCTGCAGCGCAGTGGAGGCGTCACAAGAGGCGCTACAGGAAACAAAAAGGGGCGGCAAACGAGGAGGTATCCAAGCAAGACACACAGCTAAACCACACAGGCCTTCTATCCCTACTATTGTTCTGGCTAATGTACGTTCACTGGCCAATAACCAGATTATATTCGTCTGCTACGCTCCTCTCGGGAGATGGTGAAAGACAGTTGTGTTTTTATATTCACTGAGACTTGGCTCATGTAATATACCGGACAGTGGAATCCAGCTTAACGGGCTTTCCTGCTGCAGAGCGGACAGAGTGATCTCCGAGGGAGGTAAGACGCGCGGAGGTGGTCTCTGTGTCTACATCAATGACGCCTGGTGCTGTGACGTCGCCATGGTCTGCAGACACTGCTCACCCCTCGTGGTGTTTATGATCATTAAGTGTCGACCTTTCTACCTGCCCAGGGAATGTACTGTTGTACCGCTTGTGGCTATCTACATACCTCCAACATCAAAAACAGGAAAGAGGCACTGAATGAACTGTTTCAGAGTGTCAGTGATCAACAGACAGCCCACCCAGATGCCTTTCTCATCTTAGCTGGGGATTTTAACCACGCAGACCCAAAGAGCGTTTTCCCCAAAGTCTATCAACACATTGACTTTCCAACAATGGAAAACAACATCCTGGATCTGGTTTACACCACCAAAAAAGCGTACAAGGCAAACATTTGTAGAAAGAGGCGAGAATGGATTGGTGGACTTGGAGTTTGCAGAGCTTACAGAGAAAAGAGGCGTTGTTGACATTTAAAAAACATTTGTTCAGTTTGAATGTGAGTTATGGTCGATTATGGAGCCGAGGTATTTGTATGAATGAACCTTTTCAATTATTTGTTGTTGACCGTGAGTGAGGGAGATCTGGAGTGGCCATGTTGGAAGTTAATGGTCATTTCTTTGGTCTTGGATACATTTAGTAAATCCAGACAGTTCTCCCTACACCACCGTGAGAATGAGTCCAGTTCAGTTTGCAGTAATCCTTGTGTGTTTGTAGTGTCCATGACATCTCTGTCGTCTGAATACTTGATGAAGGTTATACCTGGGGTGGTGTTCCTGCAGTCACTTGTGTATAGAGTGAAGAGAAGTGGAGATAACTGAACCTTGAGGAGAACCAGTGGATATTGTCCGACAGCACTGAGTTGGCCGTTCACTCAGACCCTCTGATCCCTCCCCGTGAGGATGGAAAGGACCCAGAGTATGAGGTGGGGCTTGGCATTCATCTGGAGCAGCTTACGCCCCATGAGATGTGGCTGCACGGTGTTAAATGCACTTGAGAAATCCACAAAGACCCTGACATGGGACTTGGGGGACATGGGGCTTTTCCAGGTGGGTGATGACACCATGTACCAAAGTAAGCACAGCATCATCCACCCCTCTCCTTGGATGGTAGGCAAATTCCAGTGGGTCAGAGTGCATACCCACAGCAGCCTGCAACTGGGCCATGACAAGCCTTTCGAAGCTCTTCATGACCAGTGATGTCAAAGCCACAGGCCGATAGTCGTTGTTGGTGCTGGGGTTTCTTTGCCACTGGACAGATGATGGAGGACTTCCAGATGGAGGGGATGGAGTGCTCTGCCAGAGAACGGTTGAACAGGGAGCAGAAGACACCAGCCAGCTGACTGCAGATGTGACCCACAGATCTGATCCGGTCCAGGACCCTTGTTGGGTTTAATCTGCTTCAATGCACGCTCCACATCCGCAGGCAGCAGTTGCAGGTCCTCAGTGGACTGGGACATAGAGACAAGCTCTGCAGCGAGCGTCTCCCTCTCCTGGGTGTAATCACACTGATAATGCCTGCAATAAAAGATGTTAAAATCCTCTGCCATGCAGACACACACCTCAGTAGAAAGCCCAGATGAGGTGGATTTGGAGGGGAGCCCGGTCAGGATTTTAACGTCCTTCCAGGCCTCTCTGGCCTTTCCATTGTTAAAAAGTCTCTCCACCCTGTCTTTGTAAGTTCTCTTGGCAGTTTTAATTTCTTTGTTCAGTCTGTTTTGAATTAATTTACCTTCTAGTTTGTTTCCTGAATTAAATGCTATTTTCTTTCATTCAGGGTTGTTTTCAGGATTTAGTTATCCAGGGCTTATTGTTTGAAAATACTTTAATACTTTTGTTTTTTTATTGGAACCAGCATCTCTACGCAAAAGGTGATGTATGATGTTACAACATCTGTGGCCTCCTCTAAAGTGTTGCCCTCAATGAGCACCTTCCATTGTGTGCAGTCAAAACACCCCTGGAGAGTCATCTGCACTTCACTGTCCCACTGTTGGACCTGCTTCTTAACTACACCCTCCCTCTGCAGTTTAGTGCGGTATACTGGGACTAGGTGGATAACATTATGGTCTGCAGTACTGACTGGTGGTTTCTTATAAGCTCTGTACGCATCCTTGACGTTGCCATAGCAGAGGTCGATTGTTTTATCGCCCCTAGTGGCGCAGGTAATGTACTGGTGTTAAGTGGGGAGAGTTTTATTCAGTCTGCAATCATTAAAATCTCCGAGTACAAACACAGGAGAGTCGGGTGAAGCAATCTCTAGTCTCTGAACACAAAATGCAATGGTCTCTGATGCGCGCATCACATTGCCAGAAGGAGGGATGTACACTAGCAATAGCGCGAGCTGGCCAAACTCGTGGGGGAGATATTTGGGCCTGAAATTCAGAGTGAGTAGTTCCACATCAGCTGTACAACGTCCTCACGGTTGTACTGCAGTATTTCACTGCCACAATTTGCTTCAAACGCGAGCAGGCATCGCACAGTGAACCAGAGTAGAAGCAGCAAGGTAGCCCACTTCCTCATTGTGACAGCTCACAGATCCATCCATCCATCCATTTTCTTCCACTTGTCTCTGTTTCCGGGTCGTGGGGCAGCCATTGGACTGCCCAAATCACATTGCACCAGCCCCTATGGCTCCTCCTGCAGGTGGTGGGTCCACAGAAGGACGGCCTCATGGTTCTAACCGGGCCTGTTGGTCTCTCATATGGGGCTTCTGAACCGCTCTTTGTCTGGCACGTCACCTAGGACCTGTTTGCCATGGGAGACCCTACCAGGGGCTCGAAGCCCCCGACAACAGAGGTGCCAGGATCATTTGGGCGCTCAAACCCCTCCACCACGTTAAGGTGGGGTTCCAGGAGGGAGCTCACAGATCGACTTGCCAAATCGTTGCAACGTGAAATTAAGGTAGTGAGAGTCCAATCGCGTACAGATCAGTCTCTGATGATCAAGCGCACCTTAAGACACCAAATGTCATTCACAACCACACGATCAAACAGCAGGATTATCGTTTTTACACCAAGCAAACGGCCCGCACTCAAGACGCTCCACCGCCTGTCGCCATTACAGCGCCATTACAGAAACCTCTTCATCAAGTTTGCAGACGACACAACAGTGGTGGGTCTCATCAGCAACAGAGACGAGCCAAACTACAGGAGTGAGGTGAGCAGTCTGGCCATGTGGTGCACACAGAACAATCTCTCTCTAAATGTGGAGAAGACAAAAGAGATTGGTGTAGACTTTCAAAGAGCGCGGGTCCAGCATGCTCCTCTAACAATCAACGGTGCTGCAGTGGAGAGGGTGACCAGCACTAAGTTCCTGGGTGTACACATCACAGAGAACCTCTCCTGGACCACGCACACTACATCACTGGTCAAGAAAAGTAATCATTTTCTCTACTTTCTCTGCAAGTTAAGAAGAGCTAGAGTCCCAGCTCCGTTATGTGCAACTTCTACAGAGAGGCTCCTCCTGCCGAAGGAGCCTCCAGCGCATCGTGAGAGCAGCGGAGAAGATCTGTGGAGCCCCTCTCCCACCATTAAGGACATGTACTCCACCCGTCTCACCCACAAAGCCGTCAGAATCACCAGGGACCCTACGCACCCATCACACAGTCTCTCAAGGTAATGCCTTGAGACTCGTGAATCTATGGACCAGGTCCAGTCGACTTAAGAACACTTTCATACATAAGGCCATTGGGAAGCTGAACTCCCTGCCCTCCCTCCCACCTCTCTTCCCCCACAACCCGATCCACAATGAAGGATGAGAGAAATATAATTTCAAATCATTCACATGGTTTGAGAAATAAAAAATCTTGAATCTTGAATGTTTTCATCATGTTTTTGTCACTTTTAGGCATATGTTTTGTTGCTTTTTCGGCATGTTTTTGATGCTATATAAGTTGAGACCATTTACCATGTTTTTGATGCTTTTTGTTGCATTTTCAGCCCGGTTTTGTCACTTTTTTTGTCACAATTTTGTTGCGTTTTCATCCTCATTTTTGTCGCTATTTTTAAGCTTTTGGATTTGGGTAATGCAAAACTGGAGAAAATGTGCATGGTTAAAGCGGGAGTTAAGAGAAACTACATTTGCATGTTACCAATAAACTGCATCTCATGGGTTAAGGATTTTCTTTTTTTAATCTTCAGAGGGAGATTTGTCCTGCTTTGTATTTCTCAGTTCATATTGAGATTAATTATTAATTCACTTTACACATGTGCCTGTGCTGTCATTCATATTGGCGCAGGTTCTCCGTGTTTGGGGCCTTATTTAGTTTTACGTTTTTCATGGCTGCATATCACTTTAAGTATTTTGTTTTTAAATCTTTCTACAGGTCATGATTATCATACAGCTCTGATCTCCTTCGAACTCCTCCTGCAGAAAGTGGGGTTCCTCTCTCTACTCTTCAGCGGACAGCCTGGTCCCGATCCACTGACGAACCATCTCCTTCATCCTCCTGCTTGGCCTGATATCACAACATTCCGTCTTTATAATAAAGTTTTACAAACCATGTGTGTGCTATTTCTTTCTGCTGTTAGTGATTATGGGTACTGAAAATTAATGAATTTGATAAGATACTAAAGAGGTATATAACCTAAACTTTGTCAAACAGTTTAAGTAGTCTCAATAGTGTGCACTTTGTTTAATCAGTCTTGTATCTGCTGAAGCTTGTATCTTGGATGAGTATGTTCATCTGTTCCATAGGGCATCCAGACAGGAGCTGTGGACACAGACAACATTAACAGTAAAAGTAAACATGCCAAAGATTACACATGTAATTGTCCTTTCTAAGACTAATATTCATGGAAGTAGTGTTTGGATACAGCAAGGTTATGAAGGCCTGAGGTAGACGTTAAGATAACAAAACTATATATTAATATTGACAAACCCATAGACCAACAAAAATGAGATTATGTACATAACTCACTTTATTGTGTAATGTGTTTAACTATTATGTTTGTATTTATTTTCACTACATGACCTGAGCATTAGGCTATTAAATTTGAATGTGCGAAAGTCCATGTTCATTGTTTGGCTAAACCTTTGCACCTGCTGAAAGACGTTTTAACACTTAAATACTGATAATGACACATACATTAAAATAATAAAATGTGTGTTTATCAACTATTACAGAAAATCGACAGAAGTAAATTTGGGCGATAGCGTTAGCCACGTTATGCTAACATTATTTACTGCTTTTATCAGTTTACAAAAGTATTTAAAAAAGACAAGGACAATGAAAACGTAACCCAATATTGTAAACTGAAAAACAGTGTAGCTCTCACCAGCAGCAAAGCTCCGTTTGCCCGGAATGAGGGCAGGAAGCCTCCGTCTGACACCGAGGGAACGAGCCGGTGCGGGAGGGGCACGTCCGCTCAACAACCTTCCAAATATGGAAGCTGGCTCTACCAAATAAACAGTGCGCTGAACGCTATGGGGCGGCCATTGCTCCCGCAGTCCATTCTAAATATACTGTCAATGGCAAATGCAATTGTTGCCACAGTCACCAGACTCAATCTGTGGTACAGCGGAGAGTGAGTCAGGCAACTTCAGCTTCTCAATACAGCCTTGCATTAAACTATGTATGTTTCATGAGGGCCGTATTCTCTCTCGTATGACTAAAACATACGCAATGATCGGCCCTGATCTGGCACCAAGTCCAAAAAGGGTCGATGGGCAGCAAGCCAGGCAGGTTGGCAGAAAAGAGGTGATAATATTGTCAAAAATCAAATAAAAGTCTGTAACTAATCTGTAAATTTACTTTACAATGTGCCAGAGTTTCTCAGAAAGCCACAACATCCAAGGAAGTTCAAACAGGTTTAAACTTTCATCTTCTGTCGACTCAGGGTGTATTTAAAAGTGTTAGGTTCAGCCCGTAAGCTGGACAAAGGCGTTTACTGCAGTTTAATTGTTCCGAATCCCAATTTTTATTTAACACAAATTTTTGTGTTAAAAGCAGATCGAGGAAGGATTTTATTGCTGCCTTTTCCTGGAGACTCTTGCCGTGCAAACAGCCCCTTAAGCTTTCAGCCGTTCCGCCGGGGTTGGCACCTAGAGGTTTGTCATTCGAAACTTGCAATAACCCAGGCCCTCCCTCTTTTCTGCCATTTAGAGACTTTTATTTTGTAGATTTGTGTTTTATCTTTGTCTGAGACTGTTGTTGAGTAGCTGATGAAACACTGCTGCTTATCAATAGTTTATGGTGTCTATCTGTCACTGCAGGTGTTTTGAGTCCACATGAAGCTGCTCCCAGTCTGGTCCAAATTAAAGAGGAACCAAAGGAGATTCAAATCAAACAGGAGTCGATCCAAGCGTTTCCAGTCATTGTCTCTGTGAGGAGTGAGAAAGAAGAGTCTCTGCTTCATGAAACAGTTAAAGAGGACGACGGAGATGGAGACACTGACGACTCTGCAGACTGGATTCCTTCAGTTCAAAGTCCCACTCCACAAACACACACTGCACAGCTGCAGGAGCCGGATCATGGGAACAATTTGAGTGGAGATGGAGGTCCAGACAAACCACACAAATGCTCTCAGTGTGGGAAGAGGTTTTCATCTCGTTCCAATTTAAAGCAGCATGTACGGACTCACACAGAAAAGAAACCATTCAGGTGTTCGGTTTGTGGAATGAGTTTTTCACGAAATAGTCTACTTAAAACACACATGAGGACTCACACAGGAGAGAAACCATTCAGATGTTCTGTCTGTGCAATGCGTTTTTCTCAAATAATAACCTGAAAACACACATGAGGACTCACACAGGAGAGAAACCATTCAGATGTTCTGTCTGTGCAATGACTCTTTCACACATTGGTAACCTGAAAAATCACATGAGGACGCACACAGGAGAGAAACCATTCAGATGTTCTGTTTGTGCAATGAGTTTTTCACGAAATGATGAACTTAAATTACACATGAGGACTCACACAGGAGAAAGGCCTTTCAGGTGTACTTTTTGTGCAAAGAGTTTTTCACAAAATAATAACCTGAAAACACACATAAGGACTCACACAGGGAGAAACCATTCAGATGTTCTATCTGTGCAATCAATTTTTCACACGTTGGTAACCTGAAAAAACACATGATGACTCACACAGGAGAGAAACCATTCAGATGTCCTATTTGTGCAATGAGTTTTTCACGAAATTATGAACTTAAATCACACATGAGGACTCACACAGGAGAAAGGCCTTTCAGATGTTCTTTTTGTGCAAAGAGTTTTTCACAAAATAATAACCTGAAAACACACAGAGGACTCACACAGGAGAGAAGCCATTTAGATGTTCAGTTTGTGAAAAGAGTTTTCACAAATAGTGCCCTGAAAACACACATGAGGACTCACACAGGAGAGAAACCATTCATTTAGTTTATTGCTTTATTTGGTAGGGACAGTGGATGTTAATGAACAAGCCACGGCGGATTGTAACCTGGGGCAATTTCCATCCATCGTCCCTCATGCGCACTCTCAAACACACTGTCATACATCCTGGCCTTTTGTACATGTTTTTAGTGGAAGGGGAAACCGGAGTACCCAGAGGAAACCTACGCAGACACGGGGAGAACATGCAATCTATAAAAGTGGTTACAAAACTCAATTCTCTAACTACAGACCTATCTCAATACTACCTCAATTCTCAAAAATATTAGAAAAGCTCTATACAGCTCGACTAGACGCATTTATAGATAAATACAATATTTTAAATGACAGTCTACATGGTTTCGCAAAAGCCGATCTCCCCTCTCGCGTTAATGGAAAAAAGTATTCAATAGGTATTTTCATCGACCTTAAGAAGGCTTTCGACGCTATGGATCACAATATACTCCTGAACAAACTAAAAAAATATGGGATAAGAGGTATTGCTTTCAACTGGATTGAATCCTACTTAACAAACCGTAAACAGTATGTTCAAATGGGGCAGTGCAGACCATGTATGATACCCTAGTGTGTGGTGTCCCCCAGGGTCGGTGCTGGGACCTAAACTGTTTTGATTATATATCAATGATTTGTACTTGGTTTCCAAGAAGCTTAAAATGGTCCTTTTTGCAGATGATACAACAATCATACTCTCAGGTGCAGACTTACAGCAAATGGTGATCGAGATTACAGAAGAAATGGATACATTGAAAGATTGGTTCTGCGTAAACAAATTGTCTCTAAACATTACGAAAACCAAAGCAATGTTCTTTGGCAATCGTGTGATGGATGTACAATTACCAGTTAAAATTGGCCACGAAACTATTGAAAGAGTCTATGAACATACATTTCTTGGTGTAACACTCGATCATAAAATCAGCTGGAAACCTCACATCATAAAAATAAAACTAAAGTGGCAAAGATTTTAGCCCTAATGAATAATGTAAATATATCATTGACAACAAAGCTCTATATACTATATACTGTTCACTTATCCTCCCCATTTAACATATTGTGTAATGATCTTGGGAAATGCGTATAAAAGTAATCTTGACCCATTGTTTAAAGTTCAGAAAAAGGCAATAAGAATAATCCATGTAGCTGGATACCGTGAACATACACATTATTATTCTTTAAATCAAAAACAATGAAATTTGAGGACCTTACTGAATTTAAGATGTCTGGCGTGACTTTTTTTTTTTTTTTTTTTTTTTTTGTTTGGTCTTGTTTTATTATTTTTTATTTTATGGCGACGTGAAAACAGGAAGCGACCTCCCTCTGTCCTTGTGCAGATGAGTTTTTTGCCTCTTTCTGCGAACTGCATTTGTTGTTTCTGTGTTCGACATTGTTTTTCTGGATACTTTTGTATGTCTTTGCTGAGTTTTTGTGGAGGTTTGGTGGATTTGTTTACTTTGAGAGTCTAAAATGGTCCTGAAGAAAGCAGCTTTTTAAAGGTAAACAAAATGCTAGCTTATCAGCTAAACCCATTTGAGACCTACACATTTATTCTTGTGAGACACTGAAGAGGCACCAAGAGCCCCACAGCTGCAGCACAGTCAGGCATCACAAGAGGCGCTACAGGAAACAAAAAAGGGACGAACGAGAGATGGTGAAAGACTGTTGTGAAGCGGAGGGAGGAAGAGGAAGGAGGAGATGGAGCCTACCAGTGCAGGACACCACGCTCTGAAACAGGGACAAACCCAGGAGGATCAGAGGAGACGGCGGGCAGGCAGCCAGGTTTCTTCCGAGTGCTACAGTTTCCCCGACCTCCAAGGTCATGCGGGTCAGGTTGACACAAGGGCAGCGCGGCTCAGGACTAACACCTGAACACTATTTCGTTGTACAGTTGTACAATGAGAATAAAGCACTTACTTACTTAAGATAACTCAAATCATGTTCAAAGCCTCACAAAAGTCGCTTCCTGAAATATACAAAATATGTTCTGCAAACGTGAAGTCAAATACAACTTGAGAGGTAAAATGAGCTTCAATAAACAATACTCCAGAACAACTTTGAAAAGCGTGGTGTAGATATATGGCAAAATTTAGACGAATGCATCAACTCTGCAAAAACCTGGCACATTTCAAAAAGCTATACAAAGAGTCAATATTCCATAAATATGAACAAACATTGTGAGTCTTGTTGTACATTCTTTTGCTGTTGTTTCTTTATTTTGCTGTTTTTTTTTTTTTTTTTAATTACTGTTCTTTATTATTTGCTGTTACCTTGTCCTATGTTCCCTTGTTTATGATTTGTTAAATGTAAATGTTATTGTTTTTATTTTTGGGGTGGGCGCTCATAAGCCTTTGGATTCGGCCCACTCCTTTTGAGCAGAACACTGATCAAATGAAATAAATCAATAATATTTATTTTAATAATTGTTTTCTTTAAATCATATTTTATAAGTTGTTCAAATGTGTGTTGTCCACCCTGGTGGATATGCGGGGTTAGGCTGGCCATCGGGAGTGCCGGGAGTTTTCCCGATGGGCCATTGTAGTTTCAGATTAATTAAAATGTTCACTTTGTGTGTACACTAAAATTCCCATCACTGAGAAAATCCTCGAGTTTTCTTTTAGTAATAAATACATATTCAAACCTTTTATGTATCTATTTATAGCAGGAACCATGTGTTTCTATACACTTTCTAAACGGGAACATTTGCATTTTTTTCTCATTGTCTGACATGAAACCAGAATGATCTTTTATTTTGTTTAGTCCGAATGTTTTAAAAGTTTTTATTTGCTAAATGCCCAAAAATGAATGAGAGAATTTTTCTGCACTGTTTTATATAACTTTTTACAAAACCAAACGTTTACATACATTTCATTAACATTTGGTAGCCTTGCCTTTAAACTGTATAACTTTCGTAGCCTTCCGTAAGCTTCTCACAATAGTTGGGAGGAATTTTCGTCAATTCGTCTACACAGAACTGGTGTAAATGAGCCAAATTTGTAGGTCGCCTTACGTGCACATGCCTTTTCAGCTCTGCCCATACATTTTCAACTGGATTGAGGAATTTGGAGTTTTGATGACCACTTAAAAACATTGACTTTGTTATCCTTAAGCCACTGTGTAACCAGTATGGGTCATTGTCCATTTGGAAGACCCATCTGCGCATAGTGTTCTTCTTCATGATGTCATCTATTTTGTGAAGTGCACCAGTCCCGCAGCATGATGCTGCCACCCCATATTTCACAGTAGGGATGGTGTTCTCAGGCTTGCAAGATTCCTCCTTTGTCCTCCAAATGTGATGACATATTTTTTCGTCAGACCACAGGATATGTCTAAAAAATTCTCTTTATTAGTCTTTATCCTTTTTTATTTGCAAACTCCAAACTGGCTTTTTGATGTTTCTTTTGGAGTAAGGGCTTCTTCCTGGCAGAATTCCCTCTCAGCCCATGTCGTAGAGTACTTGTTTCACTCTGGATAATGACAAACTCTTACCAGGTTCAGCATCTTCACCTGGTCTTTTGCATTTGTTCTTGGGTTGATATTCTCATTTCAGACACAGCACGTTCATCTCATAGACCGTTAAAAAGAATAGACAACTCCTCCTCACTCCTCCCCGTTTACCTTAATGACCACGTTCGAGGGGGAATTCATGGCGGATTTACAGACTCCTCCTCCCCAACTCTGACGAAGCATGTTCCTAATAAGGGCATAAGGGCGGGATCTTCACTGTAGACTCGGCCCTTGCGTGAACGTGTAGCTCGCGCAGCTCCAATGCTAACAGTCCGACCTCCGTTAAGTAGGAGATTTTAAAAAAAAATATTTCAAAACCAGCCTGGTTTCTATTTTTGTGACTAACCCAGCGTTATGTCAGGAGGAATATGTAGCCATAGAAAGTGTTTAAAAAATTGAAACCAGGCATTAAAGTTGTTTTTAACGTGTCTAAAGTCCAATGCTTTTCAATGGGGGCCTAGCGATGATATGGAGGTACTACAGCAATGGCGGCCTCCAGTGTTGCGGTCATAAAGCAGAGCAGCTAGCGGCCATTGGTTCATCTCTGGGACACAAAACCCGCCTTCTTTCTGATCTTTATGATGGCTGATCATTTCCATCATTGTTTGAACCAATGAATGTGGCACCGTCAAGTGTTTTGAAATTACACCCAAGGATGAACCAGTAAGTAAGTGAGTCAGTAAGTAATTGCTTTATTTGTCATTGTACCAGCGTACAACAAAACAGTGTTCAGATGTTAGTCCTGAGCCGCTGCGACCGAGTCGCACTGCCACGGTGGGTCAACCTGACCAGCATGTTTTTTGGAGGTAGAGGAAATCATAGCACCCGGAGGAGACCTGGTTGTCTGCCTTCAGTCTCTTCTGATCCTCTGAAACGGTGCAGCGCCTCCTGGTTTTGACCCTGTTTCAGAGCGTGATGTCCTGCACTGGTCAGCTTAACCTCCTCCTGCACAGCTCCCTCCGATCCACAACAGTCTTTCACCATCTTCTCCTCGTTTGTCCCTTTTTTGTTTCCTTTAGCTCCTCTTGTGTTTCCTCCTCTGTGATGCAGGTGTGGGGGCTCTTGGTGCCTCAGAAGAAGTAAATGGGTTTTGCTGATAAGCTAGCTTTTTGTTTACTTTTAAAACGCTGCTTTCTTCAGGACCATTAGACTCTCCATAGCAAAGAAAAAAAATCCACTGAACCCCAGAAAAACACGGCAAAAACAAACAAAAGTATTCAGTAAAACAATGTGGAGCACAACAACCACAAATGCAGTTTGCAGAAAAAGGCAAAAAATGTAGCTGTACCAAGAGAGAGGAAGGTTGCCTCCTGTTTTCACATCGCCATGGTGAATCTACGCTTCCAAGGTCATGACATCGTCATCTGGGCGTTTCCCGAATTGTTTAAACTAAGGTATGGTAATCTTGACACGGTAGCACAGCGGTTAGCGCTTGTGCTTCACAGCTAGAAGGTCTCGGGTTAAATTCCCACCTGGATGGGGCCTTTCTGTGTGGAGTTTGCATGTTCTCCCCGTGTCTCCGTAGATTTCCTATGGATACTCTGGTTTCTCCTACCACTAAAAACATGCACAGTAGGCCAGGATGAATGATATGTGTGTGTGAATGCACGGTGGTCCGAGGGACTGTTGGCGCAGTCGCGACAGCTGTTCTGTCAGTCTCCCCCAGGGGAAACTGAACACGAATGAATGTACAATTGTCTATTGTAAAGCGCTTTGTGACTATGTCTGTGAAAGGCCCTATATACATAAAGTTCTTCTTCTGTATGTAAACGTCTGATTTTGCAAAAAGTAGCAAAAACATTTCTAAAAATGTTTGATGATGAGTATAGAACGTATCTCATTCATTTGACATTTAGCAAATATATATATATATTTTTTTATTCCAATTGACCTAAAAAAAAAGTTAATTCTGGTTTCATGTTACAGTGAGGAAAAACATGTAAATGTGTCTCTTGAATAAAGAGACACATTTACTCTTACATAAAGTGTATGTAAACGTATGGTTCCCACTGTACCACAAGACATAAAAGCCTCCTATGTCACGTGCTCTAAAACGTATGTGTAGTTGTTAAATCCACATAAAAATAAATAACAAAGAAATAGAAGATTGAAATACGGCACATATGTTTATCAAATCTTTTTTTTTATAGTCATTTGAGAAAGAATGAAAAGGATGTAAAGCGAGCACTAGAGGGCAGTGGTGAGTCAGGGCGGAAGTGAGCGCTGTGTTAGCGTTAGCTCTGAACAGAAGTGAGACACTCTTTTCCCCAAAGCTTCGCCTTAAAGCGGACAGAGCGCAGTGAAACATGGCAGAAGTGAAGCTGAAGGAGGAGCAGGAGCTGTGGGAGCCCGCAGAAGTGGAAAGCAGGTGAGTTTAGAGCCAAGACAGGACTCTCTCAGCTACAACCCTGCGCCCAGTGGACTGTCCACAACAACACGAGGCCTTTGTGCCTTTATCAGGGACTTTATCACACACGGACTCTACACAAACTGGGACCAGCTCCGTTTGAACTGCTGACAAACTGTTTTATTTCATCTCGATCTGTTTTTGAATGAATGAATGAGAAAGAATGTGTGTGCCTGTATGAGTGGTGGTTTGCGGGCCCAATGGCGCTGGGGTGCGGCTGTGGCTACAATAGTAGCAGCTTACCACCACGGAGTATAGAATGTTTGCCCGTGACGTCACTTTTCCGAAGTCAGACATGATGGCGATACTCACTGGCCTATCAAAACAAACAGTACCGCGAAGTTTGAAACAGCAACATTGTTAATTATTGTCGTGTTCTTGGCTGTCACAATACATCAGACAGTGAAACTACTTTGCAGTACTACCGTTTACCCAGAGTTGTGCAGAGAGCAGACAGAACGATTATCTAAATAAAGGAGACGATAGATTTATGTATTTATTATTTATTTATTTAAAGGGACAATGCATATTAATGAACATATAAATGTAAATATGCCATAGTTAGCCAATGGCTACTTTCCATCTGTAGTCCCTGGCAGATCAAGAAAATACAAAGACCAATATACAACATTAAAGACAAAAGATCATCACACAGATCATCCACACAATTAAACTTGAGACATAAAACATAAAGATAATTGTCCGTGGTCACGTGTCTGATTCCCCTTCAGCCAACCTTTAAGTTTAGTTTTAAATACTATGAATGTGGTACAGTCTCTAATATCTGCTGGGATGCTGTTCCATACCGTGGTCCCTTTCACTGATGGCACCTGTTGACTAAACGCTGTGCGTCTGTAAGGAACCACACAGTCGCCTCTGGTGGCGGCTCTGGTCACTCTACCACTTGTACTGGATATGAACTTAATGATTGCAAGCCTCAGTCAGAATTTGGACGGGAAAAATCTGGATAACATCCGAATTTGCGCAGCTCATTTTGTAGCCGGTATGTGGATTTCACATTTAATGAACAGGGATAAGCCTATGTGTAAAAAAGTGTATTTAACATTTTCAATTAGCAATGTTAATTCCAACATCTAGTTAAAGGTGGGAAATCTACAAAATATTACACACATTTCTAAGAGTGTAATGTCAACTTCGTATAAAGAGCATGATATCAAATATTGATGAGAAAATTGATTAACTTACGGGAGGCAAGATTGTGAGATCGCCACTAAACAAACTGCCATTCGCTTTCGTTTCATATGGAACTTCATCCAATTAACTTAAGTTTGTAACTAAAACATTTTTTTGTTTGCATTCAGTCTTTCGCTGCACAACTGGCCAACTGTGTGAGAAGTTTTGGGGTCCGATCTCGAGGGTTTATTGCGAAACCTTGCGTTTTTGTCCAAAATTGATAATCCGTCACGTTAATTAGCAAGAGCTGTATCTCCAGCATGGCGCCACATCCGGGTCTGAACCAGATTTGTGACCGTGAAAACACCCTATAGCGTGAATGAATGATGACGACAGTGTGCCGCTTTCAGAACTTGGTAACACAGGCTTGAAAAGTGTAAGAAGAGTGTAAGCCATTATTATTATTATTATTATTATTTTAAGTGTTACTCAAATCTTACCATATAAAGTAGGGCATATTAAAATCCTTTGTTCTTTTACAGAAGGATCAAAGAGGACCCAGACTGTGGAGGTAAGAGAAACATGTTTATTTTAGTCGTGTAACTCGATAAAATGTTTTTAATTGAGTATCACTAAATTATTCAATCTAGATTGATTGTTGTTAATCTGTATAGAAGTTACATAAGAAAATGTGCCTTTATACTACCCCTCCATCACAGAAAGAAGTTTTATTTGGGACATCGGCTCCAAATTCTGCCTTTTTTGAACTGTACAATCACAGGATGCTCTGATTGGCTGTTTCCTGTTCGTCCTCTGTATGTTCCTCCGGCTACGTGGGTCTGACCAAAATATTGTTCCTGCTGTGTTGTCCTTTTCTCTTGGTCTAAAAGCGCTAGTTTCCTATTCAGTCATGGTTCAGTCCTGATTTGTAACCGGTGTAGTCTACGTCCCGGTTTAGTCCTCAGACCTGCTGCAGACCACGGCTGTGCCTAAGTTTATCTAGTTATAGCTTTGCTTCGTTTAGTAGATAAAATTGGCACCACTTTCCCTGCCAGATGTAGGTATTTCATGATTGATCCATGGCTATGTCAGGCAACTGGAAACCACGCTAAAATGGCGCTGTCTGTTGTCATAGTAATCAGTGACTGTGAGGTCTTCGAGAATTAAGTAAATAGACGTATTGGTTACAAATAGCATTACTAGTTAGCTATATGTCAAACTTAACATTTAATCCATTCGTCACAACGTTCTGGATCTTTTCTTTTAGTAGGAAATTTGATGAGTGCATATGGCGGCTCGCATAAAACGCTGTGAGGTTCCTTTATTGCACTCGTGAATAGGGCAAAACTCTTCCATACACTGATTAAGCCCATGAGGACAGTCGCACTGCAATGGAGAATGAATGCGAACCTGGCATATCACCATGAATGCCATAATAGTCACTAATAGCCGGTTGTTCCACCATGATAGTATGGTTTTATTGGGCTTTGTTGACACAGTGGGTAGTTGTGAACTTTGACCGGAACATTACCACGCATGTGTACTGATTAGGGCTGCAACTATCGATTATTTTAGTAATCGATTAATCTATTGATTATTTACATCGATTAATCTGATAAGTATTTATTTATATTGAAACCTAAATTCCATGACTTTAGAGCAGATTATAAAAGGAGAAAAACATAGTTTTAAACAAAGGATTTTTCTGCTAGAAATAACATAATTTATTCTTTTCTTATCAGTTTGTCCAAAAAAAAGCAGCAGCATTTGACTCTCATAAAGTGACACCTGTCCTTATGTCCATGATGAGGAGAGAGAGCAGCTTCATAGTGTCTTTTATATCAGTACTTTTACTCTTATTGAAGTGAAGTAGGTCCTGACTGGAGACATAATCTTTAAATGTTCTGCTGAAGCTCAGGTGATTCATTTCTTTCCCAGGATCTCAACCAGAGAGGTTTCCTAAAAGAGGGAAAATATTTTAATTATTTTTGTCATAGTATTGCTATTTAACAGGGGATAATGTGTCAGTTTGCATGGTTCATAAATGTATTTGTTGTGAGCAATGAAGGAAAGTACAGGTGAAACAGTATGACTGAGTTTATTTTGCTTTTGAAATAGTGTGACCACCTCAAATGGTTTAAACAGAGACCAGTGGGACAATTTGGCAGATCTTTGAAGTACAGAGGAATTAGTTTTGTTTGTGTTTTTTTATAGATCAGGCCTTTTCATCCCACTAAAGAACGACACACACCTTTTCACTATTACAACTTATATAACACTGGGCTAGCAACAGATCGCAATATATTATAAAGCAGTTAGACGTAAAAAATAAATAAAATAAAATCACGAGCTAGGCTTTAATGAAAAAGTTGGACATTTTAAGCACCAGGAGGGACAGAGAACGACATGGTTCTGCAGTACAACCAAAAGAGGTGGTCACTATATTTAGATCTGTGGATTTATTTATCTTAATTTAAATCGTAGATGCAGCGTAAAGATATTTAGCGCAAAAACTTTGCAGCAAGGGAGAAGTAGACAGAGTAGGATGTTACGGTCTGCGTTTGGTAAGGAGGTAAGTTCGCCATCATACCTTACCTTATGTCACACTTTAAACAGTGGATGAATGTGTAGATCGTCTGTCCTGATGGTAAATCATCATTGAGAAGCTGTTAGCATTGTTGTAGCGCGATAGCGGGGAGAGCCGTGTCATTTCGTCTCGTTAGCCTCCGTCCTTTCTTCACCTCGTTGCTGAGTTTCTTCTTGTTTGAGTCGTGTTTTGATGATTTCGACGGCCTGGTTCTCCGCTCTGCTACCTGGTTCTGCCTGGCTATGAGTTTTAGCACAGCTAGCTCCACTCTGTTGTTTACTACCATAGACTGAGCTGTGCTCTTCAGAAGTGGTCGTGCGGAAACAAGCGCCACTTAAAGTTCCGGGCGCGTAAGCGGCCCCGTTTCACGCGGTTTTAATGAGATACAGTATATTAATTAAACAAATCATTGAAGCGGGAAAATAATATTCGAAGCATTTTACTAATCGAGTTAATCGATTTAATCGATTAATCGTTGCAGCCCTAGTACTGATAATGCTGATTTGGCTTATTGGGGGTAATCTTCCTGTGAAACACTTTGGTCCTCCTGGTGTTGTTGTAAAGTGCTTTTTATATATATATATATAATATATATATATATATATATATATATATATATATATATATATATATATATATATATATATATTATATATATATATATATATATATATATATATATATATATATATATATATATATATATATATATATCGCACACACACACACACAGGCCGTGGAATGATGACACGATAGCCCCACAATAAGCATCCAGCCTGTACTGAAAGCAGCAGCAGTCACGTCCTTGAAATAGAACATCTCGCCCTGTGAGTGTTCACTGTGCTTGGTGGGCAACGGTAGTCTGGAGAGCCCGTCAGCGTTCTGGTGCTGATCTGACTTTCTGTACTTGATCTCGTACTGATGAGCCGATAACAGTAGAGCCATTCGTTGCATGCGGCTGGCTGCCATTGAAGAGATGGATGTATGTGGACCAAATATGTAGGTTAGTGGCCTATGGTCCGTCAGCAACGTGAATTTCCTGCCAAAAGGTACTGGTGGAATTTCTTTATTCCAAATACTATAGACAGAGCTTCACGTTCAATCTGTGCATAGTTACTTTCTGCTTTGCTTAACGTTCTTGACGCAAAGGTGATGGGTCTCTCTTCTCCTGAAAGCATTATGTGAGACACAACTGCGCCAACCCCATAGCGCGAAGAATCACATGCCAGTTGGATCGGCAGTTTTGGGTCAAATGAGCAAGCGCCCCAGATTTGGTGAGGGCGAGCTTCACATCTTTGAACGCCTTCTCACATTTCTCAGTCCATAACCATTTTGTTGATTTGTTTAACAGTTCGTGCAGCGGTTTCAGTCTGTTTGCAAGGTTGGGGACGAATTTAGTGCAATAAGTCAGCAATCGATCGATCTCAACTGACTCACATTTGTCGGTGATGGAGCCTCCACAATGGCCCTGACTTTTGATGCCGCCTTGTGGAGTCCTGTGCTGTTAGTCACATGTCCCAAATATGGGCGGAAAAACTCACACTTGTCCTCCTCTACTTTCAAGCCGTAGTCCTCCAGTCGTTTGAGTGTCCCATCCAGATTTCTCAGATGGGTCTGTTCATCAGGTCCTGTGATGAGCAGATCGTCCAGGTAGCACTGAACTCCAGAGAGACCACTCAGAATCTGATCCATTGCTCTTTGGAACAGGGCTGAACGATTTTTACAAAAATAAAATCAATATTGCGTTTTTTTTTTCCAGTCAATATTGCGATTTAGATTTTATTGCGATTTTCCGCTAATAACATTTTGTTGCAATACAATTAAATATTTACAACTGACTTAATGTATTACTTACCCTTACGGCCTTTATAATCATAAGGAATATAATTCAATATTTATATATAATATCAATATTTTTTTTGGAAATAGTCCAAATACTTTCTTGCAATTTGCTCTTGTGTATTAGTCATTGGTTTATCCATCTCCATTGAAGTGCTAATTCCAATAGCCTTGTCCAGGGTCAAGTCAGCTTCCGTTAACAAGCGCTTTTGGATACCCTGGCTGCGTAGACCACATACTAGCCGGTCACATAATGCATCACTGAGTGAATATCCAAACTCGCAGTGCTCAGACAATTGCTTAAGTACAGCTATAAACTGTGAGACAGATTCACCCTTATCCTGGTTTCTTTTATGGAATCTGAACCTTTCAGCAATAATCAGTGGCTTCGGTGCATAGTGCCCGATATGAACATTTTCTGCTGATATCGATATCCGATATTTATTTTGACGTAAAAAATCAATAGAAATGCTCTTACAAATGTTGTAAAGTTTGCAAGTTATCGTTCCACCAGTATCGGTCAGTCCTGTCCTTTTTCATAGATGATCACTGCTAATTACCTGCCTATTCTTTTGTTAGCTGAGGTGCCGTCTCCTTGGACTGGCCGTGCCCCGTCAGCTTTCCCCGAAGGAGATTGGAGTAAAGTGACGGAACATTAAATCTGAGCCCACCATTCCGGTTCATGGAGGGATTTTCTTTCTTGACAAAAATTGTACTCCTCTTTCAAACCAACGTTCTTCTTTAGCTAAAATTTCAGCTGATAGGACCCAGCTCATTTCTGACCACATTTGCCAACTACTGGAGATCTGTCTTAGCACCACATACAGTGAGGAAAATAAGTATTTGAACACCCTGCTATTTTGCAAGTTCTCCCACTTAGAAATCATGGAGGGGTCTGAAATTGTCATCGTAGGTGCATGTCCACTGTGAGAGACATAATCTAAAAAAAAAATCCAGAAATCACAATGTATGATTTTTTTAACTATTTATTTGTATGATACAGCTGCAAATAAGTATTTGAACACCTGAGAAAATCAATGTTAATATTTGGTACAGTAGCCTTTGTTTGCAATTACAGAGGTCAAACGTTTCCTGTAGTTTTTCACCAGGTTTGCACACACTGCAGGAGGGATTTTGGCCCACTCCTCCACACAGATCTTCTCTAGATCAGTCAGGTTTCTGGGCTGTCGCTGAGAAACACGGAGTTTGAGCTCCCTCCAAAGATTCTCTATTGGGTTTAGGTCTGGAGACTGGCTAGGCCACGCCAGAACCTTGATATGCTTCTTACAGAGCCACTCCTGGGTTATCCTGGCTGTGTGCTTCGGGTCATTGTCATGTTGGAAGACCCAGCCTCGACCCATCTTCAATGCTCTAACTGAGGGAAGGAGGTTGTTCCCCAAAATCTCGCAATACATGGCCCCGTCATCCTCTCCTTAATACAGTGCAGTCGCCCTGTCCCATGTGCAGAAAAACACCCCCAAAGCATGATGCTACCACCCCCATGCTTCACAGTAGGGATGGTGTTCTTGGGATGGTTCTCATCATTCTTCTTCCTCCAAACACGTTTAGTGGAATTATGACACAAACGTTCCATTTTGGTCTCATCTGACCACATGACTTTCTCCCATGACTCCTCTGGATCATCCAAATGGTCATTGGCAACTTAAGACGGGCCTTGACATGTGCTGGTTTAAGCAGGGGAACCTTCCGTGCCATGCATGATTTCAAACCATGACGTCTTAGTGTATTACCAACAGTAACCTTGGAAACGGTGGTCCCAGCTCTTTTCAGGTCATTGACCAGCTCCCCCCGTGTAGTTCTGGGCTGATTTCTCACCTTTCTTAGGATCATTGAGACCCACGAGGTGAGATCTTGCATGGAGCCCCAGTCCGAGGGAGATTGACAGTCATGTTTAGCTTCTTCCATTTTCTAATGATTGCTCCAACAGTGGAGCTTTTTTCACCAAGCTGCTTGGCAATTTCCCCGTAGCCCTTTCCAACCTTGTGGAGGTGTACAATTTTGTCTCTAGTGTCTTTGGACAGCTCTTTGGTCTTGGCCATGTTAGTAGTTGGATTCTTACTGATTGTATGGGGTGGACAGGTGTCTTTATGCAGCTAATGACCTCAAACAGGTGCATCTAAATGTAGGATAATAAATGGAGTGGAGGTGGACATTTTAAAGGCAGACTAACAGGTCTTTGAGGGTCAGAATTCTAGCTGATAGACAGGTGTTCAAATACTTATTTGCAGCTGTATCATACAAATAAATAGTTAAAAAATCATACATTGTGATTTCTGGATTTTTTGTCTCTCACAGTGGACATGCACCTACGATGACAATTTCAGACCCCTTCATGATTTCTAAGTTGGAGAACTTGCAAAATAGCAGGGTGTTCAAATACTTATTTTCCTCACTGTATTTCCAGTTCAGGGGCAACTTCTACAGACAGATCCACGGCTGTGCGATGGGCTCTCCAGTTTCACCCATAGTGGCTAACCTCTACATGGAGGAAATGGAGAGGAAGGCCTTGGCCTCATACCCAGGAAACAAACCCAGCCACTGGCTCAGATATGTAGATGACACGTGGATCAAAATTAAAGAGAAGGAAGTGTCACCTTTTACAGATCACATCAATGCTGTGGACCCCAGCATTAAATTTACTCGGCAGGACGCAAAGGAGAAACAACTTGACTTTTTAGATTGTAAAGTTATCATAGGGGAAAACGGACAACTTCAGACAGAGGTTTACAGGAAGGCAACTCATACTGACCAGTATTTGATGTTTGACTCAAGCCATCAAACCAGCACAAACTAGGGGTCATCAGGACGCTCAGACATAGAGCTAAAGAGGTGCCTACCAGTGCAGAAGGAAAGACCAAAGAGGAGCAACATGTCCAGAGAGCCCTCTCAGACTGCGGCTATCCTAACTGGTCTTTCACTAAAGCACAAAGGGCAAGAAACTTCAGAGAATCTTTAGGCAGCACAGGATTCCAGTGTACCACAAACCGGTGAACACACTGAGACAGAAATTAGTTCATCCAAAGACAAAACTCCGAGCCACAAACAAAGCAATGTGGTTTATTCTAGTCGATGCAAAGAAGAAGAATGTAAAGAACATTATGTTGGAGAAACGAAACAAGTTTTACAGAAGAGACTTTATCAACACCGAAGAGAAAGCACAAGCGGCCCTCAGTCGGCTGTGCACCTCCACCTCAAAGCCTCCAACCACTCCTTTGAGGACGGGGAGGTCAAAATTTTAGCTAAAGAAAAACGTTGGTTTGAAAGAGGAGTAAAATAAAGCTATTTTTGTCAAGAAAGAAAATCCCTCCATGAACCAGAATGCTGGGCTCAAATTTAATCTTTCTTCACTTTACTCCAATCTCCTTCGGGGACAGCCGACAGGGTATGGCCAGTCCAAGGAGACGGTACCTCAGCTAACAAAAGAGCAATAGGCAGGTAATTAGCAGTGATCATCTATGAAAAGGACAGGACTGACCGATACTGGGGTTGAGCAGGTCGTTAGAGACGCTCTAATTCAAAGGTTGTTTACCCACAGGTGAGAGTAGCTGTGATTAGAAGGGAGGAGCTGGGCCAACTCCTCCTTGTGGTCTTTATCTAAGCTGCGACCTGAGCGGGACTTTAGTCCGCTGACGAAGGAGCGCCTGGATGAGAGGCGAAATGTTCGAAGACTTCAATTACGGAGTACAGATGATGACTCAAGTACCTTCATTGAAGATAAGTAGGTCTGAGTAAATATTTAGCCAAACACAAAATGACATTTCACTCCAACATTGCATTTGAACTTTTCAATATTTTTCTTATAAAAGGATTGTTTGTTCTATCATAGTGTGCGAGACAGTGAGTCCCAGACATAATAATTGAATTGTTTATTTTCCAACAGTGGAACAATAATTTGCAAACTTTACAACATGTGTAAGAGCCTTTCTATTATTTTTTAAAGTCAAAATAAATATCAGCAAATATCGGATATCAATATCAGCAGAAAATCTTCATATCAGACCATCCCTAATGCCAATTATGAGTTAATGTGCTATACTGTACTTTTTGTTTGTCCAATTCCATTTTATGGATTTTTATTTGTTGTATTTTTGAAACTGTGGACTATTAAGTTGTGAAAAGATGAAAAAAGACATTTAGTTATGGATATTAGTTAATTCTCTGCATTTTTATTGTAGACTATTTCTTTTATCCACTGAATTGTCTGAAATACTGAGTCTGATAACTGAAATAATCTCGATTTCTTTCATGATTTCAAATCTTTCTTTTTATCTTGAATTCAATTCACATCAAATAGAGACGGTCTCATGCAAGTTATTGGAGATTTAACCTTACCCTCCACAAGGCATCAGTTCAACACACCGTCTCCACTTTCACACTTTAATACACTAGGGATAGAAGTATGCAGAAAGGACTTCTGTGGAATTTGACTGTGTCCAGCTGCTCTTTTGCCTAGTGGCTTTTCCCTAGTATTGAGGCAATAAAGTTCACTGGCCATAGAAAGGATTTCAACTATAGACCTCTTGAAAAGTGCCCCTGCGGCGAGAGTGAGGCCTGGGTAGGCTTGAGGCTGAGGCAAGACTGGGCCACCACCAGAGCTAACCGGGGTAAGAGGCCGGGGTGTGAGGACGAGCAGGGGCGCTAGGGGAGCGAATTGCGGCTTTAATTTATGATTGTTTTTTTGCTAGGTATTTTTTTTTTTTTTTTTTAACATACACAGGGCTTACAAACATGAAATATAAGAGAAACAAATTGGGGTCATAAATGCCCCAAGGGACCATGAGTGTAAAATTTCATAGAGGAGAACACGAGGGTTAAAGACTTATTTGGAGATCAAATGTTTTATGGTGTCTGTCTGTCCCTGCAGGTGTTGAGAGTCCACATGACGCTGCTCCCAGTCCGGTCCAGATTAAAGAGGAACCAAAGGAGATTCAAATCAAAGACAAGTCGATCCAAGTATTCCCAGTCATTGTCTCTGTGAAGAGCGAGAAAGAAGAATCTCTGCTTCATGAAACGGTGAAAGAGGAGAACAGAGAGGATGGAGACGGAGGAGAAGCAGAGAATTCCTCTGACACTGACGACTCTGCAGACTGGACTCCTTCAGCTGAAAGTCCCACTCCACAAACACAGACTGAACAGCTGCAGGAGCTGGCTCATGGGCATGATGTGAGTGAAGATGAAAGTCCAGACAAACCGCACAAATGTTCTCACTGTGGGAAAAGGTTTCTGACTCGTTCCGATTTAAAGAAGCATGTACGGACTCACACAGGAGAGAAACCATTCAGGTGTTCTGTTTGTGGAAAGAGTTTTTCACAAAATCACCTGAAAACACACATGAGGACTCACACAGGAGAGAAACCATTCAGATGTTCTGTCTGTGCAATGAGTTTTTCACTAAATAATCACCTGAAAACACATATGAGGACTCACACAGGAGAGAAGCCTTTAGATGTTCAGTTTGTGAAAAGAGTTTTTCACAAATTAATAACCTGAAAAAACACATGAGGACTCACACAGGAGAGAAGCCATTTAGATGTTCAGTTTGTGAAAAGAGTTTTTCACAAAATAATCACCTGAAAACACACATAAGGACTCACACAGGAGAGGAACCAGTCAGATGTTCTGTTTGTGCAATAACTTTTTCTAACATTCGTAAACTCAAAAAACACATGAGGACTCACACAGGAGAGAAACCATTCAGATGTTCTGTTTGTGCAATGAGTTTTAGACAAAATTATGAACTTAAATCACACATGAGGACTCACACAGGAGAAAGACCTTTCAGGTGTCCTTTTTGTGCAAAGAGTTTTTCACAAAATAATAACCTGAAAGCACACATGAGGACTCACACAGGAGAAAAGCATTTAGATGTTCTGTCTGTGCAATGAGTTTTTCACAAATTAGTAACCTGAAAAAACACGTGAGGACTCACACAGGAGAGAAGCCATTTAGATGTTCAGTTTGTGAAAAGAGTTTTTCACAAAATTGTTCCCTGAAAACACACATGAGGACTCACACAGGAGGAAAAATGTTTGGTGACAACTGAGTCATACTGTATTATCAGCTTCAAAAAGGTTGTTATTCTTTCTTGGTTAAATGTTGGATTTTGTTCAAAATATGTAAACACAATGTTAAATATAGTTTTATAGTGTTTGTAATATTTCTTTTAATCATCGTTTTCTTTAAATCATATTTTATAAGTTGTTCAAATGTGTGTTGTCCACCCTGGTGGATATGCGGGGTAAGGCTGGCCATCGGGAGTGCCGGGAGTTTTCCCGAAGGGGCCATCGTAGTTTCAGATTCATCAAAAATGTTCACTTTGTGCGTACACTAAAATTCCCATCACTGAGAATATCCTGGAGTTTTTCTGTTAGTAATAAATACATATTGAACCCTTTTATATATCTATTTACAGCAGGAACCATATGTTTCTATACACTTCTAGACAGGAACATTTGCATTTTTTGTCACTGTTTGACATGAAACCAGAATTATCTTTTATTTTGGAAAGTGGATTGAGGAATTTGGAATTTTGATGACCACTTAAAAACACTGACTTTGTTATCCTTAAGCCACTTTGTAACCAATATGGGTCATTGTCCATTTGGAAGACCCATCTGTAGTAAAACAAAGTGTTCTTTCTTCATGATGTCATCTATTTTGTGAAGTGCACCAGTCCCTCTCTCCGACAGCAAAACAACCCCACAGCATGATGCCACCCCATATTTCACAGTAGGGATGGTGTTCTCAGGCTTGCAAGATTCCTCCTTTGTCCTCCAAATGTGATGACATATTTTTTCGTCAGACCACATGATATGTCTCAAAAATGGTCTTTATCCTTATTTTATTTGCAAACTCCAAACTGGCTTTGTGATGTTTCTTTTGGAGTAAGGGCTTCTTCCTGGCAGAGTAGGGGTGGGCGATATGACAAAAATAGAATATCACGATTTTCGAATTATAAACTCCCGATTTCAATTTTATCACAATGTTTTTATAGTATCTAAAATAACTTAAATTACACACTGAAGAAGAAAACGATTGAATGAATATGAAATGTATTCAACTTTGTGATAATCAACACAGCATTAATAGACTTAGAACTACAGAAAACTATATATATTAAAAAACACAATAAACTCCATACAAAGTAAAATAGTGACACTAAGTTTGGTAAAGGCTTGGTGTTAATGACTGTTGCTCTTTGGCATCTTCTCTGAGAAGTCTCTCTCATGATGTCAAGCTATGTGATGTGACGCTCTATCACTGTTTGTCCCTTTCACAATAAGAGTTACTAAAGCGTTAACTTACTATGTCTTTTATTGTGTAAAAGGCTAACCGGAAACCGATAGTTACCATAAGTTATTACTTGACCAGGTAATTCACTAAAGTTGGACAAGTCTTATATTTTCAAAGACATGGACAAACAGCGTATTTATGAACACGGTCCAGGATTTAAATTAAACAAATGAGAAGGATGCGGCGCCTGACAAACTGTAAGGACGACGGACACACTCACTTCTTCACACATGTGTCGCCAGGTAAATAAACACACGCTGCGATCTACGCAGAGCAACTTCCATGTTAACCCTATGTAGACGCGCTTGAAATGTAAGCAATGCCGTCCGTGCATATGAAGCGTAGCAAATGCGAGCAGATGAGGATAAACGTGCGTGTATGTAAACGTCTGATTTTGGAAAAAGTAGCAAAAACATTTCTAAAAATGGTTGAGTCTAGATTGTATCTCATTCTTTTGACATTTAGCAAATAGAAACTTTTTTTTAAATTCCAATTGACCTAAAAAAAAAAAAAATTTATTCTGGTTTCATGTCACAGTGAGGAAAAAACGTTAAATGTGTCTCTGTACTCTCCCACAAGACATAAAAGCCTCCTATGTCATGTAAATCCACATAAAAATAAATAACAAAGAGATAGAAGATTGATATGTTCAACAATTCCATTTTTGTAGTCATTAGAGAAAGAATGAAAAGGATGTAAAGCGAGCACTAGAGGGCAGTGGTGAGTCAGACCGGAAGTGAGCACTGTGTTGTGCTGCTGTGTTAGCGTTAGCTCTGAAAAGAAGTGAGACACTCTTTCCCCCAAAGCTTCGCCTTAAAGCGGACAGAGCGCAGTGAAACATGGCAGAAGTGAAGCTGAAGGAGGAGCAGGAGCTGTGGAAGCTCGCGGAGGTGGAAAACAGGTGAGTTTAACCACAGTGGATGTCAACAAGACGAGGCCAGCCGCGAATCAGAGGCCTATTTACCATCAGCTCCTCTAATAATGTGAATAATAATCAAGGGGAAGTTGAAATGATCTCTAAAAGGCATGAGTTTGCAGATCATATTCATGTGAAAAAAAAGGCAAGAGGATAAGTTTTGGCACCCTGCCTCGTAGACCTTTAATATGGCGAGTATCGCAGTTTTAAACGTTTTTCGTAGATAACTAAAGTATTTCTGGGCTGTCTATCACGCACTGCTCATGGACATTTTAGAGATTTTGACCAGGCTTTACAGCGTGTAGTAACGACCCACTTTCCCTTTATTGTCGCAAAACAACCTTGCACATTTAAGATATTCAAAGTTCGCCAATTCCCACAGATTTCGTAAAAAGCCTTGAAGTCAAAGTGCAATGAGGCTTAAATGTGTGCCGTCATTCGCATTAATGCCAGTATTAATTAATTTTGTCTTTTCAAAGAATATGTAATGTTTTTTTCTTATCATTTATTTCTCATAAACTTAGCAAACAGTAGTGGGTCAAATGCGTATTATAATTAAACATGTACAGTATATATAAACAGGGCTGGACTGGAAGAAAACGATTGACCCGGGACTTTTAAGTCAAGACCGGCCCTTTTCAAAATCAGTCATATTTAATGCAATAGTCGAGGCCAGTAGCAATACAATAAGCCCTTGAACTAAGAGCCTCAGAGCACTCATGGCTTTAATCTTGGCATTAACAACTTGTTGGAACATTTGTAAAATGACTAAATAAGCTTAAAATGTGTGTTCTGTTAAAGAGGTTCCTCTCGCAACTGTGACACAAACTAAAACCAACCAAATGATCGCACTGTAGATTTAGGTAATGAAATGGTACAACTCTTCACGGAGTTGGGGAGCTGTTGAGTGAGGATAGAAGATTGTAAATCCTTTCAATGGAAGCCAGAAGCTATTTCCAAACTGCGTCACTGACGACGAGGGGCAGGAGGGCGAGTCACTTGACATCTCCCAACATGCACTTCTTTATGTACATTTGTCTAAAATGTATAGAATAGATGCCTGAGGTTCTGTGGGTCCTGGAGAGTGTTACAATAAACTCTTTTCACTTATATTGGCAAATATGATGTGAGGGGCATGAGTAATGTTATATCCGAGAGAGAGGCCCATTGCTCATTATATACGAGATTATCTAGAATAACTAACCATAACTCAAGAAAGCGCCAACAGAGGGGGATGGATGAGTTGTGTAACTGCACCCAATTAATTATCTGAACATCAATGGAACTTGCAGTTTTTATTGTGGGCCGGTGTGGGGCATTACAGGCCTGTTAACTCATCTGGTCTGACCGGCCCAAAAGTACATCAGCCCACCGGGGAAACTCCCGGTGCTCCCGATAGCCATCCAGCACTGTACAGAAAGTGAATGTCAACCCGATTTATTCTAATGTAAATGATGTGTGAACAACTTTTTGAAGGCCCCCCTGCAGTGTCTCTGAGGCCTTTCACTTTAGGGAATGACTGCGCTCGGCCAATGCATTGATATTTAGGGCCGTCAACATTATATTGTATTTCCTCTTAAACTTGGGGAGAGTCAACAATGTGTTCAATTTAGCAACTTTCCACGCAGTAGCTTTTGGGTGAGAAAACAATCCCGTTTATAGATTTCTTGCTAGATTATAATTATGCCTCATGCCCACCAACTGTGTGAATAATCTAATCCAATTTCACTGGAGAAAACTGCCAAAATTGAGTCTGACAAAATTGCCAGTTTTAATGTTTTGTTTCATATTAAAATTGACAATCCAAAAAATAAATGTCCATCAGGAGCTGTGTGATGATCAAAGTTATGGTCAACGAGCAAAAAGAACAAACCTGTCCCGTTCACAACAAAGGATTTTTAAAGTTTACAGCTGGAGTGCATTGGATCTTGTTTGTTCCTTTTGCTTTTATTATTATTAATTTTAGTTCTTCTACAGTGATATTGGATAAGATTATGCACAGGGTCAATGGGCATGATGAGGAATTACAGTCCAGTGGAAAACCTTAAAAGGGATTATTATAATCCCGTCTCAAATGTAAAATAATTATGTTTCATTTCAAGGTAAAATTGATTAAAACAGTTTTGTTCTTTTTACAGAAAGATCAAAGAGGAACCAGACAGTGGAGGTAAGAAAAGCCCAGCAACAGGACATGCCACATGCACTGTACATCCCCATGTGACAGAAACTAACAGGGATGCTGAAAGATCGCAGTACTTCAAAAAACTTGCAAAATCAGGTGCTCTTCAGCCTTAGTGGGCATAAAATCTGTGCAAACTTACAAGCTGAGGCTCTCTGAATTTGCAAAGGATTTATTGATGACGCGAGTTGTCAATAGATAACAGTGTTTATAACAGTCTACGGGCGGCACACGGGAGAGAGAAAGAGCTTTTTTACAATCAGCAGAAAATTACCAAAAATACATTAACGATAGTGAGTTTAGTCTCGTGATTCATAATCCTGTGCAAATATTAACGCAGAAACTCTAATAACACCTGCCCTTCGCTGATTGGTTTACTCTACTCTCTGTTTGCTTGCGTATGTACCGCTGTGGAAATGCAGTTGCCACGGTCACCAGACTCAAACTGTGGTACAGCGGAGAGTGAGTCAGGCAACTTTAGCTTCTCAATACAGCCTTGCATTAAACTATGTATGTTTCATGAGGGCCGTATTCTCTCTCGTATGACTAAAACATACGCAATGATCGGCCCTGATCTGGCACCAAGTCCAAAAAGGGTCGATGGGCAGCAAGCCAGGCAGGTTGGCAGAAAAGAGGTGATAATATTGTCAAAAATCAAATAAAAGTCTGTAACTAATCTGTAAATGTACTTTACAATGTGCCAGAGTTTTCTCAGAAAGCCACAACATCCAAGGAAGTTCAAACAGGTTTAAACTTTCATCTTCTGTCGACTCAGGGTGTATTTAAAAGTGTTCGGTTCAGCACCGTAAGCTGGACAAAGGCGTTTACTGCAGTTTAATTGTTCCGAATCCCAAATTTTTATTTAACACACATTTTTGTGTTAAAAGCAGATCGAGGGAGGATTTTTTTGCTGCTTTTTCCTGGAGACTTGCCGTGCAAACAGCCCCTTAAGCTTTCAGCCGTTCCGGCCGGGGTTGGCACCTAGAGGTTTGTCAGTCGAAACCTGCAATAACCCAGGCCCTCCCTCTTTTCTGCCATTTAGAGACTGTTATTTTGTAGGTTTGTGTTTTATCTTTGTCTGAGACTGTTGAGTAGTTGATGAAACACTGCTGCTTATCAATAGTTTATGGTGTCTATCTGTCACTGCAGGTGTTTTGAGTCCACATGAAGCTGCTCCCAGTCTGGTCCAAATGAAAGAGGAACCAAAGGAGATTCAAATCAAACAGGAGTCGATCCAAGCGTTTCCAGTCATTGTCTCTGTGAGGAGAGAGAAAGAAGAGTCTCTGCTTCATGAAACAGTGAAAGAGGACGACGGAGATGGAGACACTGATGACTCTAGTGACTGGACTTCAGCTGAAAGTCCCACTCCACAAACACACACTGCACAGCTGCAGGAGCCAGACCATGGGAACAATGTGAGTGGAGATGGAGGTCCAGACAGACCACACAAATGCTCTCAGTGTGGGAAGAGGTTTTCAACTCGTTCCAGTTTAAGGAAGCATGTACGGACTCACACAGGAGTTAGACCATTCAGGTGTTCCCATTGTGCAATGAGGTTTTCACGAGATAATGACCTGAAAAGACACATTTTGACTCACACAGGAGAGAAACCATTCATGTGTTCTCTTTGTGCAAAGAGTTATTCACGAAATAGTCACTTGAAAAGACACACATTGACGCACACAAGGGCGAAACCATTTAGGTGCTTAGATTGTGCAAAGGGTTTTCCCTCAAGAGTGACCTAAAAAGACACATGAAGTTTCACACAGGAGAGAAACCATTTAGGTGTTCTGTTTGTGGGATGAGTTTTTCACGAAATGGTGATCTTAAATCACACATGAGGACTCACACAGGAGAGAAACCATTCAGGTGTTCTTTTTGCGCATTGAGTTTTTCACGAAACAGTCATCTTAAAAGGCACATGTTCACTCACACAGGAGAGAAGCCATTCACGTGCTCAGATTGTGCAAAAGGGTTTGCCCTTATGAGTGGTCTAAAAAGACACATGAAAACTCACACAGGACTGAGACTATTCAGGTGTTCTCATTGTGCAATGGGTTTTTCACGAAATCATGACTTGAAAAGGCACATGTGCACCCACACAGGAGAGAAGCCATTCAGGTGTACTGTTTGCACAATGAGTTTTTCACGAAATAGTCACCTGAAAAGGCATATGAAGATTCACACAGGAGTGAAACCATTCAAACAATTAGTTTGTTCGAAGTTAATCCAAGTCTGATGTTTAGGTCTCCAAGCTTTTATTTCTTTTTCGTTTTGTTTATTTGGTCAGGACAGTGGAACTCATGCATGTAAACAGGTTCAGGTTACAAACTCCAAAATATCAATCCTCCTTGCAATAACATGTGATGAGCCCAGACACAGGCCGCTCGGAGGCCAGAAAGCACAATGACGTAGCAGCGCATCACGGAAAAACTCCCCAGCCGTGTGCTGCCTGAACTGTATATAGATGATCCAACGCTCACAACAAAAGTCAAGCCCGAATCCTGCGAGGACGATTGTGGTTTGGAGTCCTTTATTGACCATTATCAGACCTTTTGTCTGGAAAAGGTTCATACTGCCTTGTTAAACTATTAAAGATGGTTATTTTGATAAGACAGAAGGTTTGTTTATCTGCTTTACTAGTTAGCTCATGGTTTGAATATGTGGTGCTCTATATTTCCACAAAAATAATACAAAATTGTGTATTTTTTGGTATAAATGTGTTAAAATACAATAGAATTTGTTATTCCTCATCATATTACTCAAGTATTTCAAATTCACTCTGTATCCATACTTTATTTTAAATAACATGCGTCTGTCCCTTAGTGTTGCTGTTATTACCATCACATGCACTGTTTCTAGAGCTATGAAGTTTTTTCAAAATTTGAATCCCTCATTGCCCATGTCAGTTTGTGCTGTCACTCCAGCACATGCTGGGACAGACAGACTTTTTCACAAATGACAAAAATCAGTATGTCTTTTTCTACTTCGTACCTTCAAGCCACATAAAAAATATTGTGCGCCATTAATAAAACCACTTCTAGTTCATGAATAGTTTAAAAAAAAATGTGCGTAGAAACTTTATATTCCTTTAAAACGCTATACACCACTATGTAGCTATTAGATGGTTAAAGCTAGCTCCACTGGTTCAGAACAGTGAGCTACAAACTGTGAAATGTCATTACCATCTCATCATGAAGTGTGCTGGTAATGACAGGGTATGAGTGGTAATGACAAATCATCAGTTTTCATTCATAGAATTGGGTTTAGTCAATTATATTTCTGTATACAAGTAGTAATTTTTATTTTGTTCATTTCATAAGTTACTGGCCTCAGTCAAGCGGCTCTGCAATAGTTAAAACCTTGCACTGGATTGGTGTAAACCGGTTCTACTGGTCAATGAGAGACGACATAATATGGTTTACCTCAGAAAATAGCCTGTGTCTTTAGTTTCGGAGCTGGAGCCGGTCACCCAAATGCACATGATCCCACAGCGTGGAAAAGAATAGGCCTGCTTTTGGACCATGGGCTTAGGCAAATATTTTGATTAATACAAAATCTTTGTTTTTTTTACTTTTTACAGTTACTGTTTACAGTATAAGTGTCGAATATTTACTACTTTTCTCATGAATTGTTCTCATATTTAATGAATTTTACCTTGTCAGACGCAAAAACTCGGGTCTGGGAGGAGTTCGGAGAAGCCATGGAGGAGGACTATCGGTCGGCCTCGAAGAGGTTCTGGCAAACCATCCGGCGCCTCAGGAGGGGGAAGCAGTGCTTCACCAACACTGTTTACAGTGCGGGCGGGGAGCTGTTGACCTCGACTGGGGATGTGGTCGGGCGGTGGAAGGAGTACTTCGAGGATCTCCTCAATCCCACTGTCACGTCTTCCGATGAGGAAGCAGAGGCTGGGGACTCGGAGGGGGGTTCGTCCATCACCCAGGCTGAAGTCACAGAGGTGGTTAGAAAGCTCCTCGGTGGCAAGGCCCCGGTGGTGGATGAGATTCGTCCTGAGTACCTTAAGTCTCTGGATGTTGTAGGACTGTCTTGGTTGACACGTCTCTGCAGCATCGCGTGGCGGTCGGAGACAGTGCCCCTGGATTGGCAGACCGGGGTGGTGGTCCCTCTTTTTAAGAAGGGGGATCGGAGGGTGGGCTCCAATTACAGAGGGATCACACTCCTCAGCCTCCCCGGTAAGGTCTACTCCAGGGTGCTGGAGAGGAGGATCTGGTTGCGGTTTTCGTCCTGGTCGCGACACACTGGACCAGCTCTATACCCTACATCGGGTGCTCGAGGGTTCGTGGGAGTTCGCCCAACCAGTCCACATGTGCTTTGTGGATCTGGAGAAAGCGTTCGACCGTGTCCCTCGTGGTGCCCTGTGGGGGTGCTCTGGGAGTATGGGGTCCGGGGCCCTCTGCTAAGGGCTGTCCGTTCCCTGTATGACCGTAGCAGGAGCTTGGTTTGCATTGCCGGCAGTAAGTCAGACCTGTTCCCGGTGCGTGTTGGTCTCCGCCAGGGCTGCCCTTTGTCACCGGTTCTGTTCATTACCTTTTATGGACAGACTTTCTAGGCGCAGCCAGGGGCCGGAGGGTGTCCGGTTTGGGAACCTCAGGATCTCGTCTCTGCTGTTTGCAGACGATGTTGTTCTGTGAGCTTCATCAAATCAGGACCTTCAGCGCGCACTGGGGCGGTTTGCAGCCGAGTGTGAAGCAGCCAGGATGAGGATCAGCACCTCCAAATCCGACGCCATGGTTCTCCACCGGAAAAAGGTGGTTTCCCCTCCTCAGGTCGGTGGAGAGTCCTTGCCTCAAGTGGAGGAGTTCAAGTATCTCGGGGTCGTGTTCACGAGTGAGGGACGGATGCCTCTGTGACCCGGCCCCGGATACAATACAAAATGCAATGCATTTTTTATGCATAAAGTTAACTCCTTTTTAAATGTATTTATCAATGTTGTTCAGAAAACATTTAACATAACATCTGTATAGATACGTTTTTTTTTTCATCTTTTGCTTATGTCATTACCAACACATGACCCATTTCCGTTGTCTTTTAAAACATTTTATTTACATTATGATTTGTTACTTAGGAGTTTTTTATTAATCTACAAAAAACATATCCTGACTAAAATACAGTAATTTTTAGATATTCCCTGATGTCATTTTGCAATTAATTCAAATTATTACTTTCAGATGGGTAAAATTAAAATGACAAAAAACAAATATTGATATATTTAACATCCAGTACAGAACCTGAAAAATAGATATATCAGCAACAAATAAATTATTGGTTGCTTATAATATTAATTTGTCTTTGTGATGGTAGCCTAATGACATTTTTCTGGACTTTACTTTCTGATTTTAAAAAAACAACCTTATATTGATGTGTGTGGACATGTTTAGATTCTGACTCACAGAAAGAGGACAATTCAAGGTAGTAAAAGGTAGTCAAAGTATGATAAGGTTTTGTAACATTTCATTTTTATTTTTGAGAAAAAAGGAAAGTTGAAAGTGACCGATATCAAACAAACACCCATATGTGCAGCGACGGTGCGTCGCTCCACTCTTTAAGCTCTATAAGTAATTTTTTCCCCCCTGACTGGGCTCCCACTGGGAAAAAACATACAGTAAATCTGCGCCTATGAGTCAACAGACCATGGGCCGGACCTTCCAAAGAAAAGCATCAGTAATGATCTCTGATTTGTGTAATGACAGAAAGTCATCGTGAGAGCCAGAGGTTCCATGATTGAGGGCTGGTTTTGGCCCCCGGGCCTGACGTTGCCTACCCATGCTCTAACATAAAACTCCACCCTACAGCTAATACATAATGTTCAACCCTTTTATTGTTTCTATTGAAAGCAGTGTCCCACATAAAACCCTCTTATAACGTATGTGACAAATGTGTTGCCGTATTAACCTTAACCGAGCGCATTTTCTCCAGTTCAGCTTTACAGTCTATAGGCCAGAGTAACGCTTCATTTCAAAGTTAAGACCTACAGCACTGAACGTGACTTTTTTTACCGTTGCGGTTTTGTTACTTTTTTAAGCGTTTTTGTTGCTTTTTCATTGCATCCTTTTAGTCATGTTTTTGTCACTTTTGTATTGAGTTATTGTTGCTTTTCTGGCACGTTCTTGCTGCTCTTTGTTGCATTATCATCCCCGTTTTTGTCTCTATTGTCACTTAATTTTTCAAGAAGCTTTTAGATTTGAGTAAAGCCAAACTGGAGAAAATGGGCTCAGTTCAGGTGGAAGTTAAGAGTTTAATGTATAAATCTTAAGTTCGCATCAAATAACACTTTCTGATACCTTTCGGTATGAAAAGCGCTTTATAAATAAAGTTTGATTTGATTTGAAATAAATTAATATGAAATGAATTTTGATTAGAGGTCGAAACGTGCTGTAGAAGTTAAAAGAAAGTAATTTGTGGAAAAAATAAATAGAGTAGGTTGTGATCCTGAGCACCAGGGGGCAGTAGTGAGTCAAACCGGAAGTGAGCGCTGTGTTTTGCTGCTGTGTTAGCGTTAGCTCTGAACAGAAGTGAGACACTCTTTTCCCCAAAGCTTCGCCTTAAAGCGGACAGAGCGCAGTGAAACATGGCAGAAGTGAAGCTGAAGGAGGAGCAGGAGCTGTGGGAGCCCGCGGAGGTGGAAAACAGGTGAGTTTAGAGCCAAGACAGGACTCTCTCAGCTACAACCCTGCGTCCAGCGGACTGTCCACAACAACACGAGGCCTTTGTGCCTTTATCAGGACTTATCACACACGGACTCCACACAAACTGGGACCAGCTCCGTCTGAACCGCTGACAAACTGTTTTATTTATTCATTTTATTTAATTATTATTTTTGTGTGTCCTGTTCCTACGCAGATGCACATGCCAATTTCCCACGCCTCCCACCGGTCATGTAGTAATGACTTATCTATAATGTAGTGGTGTTTAGATATTATGGGCATTTTCATTTAAGTCTTTTGTTCTTTTACAGAAGGATCAAAGAGGACCCAGACTGTGGAGGTAAGAAAAGCCCAAGACACATCTTTTACTTTACGCAGATACAAGTCATGGGCTTACTGATTTATTGATATAAATATAAACTCTTAACCTCCACCTGAACCAAGCACATTTTCTCAAGTTTGGCTTTACACAAATCTAAAAGCGTCTTGAAAAAAGAGTCAAAATAGCGACAAAAACAAGGATAAAAATGCATTTAAAAAAGTCACAAAAGCCACAAAAAGCGTGATACAGCTTTCCTCACGGTGACCTTTTTTGGTGGAGCTACTGACACCAAATAAACGGCCAACTCTGCTGTTCTCTCTCGTGTGAGAACCTCTGAGTTTTTGCCAAGCACATGCAATGGGGATAGAACGGCAACATTAATGAGCAGGTCAGGACGAAGTGAGAATTTGTGCTGGTTTTGCATACTACTTATTGTGGATGAAAGACTTGCGGTAACTCCTTTTATACTGAGGGTGTCTCGGTCTTCCATTGAAGGAGCTGCTCAGCTCCTCTACAGTCCCATGTGCAGTATAGCTATGTTCCCGTCTCATTGGACTTATCTTATTACTTTTATAGAACACTGCATTGGAGTTGGAATTTCAAAAAGTCACTTTGAGAGCCCATTATCATTTCTGTCTGGGCTGAAAAAATACAGAATATTGTTATTTTAAAGCAGACTTTAAGATAATATTAATGATAATGATAATAATAATAATTATAATGATGATAATAATGATGATAATGATAATAATGATTTGCACTACCATTGCTGTCTAAGTGTTAACAACTCTTCCACCATCTCATTCATCTTCATGACTCACTCATTATCTCTTCTGTTGTTTCTCTCTCCCTATTATTATTATTATTATTATTATTACCCTATATCTTAAATCTATTTGTCCACCATCTCATTTATTTGATGTTTTTTGTTTCTCTAACTTGGCAATTTACTTAAAGTACCTATTTACCTATGTATCTCTGTATTTGTTTTTTCCCTTTAACATTTCTTTACAGTTGTCTTGTTCCACCATAATGCCTCAAATTAGCTAACCCACAAGCCACCTAGCTGCCCATGCTGTAAGAACTGCATTACCTAGGACTCCCAAATACATGCAGAATTACACTACACAAACCTCACTACACGCCACGCCTCCACACATGTCTTGTCAACTCAATGTTCGTTTTGTAATGTCATATATGTTATATGTATGTAAACACAATTTAAAAAAAAAAATATATATATAATATTTCCAAGTACACGATAAAAGCGTCAATTGCTGGGTTTTAGGTGACATCACAGCCTGCTGTGTCCGTACATCTTTATTCCGTCATGTAATAATGTAGCCGTTTAATCACATGAAGGTCAGTAATGCCAGCTTTTTTTCTGAGTTAAAAATGCAATATAAGAGCTTACGTTATTCCTACATTTTAACTTGATTTTTTAGGCAATGCTCAGTATTTATGTACCTGAATCATAACATGGAACCACGGTCTGCCAGTCGTTGGTCTGTGTCCTCTCTCCTCCTTCGCCATCTTTGCCTCGGTCCTCTCACACTTGTCTTTGTTGTTCTCTCCTCCGATCATCATCATCCTCATATCCAACGTCTGAAGCAAACGTGCTCTCGGTCCCTGGAGTTTCAGATCGTAGTGAGTCCGTGTAATAGCTAATGCTAATGACGCTTTTATTTTGTAGGGACAACAGGAAGTGTTTAGCTGCTGTCAGTGGAACCGTTTCTGTACTGTTGCTTTGTCGCGGACTTATTTTATGTTGTGCAAAAGGCGAGGTTAGATGAAGCGTTTGTGTTCGTGATCTGAGGGTTGGAAAGTGGCTAAATCAGTGTCAAAGTTGACGACACTTGAACCAGCTCCACTCTGCTGCTTTCCTTGAAAGGAAGTGACTTCCCTCTCTCCTTGTGCAGCTGAGTTTTTTGCCTTTTTCTGCAAATTGCATTTGTGGTTTATGTGATCCATATTGTTTTTCTGGATACTTTTGTACGTCTTTGCTGTGTTTTTGTGGCGGTTAAGGTGGATTTGTTTACTTTGAGAGTCTAAAATGGTCCTCAAGAAAGCAGCTTTTTAAAGGTAAACAAAATGCTAGCTTATTTGAGACTTACAAATGTCTTCTTCTGAGACACTGAAGAGGCACCAAGAGCCCCCACAGCTGCAGCACAGTCGAGGCGTCACAAGAGGTGGTACAGGAAACAAGAAAGGACAAACAAGACATGGTGAAAGCGGAGGGAGGAGGTGGAGCTGACCAGTGCTGGACACTACACTCTGGGTACTCCGGTTTCCCCTACCACTAAAAACATGTACAATAGGCCAGGATGAATGAGAGTGTGTTTGAGAGTGTGCATGGGGGACGACGGATGGAAATTAGCCCAAGGCTACAATCCGGTGTGGCTTGTTCATTAACTTGCACTGTCCCTACCAAATAAACCAATAAACAAAAACAGGGACAAACCCAGGAGGATCAGAGGAGACTGACGGCAGCCAGCCAGGTTTCTTCCGAGTTCTACAGTTTCCCCGACCTCCAAGGTCATGCGGGTCAGGTTGAAACACATTGGCAGCGCGGCTCAGCCGCAGCAGCTCAGGACTAACACCTGAACGCTATTTCATTGTACGCTTGTACAATGACAATAAAGCACTTACTTACTTGTTTTCCTCTTGCCCCGCTGCACATGACTTATCAGTCATACCGGTATGAGACAAATTGTTATCATTGGGTATATTTTTACCAGTGTACCGCCACAGTTAAAAATGTGCTCCTCTTGGGCGCTGTGTAGTGCAGAAGTAGTGGTTTCAACAACCACTCAGCAATGCACTACTTGTACTTGAACTTAAAAAATGAAAAATGCTTTAAGATTGTTTTGCATTAAAATAAACAGGCCTACATTGAATAATACAAAACAATGTCAACTTTACTTCTTTATAATGACCATAATTATCATTATTTTACTATACATTATTAGGCCACAGTCTAGGCTGGGTTTCCTGTTCTCAAAAGTTATGCTGCTGCTTAATTTGTCAGATGTTTTGATGAACAGAGAATGAAACGTGTTTACAAAATGACTAAGGAGACTCTTTTGAACAGCTGATTTCCACTTGTGCGTGGTTTCATTTTCCTTTCTGTTACGCTGAAGCAGAGCGGAGCGCGTTAGTTTTTGTTTACATCCTGAGCCAGTTGTAGCGTCTACTTCCGAGCATTTGGACAACTTTTTGGGGAATTATGCAGTTCGTTACCTTGACCTGAACATTCACAGCAAAGGATTATCTTCAAGATGTTGTTTATATTCATCGACAACAACAACGCCTTGGTCATGTTTTGGATCCTAAAGAGGTCCCACTCTGCTGACTTCAATCGTTTTTGGGTGGATACAACACTGGAGGAGAGCGTCCTTCTGCCTCGCTCAACTACCGGTGAGTTTACGCTGTTTATGGCGTGCAGCGGCTCGTGCGTCAGCGTGAAAAATGTCCGCGGTAAACCGTGGCTTCTGAAATTCTTACGAAAACCTACCGCGTCCTTTTATAATCGTGGTAATCGTAAAACCGGTTAATCTTGACATCCCTAGTCTCTGGCTGTGTGGAGATTTTCTCAAGATAAACTACAGTAAGAGCCGTCCTTAAATCCCTACGCCCAGTTTAATATTTCAGCACTATAGACTCTTGATAAAATTCTGTTTAAAAATGTTCGGCCTTTATTGGTCTTTCATAGAACCGGAGGATGACGTCAATCATGTGCAAGTCTCAAGTGAGTCTGAAGTTGTGACATTCAATTTCCAGTTAAGTCCATGTTAGGGTCAATCATAGCTTTTTGTGAAGTAAGACAAATCAAGTCACAGCAAACCTCT
This sequence comes from Neogobius melanostomus, assembly GCA_007210695.1. Lineage (NCBI taxonomy): Eukaryota > Metazoa > Chordata > Actinopteri > Gobiiformes > Gobiidae > Neogobius > Neogobius melanostomus. The sequence continues at coordinate 3,145,638 of VHKM01000392.1, forward strand.
GTAACGTACCTTCAGGACATGTACAGACCAGTCTCAGACCAGGCTGCAGAGTGTTGTACAGTTGTAGTGAAGCTCCAGCACATGTCATTCCCTGTCAGTGCTCTGCAGTGGAGCATGGAACATTGCAAGAGAGTGTAAGGTATGAAAAGTGCTTCCTTGTAACATAAGGCTGCAGGAGGAGCACAGGGTAAACAAGAGCATTGTATTAGCACTGGGGAAGATTCAAAGACTACATAAACATGTGTGAATCGGTGTTAATTTTGTCGACTAAAATATTTAGTCTTAATTTTAGTCAGTGATATTTTTGACTAAAATTGGACTAAAACTACATTAAAAGTTTTTCATGAGAGTAAAACTATGACCAAATGTCCAGATATTTTAGTCGACTAAAATAAGACTAAATAAAAATGAAAAGGAGAGACTAAAATCATCCAAACTTCTATTGACCGTCTGAAAGAGCCTCAGATCATGTAAATTCACTGCCAAGGGAACAGCTCTGAGCTTTGTTCATGTGGAAGCAGCCCCATGAAGCAGAGGACGTGATTAAATATGATTAAAATAAATATTATAAATGCGAAGTCGACTAAATTTGTCTTAAATTTACTCGACTAAATTGACTTGCAATTTTAGTCGACTAAAACTAGACTAAAATTGAAGATATTTTTTTACTAAATCTCCACTAAAATTGAATTACATTTTCGTCAAAAGACTAAGACTAAAACTAAATTTAAAATAAGTTGTCAAAATTAACACTGGTGTGAATTGCTCTTAATACTCTGTTTTGTAACATGCTTGAAGGTTGTAAAAGGCAAATGTTGCATAATGTTCCTTGTTTAAAGACTTCTCATTAGCGATCGAGTAACAAATGGAATATGTTCCAAATGTTTATGGTGTCTGTCTGTCCCTGCAGGTGTGCAGAGTCCACATGAGGCGGCTCCCAGTCCAGTCCAGATTAAAGAGGAACCAAAGGAGGTTCAAATAAAACGGGAGTCGTTCCAAGTGTTCCCAGTCATCGTCATTGGAAAGAGTGAGGAAGAAGAGTCTCTGCTTCATGAAACAGTGAAAGAGGAGAACAAAGAGGACAGAGACGAAGCAGAGAATTCCTCTGACACTGACAACTCTGGAGACGGGACTCCTTCAGCTGAAAGTCCCATTCCACAAACACATACTGACCAGCTGCAGGAGCCGGCTCATGGGAACAATGTGGGAGGTCCAGACAAACCGCACAGATGCTCTCACTGCGGGATGGGGTTTCCGACTCGTGGCAAATTAAGGACGCATGTTCGGACACACACTGTAGAGAAGCCATTCAGGTGTTCAGTTTGTGACAAGGACTTTGTTTATAGGTGTGATCTAACAAAACACATGAAGTCTCACACGGGAGAGAAGCCATTCCAGTGTTCCATTTGTGCAATGAGCTTTTCTCAAAACGGTCACCTGAAAACACACATGAGGACTCACACAGGAGATAAACCGTTCAAGTGCTCGGTTTGCCCAATGAGTTTTTCACAGAACGGCCATTTGAAGACACACATGAGGACTCACACTGGGGAGAAGCCTTTCAAATGCGCAGTTTGTGCAATGACTTTTTCTCAAAACGGTCACCTGAAAACACACATGAAAATTCACACAGAAGAGAAATATTTCTGGTGTTCCGTTTGTGCGATTACGTTTCCAGACAAGGGATCTCTGGCAAAACACACGAGAACTCACACAGGAGGGAGACCATTCAGCTGTACAGTTTGTTCAAAGACTTTTGTTTCAAAATCTAAGTTAACAGTACACATGAGAAGCCACACGGGAGAGAAGCCTTTCAGCTGTCCAGTTTGCGCAACTGTGTTTTCAGCCAAGAATAATCTGAAAAGACACATGAGGAATCACACTGGGGAGAAGCTATTGAGCTGTCCATTTTGTTCAAAGAGCTTCACGTCACCATGTCACTTAACAGTACACATAAGGAACCACACTGGGGAGAAGCCGTTCAGGTGTTCAGTTTGTTCAAAGAGTTTTTCTGTCAAGAGCAATCTAACGAGACACATGGTGACTCACACTGGGGAGAAGCCATTCAGTTGTCCAGTTTGTGCTAAGGAGTTTACGCAGAGCAATGATCTAAAAAAACATATGGAAACTCACACAAGAAAGAAACGGGTCAAATGATCCGTATATCTGTAAGAATAGACAACTCCTCCTCACTCCTCCCCGTTTACCGTAATGACCACGTTCGAGGGGAAATCATGTCGGGTTTACAGACTCCTCCCCCCCAGCATGTTCCTAATAAGGGCATAAGGGCGGGATCTTCACTGTAGACTCGGCCCTTGCATGACGTGTAGCTCGCGCAGCTCCAATGCTAACAGTTCGACCCCCGTTAAGTACGAGATTTCTAAAATTGATCCTACTATAACCAGCCCGGTGCCTCTGATTGTGTCTAACCCAGCGTAATCACAGGAGGAATATCTAGCTGTGGACAGTTCCAAACAATTATGCACCGGGCATTAAAGTTGTTCTTAACGTGTCTAAAGTGCAATGGATTCCAATGGGGGACTAGCGGCTATATGGCGGTACTACAGCAATGGCGGAGCAATGGCGGCCTCCAGTGTCATCGTCGCAAAGCAGAGCAGCCAGCGGCCATTGGTATTTTCCTTTCAAGTCTAAAGCAGAAGGAGTTCCAAAGATTGTCTGGTCAGTTTATTATTTATTGTATAGTATATACATATTGTATAAGTAAAAATTGGATGATTATGAAATTTTAGTCTCAAAATTATTAAATTAGGCATATTGTCTACAAGTGATGAAGAAGAATCCATTATCATCATTACTCAAGTAGAGTAAAGCATACAAAGTTGAATTCTATTCCAGCATTATAAGCCGCTTTAAAAACCGCAGCAGAAACACTTGTTATTTCAGCTCTCTTGGCGTCTAAAGGCCCAGCCAGCTCTTTTCAAGGTTATTTTGGAGGCACTAAGCACGCACCAGAAGCACATGGCTACTTAATATCCATAAAGGACGTATTTTAGCCGTCACAGCTATTGGACTCGATTCTACTAGAGCAGCCATTCTCAAAGTCCGATGCGTGGCAGCCCCCTTACCTGGCCGAAAATGCCATGGGGGCCCCCAATGATAATATTCAACTCTGTTCAAAACATCAGGAGCTTAAAGGTATATACAATAACAAAGAGCAGTGTCTGTGTGGGCTAAATGATATAAACAAACACAAAAATGCAAAGTGTCTTTCAAACTATGTCATTTTTCAATGTTCTTGTTTTGTTGACAGGCTTCGGGGGCCCCCTGTAGTTCATCTGAGGACCCCCTGGGATCCGCCATGGTTGTGGGTGCTAGCAAACATTTTCCATAGATTAACATTAGCTAAACACTACAGGGAAAAAGTGGAATTAAACAAGTCCGTTAGCTGCTGAGTCGGTCGGGTCATGAAATTCTCCTTTGATCGCAGGGTGGGTCAAAAATGCCGGTTGCCGCCACTCACTGCTGCCGTATGCGCATTAATTGAATTCCGTCACAACTTATTTCATCATCCTTAGAGCAGGTTTTTGACGGCAGATTTTCATAAAACAAGCAGCGTAATTTGAATGGTGTTGGGGTGGGATAAAAATATTACATACAATTTATATTTGCCGAAATTTCATCACCTGACATGCGGCGGTGACGGACAAGGCAGGTGCAGAGAAGTGTGTGTTAAGGAAAGCAAAATGGCAATGTGGACAGTGGATTATTGTTTTGTTCAGTGCAAGGACCGTGCCATTTGTCTCATCTGTAAAGAAAGAGTGGCGTTTTTTTAAAGAGCACAATTTACATTATGGAAACCGCCACAAAGACTATCCTGGAGGAGGGACACCACAGCGGAGGCCAGAGGGAAACTTGCAAGCGGTGTCCATATGTTTTAATGTGAACAAAAACTCCAGTATTTTACCTTTTAACATCTCAATTAGTTTGTTATTGCTGCAAATCCCATGATGCTTAGCGATATGACATCCCAATCCTGAACTCTATTATTTATTTGTTATGGGAAACTGAGAATAGACCCGACCAGATTGTTTGGCGATCTGGACGGCCAAACATTTTTGTGCAGGGATTGACAAGTTTGAATTCCGGAGCTTCATTTTGACACTCGACTAAACACGGAATAATCTTGAGTTTAGTTGATCAGTTTGCAAAAGTATTGACAGGATCTTCGACATGAACGACTCAATGGGTACGTGGGACAAAAAAGGTTGGGAGCCACTGCCGTAACCAACACAAAATGTCCATCTATAGTTTACCATGGCAACTGAGGTCAGACGATGCTACTATAAGGTTTTTGGTCTGTACATTGTTGAGTGACAAAATGTATTCAATATTTGACTTTGTTAATGCTTGTTGTACAATAAATATGTAATATGTGACCAAAAATACTCTGTTCTGTGTAACAGCCTTTTTTGTATCTCCCTTTTTGTTTGTTGATTTTTCCCTGCTGCGAAGAAATAAAAGCGTGTGGACATATCTGTACGAGGCGTGAAGTCCTTTTTTAATCTGATTATTTTACAAGGTTTTTGTCAAGATCTACATATTTCAACATGTTTATTTACTGTAGCTTGAACATATTTGTATCAATATTATTTAAATATGTATAATCGACACGTTTGCTCCCAGTTTACCATTAACCACAGCAAGACCAATGGAGCTTTTTCTTGCCTTATTAAACTGAAGTTAAATTTTTCACTGTACATGTGTAGTTTGGCTTTATATTGTTTTATAAAAACACTCATTTTGAAAGGAAATGCACATTTATTTGTTAAAATGTACTGTTTGTAATCAATATTTAACTACAGTCATTGTGTGATGTTTTTTCCCATGTAAGTTTAGCTGTAAAATAAATATAAATTATTTTGAATAGATTATTGGGGGAATAGATTATATATTTTATTATCATTATCAGGACCTCAGTCTCCTCAGAAGGTGGAGGTGACTTTGGCCCTTCTTGTTCAGGGCGTTGGTGTTGTGGGACCAGTCCAGTTTATTGTTGAGGTGAACAACCAGGTACTTGAAACTGTTCACCTCCTCAATGTCCATGACAATCACACACACAAATTACGGTACTCGTCTGATAGTATTTATAAAGTTAATTTGTGAAAAGAATGAACAGAATGTGTCGTAAACCTGAGCACTAGAGGGCAGTAGTGAGTCACAGCGGAAGTGAGCGCTGTGTTGTGCTGGGCTGCGCCAATGAGCGTCAGCCAGCGGCCACATTGGAAGCCCTGGTGCTGCTGTGTTAGCTTTAGCTCCGAACAGAAATGTGACTCTATTTTCCCCCAAAACTTCGCCTTAAAGCGGACAGAGCGCAGTGAAACATGGCAGAAGTGAAGCTGGAGGAGGAGCAGGAGCTGTGGGAGCCCGTGGAGGTGGAAAACAGGTGAGTTTAGAGCCAAGACAGGACTCTCTCAGCTAAAACCAGACAAGGCCATCATGCCTTTATCAGGGGCTTTAATCACACACCGACTCAATACAAACTGGGACCAGCGTCGACTGAACCGCTGGGACTGTGAAGTGCGGGGGCAGAACACCAGTCCCTAAAGTTGATAATAGTGAAATGACACGAAGTAAATGCTGCAAACCGTGTCCTGTTCGTGCTGTAGTAGCGCGTTGCTGAACGTAATGAATGAGAGCTTCTGTCGTGTGCAACGATTAATAAAGAGTGAGGCGTCTTAAATATTAACAGTTCTTTTAATTGTGGAGCAGGTACCGCATGTAGAGCGCCAGGCTAAAAACACAAGAACAATCTGGTAGCACGTCTTGTGCGTGATGACGTGAATACTACAGTGGCCTGCAGGCACATATCATGACATCTCCCCCCGTAGGAAAGATTAGCAATACCCAAACAAATTCTTTTTTTTTACATGAGCTTTAGTTGGAACATTAATACCATATACCACTGTTACAATACCTCGGGAACACTATTAAAATTGGAATGTTTTATCAAAACTCACATTCACACTAGCTGTAGGATCAGAACAATACATTTCAATGTTTACAACTTTTTCTTCTTCTTTTTTATTTTTTAAACACTTGCCTTAGACCTAACTTGGCAGTGTTCCTAATCTTGGTATCCCTGAGGAACTCTTATATATATTACTTGGTGTTTGAGTCCCAACAGATTGTCCTGTATCCAACACGCTTTGGTCGTTGGAAACGATCCTGGGAGGGCTACTGGGCTGTTTGACTGGGGAGCCCTCCGGTGGCAGTTCCTGTGGCTCTGTTGGATCCAGAACACGTTGTAGATGTCTCCTGTTTCTGCGTGATACTGTCCCATTGTCCATTTTCACCAAGTATGAGCGTGGCTCATTACATTTGCTGAGAACTTCCGCTGATGTTTTCCAAGCTTTATCCCCATCCAACTTTACTCTGACATCCTGTTGTGGAAGTAGCTCGGGTAATGGTCGAGCTGAGTGGCGGTGGTCATGGAAGAACTTGTAGCATGACTTGGTTTGAGTGTCTTGCTGTAGTATGTGTTGTTTGTTTACAGGCTCACTCAGCATTTTCTTTTCCAGCATTGGTAATGTTGTTCTGATGTGTCTGCCTGTCATAACCTTTGCTGGGCTCACACCAGTTGCAGTACTTGGAGTAGCTCTGTAGCACATTAGAGCTGAATGTGGGTCTGGTTGTTTCAGGATATGATTTACTGTCTGAACGGCACGCTCTGCAGCACCATTTGCTGGGGAAAATGCGGGCTGGAAGTGAATCCGTACTCCGCACAAAACTGTTTGAACTCATCTGAAGTGAATTGTGTGCCATTATCTGTGATCAACTCCAGTGGTATTCCCCATCTCACAAACATGCGTTTTAGTCGGCCAATGACCTCCATCCATCCATCCATTTTCTTCCACTTGTCCGTTGCCGGGTCGTGGGGGCAGCTGTTGGAGCTGCCCAAATCACATTGCACCAGCCCCTATGGCTCCTCCTGCAGGTGGTGGGTCCACAGAAGGACGGCCTCATGGTTCTAACCGGGCCTGTTTGTCTCTCTTAAGGGGCTTCTGAACCGCTCTTTGTCTGACCCGTCACCTAGGACCTGTTTGCCATGGGAGACCCTACCAGGGGCACGAAGCCCCCGACAACTTAGCCCCCAGGATCATGTGGGCGCTCAACCCCTCCACCACGTTAAGGTGGCGGTTCCAGGAGGGGGCCAATGACCTGTCTACTTGAAATGCTCGACAGGTGACCTATCTCAATGTCTCTTGAATAATAGTCGGTCACAATCAGATAGTATTGTTTCTCAAACTCGCATAGGTCAGCTGCAATACGCTGCCAGGGCCCTTCTGGTAGGGGAGTACTGAGGAGAGGCTCGTGTTGTTTTCAATACAGAATCTGCATGTTGTAACGAGTTGTGTAATATCTGTGCTGATGTGAGACCACCACACTGACTGATGACTTTAGTCAACCCTTCATCCCATTGTGTGGCTGCTCTTATTTCTCTTAACTTTTATGGCGACTGCAAGTAAGCTTGTACCTCTTTGTCAATGCTGCTGTCGCTTGTGTTGCTCAGAGGATTTCTGGAGAGAGCGTCTGCTATGGCCAGTTGTTTCCCGGGAATGTGCACTGCAACCACCTGAAGACGCATTAAAAGTCTTAGAATCCTGGGAGGGGCTTTGTCTAAGTTAAATGCGTTTTATTAAAGGGACCAGTGGTTTGTGGTCTGTTTGTAGTCGGAAACTGTCCATGCCTTGTACATAGTGTGCAAATCTCTCACAGGCCCATACACCAGCTAAACACTCTTTCTCAATTTGTGAGTATCTCTTCTCTGAGTCGGTTAAGGTGCGGGAACAGAAAGCTACTGGCTTTAACTTTCCCTCGTGTATCTGTAGTAGAGTAGCTCCTAAGCCATAGCTGCTAGCATCTGCACTGACAGTTTCGCTGTTCGGATCATAGTACACAAGTGCTGGTGCAGACACTAGCATAGCCTTTACCTCCTTGAAAGCTTGCTCCTGTGCATAGTCCCAAGTCCACCTGCTCTCCTTCCTGAGCAGTTCCGTGATGGGGGCTTGGCATTTCGGTTATGGCCTTGACTTTATCAGGGTCTGGTTTCATACCCTCAGCACTGATTATGTGTCCAAAGTACTGTATTTCCAATTTTGCAAAATGACACTTCTGCTTCAGTCCACTTTTTTTGATTGTTTTCAAAACTCTGCTCAGACGTTTGTCGTGTTCCTCTTTTGTTGTCCCGAAGACCAGTACATCGTCCATCACGACCACCGCGCCCTCATGACCCCTTAGTAGCTCTGACATTAATCTCTGAAATATTTCAGGGGCTGACGTAATCCCAAAAGGTAAATGCTTGAAGCAGACTCTTCCTATGGGTGTGGTGAAAGTAGTCAGTTTTCTGCTGCTTTCTTCCAAAGGGATCTGCCAGAATCCACATGACGCATCCAACGTTGAGAACACGGTAGCTCCCGCCAGTTTTGGGGCTATGTCCTCCAGCGCTGGCAACATGTACCTTTCGTGTTTGACTGCATTGTTTAAGTGCTTTAGGTCGACACACACCCTGACTCTTTCTCTGTTCTTCTTTTCAACTGGTACCATCGGGGCGCACCAATCAGTGGGCTCTGTGACCTCTTCTACTATCCCCATTGCTAACATCAGGGTTCGTACAGTCATGGAAATCCTGGAAAAGTAATGGAATTTTAAAATCAAATTTCCAGGCCCTGGAAAAGTTTTGGAATTTGTTAGGTCATGGAAAAGTTTTGGAATTTTGAGAAACTCATTTCAGAATCCTAAAATATAGTAGAAAAAATAGTGGGTAAATCAAAAGTAGATCAGGAATCACGGCGCACATTTTTATTCAGGCAGTTGTTAGGCCTGTAGCGGCGACAGGTCCCCCGCCTGTGGGCTCTTTTTAACGGTCTATGGTGGGCTCTGGAGGAGCTGGGCTCCCTGAATAGCTAATACGAGCTAAAATGATGACAATAATGCGCTTATGGAGGAAATGATTGGAGCTGGCTTCATAAATAGACGAACACAAAACCAGAGGATGCAAAGCGGAGTAGTGAAAGTTTAGCTACTACCGCACATAACCGTGGAGACAACGTGAATTTGGAGATGGACCTTTCCTCAGGCGAGTAAAGAATCAAGGATCTTGTTTCTACGCTCTTGCGTGTAAGTGTTTAAATTGGCTACATTAGCTCATGAGGATCCGGTGCTTTATACTTGCATGTTCTTTGGCTATAACGTAACAACGGGACTATGGCACCGCGCGCGATGCGCAGTGTTTATGAGCCTGATTTGAAACATCGGCTTCTACCTGTCTGTCTGAGCCGCTCCCCGCGCGTGTTTGTTTCCCACAACCAGAGCAGCGCTTCAGGCCACTCCAAATACGCGCGGATTAGACGTGAACTCCCAGCGAACTAAACTCAAACAAAAAAATGAGTGTTTGTTTTATCACGATCGCGTTGTGTATTGAACAACGTTACGTTAGTAAAATAAAACATGCAGCTCTATCGTCTCCGTGGCTAGAGTAGGTTAAAGTTGTTAAGGGTCATGGAAAAGTCATGGAAAACCTCAAGAGAAAATCTGTACGAACCCTGTAACATGCGCTTCAAGTCAGCATTGGCTTTCAGTTCGATTTTCACAGGATCACATTTGAGTAAGTCAATAATATCCCCAAAAACATCCTCCAACAGTCCTGCGTTTATGCCATCGACACGCTTGACTAGACCATCCTCTTTGCTACGCTCCCACCTAGCAGGTTGTGCGCATAAGGGCCAGTGATAAGTTTTCCAAAACTTGTATTTTTGTCCTTTGTAGTGGCTCGTGGCTAAGAATTTTCCTGTGACTTTCTCTGTGCGACCAGACCAGGGCTGTCTTTGTCGAGCTTCAAGGCTATTCTGTAGCGGTCGAAGTGGCAGTGCCATATTGTCCATTCAGCCAGCCTCGAAAAATCAAACTGTTCTGGTGGTCCGAACTTTGCCTTTACTTTCTTATGCAGGCATCCTGTCTGCCACTTCTGACACCATGTCGTGTGCAACGATTAAAGAGTGAGGCGTCTTAAATATTAACAGTTCTTTTAATTGTGGAGCAGGTACCGCATGTAGAGCGCCAGGCTAAAAACACAAGAACAATCTGGTAGCACGTCTTGTGCGTGATGATGTGAATACTACAGTGGCCTGCAGGCACATATCATGACAGCTTCTCCTCAACGAGCCGTGTTGTTTATTTATTTTCGAAGGAACTTAAAAGCAGTAACTTAATAAATCCTTTTCGTAGTTCCTCTGGGGGTAATATGGATGGGTTAATGGGATGATTGGGGGGGTCTTTCATCTCCCCTGGTGTCTCTAGCCAGAAAACCACAATTGCAACTTTCCCTGCACCGGGTCGGAGGAGCAATACACACTAATGGAATCACGAAGAAGAAGCTAACAGGAAAAGCTAAGTGTGGGCTAGCCCCACTTAAACAGTATTTACAGCCAAGTTTGAGTGAAAAAAATTATCTCCCTTTGTCTTTTCTGTCAGCGTCGTATTTACTCTCACGGACAATTAATGAGTAAAAAAAACGCAACATGCTACGACACCTGCAGTGGCGCTTATGGCCTCTAGGGGCATGAGTTACTTAGTTCTGCTTTAAAGTGACTATACAGAGTTTGATCATGTTAAAATGATGTATTTTCCTCCCCTGTATGTTCCAGCCATGTCCTAATGTGTAGAATGAGCCCAGACCTGTTCACCACAACTGCCTCTAAAATCCTGCACTGTCACTCAAAAAGGTGTTAATTCAGATCCGAAGCGCCGTCATGCACGAGCTTAATATAGAGACTGCAGTTACGCGTGAGACCTGAGGTGGCAGTAGTGATTATAAAAATGACCAACTTGCATCTAGTCCTTTTTAAGTGTAAAAATAAACAACACACAACATGCATGCGCGCTGAACACGCCTATTTCCTGATACGCCAGCATTGCCAGAGTTATTAACCCCCCCCCACCTGAACCGAGCACATTTCTTCAGTTTAGCTTTACCCAAATCTAAAAGCTTCTTGAAAAAACACCCCCATCAAAATAGCAATGAAAGTGCAACAAAAACGTGTTGGAAAAAGCAACAAAAGCTGATTTAAAAACACATGCAAAAGAAACCTACGAAAATGCGACAAAAAAGAGACAAAAACGCTTCGAATGTGTGACCAAAAAGCGACAACGACACGACAAAAAAAGTTACAATCAGTTTTGTAGGTCTTAGCTTTAAAATGAGAAGCTTTTAGATTTGGGTAAAGCTGAACTTGAGGAAATGCACTCGGTTAAGGCGTAGGGTAAGAGGCCAAGTCTAAAGGTTAAAATGTATGCAAATAGCTCAAGCTGGCAAATCTGCTGGAGAGCGTAATCTTCCCCTCAGTATGCCATCAAGTCATATACATGTGATTACTTTTATTATTTCATCCTGAACAAAGTCATTGAACATCTTTTTAAAAACTAACTTACCACGCTAACCTGGGCTCTTTCACATTGAACTGTACTGTCATATGAAGCCTGTACCAATATGGCAAAAAATACATAAACAAATAAATAAAATGGTGAACAGAAAAACAATATAAAAAGAGCTCAGAAGAACTCCCTCTTAACCCTGTCTATATGTTTGTTTGTTTTTGCAGTGAGGTCGAGGAGGTCAAAGAGGAGGCAGACTGCTCAGGTGAGACTCCTGGACGGGATCTAAGTCACACTGTAATGAAACTGTCTTTGAAAGGGCCTTTTCCACATACGGCAGGACAGTCCAATCCTAAAAAGTTCAGCACACAGTAAACTGTTTCACTCCACTCGGTACTAGTCCTGTTTCCATTCTTACATGCACTAACACAACATGCAAATAAACCCTCGAGGCAGGGTGGCTTATCTAGCCTTAGATAAGCCACCCTGCCTCCACTCCACCAACCTTAGCCTTAGTAAAAAAGCAAATTCAGGTCACATACCAAGAAAGAAAACGCCCTATGTGTATAACAGTTCCTCTAAAGATTGTTTTAGTGATCATTTTATCAGATCAGTGATTGTAGCACAAGCAGCTGCAGAAATACTTTTATTCCTTGCTCACCAAGCCTTTTCTCTAAGTATTTAACACAAACGGCACTCTATGTTTGTTACATTTTTGGATTCCCATAGTATGTTTTTTTTTGTGGACATTCTATATTCCACAATTTGGATAAATTCTGAACTTGGGAAAGTCCAGTTTATTTTAAAAACAAAAGCAAAGAATACTCGGCAGATACTCAAACTCCCAGTATCGGTATTGGAATTTAAAAAAGCGGGATCGGTGCATTTCTACTTGGTGGCACCATAAGTATTGCTGGGTGTTAAGGAAATTATTCAAAACAAGCAAAAGAGAGCTGGGCAGTCTATTCACGTCATGGTAGCATCATCATGGTTGTTCCTGGGCAAATAGAATGAATTTATTCTTTTAATGAAACAAGAGATGTACTCGTGCCTGGGCAGAGGTGCTGTAACAGTGACTGTAGTTAACATTGCATTAGTGATGGTCCCTTAACTATCCTCTGCAAAATCTTAATTGTTTATTTTATTGATGTCTTCTGCCATTGCAGGTGAACAGAGTCTGACTGAGGCTGGTCCCAGACTGGTCCTGATTAAAGAAGAATTAGAAGAACAGAAAATTCCACAAAAGTCTGTCCAGGCGTTCCCAGTCATTGTCTGTGTGAGGAGTGAGAAAGAAGAGTCTGTGCTTCAGGAAACCGTGAAAGAGGAGGACACAGAGGACACCGATGGAGCAGAAGAGGAATGTTCAGAGAATTCCTCTGACACTGACGACTCGGGAGACTGGACTCGTTCAGCTGGAAGTCCCACTCCACAAACACAGACTGACCAACAACAGCGACCATTCAACTGTTCAGTTTGTCCAAGGAACTTTACACGAAAGTATTATCTCCATCTGCACATGAGGAGTCACCAAACAGAACGACCATTCCGGTGTTCAGTTTGTACAAAGGATTTTACACGACAGTGTTACCTACAAATTCACCTGAAAACCCACAGATTCTCCACTCTCCATCAAACCGTGACAGAGGAGAACAGAGAGGCTGGAGCAGGTTTAGAGGAACAGTCAGAGAACGTCTTTGATCGTGAAGATTGTTCTGCTGAAAGTCTTACTCCACAATCACAGACTGACCAACGACAGCGACCGTTCAGCTGTTCATTTTGTCCAAGGAACTTCACACGAAAATATTATCTCCAGCTACACATGAAGAGTCACCAAACAAAACGACCATTCAGCTGCTCCGTTTGTTCAAAGCATTTTACACAGAAGTGTTATTTACAGATTCACCTGAAAACTCACAGAGAACAGATACTGTACCAGACCAAACATGAGGACCAGGACAAAGGAGGTAAAAATAAAGTAATGAAGTCCACTCTCCATCAAACGGTGACTGAGGAAAACAACGAGGATGAAGCGGGTTTAGAGGAACAGTCAGAGAACTTCTTTGACCGTGAAGTTTGTTCATCCGAAAGTCCCACTGCACAATCACACACTGACCAACGACAGCGACCGTTCAGCTGTTCATTTTGTCCAAGGAACTTCACACGGAAGTATTATCTCCATCTACACATGAGGAGTCACCCAAAAGAGCGACTGTTCAAGTGTTCAGTTTGTACAAAGGATTTTACACGAAAATGTTATCTACAAATTCATCTGAAAACTCACAGTGGACAGAGACCGTACCAGACCAAACATAAGGACCAGGACAAAGGAGATAAAAATAAGAAAATAAAGAAGTCAATTTTCTTCAAACAGTGACTGAAGAGACCAGAGAGAATGGAGCAGGTTTAGAGAAACAGTCAGAGAACTCCTCTGCTCATGAAGACTCTTCAGCTAAAAATCAAACTCCAAAAAAGAGATTTCAGACCATCAAAAGATTAAGGAGTCATGAATTAATTCACATGGAAGGGAAACCTTTCAACTGCTCAGTTTGTCAAAAACATTTTGCTTTAAAATATCATCTGCAGCTACACATGAAGACTCACCAAACAGACCGCCCATTCAGCTGTCCAGTTTGTGCAAAGACTTTCACACAAAAGTGTTACCTACAGCTTCACCTGAAGACTCACAGAGGACAGAGACGGTATCACACCAAACATAAGGACCAGAGCAAAGTAGGTAATATGAAAAGAAAGAAGTTTACTCTTCTTCAAACAATCAAGAACAAAGATGTAGCAGGTTCAGAGGAACATTCTGAGAATTTCTGTGACACTGACAGAAGTCAAACTCTACAAAAGTGCACTAAGATTAAGAGCGAAGCAGAAGGCAAAACCAAACAGTGCTCTACCTGTGGAGAGGGTTTTCAGACCATCAAAAGTCTAAGGAGTCATGAGCTCATTCACACGGAAGAGAAACCTTTTAGCTGCTCAGTTTGTGCAGAGGTTTTCACACGAAAGTATCATCTGCAGCTACATATGAGGACTCACCAAACAGAGCGTCCTTACAGCTGTTCAGTTTGTGCAAAGACTTTCACACAAAAGTGTTACCTACAGCTTCACCTGAAGACTCACAGAGGACAGAGACGGTATCAGACTAACCATAAAAAGCAGAGCAAAGTAAATAAAAATAAGAAAAGAAAGACGTCGCTCCATCAAACGATCAAAGAGGAGAACAGCGAGGACAGAGATGAAGCCGATTCGGAGGAACATTCTGAGAATAACCCTGACACTGACGACTCTGGAGACTGGACTCCCTTAAAATGTCAACAGTGTGGAAAGGGATTTCCATCCATCAAAAGATTAAACAGGCATGAGAAAACCCACCTGGAAGAGAAACCTTACAAATGTCTGTTTTGTAAAAAGAGTTATTTGTCAAACGCTCAGCGAGAGGATCACATGAGGACTCACACAGGAGAGAAACCATTCAGATGTTCATTCTGTACAAAGCAATTTGCCACAGTCAGGAATCTAAACCTGCACATGAGAATTCACACAGGCGTGAGACCATTCAGGTGTCAAATTTGTTCAAGGACTTACACACAGCGACAGAGCCTAAAGATGCACATGCTCACTCACCTAGAAGAGAAACCCTTCAGATGCACAGTTTGTGAAAAGGGCTTCACTGAGAAGAAGACGCTGAAACTTCACATGAGGATTCACACAGGAGAGAAGCCTCACAAATGCTCCATTTGTGCAAAGACATTTACTTTAAACGGACATTTAAACCGTCACATGTCGACTCACAGCGACGAGCGGCCGTTCAAGTGCTCCGTTTGTGAAAAAGATTTCAAAGAAGGTCGTCACCTCAAAGTTCACATGAGGATCCACACAGGCGAAAGACCGTACAAATGTAAACTTTGTGGTAAGAGTTTTACACAAAACTACCTTAAACAACATATGATCAGTCACACGGGGGAGCGGCCGTACGCCTGCTCTCTCTGCTCCAAAAGATACGCCGACAGGAACAGACTGCGAAAACACATGCGGACTCACAATGGATTCAAGTGTTCGATTTGTGAAAAGGGTTTTGCTGAAAAGAAAACCCTAGAATATCACATGAATATCCGCCACACAGGAGAGAGGCCATACCAGTGCGCAATTTGCATTAAGGATTTTGCTTCCGAGGGGTGGTTTCAGAAACACATGCGGATTCACAACAGAGCAAAGTCTTTAAGATGTGCCGTTTGTTCACGAGTATTTAAAAACAAATTTAGACTTGATAGACACGTGGCAAAACACACCAACGAGGGACCATTCAGCTGCTCGATCTGCTCCAAGGAATTACGATCCAAGTCCAGTCTTTTCATTCACACACAGGGTCACAAGTTCGACACATTCTTTAAGTGCGGGGTCTGCGCTCGACGTTTTGCAGCAAAGAGCGATCTCAAGACTCACCTGGTCAGCCACACGGGAGACTGCTCCGTCCGGCTGTACAAACTGGAGACTGAGAGACCTGCGGGAGATGAAACGCATTCCTAAGTTACCCAATTCTATCCAGAGATGAATTTTGCCACCACTTCTAGCTTTGTAATTTGCTTTGTAATCAACAGTCTTTGGAAGGGGTCAGGACTAATCACTTTAACAAGAAAGACAATCAAGTACAGTCTATTTCAAATACGGCTGATTGTGTTGTTTACTCCACTTCACTAATGACTGACGAATGATTAGTGACGTGCACACATTCCGGCTATTGTTGCCCAGGCGATGGCCCTTTTTTACCTGATTACAATCTGCCCCTCATAAGGAAAATGGTAGTTAAAATTAAGGCTGCACAATATATCACAAAAAATATTACATCGCGATATTAGGTGATGCAATATCTGTATCGCAAGAAGCCAAAATATATCGCAACATCACTAATAATCCGGTTCATTATGTTTAGCTTTCCACTGTTGTGGGATTTTCATGGAGAGTATGAAAAACTATATATTTTCGGAAACATTATGGCAGTGAGAAAAACAATGTTTCCATTATCCCTTGTCATTTGGTAGAAGTTTAAAAGCTTAACTCCCCATTAGAGTAAATGGGGAGTTCTGGACATCGCTACGGTAACTCCATGAAAAATATGACACGGCTTTTTTGATTGGAACGACCAAATAGAATTTTTTGCCAAATTTTGTAAATTTCTGCCAAACTACATTTTTTTAACCCCCATCCATACATCCATCTTCTTCCACTTGTCCGTTGCCGGGTTGTGGAGCTGCACCAGCCCCTATGGCTCCTCCTGCAGGTGGTGGGTCCACAGAAGGACGGCCTCATGGTTCTAACCGGGCCTGTTGGTCTCTCATAAGGGGCTTCTGAACTGCTCTTTGTCTGACCCGTCACCTGAACCTGTTTGCCCTGGGAGACCCTACCAGGGGCACGAAGCCCCCGACAACAGAGCTCCCAGGATCATTCCGGCGCTCAAACCCCTCCACCACATTAAGGTGGCGGTTACTCCCCATATAAATGTTATTATCGCACCTTTTGATCCCCTCCACAAAAATCCAGCGAAATTACATAGTGAATCGGACTATAAATGATATTGACTCATTTTTTGTTTTGATCCTTATTTTGTGTTTTTTGACTATTTCTGCTGCTGAAAAACGTGCGATCTGTGTTTTTAATTTGAACGAAACATGCTGTGATTTAATTGGTTGAATGAAATATCACAGTAATATCGTTATCGCAAAATTGCACCTCTGTATCACATATCGCAAATGACTTCAATATCGTGCAGCCCTAGTTAATACATTTTTTTGTGCTTTGAACTATTAGCCACTATTTAGAGGCCCTGTACTTGATCTGACAATGGAACAGGGAGCGCCAACATTTTTCATTGTTATTTATTTCATTACATTTCTAACATCCAAATTGATCGCATGAATGAGAATTTTTAATCACAACTAGGTTTACAATGTACTGAAGGGCAGATCTGATCTTATTGCACGTCTAGGGAAATATAACTCATGTTTATTTTGGCTTCCTCCCAAACTATCTCCAAGTCGTGACTGACGCTCAGTAGGAGAGCGGAAAGGCTCCTGCGACTTTGGGCAGTGGGATTCCTTTGTTTTTGTTGTTTTAAGTAACTTACTTCTGAATAAACTCATGACTCCACATTGTTGCCTTTCTTTTGTGCACATACATCCCTGGACACGACACAGGGCTGACAGAACAAACACACTCTACTTCAACTCCACAGCGCACATCAAGCCTAGACCATAGCTGTCAAGTGTCCCGTTTTGGCTGCGAAACTACCGTATTTTCACCCACCTTGGAGCTTGGTTGGGCTGGTGGGACAATGCCAGAAAATGTCCCATCATTTAAAATCCAAAACTTGACAGCTTTGGCCTGGACACGAAACTAATCCTCATACATCTTAACCGTTATGATAATGTTCTGTTTTTCAGAGTTCATTAATCTCTTACCGAGTGCATTCCAAAAGGTCACAGCCTATTAGCCAGTGTAACCCCTCATTTGAAAGCTAAGACCTGCAAAACTGATCTACTTGTAGCTGCGCTGTCATCACTATTTTGACATTTCTTTTCATTGCTTTTTTTGATGCTTTTTCGTCATGTTTTTGTCGCTCCTTTTTATTGAGTGATGGAAGCTAGAAGTAGAATCTAAATTAGTGAAATTTATTTTGAGGGTGGTCCCCTTGCTTCACTTTGCCACTGCTCGAAGCTCTACATGGGCATGAAACGTGCATAATCAATTTGCTTGAACAGTTCTGAGTGTGCAAGAGGGATTGTGAAAGCTAGAAATGAGTTTGGGCCAAAACTAAACACTCATTTATTGAACAGGAAAAATCAGGTACCCAGCTTTAAGTAAATAAATATTACTCATATTGATACGTCTTATTGATACAGTACTGTTATGTATACAAAGTACTGCAAAAACCTATGTATATTTATTTTGTTTTGCTCTACATTTGGACCCAATTTATTTCCAATTAGCTCACACATTTATTATATAGCATGTCATTTCAAATATAAACCAAAATGTAAAATTATTATTTTTAAATTAACCTTTGAGGTATAACCTGGTACAATGCATCTCTCCTCTTGAGGTTAACAACGTTACAAAAACTCAGCAAAAAAAAAAAATGTCAGAAATGAGATGAAAAAGAACGTGTAAAGAGTGACGGCAACAACGCCAAGGAAAAGATCTGTTGATCAGTTTTGTAAGTCTTTCAGTTGAGGAATTACTCCAGTCAAGAAGCTTTTCGGTGTGAGTGAAGCCGAACTGTAGAAAGAGGTTTAGTAGTTTTGTTATTCACAGGCTGTTAGATTTGTCTGAAGTCTGTGCGGACTGAGCCTAAAGGAAAATGTACTGCTGTAAAATAAAGAACCAGAGCCACAGACTGTTTCATACACTGTTAGACTCGGCCTGTAGAGGGCAGCAGCGAGCACAATGCTAACGCTAATGCTACTGTTGTTGAGACATGCCTGTGTTAGTGTTAGCGTTAGCTCTGAACAGAAGTGAGACACTCTTTTCCCCAAAGCTTCGCCTTAAAGCGGACAGAGCGCAGTGAAACATGGCAGAAGTGAAGCTGAAGGAGGAGCAGGAGCTGTGGGAGCCCGCGGAGGTGGAAACAGGTGAGTTTAGAGCCAAGACAGGACTCTCTCGCTACAACCCTGCGCCCAGCGGACTGTCCACAACAACACGAGGCCTTTGTGTCTTTATCAGGGACTTTATTACACACGGACTCCACACAAACTGGGACCAGCTCCGTCTGAACCGCTGACAAAGTGCTTTATTTCATCATCTCGATCCTTTTTCTTTAGACTTTAAACACGTGTGTTTGTTTAATCTGCACGTACTTGACGCATTAGTAGCCTACTTTACTAGATTTTTGAGCTTGTAATGCCTCCAAACAATGTTGGGTCTTTCATTTATTTAATTTTAGATAAACTTGTATTGTTTTTACAGGTTTTTGTTTTTATTTTTTAATATGGCACATCCATGATTTTGCACTTTCTATAAATATTAGTGATGTTTAGATTTTATGTGCACAGTCATTAAAACATTTTGTTCTGTTACAGGTCGATCAAAGAAGATCCAGACTGTGGAGGTAAGAAAAGCCAAACTGCAGGGCTGTGCAGAGAGCGACAGAGGGGCCGGGGCTGAAAAATCATAAAGATCACCCACGCCACCAAACCCACCACGACTGTGCCCACTCCCCGTTTATCAATATTTAAACTTCACATAAAAGCTGTATTATGCAAGTGTTTATGTATAAAAAAATGTACACAGACCAACATATGATTATACTTACTATACCACATTTAGTGACCAATTTAGGCAGAAATGTGAGAAATTCCAAAAGCTTCAGATACTTTTTCAGGCCACTGTACACATTTACAGTTATCTGTGATTAAATGTTTGAAATAACATCATTATATCTTTTATGCTTTTGTTCAACAGGGTTGAGGAGGAAGACCTCAGCCTTGAAGAGTGTGCATCCAGTTCTTCTGATCCGGATGACTAGACGTGAGGTGAGCAGCGGTTACCAATCTATTGCTATAGGTGAGTATTGTTTTGTAAGCTCTCGTACAGCTGTCCATCGTAGACAAAGATTATTGGGTTTCCATCTGTACTCTGTAAATGAAGTGCTGGACATTTCGCTGATGAGAGGCGAAACAGTGTAGTGCATAGTTTTGTACTTCGAGTGAATTCTCCGGAAGATGCTGTCCTTCTCCTCTCGCTATTTCTCGCTATTTTAGACATTAGCCATGTCTTGTACAAATCAATAAATGGTTCAAAAACACATGATGGGCACTGAGTTAGTGATGGACAGGAGGAGGAAACGTCTGCGTTCATCAGTTATAATCCCAGGTCTAATGGATAGTATCAAAAACACCAACACAAAAGTGAAACGACTAAAAAGTATTTTTTGTTGTCTCAGGCCCATTATATTCTGAGCAACTCATTGAAAATCTATTTTCTGTGATCTTAATTTTTGACTAGTGTATAGCTTTAGGACAAAAACGCCTCCAGTGAGGTCTTTGCTCCAACACAATGTTTTTAAAACATGATGCGGTGACTGTCCATCAGTACATCACTATCTGCCATGTAATCTGAGCTATTTATGAGCTATTTAATATTTAATAAATTTGTTTGTTTGGACACTGCTACAAACTTAGAGAAATAACGAGGCAGGAAGAGCAGCGTCCGCCTGAATATTCACTTGTGTGCAACTGTGCATATAGCCCATAGGTAGATTTATGTAGGTATAGAAGTATGAAATACTTGTCAATTCAAATGACTGTACTTTTCCTCCTCAGGTTGAGACGGCATAACTACAGTACAGACTGAAGATCAACTTCCCTGGAACTCATTTCTTGTGACCCACAGACCACGTCTGCAGTGGTTCAGATTCAGATTTATTTCTATTCAGACATTTAAACATTTAACAGATGACGACATAAATAAACATAAAGTCTGAAATGGAATAGGCAGAAGCTAAAGCTTATTGCGCATATCCCTGTGTATTTACAAAACATTTACAAAAAGCTGCCAATGTCTTATGCAAGCAATTATACATTTTTTGTTTTTAGATCGTCACAAAGAAGAAAGAAAAAATCTATCATCTTCATTTTGCATCCTTAACATCCATTCTCAATGTTTATGTTTTTTTAATAATTGATTTCTTCAAAAGAATTTTAAATTGAATTAAGGTTTTACAGTCTTTTAGCTCTTGGTCCAACTCACTCCACACATTAATCCCAACAAAAGAAACACAGTGCTGCTTTGCACTCGTTCTCACATGTGTTTTTTGAAACATTTCTTCCTTTCGGAAATTATAAACGCAGTCTCGTTTTGGAACAATCCCTGGATATGCACAGGTAACTTGTTCAGCAGTTCAGTGTGCGCTGAATGTTGGTCCAGAGACTTATATGGGATTTTTTAGGTGGTGATTTACTGCGTACTCAGGATCACAATTTTACAAGTCAATGCATTTTGTGGGTTCAAGTGTCACAACAGAACAAATGAATAGGTAGTTATGAGCACTACATTCAGAACTGTGCAGACATAATGTATTTCAGTTGTTTTGGGGGTTAAAGTAATTGACCATGCTGCATAGATAACTTCTGCAAGTCTATATATTGGTTATCAGTTTATTGTGCCTAGAATATTCAGCAAACCTGTTGCATAAGACTATGCTGCCAGACTCCTGATCAGTAAATAACTCGCTACCTGATGTTTCAGCTGTTATGTTTGCACTAACTTGTATATACATACTTACACTTGCTACTTATTATGCTGTTTTTACATTTGTTAATCCACCAACTCACACTGCTTTGTTTTGTCTATACAGGATTTTGTAAACTCAGAGTTGAGCTATTACTGTTTTGTTCTTTTGGTAAGACAGGTTTGTTTACCTGCTTTACTAGTTTCGATCACCTTCTGTCTTACCAAAAGAACAAAACAGTAATAGTCTAATCAAGAAGACAGTATGAACCTTTTCCAAAAAGAGTCGGGCTGTCTTTACATTGCTCCATCTTGTTTTTGTTTGTTTATTTCTTTCAACTATAGGTTTTGTCATTTATTATGTTTAAAAGTTAGTTTCATGATGCACTATTGCACCAAATAAGTATGTTAAACATTACAACGGCAATACAAACTTCTGGAGCATGGTGGCTTTATCTTCAATGACATGCTGAAACTGATTCACAAATCGGTTCTTGTTTCATATTCTTTATTTTGGAGACAGACTATTGTGTGACATGTTTTGTGGACAGTATTTCAAATGAATAAACGAATGACCTTGCTGGATGCATTTGGTAAAGTGTCTAATTATATACAACAGTGTCATCTCTGCAGGGACAGTGAGGTGCTCTTCATAGGCTTTACATACATTTACAACAAGACGTAATAAATATTTCTACTGGCATTTTATTCAGCTCACTTGGGATGGTAGTATTGTTTAGCCTTTAGCGAAGATGCTAACTTATAGTTTGAGATTTTGGAGGTTTCATATTGAGCTCATGAGTCAAACCAGTAGATAAATCCCCTGCGATGCTCACATTTCGGCCGGAGGTGGTGTAATAATTCCCGTAGAAAAGCAACTCTGTGCGATGCTAGCTCTCTCTCTGTTCGCAGTCACTGACAGCGAGCGATTTGTTTTTTGTAGGATAGTTGCTACGTCAAGCAATCACAAGTCATGAGAGTGTACCAACTATCCTACGGAAAATAAACCTAGTGTACCGTCGTGACACCGGTAAGAGCAGTCTGTCAGATCTAGGAGCTTGGTCTGAGACTGTCAACAGAGCAGAAATCGCCCACACACTCACTTTATTGATGTTTATGCTACAAATAAGTTTGTGTATTTTTTCTGGCTAGATAACAAAACGGTGCACTCTCTAAATTTGGCTTCCTGGCGTTAATTTTGCCATACTTGTTATTTATAGTTCAAAAACACAGTGTAAAAGCTTTCCATTCGCTGACCAGCCTGTAACACAAGGCTCCTAGTGCGGCATCAGGGAGACGCCAATTTGACAAACGTAATAAACCAAAACTGGCTTCACCGACCTCCACACGTCCTCCAACGCCATCTACGACACAGTTTCATGTTGGTGTGAAAGCATTAAGGTTACTATTATTTGAACAACTGATTACAAATAATCTCATGTGTGAATTCTCATGTGTGTTTTCAGGTTACTATTTCGTGAGAAACGTATTGCACAGACACAACAGCTGAAAGGTTTCTCTTCTGTGTGACTCCTCATGTGTTTTTTCAGGTTGCCATGATCTGAAAAAGTATTTGCACAAACAGAACAGCTGAAAGGTTTCTCTCCTGTGTGAATCCTCGTGTGTCTTTTCAGGGTGCGATCATCTGAAAAAGTCTTTGCACAAACATCACACCTGAATGGTTTCTCTCCTGTGTGACTCCTCATGTGTTTTTTCAGGTTGCCATGATCTGAAAAAGTCTTTGCACAAACGGAACACCTGAATGGTTTCTCTCCTGTGTGAATCCTTGTGTGTCTTTTCAGGGTGCCATAATCTGAAAAAGTCTTTGCACAAACAGAACACCTGAATGGTTTCTCTCCTGTGTGAATCCTCGTGTGTCTTTTCAGGGTGCCATCATCTGAAAAGTCTTTGCACAAACAGAACACCTGAATGGTTTCTCTCCTGTGTGAATCCTCGTGTGTCTTTTCAGGCTACTATTTCGTGAGAACGTATTGCACAGACAGAACAACTGAATGGTTTCTCTCCTGTGTGAGTCCTCATGTGTTTTTTCAGGCTGCCATTATCTGAAAACATCTTTGCACAAACATCACACCTGAATGGTTTCTCTCCTGTGTGAATCCTTGTGTGTCTTTTCAGGGTGCCATCATCTGAAAAAGTCTTTGCACAAACAGAACACCTGAATGGTTTCTCTCCTGTGTGAATCCTCGTGTGTCTTTTCAGGGTGCCATTATCTGGAAAACTCTTTGCACAAACAGAACACCTGAATGTTTTTTCTCCGTCATGAGTCCTGACGTGTCTCTTCAGATAACTCCTATAGACAAACTCCTTATCGCAATGTGGGCACCAGAATGGTTTCCCTTCTGTGTGAGTCCGTACGTGTCTATTTAAGATGGAACTACTTGAAAATGTCTTCCCACAGTGAGAGCATTTGTGCGGTTTGTTTGGACCTCCATCTTCACTCACATTGTTCCCATGAGCCGGCTTCTGCAGCTGTGCAGTGTGTGTTTGTGGAGTGGGACTTTCAGCCGAAGGAGTCCAGTCTGCAGAGTCGTCAGTATCAGAGGAATTCTCTGCTTCATCTCTGTCCTCTCTGTTCTCCTCTTTCACGTTTCATGAAGCAGAGACTCTTCTTTCTCACTCCTCACAGAGACAATGACTGGGAACGCTTGGATCGACTCGTCTTTGATTTGAATCTCCATTGGTTCCTCTTTCATCTGGACCAGACTGGGAGCAGCCTCATGTGGACTCTCAACACCTGCAGTGATAGATACCATAAACACGTGATTACCAAAGGACAAAGCAGCAGCAGCAACGGCAGAAATTCTGGGACCTATGGAAGCAATCATTTCTGGGTCCCCTACATGTTTTTATAGAAAAGATATAACCCAAAAAACGCATCCCATTTGTTGGTCAATACGGGCAAATACACACTGAGTGCATGTGGGACTATAGCACATTTAATTTTGTATGTACTTATTCCTCCTGCAGCGAAGCACTCAGCCAAAGTTTAAAGTCACATGGTCTGAGTGGTCAAGGCTATTTCTATAGCACATTTACAACAATCACAGCACAGGCATAAAAAAGAAATAAGACAAAAAGAGGATATATGCAGAAGCAGCTCAACTTGTATAGGAACGTGCCAACAAGTAGGTTTTAAGGGCGGATTTGAAACTGCTTAGCGTCAAGGCCAAACGGACACTGAGGGGCAGACCGTTCCACAGCCGGGAAGCAGCAGCGGCTAAAGCTCTGTTTCCTCTGGTTTTCATGCGCGTTTTGGGCACATCCAGGAGTAGCAGGTCAGCGGAGTGAAGTGCCATGGATGGGGAATCGACAGACAGGAGCTCAGACAGATACAAAGGTGCCAAGCCATTTAAACATCTAAAAACAAGCAGAAGAATCTTGCAGACGAGCGCGCACAGGTGTGATGTGCTCCCGTTGCCTGGTGCCGGTCAGCAAAAGGGCTCCTGCACTTGGTCCAGACCACAGTACAAGGTGTTGCAATGCACATCCTTTTCAAGTTAAATGGAATGTACACATCTGGAAAAAGCTGGTTTGGACAACTGAGCTGAGTTGCTTGTTTAATTTAAAAGAGCTGCCTAAATCTAACAGTGTATGAAAATCTTATCAGCCAGACTTTGTTTCCTCCACATGTCCTTGAAGCTGCTCCTCATATCAACATTAAAATAGACAACATTTGAGCCGGACTGGGAAAATACTTTTTTTCCCCAATTTATTGGTGTAATGACATCGGCTAATAATTTCATGAGCGGTGATATCATGCATCCCTAATTCCAGTCTTTATAGGCCTTTGTCTCTTGTTTTCTGAAGAAATGCCTGTGATGTCAGTATTTATAATAATAATAATAATAATAATAATAATAATAACAATAATAATAATAACAATAATAATAATAATGCATTAGTCTTATATAGCGCTTTTCCAGACGCTCAAAGTCGCTTTTACAATTTGGTGCATTATTCATTCACTCCATACTCGGTGATGATAAGCGAGGCAACCAGTCTGCACACAGCAGCCACCACCACCAACCACTCACACACACACTACATTTGCCAGGCTTCCTGGTGTTCCCAAACGGTCTCCCATCCAAGTCCTGCCAGGCCCTTCCCTGCTTAGCTTCCGAGGTCTGATGGAATCGGGCATAGCAAAGGCGGTATGGCCATAACCTCATAACCTCAGTGCTGCCTATTCACAAAATTACTATATTACTGATGTGCATTGCAACACCTTGTACTGTGGTCTTTTTTTTTTTAATGAACAAACCACTTTGACTTGTTACTTTATAACGTAGGAGATGTGTCGTGGTATGTCTTGTTGCTGGGCTTTTCTTACCTCCACAGTCGGGGTCCTCTTTGATCATTCTGTAAAAGAGCAAAAGGTTTTAATCTCAATGCCAATAATATCTAAACAACACTATTACATGAAAGTTTAGTACCGTAAATCCTCTAATATAGGCCGGGCCTTTATTTACTCAAGCACATCTAGGACCAGGCCTTTATTGGGACCAGGCCAAAATTAGAGACAGGCCTTTATTTTTATTTGAGCAAAATGGACTACCAGTAGAATGAAGAAAAACGGGATTTGTGTCCATTTGAACCTAAAATATTAGGTTCATTTATTAATCAACATTGCAAACACTCTCCCAGCGGCTGGAACATTCACGCTTTTTCTTTTGTTGGGACAACAGGAAGCGTTTCGCTGCTGTTAGCGGAACATTGACATCAATGTCATGCCAGGTTTCTCTTCCTTTTCTTTTTTTCTACCGCAGATCGGATTATTTGTTATCTGGTGTAAATGCGAGTTTAGACGGAGCGTTTGTGTTTGTGATCGATCATAAAACAGACCCGAGAGAAGACGAGACGCTCGCGCCGATCGGAGGAGTTACTTTGAGGCGTGGGACTGACCTGCACACGGAGCCGCTGGATGTGCTTTGAGGACGGTATGGTGACTTTATTAAAACCCTGGAGGGTCACACAACATTTGTTGCTTGCCCTGTTTCCAAAAATAGTCACAGAAGGTTTGAAAAGTGGCCAAATCTGTCTCAAAGTTATGCTTGGATCAGCTCCACTCCGCAGCGTTCCCTCTCTCGGCCTGGGTTCCAGTTTGTTTACTTCCTGCACGCGAGTTATCGTTTACACTAGTATGAGACAAGTTAAATTATCACCCAACCCCAGTTTCTAATAATAGCCCCGGCCTAAATTAGAGACCGGCTTTTAATTGTCTCCGCCAGCAGCGAGCCTGGCCACTGTTAGAGACCCGGCCGCTAATGGAATACAGGCCAGTATTAGAGGATTTACAGTAGTTTAACTATGTTTTTCTTGTATTTTAGGGACAGATTTGAACATGGCTAGTTATTATCACTTTGGTATGTTGTCTTTGACTCATATTGATCTATTGTTTGGACTTGTAATCCATTTAATATTATGACAACAACAAAAATTTCCAAAGGAATTAGCATCCCTTAAAATCCCTCAACAACATTCTGGTTCTGGTCATGCCAGCTGCAACGCTGATTAATGATGTGCAACTATTACATCCCAATGCATCAATATTCAGGGGCCGTCAATAATGTATTGTACTTCCACTCATACTTAGGAACAACTGCACTGCTCCAAAAAATAAGGGGAACAGAAAGAGAAAGTCCTACATCTTAGCTCTATGACAATTGTTAAATTTTTAGAAACGGAATGACTGAAATACGGCTAGCTAAAAAAAAAGAGCAGAGTACGCCCTAATTATGCACGCGCGGTCGACGGCCGTAATGCGCAAATAGCGCGGCTGTTTCCCGATCGGGAGCGAGCAGGTCTGACTTGGGCTCAGTGTGTTGAACTGAGCAAAGAGCAGAAACACATCACTGTCATATATTATGTGCACACTGTGTATAATATAGTCTACAGTAGCCTATGCATTCTGCTAAATAGGAGCTAATACTTATCTTTAGAGCAAAAAAACAATAACAGGATTCAATAATTGCATTATTGTCTAATCACAGTAATAGATATAAGAAAAGCCTTAAAAATCCCCATATAACGTTGAATTAACCTCGTATGTTCCGGACCTTTGCTCGACTTTTTTTTTTCCAATTTGGACCTTGGTGCAATTTAATTGTGACCCCTAGCCTAGCGCCACTAAGGTCTTCAAATATAAGAACTGCATGAATTTAAGAAAAAAATATCTCCAGACATCAACAACACTCTGGATAACTAGGAAATGAGGCCCAATGTCAACAATCCTGAATCCCTTTAATTTGACCTTTGCGCATGCGTCATACGAGATTGCGATTTCATTTGTACATTGTTGACGGTCCCTAAATGTCAGTTCCTTGGCCTAGCGTATTAGCCGTAATAGGGCTCTTCTACCATCCGGGTACCTTCAGTGCGCCGCAGATGTGGAGGTGAAACAATGGCGGTATTAAACAGCGTTTTTGCCTGTGTTCGATAAATTTAGTTTTTCTCAATAAATCCGGCCTAAAAGCTGTTGTGCGCTCGGATGTTCCATTTTGTCGGAACTACAGCTTCAATCTTGTAAACTGAGTAAGTGTTATGATTAAAATCGACGCAGATCTAAACATATTGTGTGGATTATGGTTTAAAGTTTAACGTAACTGTGCCGGACACATCAGGCTCTACGATTTACTTTGCTTTAAACATAAAATAAATTGTTAATCAAATGTTTAATGTCATGACGTGTTAGCTAAGTCATGCTTTAGCTAAATCTAAAGCCGAATAACTAGACAGAACGTCGCCTAAAAGCTTCTAAAACATTTTCTCGCCAGCATTACGTTTAACTTAGATCATGATTATTTTAAAAACCGTCTGACACAAAGGCCTCGTGTTGTTGTGGACAGTCCGCTGGGCTGTAGCTGAGAGAGTCCTGTCTTGGCTCTAAACTCACCTGTTTTCCACCTCCGCGGGCTCCCACAGGTCCTGCTCCTCCTTCAGCTTCACTTCTGCCATGTTTCACTGCGCTCTGTCCGCTTTAAGGCGAAGCTTTGGGGAAAAGAGTGTCTCACTTCTGTTCAGAGCTAACGCTAACACAGCAGCACAACACAGCGCTCACTTCCGGGGTCTGAGCAGGGTTGCCAGGTCCAAGAGGGAAAACGAGCTCAATATCGTCTTATACTAGGACTAAGATAGATAGGACTAATCCACGACTACAGTTAGTTTAACCTTCATTTTATGTAACACAGTAATGTTTTATTATTTTATTTATTTGTTTATTTGAGCAGTAGGCTTGCTCAAAAGGAGTGGGCCAAAGCCAATAGCTTATAAGCGCCCACCCCAAAATTAAAAACAATAACATTTACATTAACAATCAAAGCAAGGAACGTAATACAAGATAACAAATTATAAACAAATCATAAACAAGGGAACATAAGGCAAGGTAACAACAAATGATAAGGAACAACAATAAAAAACAACTGCAAAATAAAGAAACAACAGCTGAAGAATATACTACAACACTCACAGTAATTGTTCGTATTTAAAAAATATAGATTCTTTGTAAACCTTTTTAAAATGTGGCAGGTTTTTACAAACTTTGATGCCCTCATCTAAATTCCTCCATGCCTCTACACCACATCTCGTGGGGCACATGCTTTGTAAAGTTGTTCTGGAGTACTGTTATCGAAACTCATTTTGTCTCTCAAGTTGTATTTGACTTCTTGTTTGCAAAACATATTTTGTATAATTCAGGAAGCGACTTTTGTGATGCGTTGAACATGATTTGAGCCATTTTAAATTCAATTTCATTGTTTTTTATTTAAAGAATAATGGATTTGTATGTTCACGTTATCCAGCTAAATGGATTATTCTTATTGCCTTTTTCTGAACTTTAAACAATGGGCCAAAATTACTTTTATACGCATTTCCCCAGATCTCTTCACAATATGTTAAATGGGGAAGGATAAGTGAACAGTATATACATAGTATATAGAGCTTTGTTTTCAATGATATATTTACATTATTCATTAGGGCTAAAATCTTTGCCACTTTAGTTTTAATTTTATGATATGAGGTTTCCAGCTTATTTATGATCGAGTGTTACACCAAGAAATGTATGTTCATAGACTCTTTCAATAGTTTCGTTGCCAATTTTAATTGGTAATTGTACATTCATTACACGATTTCCAAAGAACATTGCTTTGGTTTTCGTAATGTTTAGAGACAGTTTGTTTACGCAGAACCAATCTTTCAATTTATCCATTTCTTCTGTAATCTCGATCACCATTTGCTGTAAGTCTGCACCTGAGAGTATGATTGTTGTATCATCTGCAAAAAGGACCAGTTTAAGCTTCTTAGAAACCAAGTACAAATCATTGATATATAATAAAAATAGTTTAGGTCCCAGCACCGATCCCTGGGGGACACCACACACTAGGATATCACACATGGATCTGCACTGCCCCATTTGAACATACTGTGTACGGTTTGTTAAGTAGGATTCAATCCAATTGCAATACCTCTTATCCCATATTTTGTAGTTTGTTCAGGAGTATATTGTGATCCATAGTGTTGAAAGCCTTTTTATATCGATGAAAAATACCTATTGAATACTTGTTCTTGTCGATACTATTTGTGATTTCCTCTATGAGTTCCATTAACGCGAAAGCGGTAGATCTGCTTTTGCGAAAGCCATGTTGACTGTCATTTAAAATATTGTATTTATCTATAAATCCGTCTAGTCGAGTAATATAGAGCTTTTCTAATATTTTTGAGAATTGAGGTAGTATTGAGATAGGTCTGTAATTAGAGAATTGAGTTTTGTCACCATTTTTATAGATGGGAATAACTTAATCCATTTTAATTAAATCTGGAAATTTACCAGTTTTGAAAGACAAATTAAAAATATGAGATAGCGGTGTGACAATCTGATCGATGAGTTGTTTGACAATACTCATATCTATCTCATCACAGTCCAAGGATTTGTTGTTTATGAAATTTCTAACTAAATCAGTTATTTCTTGTCCTGTTGTTGGCGTAAGGAACATTGTATTTGGGTTTTCCTGGACACAGTCATAATTATAATTTGTGGAGTCATGGTGGAGTTATTGAGGAGGATAATTGAGGTCCTATGCATATGAAGTACTTATTGAACTCGTTCACAATTTCATTTGAATTTTCAATTTTCTGACCATTTGACATTAAGCTCTGTGGTAATACGTTTCCTTTTGGAGTCCTTCGAAGTACATCATTTATGGTACACCAGAGAGCTTTAGTGTTTGTCTTATTTTTTTTGAGTAGTGCAGTATAATATTTTTTTGCAGTTTCTTATTATGTTAGTGAGTTTGTTTTTGTATCTTTTGTACTTATTTTCAGATTCACTTGTTCTTTTTGTTAAAAAGACTTTGTATAGTGAATTATTTTCTTACATGCATTTGCTAAACCTGTAGTCATCCAGGGACTCATTATCTTTTTCTTTTTACAATTGCTTTCTATTTTTGGGAGGTGCAGGTCATAGAGGGTCATGGAAGTTCTTAAGAAGATATTATAAGCTGGATCTACATTGGTTTCTTCCAAGAGAGATTTCCAGTTTGTTTCAGCTAAGATTTACTGAGATTTACACACACAAAAATGGTATGTGTTGTCCAGCTCAGGTCCTGGGATATGTGCACCCCCAGATATTTAAACCTGTTCACCGTTTCCACTGGTGTTCCCTCGATGTTGATAGGATGGTAGTGTTCCGGCTTGTTCTTGCGAAAGAATTTATTTCAGGCAATGCCACAAAAAGTACAAGGTAGACAAAATATAGTTAAGTCATTTGTGCAAAAAAGGAATATACAGTATGTAATCATGCCAATCCATTTCTACCTGAAAGGGAGTGGGAAGAAGATAAGTTATTTAATCCCACCCCCAGTTCCCCATTCAGAGCTTAATACATTCAGCTTCACTGTTACTTTGTTCAAGAATTAGTTTAGTTTAGTTTATTTGTTTGAGCAGTTAACCTGCTCAAAGGGAGTGGGCCGAAGCCAAAGGCTTATAAGTGCCCACCCCAAAAATAAAAACAATAGCATTTGCATTTAAAAGGTAGCAAATCATAAACAAATCATGAACAAGGAACATAGGGCAAAGTAACAACACATAATGAGGAACAATAAAAAAACAACAGCAAAATAAAGAAACAACAACAAAGGAATGTGCTATAACTCATATCTAAGAAAGCTACATTAGCACAGACCAACTTATTATTATTATTACTATATTTAATTGAGTTATATGTGAAGTATTATGTAAGCCCTGCATAGTGTGGTGCATTAAAAAGTCAGGGTGTAGAGCGGGCCAGTTAAAGTGGACAATAAGCTCTCCATCAACAAACCCCCACCCAGCTGCCCTAACAGCTGATTTGGTAGATGATGTTCTTATGCTGAGTGGTGCATTAAAAGACAAGGTTTTGAGCCCGTTGGGAGGATGTCACATGTCACAAAACTTCATGATCTTTGATTTTAAAAATAATGAGTTTGTGTGGTCCAAAAACCCAACTTCATGAATTACTCAGATAGCTCTTTTTTGCAACAATACTATTGGTTTAACTGTGTTTTTATAAGTACTACCACAAACGACAGAGCAATAATTTAAATAGGGCAGTATAAGAGAACAGTATAAGATATGTAGAGCTTTGATGTTTAAAATGTGCTTTGCTTTTGCTATTACTGAAATGCTTCTAGAAATGTTCGTAGATATATATTTAATATGAGCTTTCCAAGTAATTCTGTCATCTATAATAACACCAAGGAATTTGATTTCATGCACTCGCTCTATGACAACACCCTCTATCTGAATTGCTTCCTGAGCATTGGAAGTACAGTTGCCAAATATCATCATTTTGCTTTTTATCAGATTTAAAGATAGTTTGTTTTGTTTGAACCACTTATTGACACTTTTGAGTTCCAAGTTAACAATCTGACACAGTTGTTGTAAATCGTCTCCTGATGCAAAAATATTTGTATCGTCAGCAAACATGATACATTTAAGTACTTGAGACGTTTTACAAATGTCGTTTATGTACATAAACAATTTTGGGCCCAGAATGGAACCTTGAGGTAAACCACACACAATTTATTGACAACTCGACTGATAATCACCTATTTTCACACATTGTTTTCTATTTTTAAATAACTGGTAACCCACTGTAGAGCTACCCCCCTAATCCCATAATGTTCTAGTTTATTAATTAATAGGGGTGTGTATCGCCTAGTCTCAGGCGATACGATACGTATCCCGATACAAGGGTCACGATACGATACGATACGATATATCCCGATATTGAAGAATTAGACGATTATTGCGATTTTTTTTTACTACTTTGGAAACAACTATTCAGTAAACTAGTCCACCTTCATTAGATTTGTATCAAATACATTTGATCTATCCATCTTATGATATAAATGCTTTTCACTAATGTGCTTGTGACTGTGGTGTTTATGGTGATTATGTACCTTTGAACGGAAAACAGATTTCTTGGAAACCTAGTAATGAAACCAATTACTGGGGATGCACGTTTTCTAGTATTTCTATAGTTGGGAGTCCTTGGCGATCAGTAACTATTATGGGTTTCATCCATTAAAATATACAATAACTCAGACGGGGCATTTAAAATTGTGTCTACTCCACAACGGGTGTCACTCGTAGATCTGGGACATAATGACACGGGCATCACGCGCAGCAGTAGCACACAACTGAAGCAGAGGGGAAACTACAGCAGGCTCTTTTAAACTTGTGTCGTAGTACTGCAGTGGCGAGACACAGGTTTAACATGAGTATGCTGTATTTACTGTAGTTTCACCTCGGTTTCGTTTAATTCCGTAATAAAATGCTACGAAGATAAATCCATGCTACGAAGATAAATCCTCTCCAAACGCAGCGGCGACGCACTCAGCAATATGCACAAAGCTGTGGCTCTCGTAATAATCCAGGTCTCTGTCTTTGCTGTAAAAGCCAAAGCCAAATGTAGAGTTTTAAAGAGCCCCGTAGCGTCTCATAACTCATTCTTTTCCATGCTAAGCTCTTCCTGTGTTTCTCTAACTCTCACTAAATTCTAGTGTTACTCAAGCGGGCTGCGCGGTGCGCTGCCATCTAGCGGGCGGGAGTAAAAGTGCAGGACCAAAGAGAGACGCTGCAATGAATATTTCCCCAAAAATAGATGTTTAAATATCGATACGGGCGCTTTTGTATCGATACGAGAATCGCGCGACGTAATATCGCGATATATCGGCGAATCGATATTTTTCAACACCCCTATTAATTAATATATCATAGTATATTGTATCAAACGCTTTACTCAGGTCAATAAATAACCCTATTGCATATTTCTTGTTATCTACAGCATTAGTTATTTCATCAATTATATCAAAGAGCGCGTGTGAAGTTGAGTGATTGTTCCTAAAACCAAACTGATTGTCCGAGAGTAAATTACACTTTTCGATAAAGCTGTCAAGTCTAGAGTTAAAAACCTTTTTCTAAGATTTTAGAGAATTGCGGTAAAAGGGAATCAGGCCTGTAGTTTGTAAAGAGATGTTTATCTCTTGCCTTGAACAGAGGAATCACTTTTGCTACTTTCATACTTTCAGGAAATGTTCCAGTTTGCAACGATAAGTTACACATGTATGTTAACGGCTTAGAGATACTTTCAATAACACTTTTTAAAGTTTTCATATCCATGTCATGGTAATCTATTGAGGTTTTATTTTACACCCTTTAACAATGTCCAGTATCTCCTTTTCCTCCACAGGATTGAGGAACATGGACATAGGATTTGTGTCTATCAGTTCACAATTATAGTTCTCAACATTTGCAATTTTTGCAGCAAGGTTTGGTCCAACATCTACAAAGAATTTATTAAATGTATCGACTACTTCATTCATATTATTTAAAGTGTTATCCTCATCTTGAAATATTTTGGATAATTAATCGTTCTTGGTTTGTTTCTAATTATACTATTTAAGATATTTCATAAACCTTTAATATTATTCTTATTGCTATCTAACAACTTATATAATAATCCTGTTTACATTTTCTATTGACACCTGTCAGTTTATTTTATATTACTTATACTTATCCTCAGCTTCTTTTGTTCTCTTATTTATAAAGTTTGTAAAGATTTTTTTTTCTTGCATGCATTAGCAATCCCTTAGACATCCATGGGTTTTCTTTACACTTTCTGTTTTTACAATATTTCTTCAGTGGGCAATTTTGTCATATACTTTTTGAAATACTCGTGTAAACTCATCATAGGCCATATTAGTATCATTCTCTCTGTATACAATACTCCAGTCTTGAGCTAATAGCTCCTTTTTAAATACATCAATAGTTTTCTCTGTTTTTAAACTTCTAAACCAATACTTGTTTTCCTCCTCATTATTTAAATATCCATTTTGTACAATACAAAAACTGGAAGGTGATCACTGATATCATTTATCATTAATCCGCTGACTGTATGATTTTCTATTTCATTTGAGAAAATATTATCAATCAAAGTAGCACTATGGGTTGTGATTCTACTCGGTTTAGTTATTAGAGGAAACAGACCTATACTGAAAAGAGTATTGATAAATGTGTCCGTTTTTTATGTTTATATGGATTTAACAGATCGATGTTAAGGTCTCCCCCCACACACATGACTTTATGATTTGAACATGAAAAGTGCTCCTCCATCCAATTAGAAAAAACCTCTATATCAGAGCCAGGTGTTCTATAAATACAACTTACAATAAGATTTTTCTTTTTTTGCCTTGTAATTTCTACAGTAAGGCATTCAAGTGCATCATCCACTACCATAGTCTTATTTTCCATTACTTTGTAACTATAGTCTACAAACATAGCCACGCCCCCACCATGTTGTCTCTTCTGTTCATACTTATAAATTCATAACCATCAATAGAAAGCTCAATTTCTTTGTCATTATTAATCCATGTTTCTGTGATTAAAATTACACTAAATGGTTTAGAAAACTGTTTTAAGAAGCTTTTGATGTGGTTAAACTTTGCATAGAGGCTTCAACCATTGAAATGGATTACAGTGAATGCCTTAATGTTCTTAAGTTTACTATTGTAAACATCCTCTGTATAATATTGACAGTCATTAGTAGCTCTAGTAAAGAAGTTATTTTCAGGGTCGATGTCGATCTCAGTGTTCTGTAAGTCATATTGTGAGAATGTAAAATCCTGGTTGTTTGCTTCGGCAATTCTCCTTAATGAAAGATCCAAGTCGATGCTTCCTATAGTACTATATGTATTACAGGACATGTGAAATTATGTGCTTTTACATACCAAAATCCATACGCTTTTCCCGGTGTTTATACTTGAGTTGGTGTACTGGTGCGCGGACGTACAATGAGTTTATCATAGCGCAAGTAGGCCATCTCCCCCCTTTCCCTTGCAGCTCTCAGCTCCGGCATCAGTTCTTTTCGCTTCCTTTGATGGATTCCGTGTAGTCCTCGTTTATGAAGATTTCACTTCCTTTGAGATGTTTAGCGTGCTGCAGAATTGCTTCGCAATTCTTCCAACACAATAGTTTGGCGATGATGGGTCTCGGCCGGTCTCTCCCGCCGTCGGGATCCCTACGTGGTGAGGCCTCTCCACCTCCACCGTGTGCTGTAACTGTAACTTCTCCCTCAGTAGTTGTTCAACTTTCTCCTCGGCATCGGCCCAGGTCTCCCCAGGCGTCTCCAACACTCCCTCAAAGACCAGGTTGACCAGACCAGTAACAGTGAAGACCAGGTTGTCTTCATTGTTACTGTTTGTTGATGTTGAGTTCCAGGTTGTTGTGTTATGCTTCTGTCCTCTGTTTTCCGGTGGCCATCTTGTTTTTGTGTGAAAAACTCATTGCACAAACAGTAGCGCTAAATGGTTTCTCTCCCATATGAGACCTGACGAGGCTCTTAGATCAGTCCTACGTGCAAATGCCTTAATCATAATTTGTACAGCTGAATGGAGTGTGACTCCTCGTGTGTAATTTCAGGTGGATTTTTTGTGAAAAACTCTTTGTACAAACTGCACATCTGAATGGTTTCTCTCCTGTGTGAGTTCTCATGTGTATTTTCAGGGTGCTATTTTCTGCAAAACTCTTTGCACAAACATCACATCTGAATGGTTTCTCTCCTGTGTGAGTCCTCATGTGTATTTTCAGGGTGCTACTTTCTGCAAAACTCTTTGCACACACATCACACCTGAATGGTTTCTCTCCTGTGTGAGTCCTCTTGTGTATTTCAAGGTGCCATTTTGTGAAAAACTCTTTGCACAAACATCACACGAGAATGGTTTGTCTCCTGTGTGACTCCTCATGTGTACTTTCAGGGAGCCATATTGTGAAAAACTCTTTGCACAAACATCACACGTGAATGGTTTCTCTCCTGTGTGTATCATCATGTGTTGTATCAGTTGGCTATTTTCTGGAAAACTCTTAGCACAAACATCACATCTGAATAGTTTCTCTCCTGTGTGAGTCCTCATGTGTATTTTCAGGGTGCTATTTCCTGAAAAACTTTTTGCACAAGCATCACACCTGAATGGTTTCCCTCCTGTGTGAACGTTCATGTGTTTTTTCAAGGCGCCATTTTGTGAAAAACTCTTTCCACAAACATCACAGCTGAATGGTTTCTCTCCTGTGTGAGTCCTCATGTGTGTTTTCAGGGTGCCATTTTGTGAAAAACTCTTTGCACAAACATCACACGTGAATGGTTTCTCTCCTGTGTGCATCATCATGTGTTTCATCAGTTGGCCATTTTCTGGAAAACTCTTTGCAGAAACATCACAGCTGAATGGTTTCTCTCCTGTGTGAGTCCTCATGTGGTTTTTCAAGGTGTCATTTACTGAAAAACTCTTTGCACAAACATCACATCTGAAAGGTTTCTCTCCTGTGTGAGTCCTCATGTGTATTTTCAGGTGGCTATTGTCTAAAAAACTCTTTGCACAAACATCACACCTGAATGGTTTCTCTCCTGTGTGATTCTTCATGTGTGTTTTCAGGTTGGAACTTTGTGAAAAACTCTTTGCACAAAGTGTACACCCGAATGGTTTTTCTCCCGTATGAGACCTGACGTGTTTCTTCATATCACTCATACGTGCAAACTCCTTATCACAATCTGGACATCTGTATGGCTGATCTCCTGAGTGCTTCATCATGTGTGTTTTCAGATGATATTTTTTGGAAAAAGTCGATGCACATTCAGGACACTTGAATGGTTTCGCTCCTGTGTGAGTCCATACATGCATCTTTAAATTGTAACGAGTTGAAAACCCTTTCCCGCAGTCGGAGCATTGTGTGGTTTGTCTGAACCTCCATCTCCACTCACATTGTTCCCGTGAGCCGACTCCTGCAGCTGTTCGGTGTGTGTTTGTGGAGTGGGACATTCAGCTGAAGGAGTCCATTCTGCACAGTTGTCAGTGTCAGAGGAATTATCTGCTTCTGCTTCGTCTCTGTCCTCTCTGTTCTCCTCTTTCACTGTTTCATGAAGCAGAGACTCTTCTTTCTCACTCCTCACAGAGACAATGACTGGGAACACTTGGATCGACTCCTCTTTGATTTGAATCTCCTTTGGTTCCTCTTTAATCTGGACTGGAGTGGGAGCAGCTTCATGTGGACTCTGGACATCTGCAGGGACAGACAAACACCATAAACCCTTGATCACAAGTCTTTAAAGCGGCAGTTTTTCAACTAAAACATCAGAAATTCTGGGCCCTATGGAAGCAAAAATGTCTGGGTCCCCTATGTGTTATCCAGGTAAGATGTAAACCAATAAACATACCCCATTGTTGGTCAAAACAGGGAAAATATACAGTATTTTGTAATTTTGTAACAGTTTTCTAATGAGGTCCAAGGTTCATCCTGATCTTTGTGAGTGTCTAATCTGTAACTACAGGAAAGAAGTTATTGCTGCAAAAGCAGGATCAGCCAGATATTGCTGTTGTGAATGTCTCAGGTTTTTCTGCAAAATATCTTGATAAACTTGTGAATTCATTTTTCCTTTGATGATAGCATGTTGTCCAGGCCCTGAGGCAACGAAACAGCCCCACACCATGATGTTCCCTGCACCATACTTCACAGTGGGATAGAGTTTTGATGTTGTGCTGTTCCATATTTTCCTCCACACATGACGTTGTGTGTTCCTGCAAATGCAACTTCGGGCTAATCAGTCCACAGAATATTTTGCCAGTAATGCTGTGGAGCGTCCAAGTGCTCTTTCGCAAACCAAAGTTGAATAGTTTGGGCGGGACACACAACAATGTCCAAATCCGATCACGTGATCGGGACATCCCTTGTAATTAGTGAAACTAACATACTACAATTGTATCTGTGTAACAAGTGACTTGCCCAGGACTGGTCGGCACAAGGAGAGAACAGCATGTTGCAGGTAGAGTCTGCAGTAGGACGGGACGAGGCTCAGACTGGAGTCTCAACGGAACAAGACCCCATATTATTGGTGTGACTACATCGGGCTGATAATTTATTGACCAGTAATATCATGCATCTATAATTCCAGTCTTTATAGGGCTTTGTCTTTGTTTGAGAAGTTCCTATTTGAAATGCCTGTGCTCTGTTGGCATTGCATAACCTCAGTGCTGCCTATTCACAAAACTACTTATATCTTTGTCCTTTCAGACCTGGGTGCTTTTTTATGAATAACCAGTTTGATTTGTTACTTTAAAACATAGGAGATGGTATGTTGTGGTATGTCTTGTTGCTGGGCTTTTCTTACCTCCACAGTCTGGGTCCTCTTTGATCATTCTGCAAAAGAGCAAAAGACTTTAATGACAATACCCATAATAATATCTAAACAGCACTACTACATTAAGTAAGTAATAACGTGTTCCAGTGTTAATTGTCATAGATTACATATATGTATGTAATCTATAACAATTAACACTGTACAGATGTATACATGTCATTTTATTTTATTTTTACTTTAATTTTTCCTTTTCCTGTCCATTTTAAGTGCATGACTATAGACAGTTTCTATGTCTACATGGTTATACAGAGCTTGTACTTAGGGTATATTTGGTATAGCAGGGCCGTGCGATATTGAAGTATGTATATTTTTGTATGATCACAATGAAAGAGAGCTGTGCTCTGGTATAAGTCTTAAGTACCATATGGTGTATTTATCTTGTACGACCGTAAATGATAAATCCTTTATTTTTGTTTGACTATAATTGGAAAATAATCTGATATTGTAAATGATAAATGACACTTGTACGATCATAAACGATTTATATTTAAGAATAATGCATAAGCTAATGCATGAGCACAGACTCATGCCTTAGCTTCGTGCATGAGTGTATGTGATGTTACTTGGATGAGAAACAAAGGGTAGGCCTATTATAAGTTCTTTGAACTTCTTTCTACTCCTTTTGAGCAAAAGTCTTGTTTTTCTGTTTTCCAATGTACAAAATGTTTGAAATACTTTTTTGCTCAAATGAATAAATAAATGAAAAAAAAATGAAATGAAGTACAGAACAATAAAAGGCATGTGTGGCTTAGTTGTGAGTCTTGCCCCATACCGCCTCATTTGTCCCTTTTTTGATTCCTATAGTGCCTCTTGTGGCGCCTCTACTGTGCTGCAGGTGTGGGGGCTCTTAATGCCTCTTAAGTGTTTCAGAAGAAGAATTGTAGGTTTCAAATGTTTAGTATTTAAACCATGTTTTCTTGTACTTTTGGAACGGTTTTTGAACATGGCTGCCTATTATCACTTTGGTATCTTGTCTTTGACTCATATTGATGCACAGTTTGGACTTGTAATCCATTTCAAATTATAACAAAATTCTTAATGTACAATTTGCTTGTATGTAAACCGGTCATTTTTTATTTTATTTTTTTTATTATCTCTAAAGATCCCCAAACTACAACATTCTGGTTCTCGTCAGGCCCGCTGCAATGCTGATGATGGAGCTTCATCTTATCATCTTTGACTTTTTTATTCATTTATTATTATATACATTAATATTTTTTATGCATGCCTTTATAGCCTTATAGTTATTTTTAGTTGTTTTAAAAAAAATCTAAATACTGTGGTATATGTTCCATTTTGCACGATAGTACTGAGAAAAAATCTTAGTTTGTGAACCTGTTTTCATTCAATGGCAATAAAAAACTATTCTGATTCTAATGAATGTAATAAAATGCCTATTAAAACTGTGGTAATCAAAATATGTTCTTGTTGTGAGTAGACTACACTTCATTAGGCTCTACAGATCCAGGGCCACTGCAAGCCATGTTGGTTCCCTGAGCAGAATTTTTCAATGGTGTTTAATAGATGGTGCCTCCTCCCCCCAGAACCTGAGTTTCCCTGCTCGGCTCGTGCAGCCACAGTGAACTTCAGCTCAGATGTGTCTCTCTCTTGCCTTTCTCACTCGCCGCTGTGAGCACAAGCTCCAGAGAACACAACATGATGCAGGTAACTCTTCTTTCTCATTGCCACATTCAGACCGAACGCGATGGAGGCAAAAAATTGCAAACAACGCCAGGCGTTTATCTCTTGAATATTTGGGGGTCACTTGCCCCTTTAGCCAGAGTAAATTCGTGTCCATCGCTTCAGGGCGATCTACTCTGCCTGCGCAGTTCAGTGACCAACATACACACTCGGAGCCAGGTTCTCAACAGGCTGCTCTCGCTTTTTATTTTGTTTAGATTATTATTCAATGCTTGTTGATATAGCACTAGTAAGGATGTGTACCCGATATGTGTGGGCTAGCTTTTCTGGGCATGCAGCGATTTTTTAATTATAAACTCCCGATTTTGATTTAATCACGATTTTTTATAGTAACTGAAATAACTTAAATTACACACTGAAGAAGAAAACGATTGAATGATTTATTCAACTTTGTGATAATCAACACGGCAAAAATAGACTTAGAACTACAGCAAACTAACTCTATACATTAAAAAACACAATAAAACTCCAGACTCCTGAGACGTCTCTCTCATGACGTCAAGCTGCTGTGATGTGATGCTCTGTCACTGTCTGTCCCTTTCACAATAAGAGTCTTACTAAAGCGATAACATACCGTGTCTTTTATTGTGAAAAAGGATAACCGGAAGCAGATAGTTACCAAGTTATTACTTGACCAAGTAATTCACCAAAGTTGGACAAGTCTTATATTTTCAAAGACATGGATAAACGGCGCATTTGTGAACAAGGTCCAGGATTTAAATTAAACAAATGAGAAGGATGCGGCGCCTGACAGAACTGTGAGGACGAAGGACACACTCGCTTCTTCACACATGTGAAAATCAGGTAAATAAATAAACACACGCTGAGCAGAGCAGCGGCGTTAGGGGGGAAAGACACTGATATTAATACTGCTGAAATAGAGACAGAACGCTGGGTTTAAAAGC
Source organism: Neogobius melanostomus (assembly GCA_007210695.1). Taxonomy (NCBI): domain Eukaryota; kingdom Metazoa; phylum Chordata; class Actinopteri; order Gobiiformes; family Gobiidae; genus Neogobius; species Neogobius melanostomus. Next base: position 3,187,602 of record VHKM01000392.1, read on the forward strand.
TCCAGATTGAGGAGTCTGGTCGTGGACTCTCAGGCCTCTCCAAAGCCGCTATTCCCCATCACAACACTCATAATAGGAGACTCCATTATCAGAAATGTTCGTTTTTATAATGCTGCAACCCACTGCTTCCCAGGTGCTACAGTTTCCAGGATAACAGAAAAACTCCCAGGCATTCTCCAATCCATGCCCCCATCAGTCCATAGAGTGATCGTCCACGTGGGTACAAATGACATATCGAAAAGACAATCAGAGCGTACAAAACTGGATTTTAAAGAACTCCTCAGCGTTTTGAGACCATGGATTTTTAAAGGTGTGTCTGTGTTAATCTCGGGCCCTATCCCCACGCTGAATCGTGGCGATGAACATTTTAGCAGGACCTTCCATCTGAACTGCTGGCTTAAATCCATATTTAGACCTCTAATCTCTTTTATTGATAATTTTAGCCTTTTTATGGACCGACCCTCTCATTTCCGAGTCGACGGCTTACATCTGAACTTGAGGGGCAGCCGTCTGCTCACAAAGAACATTACCCTGGCAGTCCACTACTTAACCGCACCTGCATGTGATTGACGGTGTGCCTCCCGTCGACCACGCGCAGGTGCGGCTTCCGCCCACACGCCCTCTCCTGTCGTTTCTACGCCCCCCTCACAAACCATTCCCGTCATCATCAGCAGAGAGCGGACACAACACAACCCTCCACACAATTATCCTGTCCATATGAACTTCTTAAAACCCAAAGCCCCACCACAATCCACAGTTAATCCATCTCAAACCACAATAAACATGGCTCTTTTAAATGTCCGCTCTCTGCTGAACAAGTCTTTTATTACACTGGGTAACAAAAAAATATTTTTGAAAATAGTCCAGGGTTTTCCAGCTGAATTAGACTAATTTTGATGCTCTGAGTCCGAAAATGACCTTGGTTTTGCTCAATCAGGTCAGGATTTTTTGCTACAGAAATTTTTTTTTAAATCGATTTTGCGTAAAAAACAAATTTCTGCGGATCATCAGCTGAGAAACCCTTGACGTTTTTTCCGTTTTCCTCAAGAAATAAAAGTCAACGTATCCAAAGTCATTCAGTTTTATTTACTCCATCAAATTTGATAAGCAGAATTCATAATATTAGTAAAACAATGAGCGTTACGTGACACAAAATTTTAGAGTTCACGGCATAAATCGGCGTTTCTTCGATTCCCGTGTGTGAGCAGCTGCTGGGTTGTCTCTCTTCAGCGACCAGCAGTAGTCCGCCATCATGACTGCGTCCCACCTTCCCTGGTACCTCTCCTCCATTTGGCGCATGTCCTGATGGAACCTTTCTCCCTGCTCGTCGCTCATCGCCCCAAGGTTTTCAGGAAACTTCTCCATGTGTGAGAACAGGAAGTGAACCTTTATACTCATCAAACACCCGAGTTTTTGGAAGGCCTTTATCATCTTGCTGACGAGTATGGCGTGGTTTGCTGCCTTCGTGTTCCCCAGGAAGTTGTTCACCACCTGCACAAATGATGTCCACGCGGCACACTCTAGCCTGTTCATGGAGTTTTGGAACTCTGTGTCCTTTATGAGCTGCCGTATCTGTGGGACATCGAAAATGCCGGCTTTCAGCTTCTCAATGGTCAGTCGAGGAAAGGCTCGGCACAGGTAGTTGAAGCACCTCCCATCCTTGTCCAGAGCGCGCGTGAACTGTTTCATTAATCCAAGCTTCATGTGTAGCGGTGGGATCAATATCTTCTCCCGGTCAACAAGAGGTTCGTTTATGATGTTTCTCGCCCCAGGTACTAACTGCTCTCGCGCCGGCCACTCTTTCTTTACATAGTGCTGGGCTCTGTCTCGACTGTCCCACATACATATAAAGCATGGGTACTTCGTGAACCCGGACTGCTGACCAAGTAGAAAGTTCACCATCTTTAAGTCGACGCAGATGATCCATTGGTGCTGCTCATATTAGATTTTGTCGAGCACGTACTTCACTGCTTCATATTTCTCTTTGAGACTTGTGGAGTGCGCAAGAGGGATTGAGGCGAACTGGTTCCCGTTGTGGAGGAGCACAGACTTCAAAGAGCGCTTGTTGCTGTCAATGAAGAGTCGCCAATCTCTCGGATCGTATTGAGGAGCGCCGAGTTTACCAAGAACACTGGCGACATCTCGGCAGTACACGAGGTCTTCCTCCTGGCAGAAGTAGCCCATGTAGTCCTCATGCCTTCTACGAAAGAAAGTGATACGCGCGTCCTCGCCAAGTAGATTTTTCTCTTTGAGTCTGGAGGCCAACAGCTCGGAGGAAGTCTTTGACAAGCTGAGATCCCGAACCAGATCATTAAGCTCACATTGTGAAAAGGGCTGCGGACCATCTTGTTCCTTATACTCCTCTTCTGCATATCCTCCCTCGTCTGCACTGGTGGCCTCGTCGTCGCTGTCGGGAAGCTCTGTGAACGCTGGTACAGGAATTTCTTCGCAGTGAGCAACTGGACGGCGGGCAGATGGAAGGTCGGGGTACTGGAGGCTGTGCCGATTCTTCCGGTTGATGCCAGTAGTATTGATGGCGCAGAAGTAACAATCCGATGCATGGTCTCGCGGCTCCCTCCAAACCATCGGAATCCCAAACTTCAGTGAAGTTTTCGTGCCCTTCGTCCACCGCCGGAGGTATTCCACGCACGTCTTGCACACCGTGTGCGGTGCCCAGGATTTATCTTGGTCACCCAGCTTGACTTTAAAGTAGGCCTCATAGGCGTGCTTTACAAATCCTGTGATATTCTTCCTGTCCACTGACAGCGTGTAATCTCCGCAGATGTAACAGAAAACATCAGGATCATTCCTGCATGACCGTCGCGCCAAAGCCATATCAATCAACTGAATCAATTTGTTTGGCTCGTCAGGTAGGCCTTATGCAAGATATTTGTTGCTATGGGGATGATTCTTTTTTTAGTATGGTCTGCTTTTGACTTGTTACGTTACGTCAGGGAGAGGTGAGGAAGTGCGTGTCTTCAGTATGACACGCGTTTGTTTAATTGTAGATTGGCGCGCTTTGTTATATTTTAGCTTGTCGCAGCACGAATTTAGTGATTGGGTGCCCTCTTTAAGTTATTTTCCCGGGTGTCTGGACAGGGAGGCTATAAATAGGGAGTATCTTGTTGTGTAGCAAATTTATGTTTTTTGTTTAATTTGTACCCTCTATGATTTAACTGGATTAGTTTGTTTATAATAAAATATCTCCTCGTCGCTACGGATTTGTTATTGAAACTCTCGCACACACCACACACGTAAAACGTAGACGTACGTAATCCATAACACTATGGCTGTATCTCAAAAAGCTGACCTGAGCAAAATGCATGTGATATTCGGACTCAGAACACCAAAATTAGTCTAAATCCGTTGAGAAACCCCTGACCATTTTTGGTTGTCAACTTGTGTTATGAATGACCTGATTTTAGATAATAATCTTGATTGTTTGTTTTTAACTGAAACCTGGCTGGGTGCAGATGCTACCGCGGTTCTTGCTGAGGCCTCCCCACCTAATTTTAGCAGTGCTTTTTCAATAAGGAATGGAAAAAGGGGAGGTGGCACTGCTTCCATATGTACAAACACGCTTGCCACCAAACCTATTTTATCTGACCCATTCTGCACTTTTGAGCACCATGCAGTTGTTTTTAGTAATCCCCCATTTTATGTGTCACTATTTACAGACCCCCCAAAAAATGCCCTCTTTTTGTTAAGGAATTTTCCGAGTTTTTAATCACTTCTACATAGGTCTTTTAATTTGATTCTTTTAACTGGTGATTTTAATCTACACATAGATAATCTTTTAGACCCTGTTGCTAGGGATTTTTTAAATGTTCTTAATTATATGGATTTTACCCAACATGTCATGCAGCCGAGTCACGACAGAGGACACAGTCTGGACCTGGTCATCACGTATGGCCTGTCCACAGCTGTGTCTTCTGTCGTTGACTTGGCCGTCTGACCATTACTGTGTTTTTTAATGTCACTAGTTTTACCCAGCGGGAGACCTCGGTAAGAGCTGTGAGGAAACGTCATCTCACCCCTGAAGTGGCTGCAAATTTTATCGATGTTTTAGAGAAATGTTCTCCTATTGTTCTACCTGCCTCCTGTGATTTTATTATTGACAATTTTAACAGCAAACTCAGGTCAGCGCTTGATTCTATCGCTCCTTTAAAATTCAAGAAACTCCCCACAAAACCAATTCCTCCGTGGAGGAATGAGGAAATTAAACGACAATGCAGGGTGGCAGAGAGAAAATGGAGAAAATAAAATTACCATAAACTACCAAATATTCCGTGAACAACAAACAAATTACAATAACACAGTAAGAAACACCAGAAACAATTATTTCTCAAAATGATTAACAATAATAAAAACAATCCCAAGGTACTCTTCTCTACAATAGAACATCTGATCAATCCTGATTTTAACAAGACCAACTTTACTCCAAGTGACTCCCTTTGTGAGGCGTTTGCAGACCACTTCAGGGGAAAGATAGACACGATCAGATGTAATATTGTATCTACTGAAAATAATACGGTTTTAAATACATCTGGTTGTCTACTTGTTCCAGAGGAAACACTGCACAGTTTTGTCCTGGTTAATGCTGAGATGCTTGATAAAGTTTTCTCCTCAGTGAGGCCCACCACATGTCTTTTAGACCCAGTCCCAACCCCGTTTTTTAAAAACATTTTATGGATCTTTTAGAGATGAACTTTTATCCATCATGAATTGCTCTCTTCAGACGGGGGTCTTCCCTGCTGCCTTTAAAGGGGCGGTGGTGAAGCCCCTGTTGAAGAAGAGCAATTTGGACTGTAATGATTTTAACAATTTTAGACCGGTATCCAACTTACCATTTTTAAGCAAAATTTTAGAAAAACTTGTTTTTACCCAACTTAGTGATTTTATAAATGCACATAACGTCCTTGAGAAATTTCAGTCTGGCTTTAGGGTCAACCACAGCACCGAGACGGCCCTTTTAAAGATTTTAAACGATTTTAGATTAAATTATGACTCTAAAAAGTTGACAGTGTTGGTTCTACTGGATCTGAGCGCCGCTTTCGATACAGTAGACCACACTATTCTTTTAACTCGTTTAAAACATATCGGCCTCTCTGGTGCTGTCCACAAATGGTTTACATCCTACATCACAGACAGGACATTCATGGTAAGTGTGGATACCTGCTCCTCTAAGGTCCATAAAATTACATGTGGTGTGCCCCAGGGTTCGATTTTAGGGCCAGTGCTTTTTAACCTGTATATGCTCCCTCTTGGTGGTGTCATCAGGAGACATGGAGTCAACGTTCATAGTTACGCTGATGATACACAGTTGTACATCTCCATGTCTCCTGATGACACCAGGCCAATGGATGCACTTTTTAACTGCATTTTAGATATCAAATCCTGGATGGCAGAAAACTTTTCCAGCTTAACCAGGACAAAACTGAAGTTTTAGTCATCGGTCCTGAGGCCCAGAGAGAGAAACTTTTACCCAAACTACAGTCATTATATTTTAATCCTTCTTCACAGGTGAAGAACCTGGGTGTGATTTTTTACTCTGAGCTGACTTTTATTCCACACATTAAGAATATCACAAAGGTTTTTACCATCTAAAGAACATAGCCAGAGTCCGCCCCATTCTCTCTCGGGCCAACACGGAGACGCTGATGCATGCTTTTATCACCAGTCGTATCGACTACTGTAATGCCCTGCTTTCTGGTCTTCCCAAAAAGAGTATCTCAGGTTTACAACTTTTACAAAATTCAGCAGCTCGTGTCCTGACGAAGACCAGGATGCGGGACCACATTACACCGGTTTTAGAGTCGCTGCATTGGCTCCCCTTGTGTTTCAGGATCAATTTTAAAGTTCTCTTAATGGTTTTTAAATCTCTTAATGGTCTTGGTCCTTCTTATCTTTCAGAACTGCGTTTACCTTATGAGCCTTCGCGGTCCCTGCGCTCCTCCGGCAGGCGTCTCTTAGTTATTCCTAAAGTCAACAGAAAGACTCACGGCGAGGCGTCTTTCCAGTATTACGGCCCTCGCCTCTGGAACAACCTGCCGGAGGGGCTCAGGACCGCAGAGAACGTTCATGTATTTAAGAGCAGGCTCAAGACCCACCTTTTTAGTTTAGCTTTTAACTGATATTTATTTATATTAACTTTATTTATCTGTTTTAGTTCTATACAATTATTTCTTTAGTTCCACTCTTTTTATTTATTTATTTTATTTTATTTATTTATTTTTATCTTGTGCTATTCCACACTTCCACACACGAGTTTTAGCTGTTTTAATTTATCTTTTATTTTTATGTTCTCCCAGTGTTTCCTCTGAGGGAGCCCTCTGCCCCGGGAGTGCTGGTTGGCTGTGGCCGTGCGGGCGCTCTCCTGTGGGTGCCTGGATGGAGGTTGGACGTCTATCCTACACCTCCTCCGGGCGCCCTGTGTTGGCGCTCTGTGGCTGTGGCCGATGGGCTGCTCTCGGTGCAGACGGCTCCTTGGATGGTGTTTCCTCTTTCGGTTCATCTGTACTCAGCCTTATGTACATTTTTACTTAAGACTTTAACAACTGGGCTGTCTGTATGTATATGTGTCTGTGTCTGTGTGTGCGGGTGGGGTAGGGGGAGGTGGGGGTTGTTGTTATTTATGTATATTTGCTGGTGGGACTATTTTAATGATTTTGTAAGCACTGTAAAGCACTTTGTGTTACATTTTGTATGAAAAGCGCTTTATAAATAAAGTTTGATTTGATTTGATTTGACAAGTGGCGCTCATATCTCCCCGCTTCCCTTCCTGCCTTTAGCGGACACTCAGTCACACACCGGCTCGGAGCCTCGAAGGCAGCCCTGGATGGCTAACCGCTGCCCCTGGTGTCTTTGAGCTCTCCCTGGGGGAGACTACAGTAAAAAGCTGCCCTCTGCCCCATCTCATAAGCACTGACAGCCCTCTGATTAGCTCTCTCTGCCCAATACAGCTTTATCGTGTCTGTATTTTCAAAGTGAAAACATCCAGCCATGTCACTAAACATGTGCAATGCTATTATAATCCCAGTCTTTGAGTTGTATCTGATTTACATACATTCATCAATGCAGTGATGTCCCAGTCAACAATCGTATTTTCTTCTTATCACATCTGGGTATTTTGGGAAAACATTTGTGTCTTTATAAAGTAGGAGCACTCGGGGATGTGAGTAATGTGGTTCAAACACAGAGTGGAGCGGAACCTGTAGATCAAATCCCTGTCTCGGGTCTTGTCTTCTTTTAGTATTTTGGATGAGATGGAGGTTGCAGCGCACACTATGGTTAAACGAGTATTAACCGCTAAGGGCCTTGGTTAACGGTAGTGCTGGGCGATATGACGATACATATCGTGGGGACGATAGAAAAGTGTCTATCGTGCCATTTACCTTCTATCGTTTCTATGTTTCTAACCTAATTTAATCATTATTAAAGCAAATATTTCATTAAATAGGCCACAAGAATTTATTAGTGTTGTCTTGTCACTATGCATCCTCTAAGTTTATATTAAGTGAAAACAAGAAAATTAAGTATAAACAAGAATAAAAAGAACTTTTTCGCAAAGAAACTCTGCCTTGTGGTTTTGCGACACCACCCTGCTTTACGATATTCTGTCCGCCGCCACACCTGCTGTACAACGGCGACATCTAATGGACGTACACCCCCACTACAACACTCAGCATGTTTATTTCTGAGTTAAATGTCACTTCATAACAGGTTACATTAATTCTCCGACATTTACGTAATACGTTAGCTTTGACGCAGCGCTGATCCATCTCTCTCTCCAGCAGCTACTTCCCTGTTAAACACCGCGTGGTTTCACTCTGCTTTACGTACGGCAACTAAACAGCTTTTTAGTGATGGATCTCACATCGGAGCTGACTGAGAGCGCATGGATCTGGATTAAACACACGAGAGAGAAGAGAGCAGCTAAAGACATACTGTACGATGCAAACTGCTCGCCCACTGTTTTTTAAACATTACATTAAAGTTGAGAAAATCGCGATAAGCTCAAATTTACATTTGTTTTAGTGTAATATGAGCCTTGATATTGAGGAGCAGATGATGCTCTGAGTAAGTCGTTCTCTACGCACGAGTTTACACATTTCTGTTGTTAAATTTGTGTTGTTCAGATCATGTTTAGCCCATTTATCCTGCAGTCTCACATTTTTCCTGACATTAACAATATAGGCTATATAATTATCCATAGCAAAACCACTGCTTCAAAATAAAGTTGAAAAAAAGTAAGCAATGATATTTGTCAAACTTTTCAAAGAATAACTGAAAACTGACTTTATTGTGGTATATCGCGATATGTATCGTTATCGTGATATAAAATAATCCATATCGTGATATCAGTTTTTCCATATCGCCCAGCACTAGTTAACGGTTAATGAAAAACTTGAAACCGTGCAGCCCTATTATTGATCATAACAATTACCCTTCTTGTCAAAATGAATGAATGAATATAAGAGGCCGACCGATATATCAGGCCGATATTTGGGGATTTTACAATATCGGAAAAAAAACAATATTTCCGGGACTGAAAATGATAGAGAATTCACGTTTTGCATTGCATTGGAAAGAGCAGGGTAGAGGTCTGCATTGGGACTGGGACCTAACGCAAATCTCACAGGAATGGGCAGTTTCAAATTTGCTGCGGGTGGGAATGGGCAGCTAAAAAAAAACCTGAGGGACAGGTACGCCCGCAGTGTCCCGCAGTGTGTAGTGAATGAACCCCTCTTTCAGTACGTAGGCCCACACTGACTATAGACTATAAGGGCACTGATTCTGTTTGTGTTTCGGACAGAACAGAAGTCACTACTTTCTCCCCGCTACGTGACGTCACGCGCGCTTGGTCGTGCTGAAAGTAGGTCAGCTGCCCGGTGTCCGCATGCTGCAGGAAGAGTGACTACATTCGCTAAAGTTGCTAAACTCCGGGAATAATGTATTTCTGTGATAAAGACCAACCAAAGTCACGTGACAGTGGACTATTAATGGATAAATACGAGTCAGATACGTTCTATTTCACATGGATTTTACATGAATGAAGAAAACGGCTTGGATGGATTATTGCCTTTTTCTGTCCGAAGCTATCGATCATTTAACAGCTCAAGCTTAAGGTAAGCAGCTAATATAATATTAGCATCTTTCACCGTAACCGTTTATATTCAAGTCGTTTATTCATGAGAAATGCGCAACACGGGATTGAAACAGCTGTTTCATTCAGTTGTGTGGTTTAGTTCAAAGACCTTTTGCCGTCAGGCGTTCTCCGCCGACTCTCGCACTGTATTGCATATGAATATTGAGGACATTCGGACACAGCGGCGGGATGCGGGCAGGAGTGGACATACACATTGTTGGTGCGGGCGGTCACTTTGCGGGTGCGGGCGGTATTGGTCAAAAATTCACCGGGAGGGGATGATAAAAACAGTCCCGCGCATATCTCTAGAGCAGGGCTTTAAACTGAGTCCCACAATTCCCTAGGCCTCAGGGGAGGTGAGAAACATTGCAATGAAAATTGGTTAGCTTCAAGTTTGTTAAACACAAGTTTCACTAAACCTCCGTCAATATGGACATGCTGCATGTCATTTTGAAGTACAGAATCTGGAAAATTCAGTGAAAAGAATTATTAATTTTAACCTCCATTATTGTATTTGATCGCCAGCCAAAATGCTGCGGCTAGCAACAATATGCTAATGTAACTATGATTGATCACTTAAAGTAATTAAAAAAAAAAGTCGGCCAGTGCTGGTATTCCAAGTATTTGTTTTACAAGATTATAGACCAGGCATTTGGAAAAATCGGCCAAAAATATCGACCGACATATCGGCATCAGCCTCAGAAAAACCCACATCGGTCGACCTCTAATGAATATCCGAGTTCATATTATATAGCACATTGGACATTTAAGACATCACGGTAAAATGAGTATTATGGGCATTTGTTCGTTTATTAATGTCAACGCTTCTAACTCAGATATTTTGTACTGATTGTTTTATGTAATTTTTATTTTTCATCCAAAAGCTACGGCATAGCTACTACATTTTAGAAAAATGGTAAGTTGAACACATTATTGAGGATCTCAAAGTATGAGTGGAAATACAATACATTGTTAACGGTCCCTAAATATCAGCGCATTGGCCAAGCGTATTTAGCTGTAAAAGTCGTAGTCTACATTAAAATAAAATAAAATGAAGCGTTGCAGCAGGCTTGATTAGTCTTAATGCGGATAACAGCTCACTTGAAATCAATCAGTTTGTGCGGAGTCCGTGTGTGATAAAGGCACAAAGGCCACGTGTTGTTGTGGACAGTCCGCTGGGCGCAGGGTTGTAGCTGAGAGAGTCCTGTCTTGGCTCTAAACTCACCTGTTTTCCACCTCCGCGGGCTCCCACGCTCCTGCTCCTCCTTCAGCTTCACTTCTGCCATGTTTCACTGCGCTCTGTCCGCTTTAAGGCGAAGCTTTGGGGAAAAGAGTGTCTCACTTCTGTTCAGCGCTAACGCTAACACAGCAGCACAACACAGCGCTCACTTCCGGGGTCTGAGCAGGGTTGCCAGGTCCAAGAAGTGAAACTAGCTCAAGGTCCTCTTAAACGTAATAGGACTAATCCACCACGACTATAGTTAGTTTAAATATCTTTTTAAGTAACGTAGTAATGTTTTACTATTTCAAATGCAAAACAGATAATTAGATTCTAATCACTTTATCAAGTAACTATAGATGACTTTGTTTTAATATATTGACAGATGAAAACAACTTATTGATCATAAAATATCAGAAATGTAGAAAAGCTTGAGCAACGTCACTCATCTCTGACATAAGTAGTAAAACACCTCCAGCATGGAGGCGCAGGGTGAAAAATCAGGGTCTACTTGCTGGAAATACGGACATATGTTGAGCTTTTCTTGACTGAAGCAAAGAATATTGTGGTCAGTTACTAGCCTGGCTATCGCCAGACTAAATATCACAAGTTATATTTAGTCTGGGGGCCACTAATTCATTTTCTGGTAGGAGAGGTGTGGTTTACGATTCTCCATAGCCGCTTATTGGGTGCTACGAATGTTTATCATATATGTCTGCACGTCGTAGCCATAGCCAATCGTATCATCGTATCAGATGACGTACCCGCTGTAAACTTTGAGCTAAAACACTTATTTTTATTTTTTATCCCTAAACAAACTACAAGCTTCTATATGTCGAATAGCACGTCCTCATTCTTATTGGTCCCCAAATCCATGCAAAGATTTCGTCCATAGTCCCCAGACTGCCAGTAAGGGCAAGCACTATTAGCGACTCACGGCAACTTCCGGTGACTCACGAGCCATGAGTCGCGACTCGCCAGTTATGAATCGTGGCTCACGGTTCAAAGTCTTTGCTTTTTATTGGTATTTATGAATTATTTGTGACTCGCGACTCATGAGTCGTGGCTCGCGATTAAAAATACCACCAGTCTTTGCTTTTTAGGGGTATTTATGAGTTATTAATGACACAATATGGATCTGGATGAACAGTTTACACGTTATTAGTGCCTTACACATGCTTTATCAGCTGTTATGCGTTTGTATTGCTCTCCATGTATTGTTAACCAGTGACTCGCGTGACTCACGAGCTACGAGTCGTGGCTCGCGGTTAAAAATACCACAATTCATTGCTTTTAAGGAGTATTTGTGAATTATTAATGACACAATATGGATTTCGAGGCACAGTTTACATGTTATCAGTACCTTACACACACTTTATCAGCTGTTATATGTCTGTAATGCTCTCCATGTATTGTTAACCAGTGACTCGCATGACTGACGAGCATATGAGTCATGAGTCGCGACTCGTCATCAGAGGGCGCTGTCTAATTTCATTTTGAATCCTACACTACTTTGGACATCTCGCTTGTTTTATCTAGTAATTTCAATTCTACCAAAAATATTGAGGTGAGGTATTGTTCCCTTTGAGAGTCTGTGTTTTAATCATTTTGTGAAAATTTGAAAGGTAGTATTAGTAGTAGTAGTAGTAGTAGTAGTAGTAGTAGTAGTAGTAGTGATAGTAATTGGTTTAGACACAAAAAATTGTTAATATAAATTAATTTATGATTGATTGAGTCAGTTAGGGTTATGCTGAAAAATGCAGCCTACACTACAGATGTTTGTGTGTAAACCAGTTACTATCACTACTACTACTACTATTAAGTACTACTACTACTAATAATAATAATACAATTATTATTATTATAATCCATCCCAGGTTGAGTGAAAAAAAAAACCTCCCAAATTGACCATGGGAACGTGGCTAAAGTCATATTTTAAACTAGTGAAAATATGACTAGGGATTTTTTAAATGTTTTGTTGTTTCTGTTTCAATGTCAAAGTACTATGGCCTTTCCAAATTTTCACAAAATGATTAAAACACACAAAGAGATGTGCCTGGCCTCTGTAATCCATCTACTCAACAACGAACCTACGTGCTTTTACTTAATTTCTGGTGCTGGCCATCTCCAGCTGGCGTTGTCTGGCAATTTTATGTTTAAAACAGCTAAGTTAACCCTCGCATTGCCACACAGAGCACATGAAGGCGGCGGCAACACGCACACAAAATATATACGATACATCCTTGAAACAACCAATAATTTGGCGAAGTGGCAAAATGTGAAATGTATGGTAAAAATACAATAGGACCCAAGACTGACCCATGTGCTTATCTGCAGGACAAATTGGTTACATCTGACTATATACTGTTTACAGCAACGTTAAAGGTTGTGTCAAGAATATAGGAAGAGAACCACTGGAAGACAGATCCAGATAGTCCCATCTCGTTATGAAGCCGGTTGATCAATATACTGCGATCCACAGTGTGAAAAGCCGTCAAATTGATAAGTATATGTACTGTGTAGCGACCAGAGTCCGCTGCCATCGTCCCAACATGAGACTTTGATAAGAGTTGTTTTAGTGGAGTGTAATTTTCGAAAAACCAGACTGAAATGTATCAAACGAGTTATGCTGCGCCATAAATGAGGTCAGCTGGCATGCCACTACTTTTTCAAAATTTTCAAATAAATGGAAGCTTGATATGGGCCTATGTTTTTTAGTTTATGAAGGGTCAAGATTGAGCTTTTCAAGGATCTTGTTTACCACAGCGTGTTTGAAGTAGCTGGGGACAGAGCCAGATGCAAGCGAGAGGTTAATTATTTTACCACACGGGTCCGACAATATCGAACATTTTCAACAACAGAGGTGTTGGGACAATGTCCGCGAGGCTCGAAGACGGTTACATATTGCCTATTAAGGTCTTCTCATCCTGTAAGCTGACTGGAGTGAAGGACGACCAAGATGACACAGATGAAAAAACAGAACAAACAATGATTAGGAGGAGATTAACACTGGCCCAAAGTCCACAGTACTTTGTTCATGGGCCTTTTTCATGATGCAATGGAAGAGCGCCAGTCCCAAGTAATCTTGAATACAAAAAGTACATGCAACAAAAATGGACAAACTTTAAACCCCACTGCCCAAGAGTTCATACCTCTTCATGACCATGACAAACAAACAGCACAACAAAAGAGAAAATAAAGACGCCACTATTGGAAAATAAACCTGTGGATGTGAGACCAAAGCAGTGGAACGAAGCAAGTAAAAGAAAGCCACACCACTTAGTGGAGAAGAATGAAGGCAAATGGCACACAACCAAACAGCTCTCTCTAGTGGAACAAAATGGAAACAAATGTAAAACAAAACAGCACCACTTGGAGCACAATGAAAAAAGGATGGAAAGAAAGGATCCATCTAAACAAAATGAAATGCTGTCGCAATCACTGACCAACTTGCATATGCCCTCTGACCTTCTGACCATTATGAGCAGACAAACTGAAATCACGGCCGCTCTCATGAACCAACAGCGATCAATGACTCTCCCACCAAGACACATTCCCATCTTTGATGGTGATCCTCTGCACTACAGGACTTTCATAAAGGCCTTTGAGCAAGGAGTGGAAAGTAAAGCAACAGCAGGGGACAGTTTGTATTACTTGGAGCAATTCACCCAAGGCCAACCTCGTGAACTGGTGCAGAGTTGTCAACATATGGCTCCAGATCGCGGCTATGCTGTTGCCAAGGCTCTACTGCAGGATCAGTTTGGAAATCCTTACAGAACTGCAACTGCCTACATCAGCAAGGCATTGTCATGGCAAACAATCAGAGCGGATGATACTAATGCACTCCAAAGCTACGCCCTATTCCAAACATATGCATTCCTGGACCCGGGCAGCACAGGAACGTTTTGCTCTGAACAGCTGATGCATCGCCTGAGCCTTCCTGGAAGAAGAACCCAAGTCCTGCTGCGAACAATGGGTCAAACTAAGATGAGTCCTGCCTTTTCCCTGTGTAGCCTTGAGGTGGCCGGCCTGGAGAGCTCACAGTTCTATCCTTCTATCCTCTCCCAGAAGTCATCACGCAAAAAGAAATGCCTGTCACTACAGATGACATGGTAACATCGCAAAACCTTCTGAAGTGGCCTTACTTGTCGAATGTGCATAAGCCATCCATTCATGCGAAAGTTGACCTGCTGATTGGTGCCAATGCACCCTAGTTACTAGAGCCATGGGAGGTCATCAACAGCCAAGAAAATGGCCCATACGCCTTTAGATCTGTTCTCGGCTGGGCGGTCAATGGCCCTCTGGATGGAAGCGGTGACGACAGTGATGCGGCAACCGTAGCGGTGAACAGAATTGCAGTCAGCAAGCTGGAGGGACCGCTGAAGAGCGATCAAGGTGGTGTCACTGATGAACCTGCTGGCAAGCAGGAAAAGGCCACAGATGTCAAACAAGAAATGAAAAGAAGATGTATAAAGGTTTCAAGCATTATGAAACGATCGGCACAGTTACAGAAAGGAAAGTATGGTGTCGTCACTACAGTCCAGAAGGAAGACCTCTTCTTACTAAACCCTTTTGCTGTGGTCCAAAGAAAACAAGGTCTGAAGAAAGGATATGAGGTCAGCCAGCACTGCCATCAAGACAGTGTGAGGTACATGAACAACATAATTACTTGCAATTACGTAGGACAAGTGCCTGAAGATCAAAGAGACCTTGCTAACAGAAGAATATGGTGTTTGACCCACACTGGGGTTATGGATTTTAAAAACGAGCACTTAAGGCAGACAAAAACGATCGCAATCTGACTCCAGGTGTTGTACAAAAAACAGATGAACATCAAAAGGTGTTCAGACGAAATCAGCAGGCATCAGAAGGATACGCGTTCTCAGAAGGCTATTTATTAAAGGTTACATGTTATAGGTCCAGCTGTTTGAAAAAGTCTTAGTTGTCACATGTTTCTCGTTTAGTTGTTTGAAATAGTCTGACTAGAACTGGTTTTTCCCCAAGTATTTCTGTTTGTAGCTCCGCCCACTAGCAGCACATCACACCCCGCACACAGCACACAAAGACAAAGGGAGAAACCTGAAACCTTCTCAAATGCTCATCCCTTCTACTTCAAAGCACATTCTTTTAGCTTACTGATTACATCTGGAGACCATTATGCTGCAACACAGATAACACTTCTTATTGCCCTCTAAACAGGATGTTCAGTGGCCTTCTCCCTCCAGTTCAAATGACCTTTGACTTCTCCGGTGCCATGGTTTAAAGAGTGACCTTAAGCCTTACATGCAGTTAGCATACAAGTTATAAAGGGTAGCTAAAGATACATTTTAAAACTCTACAATTCCCTCTCTTGAACACATCTCTGTGTGTTCACCAAAAGAAAATGTCACTAAAGCTTAATACATGCAAAACTAAAAACTAAAAACTAACATACTAAAAACTAAAAATTCAAAACTTCATTACTCACTATATGTATCCACCTTCCGCTTGCATCAACATATACCTCACAAACGAGTTATTTGTTAGTCCTATTTTTTGCTTTTATGTCGCTTTTATGCAAAATTACTTTAGTTTAATTTAATCTAGTTTGTTTATTTATTTTAGCAGTTAATCTACTCAAAGGATTGGCTGAAGCCAAAGGCTTGTACGCAAAGTCAGTTAACTATTTAGTATGGCAAATTCAAAAACTAACAATTTTCACTATGATTTTGGTTTAACAATTCAATTTAATTCAAACTAATTCATGGCCTGCTTGTAAGTCTGGAATGAGAAGAAATGTTACGATGTCGGTGGTTGACGTTGAAAGTTGAACACATACATAATATTCAGTATTACTAGTAAGATGAGCAGCGTAGTTCACACATCTTCATAACATATTAGCTTGGTAATGAGGAACTCTCTCTCCTCTCTCTCGATGTAACATTTATGTCGAACTTCAGAATCTACATTTAACCAATCTTCACACAGTAATAAAGAAAACACAATTACGATAAACACAATAAAAAACACATATCACTACTCAAAGTGAGCATCCTATTTTATAGACTAATTTTTGATTTGTCCATGGTGACGTTAACTTCTTCTTCTGGTCACGTGCAAGTATGTATGTTGTGACCACGATCGTCAATATGCCTAGAGCAGAGGTCGCCAGTACTTGCTCTTCAGTTGTTCTAACAGTGTAGTATGTACTTAAATGGTCGCTTCCTGTGAACTGTGATATCTTCGGTTCACCCAGTTGGTGAGGTGAATCCAGGGAGATTTATGAGACCTTCACAGCAGTGGGCCTCGTCCACAGCGTGTGATTTGGACTCTCCCCTCTCTCTGCCCTTGAAGCCTCAGGGGCAAAGACTGATGACAGGTGGTGTCCTTCACCAGTGCCAGATGTTGAAACGGCCATCTTCCTTGTCTTCCATGTAGATTGAAGATCCAGATATGGCTCAGTCTGGTACGGTTGGGTCCAGTTGTCAACGTTTATGCATTTTAACATAAACCCAAGATCCTGGAGAAATGTCCATGTTCGTATCAGGTCTGTTGTTACAGTTTGCTGCTTCTTTGATCGCCTTATCAGCTGCATGATTGCCCAGAGACACAGAGTCTCCGCCTTTGGTGTGGGCTTTGCACTTCATGTTGGCTAATTTTTCTGGCAATTGGACTGTATCAATGAGTTGTCTGACCAGTGTTGTCTGTGTGGATATTGGCTTCGCAGCCTCCCAAAAGTTGCAAGGCGTGTAATACTGTCATTTGCGTTGATTCTTCTTGTATTTGTTCTGCCTCCAGTATTTCATGCTGTTTTGACAGTTGTTTGATTACAGCATGTGACGAAATGACATGTCCTTCTTTCGCTCTGTATGAGCATCCATTACAGGATAAAGTCATTTCTGGATTGGGCAGTGGAGTTGTCTTCAGATCGGCTCTGATATACAGTTCACCTTTGGCTTTTCTTCACACGTATGATGTTCAAATGGTCCATGATTCACATGTATAATCAACTGATGATTCTGCACAGGATGTGAGGTTTCTCTGTCGTCTTGGTCAAAGCTGCCAAGTAGCGTGCACCTCCAGGTTGTGCCTTTTTGTGAGTCGAGTTTGCAAGAATAATGTTTCAGCAACCCCCTTCCATCCTGCTTTAGTTGGTCGAGTGTGAAGAACTGGGACATTCTATTTTAATTGCGTTTGTTATTACTATGATTATATATAAAATAATATTTAGATCCGCCATGCTTAGTCAAGGGGATTATATAGGTCTTATTTAATCAATATTTCTGTATTTATTTAATTATTAGATTTATCATCTAAATCACTAATAGTTATGAATAATAATAATATTTATATTGCTTCATGCATTTATTTATATTCTTTTTTCTCCTTTTGGAGCCTTTAAAGTCTGTTTTTTCCTTATTCTTTTCTAAGTTATATGATAAGCAGAACTGTTGCCTCTATTTTTCAATTCCTATTCACTCTTCACATAAATGAAGACAAATACAAATTTTTCCTTAGATTACAACCATATTTTTCACTTTTGCACTTTCAATCTACTCTTTCAATCTCTCCCACCGGTCTCTGAGTCTTATCTATTGGCCTATGACTCGCACCTATCGGCATCTCATTACTTTCAATCTACAGTTTGAACAATGTGCTTTTTCATAATTGGCCCCAGCCAATAAATAACCCTCTTCTAAATAGATTAGACAATAAAACGTAAATTTCGATCAGGGTGATCAGGCCCGATTGAAAGTCACAATTCCGTCTTTAAAATGGCTTATTCTCCGACCCTCATGGTCAGGAGATCCATTTAAACTACTCCCCTCTTATCTTTTTATTACTCTTTAGTAATGTTCTACTCTGCTCTACTTTTCACATGCATTACATGTTGCCAAGAACTAACCTAATGTTTGGTTATATATTTTCAGGTCTTCGACCATTTTAATATGACCAATCTCAATTGTTTTCTCTAAGTTGAAGTAACATTTGCATGTACTGTACTGTGAGACATCTAGACCTAAAGTCATTTACAGTCTCAGTTTACATTTACTTGCACTGTGAAATCTTCTCTAATTTGTATGATTAACATACGTAACTTTGGATTTTTCCAAAAATGAATCATGCTTGAGCACTGTTTTTTCTTGTACTCTTGAGCAAGGCACTCCTTAACATGCACAGACTTTTCTGTGTCAGGCATTTTCTCTTATTTTACTCTACTTTGCTACACTATTTTAAAATCAGACTTACTCTAGATTAAAATAGTGACAGCAAAGACCTACTTACATTACAAGGATTTTTCTTTACTATGCAAGTTACTCTGGACGTATTAAACTTTTCATTAACATACTCTTATTCACACGTATTACAGTTACAATTAGTTTCATGAGAACCTTTGTTCACAAGCAAAACTAATTATCTCTGTAATTTTTATGGGCACACTACTTAGGGCTTTTCCTCAGTTTACATTTTAACCATATTCAGGCATAGCATTCATACTTTTTGACATGTCAACTGGAGAACTACTTCTCCTCCGTCATGCTGCTCTTTGCAGCACCGCGGGGGAGAAGTCGCACCATGGATAAGGGAAAGGGGAGGGGCCGACCGCGGCGTAGCTGGTCGGTAAGAGGTTAACCAGACGAGAGGAAGCTCCGTCTCCTCGCCTGATTTTAATATGTATATATATATATTTCTAGTGGACGTCCAACTATATATAAAAAGATATGCAGCTGTGTGAATTAGTACAGCCTGCGTTTATATCGATTTTCCATAAATCTTTTAGCGTACGACGGAAAAGATTTTAAATTTAATCAAAACCCGCACGTGTATTGGCCATCTCTTAATTAATTAATCTATATTCCTTTGTCTTTTTCTCCCGTGTGCAAAGAACTTAGCCCTATGGCGTTTAAGAAACAGCACGGATTCCCTAAAAGCGTTCTATTTACAGCGTATTATTTACATAAAGTTTCCTGTTTCTATTGTTTATTTTTTTTGCGAATTATTTTACATAAAGTCCCAGTCCATCAAATCACATTTAATTTATTTTAGACCAATCTTAGGCAGTTTAGAAAAGGTTGCCTCACCGCTTTTTGTGTGCGCGCTGGAAATCTTCTGGACTCGAACTGTATGGAGACTTTTCAGATGGTTTTTCTCTTTCTGAGATCTGTCACGTGATGTTGTTCTCCCCCTCTCTCTGTTTGGCGCTGGTGGTCTCCTGCTGCGCGCATGCGCGGTCTGCTTTCCTCCTGCGCGTGCTTGGGCCATTGTCCTGCTGCTGCTTTTGGAGCGTTTGATGAAAAAAGCAGTTCTTCAGCTCTCAGTGCTCTTTGCGTTTCTAAACAAAAACTTGGGTCGCCTTCGAGGGTCTGCCTTGCGCTTGATCACGTCGGATGAGTCACCAAATTATGGATTTTAAAAACGAGCACTTAAGGCAGACAAAAACGATCGCAATCTGACTCCAGGTGTTGTACAAAAAACAGATGAACATCAAAAGGTGTTCAGACGAAATCAGCAGGCATCAGAAGGATACGCGTTCTCAGAAGGCTATTTATTAAAGGTTACATGTTATAGGTCCAGCTGTTTGAAAAAGTCTTAGTTGTCACATGTTTCTCGTTTAGTTGTTTGAAATAGTCTGACTAGAACTGGTTTTCCCCAAGTATTTCTGTTTGTAGCTCCGCCCACTAGCAGCACATCACACCCCGCACACAGCACACAAAGACAAAGGGAGAAACCTGAAACCTTCTCAAATGCTCATCCCTTCTACTTCAAAGCACATTCTTTTAGCTTACTGATTACATCTGGAGACCATTATGCTGCAACACAGATAACACTTCTTATTGCCCTCTAAACAGGATGTTCAGTGGCCTTCTCCCTCCAGTTCAAATGACCTTTGACTTCTCCGGCGCCATGGTTTAAAGAGTGACCTTAAGCCTTACATGCAGTTAGCATACAAGTTATAAAGGGTAGCTAAAGATACATTTTAAAACTCTACAGGGTGCAGTGTCAAAGAAAGCACCTGGCCTATTTAATGGAGGAGTCTGCAATTAGGCAATGTCACAAGCCCTCTGGAAGCCGTGATCCCTCAAGGGGGATAGACCAAGATGTGGGACTTACTTTGCTTCCCTTGGTGGTCAGATGGGGACATCATACAAGGCCAGTGCCCTACAGAATCATTCTGGTCTCCTCAAGCTGTGCAGCCATGACTTTAAAAAAAAAAAAAACTGCTAAAAATGACCAGCCCAACGTTCAAGCTGTGGTTGGAGGAACTGTCCCTCAGAATTTTGATTTCCCCAAGAGCTCAGTCACAGAGATGGAAGAAATTCAGCTGAATCATGAGCTTGAAGTGAAACGGTCTGATCAGTTGTGGAATGCTGTCAGTCCAAAGTGCTGTTTACGATCGAATGAAATCCTTGGTGTTAATGAAAGGCAAGTAAAACTATGAAATTAAAGAAATGTGTAAACAACTAAGCCAATCCAACTAAAAAGCCCATGCAGTATTTGTCTCTTATGGAATGTTTTTGAGAATTGCCACGTTTGTGTACCATGCCAATTAGGGGCCGGTGTATAGGAGCCAAATATGGCATGAAATAATTTGTTTGTGTTGTGCCCTCTTGTGTACACTGTGTGGCGCTGTCGCCATGTGCGTGTGCATATATATGCCAGGACAATCAATGGACAGACAGGTGTTGACCCCGTAAGGGCGCACAGGTTTTTGACCGCTTTTGGCGAAGTTTGTGGCACTGTTCTTGTTTTTAATGGATTTTTACCCTTTGGACGTTATGGATATTGCACTGAAATAAATTATGAACTTTGCACCTAACTGGAATTGTATGGACCATATTTTGATGAACACGAAACAACAGGTAAACAGCCGCCTAGCGCGTCATACCCACCTATCGAGGCAACATCTCATTAGCCCAGTACTAGGCTGGCTATTATAGGGGGTGGGATTAAATAAATTATCTTCTTCCCACTCCCTTTCAGGTAGAAATGGATTGGCATGATTACATACTGTATATTCCTTTTTGCACAAATGACTTAACTATATTTTGTCTACCTGTGGCATTTCCTGAAATAAATTATTTCGCAAGAACAAGCCGGAACACTACCATCCTATCAACATCAAGGGAACACCAGTGGAAACGGTGAACAGGTTTAAAAATCTGGGGGTGCACATATCCCAGGACCTGAGCTGGACAACACATACCATTTTTTTTGTAAATCTCAGTAAATCTTAGCTGAAACAAACTGGAAATCTCTCTTGGAAGAAACCAATGTAGATGCAGCTTATAATATCTTCTTAAAGGGGGGTATTATGTAAAATCGACTTTTTCAAGCTTTATATCATGTTATTATGTCATTCCCTCATTAAACACATGCCTGGAGTGTTGCCTTGGCTCATTCACATATTTTTGAGTAATCAGTAAAAACTTAGACGGCAGCCGTTTTAGGTGTAGCTATGCCTCAGTCCTCCTAGGAATGCCCCCACCT
Organism: Neogobius melanostomus; assembly: GCA_007210695.1. Classification (NCBI taxonomy): domain Eukaryota; kingdom Metazoa; phylum Chordata; class Actinopteri; order Gobiiformes; family Gobiidae; genus Neogobius; species Neogobius melanostomus. Next base: position 3,209,438 of record VHKM01000392.1, read on the forward strand.
CCTGGAGACGCCTCTGGACCTTTTGTCACCAGCCAAGCCACCAACCACTGCTCCTCAGCTCAGCAGAGCCCCTCCCCGCACAGTGTTGTTGTTTAAATGCCACAGCAGTGTGCTGAAGGGGGCGTGTCGGAAAGCTTCTTAAAGAGACAGAGGCCTATTTCAAGACGTTCAGTAAAGCCATTTTGAGAGAGCAATTTTATTCAAGGCAGTTATTTCAATTTACTGCATATACAGACCAACAGAAGGTTACGTCATCATTGTAGTATGCTATAGACTGGTGCTATGTGATTGAAAAAAGCATAATACCCCCCCCTTTAAGAACTTTCATGACCCTCTATGACCTGCACTGCCCAAAAATAGAAAGCAATTGTAAAAAGAAAAAGATAATGAGTCCCTGGATGACTACGGGTTTAGCAAATGCATGTAAGAAAATAATTCACTATACAAAGTCTTTTTAACAAAAAGAACAAGTGAATCTGAAAATAAGTACAAAAGATACAAAAACAAACTCGCCAACATAATAAGAAACTGCAAAATAAATATTATAGTGCACTACTCGAAAAAAATAAGACAAACACTAAAGCTCTCTGGTGTACCATAAATGATGTACTTCGAAGGACTCCAAAAGGAAATGTATTACCACAGAGCTTTATGTCAAATGGTCAGAAAATTGAAAATTCAAATGAAATTGTGAGCGAGTTCAATAAGTACTTCATAAGCATAGGACCTCAATTATCCTCCTCAATAACTCCACCATGACTCCACAAATTATAATTATGACTGTGTCCAGGAAAACCCAAATACAATGTTTCTTACGCCAACAACAGGACAAGAAATAACTGATATAGTTAGAAATTCATAAACAATAAATCCTTGGACTGTGACGAGGTAGATATGAGTATTGTTAAACAGGTCATCGATCACATTGTCACACCGCTATCCCATATTTTAATTTGTCTTTCAAAACTAGTAAATTTCCAGATTTAATGAAAATGGATTAAGTTATTCCCATCTATAAAAATGGTGACGAAACTCAATTCTCTAATTACAGACCTATCTCAATACTACCTCAATTCTCAAAAATATTAGAAAAGCTCTATATTACTCGACTAGACGCATTTATAGATAAATACAATATTTTAAATGACAGTCAACATGGCTTTCGCAAAAGCAGATCTCCTGCGCTCGCGTTAATGGAACTCATAGAGGAAATCACAAATAGTATCGACAAGAACAAGTATTCAATAGGTAGTTTCATCGATATATAAAAGGCTTTCAACACTATGGATCACAATATACTCCTGAACAAACTACAAAAATATGGGATAAGAGGTATTGCGTTCAATTGGATTGAATCTTACTTAACAAACCGTAAACAGTATGTTCAAATGGGGTAGTGCAGATCCATGTGTGATACCCTAGTGTGTGGAGTCCCCCAGGGTTCGGTGCTGGGACCTATTTTATTATATATCAATGATTTGTACTTGGTTTCTAAGATGCTTAAACTGGTCCTTTTTACAGATGATACAACAATCATACTCTCAGGTGCAGAATTACAGCAAATGGTGATCGAGATTACAGAAGAAATGGATAAATTGAAAGATTGGTTCTGCGTAAACAAATTGTCTCTAAACATTACGAAAACCAAAGCAATGTTCTTTGGAAATCGTGCAATGAATATACAATTACCAGTTAAAATTGGCAACGAAACTATTGAAAGAGTCTATGAACATACATTTCTTGGTGTAACACTCGATCATAAAATAAGCTGGAAACCTCATATCATAAAAATTAAAACTAAAGTGGCAAAGATTTCAGCCCTAATGAATAAATCTAAATATATCATTGACAACAAAGCTCTATACTGTTCACTTATCCTTCCCCATTAAACATACTGTGTAGAGATCTGGGAAATGTGTATAAAAGTAATCTTGGCCCATTGTTTAAAGTTCAGAAAAAGGCTATAAGAATAATCCATTTAGCTGGATAACGTGAACATACAAATCCATTATTCTTTAAATAAAAAACTATGAAATTTGAGGACCTTACTGAATTTAAGATGTCTCAAATCATGTTCAAAGCATCACAAAAGTCGCTTCCTGAAATTATACAAAATATGTTTTGCAAACGAGAAGTCAAACACAACTTGAGAGACAAAATGAGTTTCGATAAACAGTACTCCAGAACAACTTTAAAAACCATGGGCCCCACGAGACGTGGTGTAGAGGCATGGAGGAATTTAGATGAGGGCATCAAAGTTTGTAAAAACCTGCCACATTTTAAAAAGGTTTACAAAGAATCTATATTTTTTAAATACGAACAATTACTGTGAGTGTTGTAGTATATTCTTTAGCTGTTGTTTCTTTATTTTGCAGTTGTTTTTTATTGTTGTTCCTTATCATTTGTTGTTACCTTGCCTTATGTTCCCTTGTTTATGATTTGTTTATAATTTGTTATCTTGAATTACGTGCCTTGCTTTGATTGTTAATGTAAATGTTATTGTTTTTAATTTTGGGGTGGGCGCTTATAAGCTATTTGCTTCGGCCCACTCCTTTTGAGCAAGCCTACTGCTCAAATAAACAAATAAATAAAAATAATAAAACATTACCGTGTTACATAAAATGAAGGTTAAACTAACTGTAGTCGTGGATTAGTCCTATCTATCTTAGTCCTAGTATAAGAGGATATTGAGCTAGTTTTCCCTCTTGGACCTGGCAACCCTGCTCAGACCCCGGAAGTGAGCGCTGTGTTGCGCTGCTGTGTTAGCGTTAGCTCTGAACAGAAGTGAGACACTTTTTCACCAAAGCTTCGCCTTAAAGCGGACAGAGCGCAGTGAAACATGGCAGAAGTGAAGCTGAAGGAGGAGCAGGAGCTGTGGGAGCCCGCGGAGGTGGAAAACAGGTGAGTTTAGAGCCAAGACAGGACTCTCTCAGTTACAACCCTGCGCCCAGCGGACTGTCCACAACAACACGAGGCCTTTGTGCCTTTATCAGGGACTTTATCACACACGGACTCTGTTGTGTGTTGCGGTAAATGATGACAACTGGTTATATAACTTGTGATTTTAATATGTACCGGGCAGCATGAGACACAGCAAGTACATGCTTATCTGATAGGTATTGGCGCTAGTAACCAAGTGCGCATGTCAGAACTACGGTGGCTTATTAGGGCAAATATAAATATTACTGTAAACACAGTCAATATTCTACATCCCCTTTCCTTAGTTGGTTCCCATAACCATGAACATTTGTAACGACTCAAATAACTATAATAGTACAGTAGTGAACTCATACCATACGTAATAGGCAGTAATTGGCAATACCACAACAAAATCACAACAATGAGATACAGTATATAATCATCAAATTGGAATAAACATTCAAATATGCAGTTATAGATCAGCTAGTCCGTATAACAACCACAATACACTACTAGAGATGTAATATCAAAATGCTCTGAGCAGATTAGTCTCTGTATCTAGGATTGGGTTTACTGATGCGACCTGAACGGGTTCTGTAAAGATTGTCATCGTCAACTGGAACTTGAGCCATAGGGCGCTCTGAGTCCACTTTCTGTTCTGTACGTCCATGTCCGGTAAGTGTAACACGCCTTGTTGGGTCAGGCCTAACGTCCTGATAACAGTCTTGTGGGTCAAACTGAGTCGGAGCTGGTTCAGCAACAGGTAGGATGTGTTTTCTGTTCCTCCCGTATGTTTGTCCTTCCGACTGGACCAAATAAGATCTGGGCTCTTTGCATGTTTCTTTCACAATTCCTGTGCGGTCATATCCTTTCGGTATTTGAAGCCTGACTACCTGTCCTTCTAAAAGAGGTTGGAGAGGGCGGCTAGTCTTGTCATAGTAGGTCTTTTGTGCGAGTCTTTTGTTGAAAAGTTGAGCACGCACATCCTCAGACTTGCGCATGTTGGGCTCAAGCAGTTTTTGGAGACGGGAAGAGTAGTGCGTGTCTGTCTTGACATTAGTCTTTGTGCTGGAGATCTAAGTTTAGTGTCACGAGGTATTTCCTTAAGTTGAGTAAGTTGAGAAAGACGTCAGTTTTATCTCTGTGAGATTTCTCCATGAGACCTTTAGCACTACGGACAGCTCTTTCTGCCAGTCCGTTAGATTGGGGATACTCCGGGCTGCTCGTTACATGAGCAAAATCCCATTGTTGCGCAAAGTCTTTAAAGAGCTGACTAGTAAACTGTCGTCCGTTGTCCGTTATGAGAGTGTGAGGTGCTGAGAAGTAACGTTTTAGTTTGCCAATGACTGTCTGGGATGTGAGATTTCGTAGCAGGTCAATCTCAAACCAGCCTGAAAAGGAATCCACGAGTACCAAGTACTGCTGGTTATGCCAGTCAAAGATGTCTGCTGCTAAAGTAGACCAAGGCAGTTCTGGAACGGGGTGCAAGTGAAGTGGCTCTTTCTGTTGGTGTGGTTTTGTACTGTTGCACACTGAGCACGTCTGCACTTCCTCATCAATGTCTTTTGTCATTGTCTGCCAAAATACGATGCCTCTGGCTCTCCGTTTTGTGGCCTCTGCACCTGGATGTCCCCTGTGTAGTATGCTTGTGTACGTCTGTTGTAAGGATGGAGGAATCACAGCTTTCTGTCCTTTCATGACAATACCATCCTCAATAGTCAGTTCATCCCTAAAAGGAAAGTAGGGACGTACAGCATACGGGACACTGTGCAGCTTCTTGGGCCAGCCACGTCTGATAGTGTTGCTGAGCATTTGAAGAGTTGGATCAGTTGCAGTGTGCTCTCTCAGTTCCTGTAAACGAACAGATGACACGTAACAAAGTATCAGCCAGATGCATTTGTTTTCCACATTTGTATACAAGAGTAATGCTGTACTTTTGAAGCCTTAGCATCATGCGCTGCAGCCTTGCTGGTGCTGCATGAATGGGCTTTTTGATAATCGTCACAAGAGGTTGGTGATCGGTCTCGATAGTGATGGGTTTGCCAAATGTAATCGTGAAACTTAGAGCATGCAAACACCACCGCCAACAGTTCTTTTTCGATTTGGGCGTATCGAGTCTCCGTGTCGGTGAGGGTACGCGAGGCATAGGCTACTGGTTTGCCTCCCTGCAGGCACGCTGCACCGAGTCCATATTGCGAAGCGTCACAAGTAAGCGTGACAGGCTTGTGAACATCATAGTATGACAACACTGGGGGTTTGACATGTGTTCCTTTAAAGTGTCAAAAGCACGTTGCTGTTGTCCATCCCATGACCACTCATTCTCTTTGTGGGTTAGTTGTCGGAGTGGAGCTGTGATTTCACTGTAGTTGGGCATACATTTCCCAAGGCAGTTGACCATACCAAGAAATCTTTGCAGGGCAGGAACATCGGTTGGCACTGGCATGTCACTGATTGCTTTGGTTTTAGATGGGTCAGCTTTTAAACCCTGAGCAGTGAAAACATGACCAACGTAACTGACCTGGTCCAACCTGAACTTGCATTTGAGGGGGTTAAGCCTCAATTTGACCTCTCTGGCTCTGTTGAGAACTTTTCTCAGGTTTGCGTCATGTTCCTCAATGTCCTTGCCTCCGATGAGTATATCGTCCACGATGATTGCGCAGGAGTAACCAGCGAAGATCTGCTCCATAGAGCGCTGGAACATGTCACTGGCAGAGCTGATTCCAAACGGCATTCGTAGGAACCTGTACCGACCAAAACAGGTACTGAAAGTGGTTAGCATTGAGGATTTGTGGTCCAGGGATATCTGCCAGAACGAGTTCTTTGCATCTAGGACTGAGAAGACTGTAGCATTAGACATTTGTCATGTGACCTCATCCACTGTGCGCATTGGGTGATGTGGTCTTTTCAGAGCTATGTTTAAGTCCTTTGGATTGATGCAGATCCTGATTTCCCGTTTGTCCTTTTTGTTGGTAGCGACCATAGAGGATACCCAATCAGTGGGGTCTGAGACGGGCGTTATGACACCTAACTCCTGCATTCTGTCCAGTTCAGCTTTAACTTGGTCTTTCATTGCGACAGGAATGCGGTGTGCAGGGCGAACTACAGGTCTCACCTCCGGGTCAAGAGCCATTGAATATGTGACCGGTAGCTTTCCTAGCTCATCTGTGAAAAGGTCACTGTATTCACTTTTGATATGCTGAGTGAAATCTTGGACTGTAGAGCTATGCACTTGGTGTACTTCTTTGCTGAGAGCCACGAGTCCCATTTGCAGTAAAGCATTGAGTCCAAGTAATGGCAGTACATTGTCATTGATGACGAAGAAGGGTAGAGTATAGCATTTGGCCCCTAGATGGCAGCATAAGTCAACAAAACCTAGAGTCTGTATCTTACTGCCACCATAAGCAACAAGGTTAGTAGGTTTGCTGCATGGCTTTATTTGTTCATCTCTTTTCACTTTTTCAAAAGTCTCAGCTGAGAGGACGTTACACTTAGCACCCGTGTCTACTTTCATTTCAACTGCATTGTCATTAATCTGCAAGGTAGTGAAAGCCTCTTCCTTTTCCTGTGTTTGTGCACAAGCTGAATCCATGTCCAGCGTTATTCCGTTTACATAGTAGGTTTCACTGTCACTGTCCTCTTTTTGATTCATGTCCACCTGATGGACTGACTTTCTTTGTCTTTGCCTGTCAAAGTGAGGTCTGGATTTGCAACGCCTCCTGAAATGGTTCATTATCTTGCATGCAATACACTGTTGGTCAAAAGCTGGGCATTTGTTTCTCTTTGCCTCATGACTGCCACCACAATTATTACAGTCAGTAATGAGCTGTGATGTATTTGGTTTGCTGTTAAACTTGGCCTTGTCATAGTCTCGCCTTTTCACATGTTTAGTATGAACCGCATCAACGTTTGTAGCTGAGCTATGTGGGACATGAGCGTCTTATTATGCTCCTCTGTCATCTCGTGAATCTGACACACAGAAATTGCTTTAACTAGAGTCAGATCAGGATTATAGACCAGGCAAATGCCTGGTCTATAATCCTGTAAAAACAAATACTTGGCCGCTCCAGCACTGGCTGACTTTTTTTTTTAAGTGATCCAATCATAGTTAGCATTAGCATATTGTTGCTAGCCGCGGCATTTTGCTTGGCGATCAAAAATTGTTTTTTTTAGCTGCACATTCCCACCCTCAGCGAATTTGAAACTGCCCATTCCTGCGAGATTTGCGTTGGGTCCCGCGTGTCCCAGTCCCAATGCAGACCTCTACCCTGCTCTTTCCAATGCAATGCAAAACGGGAAGTCTATCATTTTCGGTCCCGGAAATATTGGCGTTTTCAAGTTTTTCATTAACTGTTAACTGAGGGCCTTAGCGGTTAATACTCGGTTAACCATAGTGTGCGCCCCTCGCGGCCGCCTCCTCTTGCCCGTGTTCTACACTTTGCGTAACGGCTTCTGTTACATTTGGTACATTGTACGGAACATTTGCTGCAAGGCTACAGAGTTTTGCATTTGCCAGCGCTCTTTTTTCTGGAGATAAAAACCCAAGATGCTTATGGCGCGGGTCCAACATGCACGCAGTCATCGCTGGGGATGACAACATCTCTGGCTCATTAACCTGCGCACACGTATTTAGACTTTACTACATGCAAACTTTAGCTTAGTGAAATTATCAATAATCGTCTGGTACCTACCTTCATTCTTTCAGACAGGGAGTTTCGGACTCTAGTTTTAAACTCCACCAGAACCCCGTGCGGGTCGCCTTCGCTTTGTAGGTGTGCATTTATTAGTCCAAAGTTGATGGGATAGGTGTTTGAGATGGACACTTCCCTTTCTGCAGACATAACTGTAGTTGCACACTTGAGCGCTTTTAGAGTTGGCACAACATCTTCAATAAGCTGCCATTGCGCGTCCTTTAACTCCAAAATCCATGCATCTTGAACTTTCGTTACAGTGCGATCTGACAGCACCGCAGTAACTGCCCACCGCTGTTCCAATAGGCGTTCAAACATGTCACAGACGCTGTTCCACCTGGTTTTATAGGACTGTATTAGTTTGTGGGGAGGCAGTTTCATTTGTTGTTGTTTTCGTTCAAGGGCTTTTGTTGCCATTGAGCTGTGGTTGAAATGGCTCACAAGCTTTGCAGCAGAGATGACGCGGTTCAAAAAAAGAGAAAATCCATCATTTATAGCGAGCTGAAGCGTATGCGCAAAGCATGACACCGAATGCCAATCATCGCCTCTGTTAGCAGCCACAATGTTTTTTGCGTTGTCGTGCACACAGGCTATCACTCGTCCCGCAAGGGCCCACTTTTCCACGGACTCCGGCCGTTTCTCAATCCCCAGTATGCGTACTCTGTACTTGTGAACTCCGGGGTACGGACTTGCGGGTGCAGACTCGGAGAACGGACTTGAGGAGTTCACGAGTGTGGACTCAGCTATTTCAGCGTTTGGAACAAGTGAACTCGATGACATCACAGGAAGTAGCTTATGAATATGGGGCTGTGAGCTTTTATAACATTAAACAACCTCATATGAAATTAAAAGTGTGAGACATTGCAGGCGAAGTGGAAGATGTTTTCAAAGACATCAATTACAAACTTTTGCTGTAAACAAAATAACATTTGACATTTTAGTCAATTTCACATTATGTATACAATTATAGCCTACATAGATAAGGCATTATGTGTAAAGTAATTAAACATATCTGATGTGCAAACTGAAACAATAATTAAAAGAAATAGGTCAAATATTATTTATTAATTTGTTTGGGGGTTGCAAATTATTCTGAAAAAAAACGAACAATTTAAACTTTAAAATATGAAACTGTTTTGGAAGTTCCCACATAAAGATTTGTCTGAAGTGCCCCCTTAATAATACAATGTAAACATAAAATGCATTTGTCCTCAATAACCTGTTCATGACAATACGACTTAATATTGATGATCATTATGAGAAATGAAAGCACGACCAAGTTGTTTTAACACTTCTGCTCAGAAAACCATCTTGAGCTGGAGACACTTCTAAAGACTCTTAAACCGGTCACATCTCCGCATTTATGTACATGTGCACGATCAGCTGTTGATCAGCTGGAGCGGCTCGGTGCGTGAGGAGGGGGGCCGGTGATCCACGTGCCCAAAGCGAAACGGATTGTGGGAAATGTAGCTGGCGGAGAACGCACAAGTCTCCTCTGATGCATCCTCGGTAAAATGGGCGGAGCAAGTTCTCATCCGGGGATTTCCAGCGGACTTGCTGAGAAGCGAACTTTGAATTGGAACAGGACTTGGGCCGCGCGTGATGACGTTTCACGAGTCCACGAGCACACAAGTCCGCACAAGTACACAGATTGAGAAACGGCCTCCCTTAACTTCTCTGCAAGGTCATCAGCTGTATGGCGAACTGGCAGGGCTTCAGTTAAAAGGACGAATGATTTTAAAACCCAATCTTCGTCAATGTAATGGCTCGTAATAGTTATGTAACTTTCCGTGTTTAGAGCAGTCCAGCAATCCGTAGTGATGGCAACTACATCAGGTGACTGTAGATCTTCTTTGAGCGAATCTCGTTTTGCCTCATATCGTTTTTCAATGCGGCGTGTGATTGCCGAACGTGAGGGAATGCTGTAGCGGGGGTTGAACAATATTCATCAGTTCTTTGAAGCCTTCGCCCTCCACAATTCTAATTGGCATCATGGCCTTTTCAATCATTCTGCAAATCCCTGTGTTATGGATTCGGCTTTAGCACCACTGCACATGTTTTGCGCTAGCATCGTGGGGATGGTAGGCTGGGCTAAGGTAATCACGGCCGCCTCTCTAATGATGCCCGGGTGTTAGCTGTTGAGATGGTACAGCAACGACGTTGTACTTGAAGTATATCTAAGCACTGCATTACAATACTTGCATTTTGCCCCGTCATTTTCGATTTTAAAGTGCTCCCACGCTGTAACCATGGACACCCCTAATCAATAACAATAACTATGAATTCTAATTATTCTTATTTATTAGCATGCTGGCAAAAAATGATGTGAAATGCAGCTAAAACCTCTTTGTTTGACAGTGCTGCAAATTGTAAGATAAGTCTGCTGATTGTATGTTGACATTTGGCATTAGGATAAAGGTTAACTCACAAACATGAACAGGTATATAGTTGTGTTTTGAAACTGATACCAAATACTCAGGAAGAATTGTTTATCTGATGTAAATGTAAAAGTGGGTAGGTACTTAAAAGCTTTTTGCTTCAGTTTACTCCCTTTGCGCTTCCATAAATTTGGAACGAGTTTATAATTATCAATTTTAAATTTACATTTCTCACTGGATTCCACAATAATCTCATCCAAATTACTAAAAGAAGACAAGACCCGAGACAGGGATTTGATCTACGGGCTCCGCTCCACTCTGTGTTTGAATCATGCCACATTACTCACATCCCCGAGTGCTCCTACTTTATAAAGACACTAATGTTTTCCCAAAATACCCAGATGTGATAAGAATAAAATACGATTGTTGACTGGGACATCACTGCATTGATAAATATATGTAAATCAGATACAACTCAAAGACTGGGATTATAACAGCATTGAACATGTTTAGTGACATGGCTGGATGTTTTCATGTTGAAAATACAGACACGATAAAGCTGTATTGGGCAGAGTGAGCTAATCAGAGGGCTGTCAGTGCTTATGAGATGGGGCAGAGGGCAGCTTTTTACTGTAGTCTCCCCCAGGGAGAGCTCAAAGACACCGGGGGCCGTGGTTAGCCATCCAGGGCTGCCTTCGAGGCTCCGAGCCGGTGTGTGACTGAGTGTCCGCTAAAGGCAGGAAGGGAAGCGGGGAGATATGAGCGCCACTTGTACTCTGCATGTGGCCGATACGAGAGGCCTGAGAGTCCGAGAAAATGGCGCTGCATGCCCAAAAAATGTAGCCCCACACATATCAGCTAGACATCTTTACTAGTGCTATATCAACAAGCATTAGATAATAATCTAAACAAAATAAAAAGTGAGAGCAGCCTGTTGAGAACCTGGCCCGAGTGTGTAAGTTGGTCACTGCGATGGACACAAATTTACTCTGGCTACAGGGGCGAGTAACCCCCGGGATAGAAGCAAGTGACCCCCAAATATTCAAGAGATAAATGCCTTTGCGATTTTCTTTGCCTCCATCGCGTTCGGTCTGAATGTGGCAATGAGAAAGAAGAGTTACCTGCATCATGTTGTGTTCTCTGGAGCTTGTGCTCACAGCGGCGAGTGAGAAAGGCAAGAGAGAGACACATCTGAGCTGAAGTTCACTGTGGCTGCAGGAGCGGAGCAGGGAAACTCAGTTTCTGGGGGAGGAGGCACCATCTATTAAACACCATTGAAAAATTCTGCTCAGAGAACCAACATGGCTTGCAGTGGCCCTGGATCTGTAGAGCCTAATGAAGTGTAGTCTACTCACAACAAGAACATATTTTAATTACCACAGGTTTAATAGGCATTTTATTCCATTCATTAGAATCAGAATAGTTTTTATTGCCATTGAATGAAAACAGGTTCACAAACTAAGATTTTTTCTCAGTACTATCGTGCGACATAGAACATATACCACAGCATTTAGATTTTAAAAAACTATAAAAACTATAAACTATAAGGCTATAAAGGCATGCATAAAAATATTAATGTAAATAATAATAAATGAAAAAAAAAAAGTCAAAGATGATAAGATGACGCTCATTCATCAGCATTGCAGCGGAACTGACGAGAACCAGAATGTTGTAGTTTGGTGATCTTAAGAGATAGTAATTCCTTTGGAAAAAAAAAAAAGAACGGTTTAAATACAAGCAAATTGTACATTAAGAATGTTGTTATAATTTAAAATGGATTGCAAGTCCAAACTGTACATCACTATGAGTCAAAGACAAGATACCAAAGTGATAATAGGCAGCCATGTTCAAAAACCGTTCCAAAAATACAAGAAAACATGGTTTAAATACTAAACATTTGAAACTTACATTTCTTCTTCTGAAAGAGAGGCATTAAGAGCCCCCACACCTGCAGCACAGTAGAGGCGCCACAAGAGGCACTACAGGAAACAAAAAAGGGACAAACGCGGAGGTATGGGGCAAGACTCACAACTAAGCCACACATGCCTTTTATTGTTCTGTACTTACTTAATGTAGTAGTGTTGTTTAGATATTATGGGCATTGTCATTAAAGTCTTGTGCTCTTTTACAGAATGATCAAAGAGGACCCAGACTGTGGAGGTAAGAAAAGCCCAGCAACAAGACATACCACAACATACCATCTCCTATGTTATAAAGTAACAAATCAAACTGGCTATTCATATAAAAGCACCCAGGTCTGAAAGGACAAAGATATAAGTAGTTTTGTGAATAGGCAGCACTGAGGTTATGCAATGCCAACAGAGCACAGGCATTTCAAATAGGAAAGCCCTATAAAGACTGGAATTATAGATGCATGATATTACTGGTCAGTAAATTATCAACCGATGTAGTCACACCAATAATATGGGGTCTTGTTCCATTGAGGCTCCAGTCTGAGCCTCGTCCTGTCCTAGTGCAGACTCTACCTGCAACATGCTGTTCTCTCGCTGTGCCGACCAGTCCTGGGCAAGTCACTTGTTACACAGATACAATTGTAGTATGTTAGTTTCACTAATTACAAGGGATGTCCCGATCACGTGATCGGATTTGGACATTGTTGTGTGTCCCGCCCAAACTATTCAAATTTGGTTTGCGAAAGAGCACTTTGACGCTCCACAGCATTACTGGCAAAATATTCTGTGGACTGATTAGCTCGAAGTTGCATTTGCAGGAACACACAACGTCATGTGTGGAGGAAAATATTGAACAGTACAACATCAAAACTCTATCCCACTGTGAAGTCTGGTGCAGGGGACATCATGGTGTGGGGCTGTTTTGTTGCCTCAGGGCCTGGACAACATGCTATCATCAAAGGAAAAATGAATTCACAAGTTTATCAAGATATTTTGCAGAAAACCTGAGACATTCACAACAGCAATATCTGGCTGATCCTGCTTTTGCAGCAATAACTTCTTTCCTGTAGTTACAGATTAGACACTCACAAAGATCAGGATGAACCTTGGACCTCATTACAAAACTGTTACAAAATTACAAAATACTGTATATTTTCCCCTGTTTGATCAACAAATGTGGTATGTTTATTGGTTTACATCTTATCTGGATAACATATAGGGGACCCAGACATTTTTGCTTCCATAGGGCCCAGAATTGCTGGTGTTTTAGTTGAAAAACTGCTGCTTTAAAGACTTGTGATCAAGGGTTTATGGTGTCTGTCTGTCCCTGCAGGTGTCCAGAGTCCACATGAAGCTGCTCCCACTCCAGTCCAGATTAAAGAGGAACCTAAGGAGATTCAAATCAAAGAGGAGTCGATCCAAGTGTTCCCAGTCATTGTCTCGGTGAGGAGTGAGAAAGAAGAATCTCTGCTTCATGAAACGGTGAAAGAGGAGAACAGAGAGGACAGAGACGAAGCAGAAGCAGAGAATTCCTCTGACACTGACGACTCTGCAGACTGGACTCCTTCAGCTGAAAGTCCCACTCCACAAACACACACTGAACAGCTGCAGGAGTCGGCTCATGGGAACAATGTGAGTGGAGATCGAGGTTCAGACAAACCACACAAATGCTCCGACTGCGGGAAAGTGTTTTCAACTCGTTACAATTTAAAGATGCATGTATGGACTCACACAGGAGAGAAACCAGTCAAGTGTCCTGAATGTACATCGACGTTTGCACAAAAGTGTCATCTGAAAAAACACATGATGACTCACACAGGAGAGAAACCATACAGATGTACAGATTGTGATAAGGAGTTTGCACATATGTGTGATATGAAGAGACACGTCATGTCTCATACGGGAGAGAAACCATTCGGGTGTACAGCTTGTGCTAAGAGTTTTTCACAAAGTTCCACCCTGAAAAGACACATGAGGACTCACACAGGAGAGAAACCAAAACCATTCAGGTGTTCTGTTTGTGCAAAGAGTTTTATAGGTAATGGCCACCTGGAAAGACACATGAGGATTCACACAGGAGAGAAACCATTCAGGTGTGATGTTTGTGCAAAGAGTTTTTCAGTAAATAGCTCCTTGAAAAAACACATGAGGATTCACACAGGAGAGAAACCATTCAGTTGTGATGTTTGTACGAAGAGTTTTTCAGAAAGTGGCCACCTGAAAATACACATGAGGACTCACACAGGAGAGAAACCATTCAGTTGTAATGTGTGTGCAATGAGATTTAAACAAAAAAATCACCTGAAAGCACACGAGAAGTCACACTAGAGAGACACCATTCAGCAGTACAGATTATGGTTAAGGCATTTGCACTTAGGACCATCTATATCTAAAATAGCCACGTCAGTTCTCATACGGGAGAGAAACCATTTAGCTCTACTGTTTGTGCAATGAGTTTTTCACAGCAAAACAAGCAGGCCATCTGAAAACAGAGGAGAGAAGCTAGACATGGCATCGGGAGAGCGAGCACTTTCATCTTAAAGAAGTATGCCCCCTGGACTGCTCCGTGTTTGGGACTCCTCGGCTCGCGCGCTGTGGAGGAGGACTCGCACGGGTCTTTCGGGACTCTTTCTGCTGCAGTTTAATGGACACAGCTTTGTTCGACTCCTTTGAGCTGCAGATGTGTAAAGCTGGGAAAACACGCCTATATTACTGTGTTTTAGTTGACCAACCTCGTGGTCCTGCACGCACAATTCGTAGTGATTTCTCTGAGTTTTTAACATCTATCATCAAACATGGCTGGATATCTTCACTTTGATGATCCCTCTTGATGGCACCTGAACTGTTAATGATCACGGACTCTTTCAATTTTGTACAGCATGTTTCTGGCCCCACGCATAAAAAAAGGTCACACGTTATGTAATGGCAGTATACACCAAGCATACTGACACTGTGGCTGCTAAAAAGAATGGTTCCCAGACACGTGTTTCACTTATATGAACTTATTTATTTTGGCTCAATCAACCAATATCCACATCCACATGTGTGTCAAGAAGAATTGTCCCCATTAAGCAGCACCTGGTTACATCTGACCACGCCTTATATAGGCCCAGGTAGGAAAAAAGAGACATAGTGCCATTAAGAGGCAGGGGGTGAAAATACAGTGACAAATCATAAATGGCTCCTACACGTCAGATTTGGTCTTCTTTTGTGGCCTAAACATTGATAAACTGAGTGTTGAGGAGTTTAAAATTGTGACCATTGATGTATATCTTTTAATTTGTCACTCATCATGATGCCTATTGTCTGCAATGTTGTAACACAAAAACGCATCTGTAGTAAAACAACACTTGATTTCTCTGCCTCCTTTGACTCTCGCTCCTTTTTTGATTGTGATGATGTTGATTCATGTGTGCAAAGTTTCAACAACCACTGTTTGTCTGTTTTGGATATGGTAGCACCTTTTTAAAAGGTCGCAGTATATTGATCAACCGGCTTCATAACAAGATGGGAGTATCTGGATCTGTCTTCCAGTGGTTCTCTTCATATAGTCTTGACAGAACCTTTAACGTTGCTGTAAGCAATATATAGTCAGATGTAACCAATTTGTCCTGCAGATAAGCACATGGGTCAGTCTTGGGGTCCTATAAAATTTTTCACCATACATTTCACATTTTGCCACTTCGCCAAATTATTGCTTGTTTCAAAGATGTATCGTATAATTTGTGTGCATGTGTGCGTGCTGCCGCTGCCTTCATGTGCTCGGGTAAAGATGATCCTTTCCAGTTGTGAAGTGGAAAGTATGAGTGCATTGTGTTCAAGTGCTTTTATGATGTAGTAAAGTGAAACGTAAAAAACAACACACCAATACACTATTAACAAATAAATTCACGTGAGAAAGTTGTCTACAAACGGCTGAACTACTGCTGCTTTGCATTTGCTTTGATCGAAAAAAACAAAACAAAGATTGACTTATTGACGATAAGTGTGTAAAAAAAATACTATATTAAGTAATAATTTAGTAGCTAAATGCATAGTGTCGGCTTCATAACAATCAGCTAAAAGCTGCTCTTGAAAGGTCTAAGGTTTTCTCATCTCGGGAACTCGGGCATGAAAACTATCTCCCAATATTCCAGTGGAAAATATGAGATGAGGAGGCGTTCATGTGCAATTTTTAACTCGGCATAACTCGGATTAGTCCTATTAAGTTTAAGAGGACATTGAGCTAGTTTCACTTCTCGGACCTGGCAACCCTGCTCAGACCCCGGAAGTGAGCGCTGTGTTGTGCTGCTGTGTTAGCGTTAGCGCTGAACAGAAGTGAGACACTCTTTTCCCCAAAGCTTCGCCTTAAAGCGGACAGAGCGCAGTGAAACATGGCAGAAGTGAAGCTGAAGGAGGAGCAGGAGCTGTGGGAGCCCGCGGAGGTGGAAAACAGGTGAGTTTAGAGCCAAGACAGGACTCTCAGCTACAACCCTGCGCCCAGCGGACTGTCCACAACAACACGAGGCCTTTGTGCCTTTATCAGGGACTTTATCACACACGGACTCCGCACAAACTGATTGAGTTCAAGTGAGCTGTTATCCGCATTAAGACTAATCAAGCCTGCTGCAACGCTTCATTTTTTTGTTTGTTATGTAGACTACGACTTTTACGGCTAAATACGCTTGGCCAAGGCGCTGATATTTAGGGACCGTTAACAATGTATTGTATTTCCACTCATACTTCGAGATAACGTGTTTAACTTACCATTTTTCTAAAATGTAATTAGCTATGCTGCAGCTTTTGGATGAAAAATGAAAATTACATAAACCAATCAGTACAAAAATATCTGAGTTTAGAAGCGTTGATATTAATAACAGGAACAAATGCCCATAACACTACATTTTACCGTGATGTCTTAAATGTCCAATGTGCTTATATAATATGAACTCGGATATTTATTAGAGGTCGACCGATGTGGGTTTTTCTGAGGCTGATGCCGATATTTTTGACCAGGCATTTGGTCTATTATCCTGTAGAAACAAATACTCGGCCGCTCCAGCACTGGCCGACCTTTTTTTTATTATTACTTTAAGTGATCAAATCATAGTTAGCATTAGCATATTGTTGCTAGCCACGGCATTTTGCTTGGCGATCAAAAATACAATAGTGGAGGTTAAAATTAACTCGGATAATTCTTATTCATTGAATTTTCCAGATTGTGTACTTCAAAATGACATGCAGCATGTCCATATTGACGGAGGTTTAGTGAAACTTGTGTTTAACAAACTTGAAGCTAACCAATTTTCATTGCAATGTTTCTCACCTCCCCTGAGGCCTAGGAAGTTGTGGGACTCAGTTTAAAGCCCTGTTCTAGAGATCTGCGCGGGACTGTTTTTTTCATCCCGCTCCAGGTGAATTTCTGACCAATACCGCCCGCAACGTGACCGCCCAATCCCGCAATGTGTATGTCCACTCCTGCCCGCATCCCGCCGCTGTGTCCGAATGTCCTCAATATTCATATGCAATACAGTGCGAGAGTCAGCATAGAACGCCTGACAGCAACAGGTCTTTGAACTAAACCACACAACTGAATGAAAACAGCTGTTTCAATCCCGTGTTGCGCATTTCTCATGAATAAACGACTTGAATATAAACGGTTACGGTGAAAAGATGCTAATATTATATTAGCTGCTTACCTTAAGCTCGAGCTGTTAAATGATCGATAGCTTCGGACAGAAAAAGGCAATAATCCATCCAAGCCGTTTTCTTCATTCATGTGAAATAGAACGTATCTGACTCATATTTATCCATTAATAGTCCACTGTCACGTGAGTTTGGTTGGTCTTTATCACAGAAATACATTATTCCCGGAGTTTAGCGAACTTTAGCAGATGTAGTCACTCTTCCTTTAGCGTCCGGTAGAGATGCTGTATTATATTATATAGGACTGTATTAGTTTGTGGGGTGGCAGTTTCATTTGTTGTTGTTTTCGTTCAAGGGCTTTTGTTGCCACTGAGCTGTGGTTGAAATGGCTCACAAGCTTTGCAGCAGCGGAGATGACGCGGTTCAAAAAAGAGAAAATCATTTATAGCGAGCTGAAGCGTATGCGCAAAGCATGACACCGAATGCCAGTCATCGCCTCTGTTAGCAGCCACAATGTTTTTTTGCGTTGTCGTTCACACAGGCTATCACTTGTCCCGTAAGGGCCCACTTTTCCACGGACTCCCTTAACTTCTCTGCAAGGTTATCAGCTGTATGGCGAACTGGCAGGGCTTCAGTTAAAAGGACGAATGATTTTAAAACCCAATCTTCGTCAATGTAATGCCTTGTAATAGTTATGTAACTTTCCGTGTTTAGAGCAGTCCAGCAATCCGTTTTTCAATGCGGCGTGTGATTGCCGAACGTGAGGGAATGCTGTAGCGGGTTGAACAATATTCATCAGTTCTTTAAAGCCTTCGCCCTCCACCATTCTAATTGGCATCATGTCCTTTTCAAACATTCTGCAAATCCCCTGTGTTATGGATTCGGCTTTAGCACCACTGCACATGTTTTGCGCTAGCATCGTGGGGATGGTAGGCTGGGCTAAGGTACTCGCAGGCTCCGCGGCCGCCTCTCTAATGATGCCCGGGTGTTAGCTGTTGAGATGTTACAGCAACGACGTTGTACTTGAAGTATATCTAAGCACTGCATTACAATACTTGCATTTTACTATTCCATAAATTTGGAACGAGTTTATAATGATCAATTTTAAATTTACATTTCTCACTGGATTCCACAATAATCTCATCCAATATACAAAAAGAAGACCAGACCCGAGACAGGGATTTGATCTACGGGCTCCGCTCCACTCTGTTTGAACCATGCCACATTACTCACATCCCCGACCGCTCCTACTTTATAAAGACACAAATGTTGTGATAAGAAGAAAATATGATTGTTGACTGGGACATCACTGCATTGATAAATATATGTAAATCAGATACAACTCAAAGACTGGGATTATAACAGCATTGAACATGTTTAGTGACATGGCTGGATGTTTTCCCGTTGAAAAGACACGATAAAGCTGTATTGGCAGAGTGAGCTAATCAGAGGGCTGTCAGTGCTTATGAGATGGGGCAGAGGGCAGCTTTTTACTGTAGTCTCCCCCAGGGAGAGCTCAAAGACACCAGGGGCAGCGGTTAGCCATCCAGGGCTGCCTTCGAGTCTCCGAGCCGGTGTGTGACTGAGTGTCCGCTAAAGGCAGGAAGGGAAGCGGGGAGATATGAGCGCCACTTGTACTCTGCATGTGGCCGATACGAGAGGCCTGAGAGTCCGAGAAAGTGGCGCTGCATGCCCAAAAAATTTAGCCCCACACATATCAGCTACACATCTTTACTAGTGCTATATCAACAAGCATTAGATAATAATCTAAACAAAATAAAAAGCGAGAGCAGCCTGTTGAGAACCTCGCTCTGAGTGTTTAAGTTGGTCACTGAACTGCGCAGGCAGAGTAGATCGCCCTGAAGCGATGGACACGAATTTACTCTGGCTACAGGGGCGAGTAACCCCGGGATAGAAGCAAGTTACCCCCAAATATTGAAGAGATAAACGCGATGCAAATTTGTCTATTTTTTTTATTATTATTTTGCCTCCATCGCGTTCGGTCTGAATGTGGCAATGAGAAAGAAGAGTTACCTGCATCATGTTGTGTTCTCTGGAGCTTGTGCTCACAGCGGCGAGTGAGAAAGGCAAGAGAGAGACACATCTGAGCTGAAGTTCACTGTGGCTGCAGGAGCGGAGCAGGGAAACTCAGGTTCTGGGGGGAGGAGGCACCATCTATTAAACACCATTTGAAAAATTCTGCTCAGGGAACCAACATGGCTTGCAGTGGCCCTGGATCTGTAGAGCCTAATGAAGTGTAGTCTACTCACGACAAGAAAATATTTTGATTACCACAGTTTTAATAGGCATTTTATTCCATTAATTAGAATCAGAATAGTTTTTATTGCCATTGTTTGAAAGCAGGTTCACAAACTAACATTTTTTCTCGGTACAATCGTGCGACATAGAACATATACCACAGCATTTAGATAAAAAATAAGCTATAAAAAGTTTAAAACTATAAGGCTATAAAGGCATGCATAAAGAATATTAATATAAATAATAATAAAAAAAAAGTCAAAGATGATAAGATGAAGCTCCATCATCAGCATTGCAGCGGGCCTGACGAGAATATGATTGTTGTAGTTTGGGGATCTTTAGAGATGCTAATACCTTTTGAAAAAATAAAATTAAAAAAGACCGGTTTACATACAAACAAATTGTACATTAAGAATGTTGTTATAATTTGAAATGGATTACAAGTCCAAACTGTACATCAATATGAGTCAAAGACAAGATACCAAAGTGAAAATAGGCAGCCATGTTCAAAAACCGTTCCAAAAGTACAAGAAAACATGGTTTAAATACTAAACATTTGAAACTTACATTTCTTCTTCTGAAACACTTAAGAGGCATTAAGAGCCCCCACACCTGCAGCACAGTAGAGGCACCACAAGATGCACTACAGGAAACAAAAAAGGGACAAATGAGGAGGAATAGGGCAAGACTCACAACTAAGCCACATATGCCTTTTATTGTTCTGTACTTACTTAATGTAGTAGTGTTGTTTAGATATTATGGGCATTGTCATTAAAGTCTTTTGCTGTTTTACAGAATGATCAAAGAGGACCCAGACTGTGAAGGTAAGAAAAGCCCAGCAACAAGACATACCACAACATACCATCTCCTATGTTTTAAATTAACAAATCAAACTGGTTATTCATAAAAAAGCACCCAGGTCTGTGAATAGGCAGCACTGAGGTTATGCAATGCCAAAAGGCATTTCAAGTAGTCCCTGAGCAGGTGAGTTACAAAATGTACAATATAAAATATATTTAACCACTCAAATACAAATATTCATTCACCCGTTACAGCCATCAGTCCACATAGAATCATGCAAAAAATTACTACAATAAAACATCACTAAAAGTCATATTTACATTTACAGTTATCGGTGCTGACATGACTGGTTTTCCAACAGCCCTTTTTTGTATTACGAGAGAAATCTTTCAGGTCCAAGGAAAGTTTCAGATTCTGTGGGAGTTTGTTCCATTCTTTGATGCTTTGAATGAGAAGGATGTCTGCGCAAAGGCTGAGTTACGTTTAGGCAGTCTACAGTCATTGCGACTTGTGGACCTGGAGCTCCTAGTCATCTGTTCAGAACAGAGCTGGACAAATGTTTTCAGTGGTGGAGGTGCAGTATTATTCAAAATTTTAAAAACTAATCGTACATTTGCGTACACAATTCAATTATCAAAGTTAAACATGCTGTATTTCCAAGGATCAGATAGTGATGGTATCTCAGTGGCTTTTTGTCTAGCACTTTAACAGCTTGATTATATAGAGATTTTAGAGGTTTTATTGTTGTGTCACTCATCTGTGACCAACGAGAAATACAGTAATTAATATGAGGGATTATCATTGCCTCCAAGTAAATCTTTGCAGCATCATGAGTCAGTGTATTCCTAATATGTTTAAAAACAGACAAACTGTATTTTAGTCCCCTCCTGGAATCCCCACCTTAACGTGGTGGAGGGGTTTCAGCAGCTGAATGATCCTGGGAGCTCTGTTGTCAGGGGCTTCGTGCCCTGGTAGGGTCTCCCATGGCAAACAGGTGCTAGGTGATGCGTCAGACAAAGAGCGGTTCAGAAGCTCCTTATGAGAGACCAACAGGCCCGGTTAGAATTGTGAGGCCGTCCTTCTTTGGACCCACCACCTGCAGGAGGAGCCATAGGGGCTGGTGCAGCTCCAACAGCTGCCCCCACGACCCGGCGACGGACAAGTGGAAGAAAATGGATGGATGGATGGATGGATTTTAGTGTGTTGCCGATTTCTTAACGTGTTTTTGAAAACTAAACATTGAATCCAAAACAATGCCTAGATATTTAAATTCCTTCACTACTTTTATTTGACTCTGGTTTACATGAATGCATGGGAAGGAGGACTTCAGTTTTGAGTTTTGGTAAAATACATCGCTACGGTTTTATTTAGATTAAGTGTAAGCGAGGCAGAGGAAAGCCCGTTTGAGATGTTTCCCATGACATTGGTTAGTTTATTGGCGACACTGGTTGCATCACTTCCATGCACGTAAACTACAGTATCGTCTGCATACATCTGTATGTCCACCTCACCGCACACCGAAGGGAGATCATTTATGTAAAGCGCAAACAGCAATGACCCAAGAACAGAGCCTTGTGGGACACCCATGTCATTAGGCTCAGATGTTGATAGCTTACTTTTGACTCTTGCGCAGTGGACACGGTCACTGAGATATGATTCTATCCACTGTAGACACTTGGAGACAGATTGTAATTGCTCAGCTTCCTCAGTAACACTGAGTGGTTGACCATGTCAAATGCCTTGCGTAGGTCCAAAAACACAGTAAATTATCAGCTGTATTACCGATGTAGTCACACCAATAATATGGGGGAAAATGTATTTTTCCATTGAGACTCCAGACTGAGCCTCGTCCTGTCCTAGTGCAGACTCTACCTGCAACATGCTGTTCTCTCGCTGTGCCGACCAGTCCTGGGCAAGTCACTTGTTACATAGATACAATTGTAGTATGTTAGTTTCACTAATTACAAGGGATGTCCTGATCATGTGATCGGATTGGGACATTGTTGTGTGTCCCGCCCAAACTATTCAAATCTGGTTTGCGGAAGAGCACGTGGACACTCCATTACTGGCAAAATATTCTGTGGACTGATTAGCCCGAAGTTGCATTTGCAGGAACACACAACGTCACGTGTGGAGGAAAATATGGAACAGCACACCAACATCAAAACTCTATCCCCACTGTGAAGTCTGGTGCAGGGAACATCATGGTGTGGGGCTGTTTTGTTGCCTCAGGGCCTGAACAACATGCTATCATCAATGGAAAAATGAAGTTTATAAAGATATTTGGTAGAAAACCTGAGACATTCACAACAGCATGGAATAAGTGGGTGAACCCCTGTATTAAATATCTGGCTGATCCTGCTTTTGCAACAATAACTTCTTTCCTGTAGTTACAGATTAGACACTCACAACGATCAGGATGAACCTTGGACCATTCCTCATTACAAAACTGTTACAAAATTACAAAATACTGTATATTTCCCTGTTTTGACCAACAAATTGGGTATGTTTATTGGTTTACATCTTATCTGGATAACATATAGGGGACCCAGACATTTTCTTCCATAGGGCCCAGAATTTCTGGTGTTTTAGTTGAAAAACTGCTGCTTTAAAGACTTGTGATCAAGGGTTTATGGTGTCTGTCTGTCCCTGCAGGTGTCCAGAGTCCACATGAAGCTGCTCCCACTCCAGTCCAGATTAAAGAAGAACCAAAGGAGATTCAAATCAAAGAGGAGTCGATCCAAGTGTTCCCAGTCATTGTCTCGGTGAGGAGTGAGAAAGAAGAATCTCTGCTTCCTGAAACGGTGAAAGAGGAGAAGAGAGAGGACGGAGATGGAGCAGAAGCAGAGAATTCCTCTGACACTGACGACTCTGCAGACTGGACTCCTTCAGCTGAAAGTCCCACTCCACAAACACACACCGAACAGCTGCAGGAGTTGGCTCATGGGAACAATGTGAGTGGAGATCGAGGTTCAGACAAACCACACAAATGCTCCGACTGTGGGAAAGGGTTTTCAACTCGTTACGATTTCAAGATGCATGTATGGACTCACACAGGAGAGAAACCATTCAAGTGTCCTGAATGTGCATCGACTTTTTCCAAGAAATATCATCTGAAAACACACATGATGAAGCACTCAGGGGATATGCCATACAGATGTCCAGATTGTGATAAGGCGTTTGCACAAATGAGTGATATGAAGAAACACATCAGGTGTCATACGGGAGAAAAACCATTCGGGTGTACAGTTTGTGCAAAGAGTTTTTCACAAAGTTCCAGCCTGAATGTACACATGAGGAGTCACACAGGAGAGAAACCATTCAGGTGTCCTGAATGTGCATTGACTTTTCACAAAAATGTCATCTGAAAACACACCGTAGGACTCACACAGGAGAGAAACCATACAGATGTCCAGATTGTGATAAGGCGTTTCCACGTATGTGTGATATAAAGAAACATGTCATGTCTCATACGGGAGAGAAACCATTCGGGTGTACAGTTTGTGCAAAGAGTTTTTCACAAAATGTCACACTGAAAACACACATGAGGACTCACACAGGAGAGAAACCATTCAAGTGTGATGTTTGTGCCAAGACTTTTTTACAAAATGTCACACTGAAAACACACATGAGGACTCACACAGGAGAGAAACCAAAACCATTCAGGTGTGATGTTTGTGCAAAGAGTTTTTTACAAAATGGCACCCTGAAAATACACATGAGGACTCACACAGGAGAGAAACCATTCAGTTGTGATGTATGTACAATGAGTTTTTCACAAAAAATCCACCTGAAAGCACACATGAGAAGTCACACTAGAGAGACACCATTCAGCAATTCTGTTTAAGCCCCGGGGCCTATGGGTACATTAAGGCGGCCCTGGTAGCACCCAATAAGCGGCTATGGACAACAGTAAACCACACCTCTCCTACGAGAAAATGAATTAGTGGCCCCCAGACTAATAAATAAAATATATATATAAATATAACTTGTTTTTAGTCTGGCGATAGCGAGGCTAGTAACTGACCACAATATTCTTTGCTTCAGTCAAGAAAAGCTCAAAATATGTCCGTATTTCCAGCAAGAAGACCCTGATTTTTCACCCTGCGCCTCCATGCTGGATGTGTTTTACTCAATGGCGTTCCGCGTTTCCTTTCGTATCTTGACGTTTGTTACTGGCAGCTGATCCACGAATGATGTATGGAACACTTCAGCTGGATCACATGCTGAAGACTTTTCTCCCTCAGATGTTGGCAGCGGGAGACGTGACAAACCATCCGCGTTACAGTGTTGCTTGGTCCCCTTGAACTCAATGTCATAAGAATGTGCTCCTAAGAAATTTTCGTAGATATATATTTAATATGAGATTTCCAAGTAATTCTGTCATCTATAATAACACCAAGGAATTTGATTTCATGCACTCGCTCTATGACAACACCCTCTATCTGAATTGCTTCCTGAGCATTGGAATTACAGTTGCCAATATCATCATTTGCTTTTACTCAGATTTAAAGATAGTTTGTTTTGTTTGAACCACTTATTGACACTTTTGAGTTCCAAGTTAACAATCTGACACAGTTGTTGTAAATCGTCTCCTGATACAAAAATATTTGTATTGTCAGCAAACAAGATGAATCTAAGTATTTGAGAAGTTTAACAAATGTCGTTAATGTACATAATAAACAATTTTGGGCCCAGAATGGCACCTTGAGGTAAACCACACAATTTCTTGACAACTCGACTAATAATCACCTATTTTCACACATTGTTTTCTATTTTTAAATAACTGGTAACCCACTGTAGAGCTACCCCCCCAATCCCATAATGTTCTAGTTTATTAATTAATATATCATAGTATATTGTATCAAACACTTTACTCAGGTCAATAAATAACCCTATTGCATATTTCTTGTTATCTACAGCATTAGTTATTTCTTCAATTATATCAAAGAGCGCGTTTGAAGTTGAGTGATTGTTCCTAAAACCAAACTGATTGTCCGAGAGTAAATTACACCTTTCGATAAAGCTGTCAAGTCTAGAGTTAAAAACCTTTTCTAAGATTTTAGAGAATTGCGGTAAAAGGGAATCAGGCCTGTAGTTTGTAAAGAGATGTTTATCTCCTGCCTTGAACAGAGGAATCACTTTTGCTACTTTCATACTTTCAGGAAATTTTCCAGTTTGCAACGATAAGTTACACATGTATGTTAACGGCTTAGAGATACTTTCAATAACACTTTTAAAGTTTTCATATCCATGTCATGGTAATCAAGGTTTTATTTTTACACCCTTTAACAATGTCCAGTATCTCCTTTTCCTCCACAGGATTGAGGAACATGGACATAGGATTTGTGTCTATCAGTTCACAATTATAGTTCTCAACATTTGCAATTTTTGCAGCAAGGTTTGGTCCAACATCTACAAAGAATGTATTAAATGTATCGACTACTTCATTCATATTATTTAAAGTGTTATCCTCATCTTTGAAATATTTTGGATAATTAATCGTTCTTGGTTTGTTTCTAATTATACTATTTAAGATATTCCATAAACCTTTAATATTATTCTTATTGCTATCTAACAACTTATTATAATAATCCTGTTTACATTTTCTATTGACACCTGTCAGTTTATTTTTATATTTCTTATACTTATCCTCAGCTTCTTTTGTTCTCTTATTTATAAAGTTTTGTAAATATTTTTTTTTTCCTTGCATGCATTTAGTAATCCCTTAGACATCTATGGGTTTTCTTTACACTTTCTGTTTTACAATATTTCTTCAGTGGGCAATTTTTGTCATATACTTTTTGAAATACTCGCGTAAACTCATCATATGCTTTATTAGTATCATTCTCTCTGTATACAATACTCCAGTCTTGAGCTAATAGCTCCTTTTTAAATACATCAATAGTTTTCTCTGTTTTTAAACTTCTAAACCAATACTTGTTTTCCTCTTCATTATTTAAATATCCATTTTTGTACAATACAAAAACTGGCAGGTGATCACTGATATCATTTATCATTAATCCGCTGACTGTATCACTATCTATTTCATTTGAGAAAATGTTATCAATCAAAGTAGCACTATGGGCTGTGATTCTACTCGGTTTAGTTATTAGAGGATACATGTGTCCGTCTTTTTATGTTTATATGGATTTAACAGATCGATGTTAAGGTCTCCCCCCACAAACATGACTTTATGATTTGAACCTGAAAAGTGCTCCTCCATCCAATTAGAAAAAACCTCTATATCAGAGCCAGGTGTTCTCTATAAATACAACTTACAATAAGATTTTTCTTTTTTTGCCTTGTAATTTCTACAGTAAGGCATTCAAGTGCATCATCCACTACCATAGTCTTATTTTCCATTACTTTGTAACTATAGTTGGAGTCTACAAACATAGCTACGCCCCCACCATGTTTGTCTCTTCTGTTCATACTTATAAATTCATAACCATTAATAGAAAGCTCAATTTCTCTGGCATTATTAATCCATGTTTCTGTGATTAAAATTACACTAAATGGTTTAGACAACTGTTTTAAGAAGCTTTTGATGTGGTTAAACTTTGCATAGAGGCTTCGACTATTGAAGTGGATTACAGTGAATGCCTTAATGTTCTTAAGTTTACTATTGTAAAGATCCTCTGTCATTAGTAGCTCTAGTAAAGAAGTTATTTTCAGGGTCGATGTCGATCTCAGTATTCTGCAAGTCATATTGTGAGAATGTAAAATCCTGGTTGTTTGCTTCAGCATTTCTCCTTAATGAAAGGTCCAAGTCGATGCTTCCTATAGTACTATATGTATTACAGGACATGTGAAATTATGTGCTTTTACATACCAAAATCCATACGCTTTTCCCGGTGTTTATACTTGAGTTGGTGTACTGGTGCGCGGACGTACAATGAGTTTATCATAGCGCAAGTAGGCTATCTCCCCCTTTCCCTTGAAGCTCTCAACTCCGGCATCAGTTCTTTCGCTTCCTTTTGATGGATTCCGTGTAGTCCTCGTTTATGAAGATTTCACTTCCTTTGAGATGTTTAGCGTGCTGCAGAATTGCTTCGCGATCCTTCCAACACAATAGTTTGGCGATGATGGGTCTCGGCCGGTCTCTCCCGCCGTCGGGATTCCCTACGTGGTGAGGCCTCTCCACCTCCACCGTGTGCTGTAACTGTAACTTCTTCCTCAGTAGTTGTTTAACTTTCTCCTCGGCGTCGGCCCAGGTTTCCCCAGGCGTCTCCAACACTCCCTCAAAGACCAGGTTGACCAGACCAGTAACAGTGAAGACCAGGTTAGGGGTGGGTGATATGGCAAAAATAGAATATCACGATTTTTGAATTATAAACTTACAATTTCGATTTCATCACGATTTTTTTATAAGGACAAAAATAACTTAAATTACACACTGAAGATGAAAAATACTATACTAATGTATTCAACTTTGTGATAATCAACACAGCAATCATAGACTTGGACCTAAAGCAAACTCACTTTATAAATGGAAAAACACAAAAAAAAAATCCAGATAAATAAAATTGGCTTGAAGTAAGTAGAGTAAGTTTGGTAAATGCTTGTTGCTTTTCTGAGACGTCTCTCTCATGACATCAAGCTGCTGTAAATGTAACGCTCTGTCGCACCCTTTCACAATAAGAGTCTTACTAAAGCGATAACATGCAGTGACTCTTATTGTGTAAAACTCAAACAGGAAAACGTTTGTCACTGTTAGGCGACTTGACAACAATGAACTCAGAGTCACGGTGTTTTGAGGAACTTTTATATTTTCAAAGACATGGATAAACTGCACATTTATGAATGCATTCCAGGATTTAAATTCAACAAATGAGAAGGATGCGGAGCCTGACAGAACTGTAATGGTGCGTACAGACCAAACGCTGACACGCCACCAACTTCCATGTTAACCCTATGTAGACGTGCTTCGACGCGCGTCGAAATGTAAGCAAAGATGTCCGCGCGTATGAAGCGTTCCAAATGCGAGCAGATGAGGATTAACGCGCGTCAAAACCAGTGAGAACAGCGCAGTACAGAGCAGCGATGCCCCGCCCACTGCTTCATGCACTCAAGTAATCACAATCTACACGTGCGTTCATTTACGCCTTGTTAACCAATCAGGGACTGGGCTCAAATAGTGAGCACAAGCGTCACCTGTTACCTGCAGCAGTGGCGCAAAAAGGGCATACGCAATATATGCCTTTCATAGGGGCGCCGAAAGTGATGTGTTCTTTTTTAACAGTCTATGGCCGTTTCTCAATCTGTGTACTTGTGCGGACTTGTGTGCTCGTGGACTCGTGAAACGTCATCACGCGCGGCCCAAGTCCTGTTCCAATTCAAAGTTCGCTTCTCAGCAAGTTCGCTGGAAATCCCCGGATGAGAACTTGCTCCGCCCGTTTTACCGAGGATGCATCAGAGGAGACTTGTGCGTTCTCCACCAGCTATATTTCCCACAATCCGTTTCGCTTTGAGCACGTGGATCACCGCGAGCCGGCCTCCGCCTGCAGCGGCCCCTCCGCGCGCACCGAGCCGCGCTCCAGCTGATCAACAGCTGATCGTGCGCATGTAAATAAATGCGGAGATGTGACCGGTTTAAGAGTCTTTAGAAGTGTCTCCAGCTCAAGATGGTTTTCTGAGCAAATGTGTTGAAACAACTTTGGTCATGCTTTCATTTTCTCATAATGATCAGCAATATTAAGTCGTATCGTCATGAACAGGTTATTGAGGACAAATGGATTTTATTTTTACATCGTATTATTAAGGGGGCACTTCAGACCAATCTTTATGTGGGAACTTCCAACAGTTTCATATTTTAAAGTTTAAATTTTTGTTTTTGTTTTTTCAGAATAATTTGCAACCCCCAAACAAATTAATAAATAATATTTGACCTATTTTATTTATTTATTATTGTTTCAGTTTGCACATCAGATATGTTTTATTACTTTACACATAACGCCTTATCTATGTAGGCTATAATATAAATAAGAAATGAAATTGACTAAAATGTAAAATGTTATTTTGTTTACAGCAAAAGTTTGTAATTGATGTCTTTAAAAACATATCCACTTCGCCTGCAGTGTCTCACACTTTTAATTTCATATGAGGTTGTGTAATGTTATGAAAGCTCACAGCCCCATGTTCATGAGCTACTGCCTGTGATGTCATCGAGTTCACTCGTTCCAAACGCTGAAATAGCCGAGTCCACACTTGTGAACTCCTCAAGTCCGTTCTCCGAGTCTGCACCCGCAAGTCCGTACCCTGGAGTTCACAAGTACAGAGTACGCATACTGGGGATTGAGAAACGGCCCATGTGTGTCGGTCGTGAACGATCCGGCTCTTTTGAACGAGCCTTTACAGTGAACGATCCGGCTCTTTTGAACGAGTCTTTACAGTGAACGATATGCACGGGTTCATATCATTTTTTAATTCCTCTTTGGGGGAGGGGCGTCACTTTAGTTGTGCATGCTTATTTTGCGAAACAAAAGTCACTGCTGGAGTGGGGCAGAGAGGAGTGGAGGATTGGCAGAGGGACTGTCATCTCCACCCCCCACGAGGAGCTCAAAGTGAGCATAAGGCAACAAGTTTGAGAAATAAAAGACCTAATGAAATAATAAACACGGTTACAGAGGAGATCACCTCTTTCACTTGCGTTGTTTTCTCCCCTCTTGTGCGAGGGAGAGAGAGGGAGAAGAGGAAACGTTACATGAATGAAATAATTGCTTTTAATCGGGCCGTGTGATTGTTTTTTGTGATAACAAACTCCATAGAGGGAAATGTCGATGTTGTATTGTGTGAAATAGTGACATTTTCGTTAAAATAAAGTCAATTCAGAGGGTATTTATTTACTTCTTTTTTTTTAAACAAAAAACAACAACCATCAAAGAGCCGTGTGTGTATATATGGTTTATGGAGCCAATTGACCTGACTACTCACCAGCACTACGAGGACCTAAGGGGATTAGCAGGACTATGCTAAGGTCCTCATAAACCGAGATTTTGTATTTTCATTTTTAGCATATAAAGAGCATAATTTCATTGTTTTTCTGAAGTCCTTTTAATGCTCAATGATAATATATCATGCACATAGCAAGTTTTTTTTTAAATTCTTAGCTTCTAAAGACCATAAATTCAAAGTTTCTTTGAAGTCCCTATAATACCCAAACCTGACTTCTTGTGTATGGAGTGTATGATGTGCTCCCCCTACCCCACTCTGGCGGTATTGCATGTTTTTACACATATTTGCATACACACACGCGATTTTGAGGGCTCCATTGTGATTGGTTGTTTATGGGGACATGGGCGGGATATGTGTTCAGACTCCACCTGTGACTGTTTGGTGGTTTATGGAGACATCTAATGGTAATGCGGGATTTGTAATAATAAATAAATAAGGATTTCCTGAAGATATTATGACAAATTAAGGCTAATTTATTTAAGTATATCATTGATAAGGTTACATCATTGTTTCACAAATTTTGTGACTGTAAATGAAAGTAATAAAGCAATAATATAGGCATTGAGTAACACTCTCAATACAGTAGGTGGCGTCATGCACCTTTCTTTAGCTAGCAGCCTGCCATTGTCGAATGAAGAAGAAGAACCAAGAGAAAGTTCACTCAAAAGAAGACAAGAAAATATATTGGTAATTATCTAGTCCTTGTTAAATATACATTATCAAGTATTTTTTGAATATTAATTTTAGATAAAAACGGTTATGCTGATTTGATGACATTTCTTGCCCACCTTGTGCTATAGCCACATTAACTTGTTTAACACAAAACATGTGCTCAAGCAGGCTAATGCAGGTAACATATTTTGCAATTATGTTGATTAAGGATTAGCCAAGTGTTGTTTACTTAAATAGATGGTACGTATGTGATGGCGACTGAAGCGGTTATGGATGGGATAGTTAAATGTCTGTTATGTGCTATATTAGCCGCATTAGCTTGTTTAGCATGGTGTTAGCTTAGTAGCTAAGCATGTGCTCAAGTATATGTTGATCATTATTTATAGCCTATAAAGTACGATGCTCAATATTGCTGGATCTATAATTATGGGACAAAAGGTAAGGATTAGCTGAGTGGTGTTGGAAAAAATGGATGGGAGCCTATGTATGTGATTAGCCTGGCTAACGCCAGACTGCTGTGTGCGCTCGAATCTTTTCGAACTTCACAACAGCCTGGGGACCATGGCCGACATTTTTCCATGGATTTGGGCACCAATCACAGAACGAGGAGGGACGGTAAGACGATGACCCGCTATTTGACATACGGAAGCTTGTAGTTTGTTTAGGGATAAAAAAATAAAAATATATTTACGGATCCAACATGACAGCAGCAGACGCGATGCCATCTTTCGATCAAGCTTTAGACCGTGTTCTAAATAGTTTAGCTCAAAAGTTTACAGCAGGTACGTCATACGTCATCTGATACCATGATACGATTGGCTATGGCTACGTGCAGACGCATGAGAGGCATTCATATGGACAATCGTGAACCACACCTCTCCTATGAGAAAATGCATTGGTGGTCCCCAGACTAAATATCACTTGTGATTTTAGTCTGGCGTTAGCCAGGCTAGTATGTGATGGCAAATGAAGCAAAATGTCAAATATGAAGGAAAAAAATACTACTATTATTAATAAAGTAATATAAATGTACCTTTATATACTATGCCTTACGTGTCCATCCTGGAAAATCCACTGTTGACCATTATTTTTTTTAGGTTTTCCTCCGTTTGATTATGTAATATATTTTCTAATATTTTATGATATTTGTTGTTTGGACAGAACCCAAACATGTCAAGAAGAAGACGGATTAGCCCAAAAGATGATGCTATCTTTTACATTAAAAGAGAGAGGGACAAATTAGGTTTTGATGTTGCCTATATAAATGCTTTTAAAGGTAATCTGGCTTGGCAACTAACTGAATTTATAATGCTTTTAAACACTAAATATATGTTGTGTTTTAATTATGCAGGTCGTGGTATATTTGCAACAGCACCATTTTGTAAAGGAGACTTTCTTTTACAATACAGAGGTGATCTAATAAGTAAAGAAACCTCTGAGATGAGGCAGCGCATCTATCATGAGAAGTTAAAAGTTTTTATGTTTGAATTTACATTTAACGGAAGGAAATGGTGGTAAGTATTTGTTCCTTGTAATTTGTTATCAAATCTTTAATACTATAATAACTATTACATATCTCGTTTGCAGTGTTGACGCAGCAAAGGAAGATAATACATATGGCAGGTTGGTTAATGATGACTGTAATATTAGATTTGTGTCATATGTTATTAATCTGCTTATTATTATTTTGGGATTATATTTTGTATATTACGTTTTTCTTTATGCCCTGCTGTGTCTTAATTGTTGGGTCCACATTGTTATGGTTCAGCTAGAGAGAGAGAGGGAGAGGAAGAGAGGAGAGCGCGTGCGCGCCGGTTGAGTTGTTTTTTTCAAGTTACGAAAAATAAAGTAAGCTGAAAGCTGTCCTGTCGTCTGGTCCTTGGTTAGCACGGAAGATTACAAAATATTCAAGAAACAAAGATCTCTAACTGTAACCCGCCTGACCCACAGCCAAACGATCATCCAGTCAACAACTTTTAAGGGTTACAGATTGGTGGCAGCGGTGTTTTTTTGTGCTAACCTTCGTCGATGCTACCTAGCTTTGCCAGGGCAGTCAACTAGCTACGTCGGTGGACAACTTGCCGGGCAATACACGTTCGTTGTCTACGAATTTTGTGCAGACCCAGAGTTGCCACCTGATTGTTTTAGTTGGACAGTTTTATCAGCATGTCGCGGGAGCGGCGAGCGCCAGATGTAGGAGTTGAGGACAACAGCTCCCGTGCTAATGGTGATGCTTTGGCGGGCGCAGCAGCAGCCCCGCAGGACACGTCAAGGACTGTAGTTCACTATCGAATGGATTTGCCGCCATGTTTCCACGGCGATGGTAAGGACAAAGAAAGTTTTGCCCTATGGAAGACACGATTGGAGCTCGCAGTTAAAGCTTGCTCAGATGGACAACAGCTAGAACTTGCTACAATACTCCCCACTCGCCTTAGTGGTGATGCGCTGGCATACTGGCTGTCATTTTCACCAGATGTACAACAGGACTATGACCAATGTGTGGCTAAACTCAATGAAGTTTTTGGCAGGAAGGAATTTTTGTTGCATTTCCAAACTTTTGTTAATTCAAGGCAACGCCTGCCCAAAGAACCATTAGAAGTTTTTGCTGCGGAAATAACGAGGCTGGTGCTGGAAGCTTTTCCCAACTATGGGGAGGCAGCCATAACCATGGAACGCTTCAGAAGATTTATTGCCGGACTTGACCCCACTCTTCAGTCGAAATGTCATGAGCATGGTGCATCTACGCTGGAGGAGGCTTTGGCCATCGCCTGCAAATGTGAACGTGCACAAGAGGCTCTGAGACTCCTTCCGCCTCTTTCCCCAATGAGCACTACACCATGTGCATCCTCTGCTATGCCCAGAGAAGAGCCACTGTCTGCCATGGTGTCTGCCAACAAAGAGAAGAGCCAGAAGGACCGGTCTGATGAACTTTTTGATGCGATAAAGTTGCTCACTAAAGATGTTCAGGCTCTGAAGCTGCATGTTACTGGACGAAGTCATGAGGTGAGTCACTCTAGACGTGATGACCACTCTGACCATTTCCGAGAGGACCGCGGCAGAGAGAGGTATCATCGCACCCCATCCGTGTCTCCAGTGCGAGCAGGTCGCTCCTCTACACCCACCTACCGTCGATCTGGAACGTCCCACAGCGACTACAACTCCTCCAGGCGCTCACCGGACCAACGCTACAGCCAACGCTCACGTGGACCTTCATCTTCACCTCGCCGCCAGGACTATTCCTACAGCTACGAGAGGCGCTCCAGGCCCCGGAGCCCAGAGGGATGGCAACATCATCATGGTGACAGGTCCTCACCATACCGTGACTATGACCGTGACTCTTATAACTCAGATAGACACAGGTCCCCTCTGCACACTCCGGCAGGGATAGACATAGACGGTATGACAGAGAGCAGCATGTGACCTTTAGTGACGACCACCACAAGCAGGGAAAAGAATGGTAGCAGGCGCTGAGGGCCAAGTGTCTGCTTCTGGTGACGAGGCCCAGTCTCAATCAGTACAGAATTCCGCCCGTAGGGCATTCACACGCAATGTACTGGCCATTATTGAAAATGTTGCTACAAAAGTATACATTGACTCTGGCTCAGATATCTCTCTGATTAGTGAAGCCTTTAGATTGTCCATTCCCTCTTTGAGAAACAAAATGCTACAGCGTCCTCAGGTTGTCCCTAGAGCTGTGACTGGTGACTATCTGGACAACCTAGGTACACTCTCTATGAATGTGAGGCTAGGTAGTGAGATGTTCACACACACAGTTCAAGTAGTCAGGAATGTTACACAGCCTGTCATATTAGGCTGGGACTTCCTACTTGCACATTTTGCTGTGTTAGATCTGAAACAAGGTGTCCTCCAAGTGGGTAATCGTGCTAGTGTTCCACTTTTGTGCTCTACAGAGATGGCCCCTTTAAGTTGCAATGCAATTACTGTGACACCACTCTTAGTGCCTGCCATGTCGCAAATGACTGTTTTAGCTCAAGTACAGCCCACCATTGGGGTGCCTGACTTTGATGCGGACTATACTGGTATTATTGAACCAGGACCAACCGCTTCCAACGGGTTACTCGCAGCGCGTACAGTTGCTTCAGTACAGGCTGGTTTACATATGTCAGGGTTATGAATCCAACTTCTTCTGACTTGCACATTTCCAGTGACACTAAATTAGGAGATTTTTATCCCCTTGGCCAGGACAGTGATGAGTACTGCATAGTTGAGACGAACACAGTTACTGCCCAGATTGACTCTCCTACACAACCGTTGTTACCAGACGTTAACATAAATGACTCTGCTTTAACGACTGACCAGAAACAAAAGCTCCAGGCTTTGCTTTTAACTTACTCTGACGTGTTTAGTGCACATGATCAGGATTACGGACGAACAGACCTGGTTAAGCACAGCATTGGAACTGGTGACACTCCGCCAATCAAGCAGAGAGCGTACCGGGCCTCTCCAAACATCCGACAAGAGATCGACAGGCAAGTTCAGCAGCTCCTGGAGCAGGACATCATCGAGGAAAGCTACAGCCCTTGGTCTTCCCCGGTTGTTTTAGTGCGCAAGAAGGACGGTACCTACCGATTCTGCATTGATTATAGAAAACTAAATGCGGCCACTATCAAAGACTCATACCCTCTTCCACGCCCAGCAGAGGCACTCGACAGCCTGTCAGGCTCCTGTTGGTTCAGCACCATGGACTTGTCAAGTGGATACTGGCAGGTTGAGCTTGAGCCACGGGATAGAGAGAAGTCGGCATTCAGCACTGGAATTGGTTTTTACCAGTTCAAAGTTATGCCAATGGGACTGACAAACGCTCCCCCAACATTCCAGAGGCTAATGGAGCTAGTCCTGAATGGCCTACACTGGAAGGACTGTCTTATCTATTTGGATGATGTGTTGGTTTTTAGCCAAACATTCAGCAACCATCTTAAGACACTTGGTGAAGTTTTTGACCGGTTCAGATCAGCTGGTCTTAAACTAAAAGCAAAGAAATGTCACCTGGCCCAAACGGAAGTGACTTTTCTGGGACACGTTGTCTCCAGCCATGGACTACAACCAGATGCGAAGAACCTAGAAAAGGTCCGCAAGTGGCCAAAGCCCAGGACGGTCACAGAAGTGAGAGCATTTGTTGGACTGTGCTCCTACTACCGTAGGTTTGTTAAAACTTTTCTATCATTGCTGCTCCACTCCACTCCCTAACTCACAAAGGTGCTACTTTTAGATGGACAGTTGAGTGTGAGGATGCTTTTCAGTCGCTAAAATATGCTCTAACTAATCCTCCGGTTGTGGCACATCCTAACTTTTCTCAACCCTTCTTGCTATACACTGATGCGTCACTAGAGGGCATAGGGTCAGTGTTAGCCCAGAGACGGGACAAAAAGAACATGTCATTGCCTATGCAAGCCACACATTAAGTCCCTCAGAAAAGAAATGGTCAACTTTGATCGTGAACTGTTTGCAGTTGTTTGGTCTGTGAGACATTTCAAACACTTTGTTTCAGGCAGTTCCTTTGTGGTGATCACAGATCATAAGCCCCTACTGAGCTTCAAGAAAACTCCAGTGGACAATGACCCCACAGGCAGACGCAGTAGGTGGATCCTTGAACTGGATGTCTATGACTACACTATCACACATCGGGCAGGTAAACAACATGCCAACGCTGATGCCTTGTCCAGGCGTCCCAGTACAGACATTCTTGATAAAACTGAACAGTGTGTTACTGTAGCTGTCACTGACGCACAAACTGTTGAGAATGCTGAAACAAATGGCAATTCAACGCAGGACATTGGTAGTAATCTGTCTATTGACTCAGAACACTTAATACAACAGCAATTGCATGATGAGTGTCTTAGTACAGTCATTTCCTGGGTAAAAGACAGTGCGAGTAGGCCCCTATTGGTAAACTGAGGAACTCTTCCCCTTTATTGAGGAAGCTGTGGCATGAGTTTCCAACCTTACCATTAGACAAGGGATTCTTTGCAGAAAAACAAAACAAAGTCCCTGTTCACCGGTGCACTTTCAAGTTGTTTTGCCAAAGGTGCTTGTTCCCACAGCCTTAGCAGCCTTACATGGGAATCAGTTAAGTGGACATTTAAATGCAGAACGCACACTCCAGAGAGCGAGACGTATCTGTTACTGGCCTTACATGGCTCGTGATGTGCACACTTTTTGTACTGAGTGTCTTCCTTGTCAGAAGCGAGGTTCCCCTATACCCCATGAACGTGCCCCACTTCAGTCTATCACAGCAGACAGACCCTTTCAGAAGGTCGCGGCTGATATTACCGAGTTACCTGTTACATCTCAGGGTCATAGGTACGCTTTGGTTGTTTCCGACTATTTCACACGATATGTCAATCTGTTTCCAATGAAAGACCAACGTGCCATTACAGTGGCAAAGATCATTTTTGAGGACTATGTCAGACAGCATGGTGTGCCTGAGTCAATTCACACAGACCAGGGTAGACAGTTTGAATCAGACCTTGTCAAACACCTGTGCCAGCTACTGGGAATAACAAAAACACGCACCACCCCATACCATGCACAGTCAGACGGCATGGTAGAGAGACTGAACAGGACTTTGAAAGACCAACTAGCTAAGTATATAGCACAAACTGGTGGTGAATGGGATCAGTTTCTTCCACAAGTGGAACTTGCATATAACTCTAGTGTACATTCCAGCACAGGGTTTTCACCTTTCTTTTTGGTTCATGGTAGGGAACCTAACTTGCCACTAGATGTTATTCTGAACTGTAGCCCGACAGTGACCTCACCTACACCAGGTACACCTGCTGCTTATGCTACTCACCTTACGTCACGCCTGACACATGCATTTTCAGATGCATCTGTACACTCTGCACTTAGTAAGTCACGTCAAAAGGCACAGTATGACAAGAAAGTTGTGTTTCACCCATACGCGGCAGGGGATTTTGTCCTCCTGGACGACCCAGCTCAGAAAATGAACAAACTGGCTCAGAGATGGAAAGGGCCATTTGTCATTTTGAAACGCATGACGAAAGATGGACATCCTGGTGTTACCTATGAGATCACAGATCCTAGGAAAGCACATTCCCGGACATGGATTGTACACCATAATAGACTCAAATCTTACAAAGGGACTTTGCAACGTATCCCGGAAGAGACATTTTCACACGGACTGGACAATACTTCGTCAGCAGGCCCTCCTGTAACGGCTTTATCAGGAGCTTTGCCTTTTCGGCCACCGACTCCTCCATATGTGCCAACACGGACTGGGCAATCAATTTCTGCACCTGTAGTTGAGATAGCTCCTCAGTGCGCAGTGCCCTCTCCACCCCCATCTTCCAATGGGTCCCCACCTGTTTCACCAGTTGCTCATCCTGTTGTGTCTCGCTCTGGGCGCAGGATTTGTGCTCCACATAAGTACAGAGACTTTGTCACTTGATGAGTTTCATACATGTGGTACTTTGAGCTTGGTGTTTGTTATAGCACAGGTATGATACTGCATTTCTTTTGCATTCTCTGGTTTATGAGATTTCTTTGTAAAAAAAAAAAAAAAAAAAAAAATTGCAAGTCTTCCGTTCATTTTTTGATACCATTGTGGTATTTTGTTGAAATGTGGACATTTCATCTGTGGCAGAGGAAGACTGTAATATTAGATTTGTGTCATATGTTATTAATCTGCTTATTATTATTTTGGGATTATATTTTGTATATTACGTTTTTCTTTATGCCCTGCTGTGTCTTAATTGTTGGGTCCACATTGTTATGGTTCAGCTAGAGAGAGAGAGGGAGAGGAAGAGAGGAGAGCGCGTGCGCGCCGGTTGAGTTGTTTTTTTTCAAGTTACGAAAAATAAAGTAAGCTGAAAGCTGTCCTGTCGTCTGGTCCTTGGTTAGCACGGAAGATTACAAAATATTCAAGAAACAAAGATCTCTAACTGTAACCCGCCTGACCCACAGCCAAACGATCATCCAGTCAACAACTTTTAAGGGTTACAATGACTATGAACACCCAAACAGCACAATGAAGTGTTTAAATGTGGATGGAAAGCCCCACCTGTGCTTGTTTGCAACAAAAGACATAAGTCCAGGAGAAGAAATAACGTATGATTATGGTCCAAATGATTGGCCGTGGCGATGCAGGGTAGGAAAGCATTACTTTTAAAGAGTGATTTTTATTTCTTTAAACGTGTTAATTGCTATCTGTCTGCTATCTTTAAAAGACATCTGCATGTAAGAACAAAAAGAAAAGAGATGCGGATGATATGGTATGTATAACATTTAAAGTGCCAATTTATTTAATTTGGCTGGATCTGCATCTAGGCATGTTTACAATAATTATTTATTATTTATACATTATTTTTGTCCGCATTTCTAGGAGAATACCTTGGACTCAGAACAGGAAAAAAACAGCACAATAAACTATACTGCCACCAGGTAAATCTAACGGCTGTATTCCAGCCTGTCATGTAGAACACACATACGTGTTTTTATGGTTTATGGTGCCCTTTTGGAAAAACCAAGTGTGGTTTAAGAGGACTATTGTTTCCCAAGGTCCTAGAGAGATAAGCTATGGATAGACGCACTGTAAAAAATCTGAAAAAAATGTAGGTCTATTTAACATCCTTGTATCAGCTACGGTTGTCTATACACAGCCACCTGACCAGAAGGTGGTTTAAGCGGACGTGGTTCATGAGGACCAAAAATGAATTATGAGGACTTTAAAGGGACTATGACGTCATGCTCATTAGCATATATACACAACATCATTAGCATATACACACACATACCTGACAGTGATATGAATTAAGAGGACAATATTAAAATGTGCATATTTCTTCATAAACTATGTAATTATAGTTGATCCATGTTATCAGATCTTTTAAGAGGAAATATAACTGAATAAAAAATGTTATGTTGAGCAGACCTTTAAAATGCCTTTCAGTTAATAAAAGCTATTAATTATAGTAGCTTAAACATAACTGAACCACAATTAGAAGCTGGAAAAGTTTTAATGTTGTCTTTACTCCAAATAGACATACCACATTGAAAGGCCTTCTTCATACATAAACTTTGAACGTTTTAACAGAACATGTTATTTCATAAAAAAATTATATACAGTGCTCTCCACTCCACAGTGCGCCTGAGGCAAATCCCTTATAACACCAAACTACAGATGTAAATGTTGGCGTCGATACAATATTTGAAATTAATATTTTGCGTTTAAAATAACTTGTACTTGAGCAGCATCAGCCTCCTGGTTGTGTCATAGAATAATTAACCTAGCAGATTGCACTGCAGCTGCGCAGTTACAGACATTTATATCAGTACTTTGGCTTTATAAAGGATTTGCGTCAGGTGCACTGTGGAGTGGGTCAGACTGTTTTTAATGCATGTCTAGTTTTACGGTAAACATGCGCTAGGCTAGCATTAGCAGAGCATCATTAAGCTCTTAAAATATAAAAATTGCACACACACAAAAAAAAAAAAAAAAAAAACATCTCCAGACATCACCAACACTCTGGATAAGTTGGAAATTAGGCCCTCTGTCAAAAATCCTGAACTATTTCTTTAAAACATACACCCATTCTCTGTGCAGTGAGCCACTAAGCCATGTATGAGAGCTGAGTGCGATGGACTGGTCTACACAGCGAAAACAGCAGCCTTTTGTTATAACTGTCTAATTAGCAACAGGGTGTTAGGCGTCGAAATATTTGGGTCTTGATGGAAAGATCATCACCGTCAGAGCAAAGGTGTATGGAATCCATCTCTGAAAACCCTACGTGAACTTTGGGTTGTACTTTGGCTATGTCTGGGTTCTAGGAATTTACCACCCTACAGGGATCACCTGATACACAGAGCCTTGAATAGCAAGTAAAAAAAATAAAAATAAAAAAAAGAACTGCAAACTTCAACACTATCCAATTGAACCAAAACTTTAAAAAAATACTTCCAGCTTCCATTTCAGACAATGCTTATCAATCTTTTACATTTAGTTGTCTTTTACATGCTAGTCCACGATTTCTCACAAAGTCTCTTATATTCTGCAGTGTTCTCTGACTTAAGGCAATTTCTGCTTGTTTACACTGAGTTACTTCATTTTTTGTGGCCAGTTTTCCTTTCTTGATGTGTTTTTTAAAAATGCCGCATTACAGCTGCTTCTTCAGTCTTTGACCATGCTCTTTTTTTTACTCTGCGTTTTGGTCCAGGTTGCTTTGCAGGCCTCTTTGCTGCCTCTGAAAAGGAAAATCAGGAATTAATTTAAACAAAACAATGTGAATAAGTCAGAGCCGAATACTCAAAAGTGATGAGAGGGCAAGACAGTACAAGAGTAAACAGAAGAACTTGCCTTCAAAATCAGTGGCATCTGCATCAGTGATGCTGTGTTTTGGTGCAGGTTTCTTTGCAGGCCTCTTTGCTGGATCTGAAAAGGAAAATCAGGAATTAATTTAAACAAAACAATGTGAATAAGTCAGAGCCGAATAGTCAAAAGAAATGAGAGGGCAAGACAGTACAAGAGTAAACAGAAGAACTTGCCTTCAAAATCAAAGGTATCTCCATCAGTTATGTCCATTGTGTCATCATCTATAACCACATTTTCTCCAACTATGTTTTCTGTAAGTACCAAATATAGAGTAAATGATTATTATACAAAGCACAGTTATGCAGTGCAGTGATTTACAAGACAATTAACTTACCATAATTTGTAGACTGAGACTCATCTTTATCAGATTGTTTCTCAGCAGAGTCCCCTGACTCACTGTGACTCTCCTCTTCAGCCTCATCTGCACTTACAGGAATTTCATCTAAAAACAAAAGGGGGATTAAATTCAATCAGGAAAAGGTTT
The DNA here is from genome assembly GCA_007210695.1 of Neogobius melanostomus. Lineage (NCBI taxonomy): Eukaryota > Metazoa > Chordata > Actinopteri > Gobiiformes > Gobiidae > Neogobius > Neogobius melanostomus. The sequence goes on from VHKM01000392.1 coordinate 3,251,482, forward strand.
TATATTATTGACTAAGCATAGAGAGTGATGGAGAGATAAGAGATGTTCATTGTTCTTATTTATTTATTTATTGTCATGTGCTAAACCAATTACAAGAAACACAATAGTTTTGTATAAAGACACCATATGACAGAGTCTTGGGCAAATAAATGTAAATGTCTATTGTGTCATTGGACAATAATCCATCATTTTTACTGATTTAGGATTTTACTAGAGGGACAAGTAAACTCCTTTAAACCCTTACCTGGAGGAGAGGCTAAATGCTAATAACATCAGTGGTCTCAGTATGAAAAAATTGGTCGCCTATTCCTCTTAGTAAATTAACAGAATGTGCATCCTTACATGTGTGATAGATAAGCAGACAGCGATAGAATAAAAAAGACATACATTTAACAAACCTTCAAGTTCAATCTCATCAAGCGTCTTTCCTTTTAGTGAGGAAATGGATCCCTTCTCCATTAAAAGCAATACTTTTGATATCTTTGCAAGCTGTGTTGTTGGAACAGGCAGTCTGTAGAATTCCCTGTGTACGCGAATATCATGGCCAAGGAAGTCTGCCACCTGATCTAGCTCATTATTCTTGAGATTTAAGACTTGAGAGAGCGTGGCCACATGTTTCCTGAGACTGGTTGACCGGAGATGCTCAGGGTACTTTGCGTCGCACTGTGTGGAGAAACGTCTCAGGCAGTCACTTCCTCTATAATGGGTTGGTGCTTTGGGTCGTGCAAATAAGAATGGGTTTGAGGGAGACACACCACATTCTTTCCTCTTATTTGTGAGTAGTGTAAGACCATTGACAACATGTCGGGGGAGAAGAACTGCAACTTTTCTCCCTCTTTTACCCATAATTTCCACGCGACTTAGATATCTGCAGAGCTTCTTTTCTGTGTCCGATAAACCAAGGCTTACATCATGAAGTTTTTGATTATCCCTCTCCAGAAAATTTTTCAGAGGCATTTTGGAAACCTCTCCAGCTCGCCGACGGTTGAACACAATGATTTGTGTGAGCAATACCATGGCAAGACGAGCATAATTTTGAGCATAATCTTTTTCTTGAAGTTTGCTTGTGGCCTCTTCTGCTGCCTTTTCCAAAAACTTGTGAAGTTTCACAACATCTTCAGTGAATGGTAAGGTTAAAGGTTTATTAAACTTGGCATCACTCAGTGTGTTAAGGGCATTGTGAGATACATGTTCTTTCCACTTGGTACTGAGCAACTTCTTAAATGTTTCAGTATACTTAACCAGCTTCTCATCTTCTGCCATCAAGCCCCTGCAGTGGATGATGTCACAGATCTTATTTAGTGTGTGGCCAAGTTTAAGAGCAAGGCTCTGTGTTTTGTACGAAAGATTGTCATCATTAAAACCTGCTACCTTTTTGACCGCTTGTACCACTTTCTCAAAGTTTGCAGGCCTAACAGCATCTTCTAGGGTTGGCACAGAGAAATCTGTGCGCAAGCACAGCAGCAGACGTCCCACTTCTCTCAGTTTTTGTATTATGTATTCATACTTTGTTGTATCTTTTCCATGAATGTTGTAAAGTGACTGGGCAAACTGGAGAATACAGAAGTCATTTCGCACAACTGATCCAACTTCATCAACATTCATAACACTCAGAAGCTTCCAAACCCCACCCGAGATTTGCGCACATAATGCAGAATCCTGAGCTGCTGCAAAGCTGAGTATCCTTCTCCTTCCAGACGTCTGTTCTTGGTTTGCATTTTCTGGTTTGTGAGGGCACCTGCGAGTATGCCTCCATAGTTCTTTGCGGAGAAACATACCTTGACAATACATGCAGTGAATAAACTTTCCATCTAAAGCTGTTTTTTTGCATCGTCGCTTTACTTTCAATTGCCCTTTCCCACTTTGTAATACTGCTTGATTATGTAAAAAGTTCCCTTTATTCCTAATTTTTTCAATCAGTTTGTTGCGCTCCTTGACATCAGTAAGGGAAAAGACATGTATAATCTCTGCATTGGTCTTGTGTGTTTAAGATGTCGCGATATTTTCATTTGTGCCTTACCACAGATAAAGCAGTAATTTATGGACCTTGTCATCTGTGAATCTCCTCTTTGTGGACCATTCTCTGAATGCAACTCTGAGGTGTATGAAGAACTAACTGGCTGGCTGTTTCTGAAGAACTAACTGGCTGGCTGGTTTCTGATGCACTAGAAGCAGGAGCAAGACTTGTATCCGAGTTTTGTGTCAGCCATATATTTGGATTGGGGAGCTCATCTAAATCTTCATCACCCACATCGTCTGGTGATTCAGAGTCTGGTACATAATCCTTATCAAATTGGTCCTCTTCTGCACTTTGTGTAATGTGATCCCCACCAGAAATAGAAGGTGATTTCTAGAGATGAGCAACAAACAAAACAGTCAATTTCTGACTAATTACTAAGCTCTATATTTAGTTAAACGTAAAAATTAATACCTGATGTATGCAAACAAAGCAAGACTTGTGCCAGATTCCTGAGCAATCTAAAAAAATAGAAACAATACAATAAATCAAAGCACATAGTTGTTGATCAAAAGAAGATGTTTTGTTAAAATGCGTATTTCAATCATACCCTTGCATTTATAGCCAAGCCATTTCATGGAAGATACTGGTCCAACGCATTTGAGGCACTTATCCAAAGTTGATATGGTGGTGAAAGTCAGGCGATGTTTTACACACTAATGGCAAAAATGTTTTTGATTAAATTTTGTAATGGTTTGTTATTGTACCTTATCTACTGAAAGAGAGGCCATAAGTCCTATCAAACCATGTTATACTTATGCTCTAAGGTCAAACCAACTTCTCCAGATCTTCCCATCCCAGTGCACTTGCCGGCTCAAAGTCTTAATTTTGTCATTCTTCTGCCTTCATTCACGCCCACTCAGTTGAGAGTGCTGTTGATGGAAGATAAGGTCTATTCCCATTGGCCCTTTTGCCTCAGTAAATATAAAACACTTGAGACTTGGAGGAGGCAAAGCACATGGTATGAGAAGCACCCTTTGCATCCAGCATTATTTTCTAAAAGGCTTACCTGATTAGATTTACCTGTCCAACGCAACATTTGCAAAATCCAAATGACAAAAACTTCTATTGTATCTCAAGTCACATTAAAACAGTTTAACACGCACAGGCCCTGTAAATGTCTGTCCTCCTAAACCACAGTTAATTGTGTTAACTTGTTTGTACACTTCTCTTCTATTTGAAAGAGTGTAAAGGAGTGGTGCTCACAAGACAAAATGTCCTCTCAAACCACACTGAAGACTTACACACAAGGTGTGCTTTGAGGTTCAATGAGAATTTTAGGGGCAGATGTGTAAACAGTGGGGAATACATTAAATAGACTATAATAAAAATGGTATTGGCAGTGCAGGTTCACAGTCATAGTGTAAATGGTTGATAAGGTGACACTGATAAGTGGCGTAAATACAGAGATTATTGCACATACTTTGTATAGAGGTTATTGCAGAGTTATTTACTGTACAGTAGTGTTGTGATTAGATTCATGTTTACCTGTTCAACACTGGTAGCACCGTCCAACCCTGGATTGTTTTTTTCTTGTGCCATATCCTGCCTTTGGTCATTCCCAGTGTCAATCTGAAAGATAAACAGACAATACTTGAACCTACAAAGAACACATTGCCAGAAAAGGTACATTTTAGTTTATTTATTCATTTGAGAAGAACGTCCGTTCAAAAGGAGTAAGCCGAAGCCAGTGGCTTATAAGCACCCACCCCCGAAATAATTTACATACATTGCAAAGTAACAGAGTAATTCACTTCATGTACAGCATACTCCATGAGAACTGTCCAAAAATCCCTGTCCTCATAAACCATATCAGTATACACAGGTGTGTGTGTGTGTGTGGGAGGGGGGGTAGCTGCGGTAGTTGCGCCCCTGACCTGCAGCATGGAAGAGAAGTTGATCATCGCGGTTTGCGCTCAGCCTGAGTTGTTGTATGACACGCCTCCTAATTATGACGCTTGCAAAACTTCACGCGCCAGCAAACAGGCGTTTCTCGCTAGTGTGAAGCGGCAATGTTTGGCGTCCAACTAGAGGCTGAAGGAGCGTGGACGCATGTTCGGTCTGGACGCACCTTAAGGACGAAGGACACACTCGCTTCTTCGCACATGTGCCGCCAGGTAAATAAACACGCTGCAATCTACGTACGGAGAGCGGTAGCATTAGGGGGGAAAGACACTGACATGACCGCTGAAATAGAGACAGAACGCTGGGTTTAAAACATTTTAAAGCTCTAGATTGAGGAGCCTGGTCGTATATACGCCCTGGAGAGGAGCGTCTCGCTGCTAAATGCTCGCATTAGCGTCTGACACTGCATAGCAGAAAGTTTGCGGCTTGGGATTCCTTCACTGACCGTGAAAAGAGTAAACTGTGCAGAAGTGCATAAAACCGTGATAAAACGATCCCACAAAAATGACAGACCATCTGCTCTGGGGATCGTAAGACGGTCTAATATCGTCATATCGCCCAGCCCTACACCAGGTTGTCCTCATTGTTACGGTTTGTTGATGTTGAGTTCCAGGTTGTTGTGTTATGCTTCTGTCCTCTGTTTTCCGGTGGCCATCTTGTTTTTTGTGTGAAAAACTCATTGCACAAACAGTAGCGTTAAATGGTTTCTCTCCCATATGAGACCTGACGAGGCTCTTTAGATCAGTCCTACGTGCAAATGCCTTAATCATAATCTGTACAGCTGAATGGTGCCTCACCCGTGTGACTCCTCCTAATTTCAGGTGGATTTTTTGTGAAAAACTCTTTGTACAAACTGCACATCTGAATGGTTTCTCTCTCCTGTGTGCATCATCATGTGTTGTATCAGTTGGCTATTTTCTGGAAAACTCTTTGCAGAAACATCACACCTGAATGGTTTTGGTTTCTCTCCTGTGTGAGTCCTCGTGTGTTTTCAGGGTGCCATTTTCTGAAAAACTCTTCGTACAAACATCACACGTGAATGGTTTCTCTCCTGTGTGAGTCCTCATGTGTGTTTTCAGGGTGAAATTTTGTGAAAAACTTTTTGCACAAACATCACAGCTGAATGGTTTCTCTCCGGTGCGAGTCCTCATGTGGTTTTTCAGGTGGCTATTTACTAAAAAACTCTTTGCACAAACATCACACATGAATGGTTTCTCTCCGGTGTGAGTCCTCATGTGGTTTTTCAGGTGGCTATTTACTAAAAACTCTTTGCACAAACATCACACATGAATGGTTTCTCTCCTGTGTGAGTCCTCATGTGTTTTTTCAAGGTGCGATTTCCTGAAAAACTCTTTGCACAAACATCACACCTGAATGATTTCTCTCCTGTGTGAGTCCTCATGTGTACATTCAGGTTGGAACTTTGTGAAAAACTCTTTGCACAAAGTGTACACCGGAATGGTTTTTCTCCCGTATGAGGACCTGATGTGTTTCTTCATATCACTCATTTGTGCAAACTCCTTATCACAATCTGGACATCTGTATGGCTCATCTCCTGAGTGCTTCATCATGTGTGTTTTCAGATGATATTTTTTGTGAAAAAGTCGATGCACATTCAGGACACTTGAATGGTTTCTCTCCTGTGTGAGTCCATACATGCATCTTTAAATTGTAACGAGTTGAAAACCCTTTCCCACAGTCGGAGCATTTGTGTGGTTTGTGTGAACCTCGATCTCCACTCACATTGTTCCCATGAGCCGACTCCTGCAGCTGTTCGGTGTGTGTTTGTGGAGTGGGACTTTCAGCTGAAGGAGTCCAGTCTGCAGAGTCGTCAGTGTCAGAGGAATTATCTGCTTCGTCTCTGTCCTCTCTGTTCTCCTCTTTCACCGTTTCATGAAGCAGAGATTCTTCTTTCTCACTCCTCACAGAGACAATGACTGGGAACGCATGGATCGACTCCTCTTTGATTTGAATCTCCTTAGGTTCCTCTTTAATCTGGACTGGAGTGGGAGCAGCTTCATGTGGACTCTGGACACCTGCAGGGACAGACAGTCACCATAAAACCTTGATCACAAGTCTTTAAAGCAGCAGTTTTTCAACTAAAACACCAGAAATTCTGGGCCCTATGGAAGCAAAAATGTCTGGGTCCCCTATATGTTATCCAGATAAGATGTAAACCAATAAACATACCCCATTTGTTGGTCAAAACAGGTAAAATATACAGTATTTTGTAATTTTGTAACAGTTTTGTAATGAGGTCCAAGGTTCATCCTGATCTTTGTGAGTGTCTAATCTGTAACTACAGGAAAGAAGTTACTGCTGCAAAAGCAGGATCAGCCAGATATTGCTGTTGTGAATGTCTCAGGTTTTTCTGCAAAATATCTTGATAAACTTGTGAATTCATTTTTCCATTGATGATAGCATGTTGTCCAGGCCCTGAGGCAACAAAACAGCCCCACACCATGATGTTCCCTGCACCAGACTTCACAGTGGGGATAGAGTTTTGATGTTGTGCTGTTCCTTATTTTCCTCCACACATGACGTTGTGTGTTCCTGCAAATGCAACTTCGAGCTAATCAGTCCACAGAATATTTTGCCAGTAATGCTGTGGAGCGTCCAAGTGCTCTTTCGCAAACCAAAGTTGAATAGTTTGGGCGGGACACACAACAATGTCCCAAACCGATCACGTGATCGGGACATCCCTTGTAATTAGTGAAACTAACATACTACAATTGTATCTGTGTAACAAGTGACTTGCCCAGGACTGGTCGGCACAAGGAGAGAACTGCATGTTGCAGGTAGAGTCTGCAGTAGGACGGGACGAGGCTCAGACTGGAGCCTCAACGGAACAAGACCCCATATTATTGGTGTGACTACATCGGCTGATAATTTACTGACCAGTAATATCATGCATCTATAATTCCAGTCTTTATAGGGCTTTCCTATTTAAAATGCCTGTGCTCTGTTGGCATTGCATAACCTCAGTGCTGCCTATTCACCAAACTACTTATATCTTTGTCCTTTCAGACCTGGGTGCTTTTATATGAATAGTCAGTTTGATATGTTAATTTAAAACATAGGAGATGGTATGTTGTGGTATGTCTTGTTGCTGGGCTTTTCTTACCTCCACAGTCTGGGTCCTCTTTGATCATTCTGTAAAAGAGCAAAAGACTTTAATGACAATGCCCATAATATCTAAACAACACTACTACATTAAGTAAGTAATAACATGTTTCCAGTGTTAATTGTCATAGATTACATATACGTATGTACACTGTACAGATGTATACATGTCTTTTTTACTTTAATTTTCCTTTTCCTGTCCATTTTAAGTGCATGACTATAGGCAGACAGTTTCTATGTCTACATGGTTATACAGAGCTTGTACTTAGGGGTATATTTGGTATAGCAGGGCCGTGCGATATTGAAGTGTGTATATTTTTGTATGATCAGAATGAAAGAGAGCTGTGCTCTGGTATAAGTCTTAAGTACCATATGGTGTATTTATCTTGTACGACCGTAAATGATAAATCCTTTATTTTGTTTGACTATAATTGGGAAATCATCTGATATTGTAAATGATAAATCACACTTGTACGATCATAAACTATTTATAGATTACAGATGGGGACTACAGATGAAAATTAGCTTGTAGCTATCTCTGGTCTGTACAACACATTTGTTGTGCAACGTCCCTGTCAAATAAATAAATAAATAAAATAAAATATTTAAGAATAATGCATAAGCTAATGCATGAGCACAGACTCATGCCTTAGCTTCTTGCATGAGTGTATGTGATGTTACTTGGATGAGAAACAAGGGGTAGGCCTATTATAAGTTCTTTGAACTTCTTCCTTTGAGCAAAAGTCTTGTTTTTCTGTTTTCCAATGTACAAAATGTTTCATACTTTTTTGCTCAAATGAATAAATAAATGGAAAAAAAATGAAATGAAGTACAGAACAATAAAAGGCATGTGTGGCTTAGTTGTGAGTCTTGCCCCATACCGCCTCATTTGTCCCTTTTTTGTTTCCTGCAGTGCCTCTTGTGGCGCCTCTACTGTGCTGCAGGTGTGGGGGCTCTTAATGCCTCTTAAGTGTTTCAGAAGAAGAATTGTAGGTTTCAAATGTTTAGTATTTAAACCACGTTTTCTTGTACTTTTGGAACGTTTTTGAACATGGCTGCCTATTATCACTTTGGTATCTTGTCTTTGACTAATATTGATGCACAGTTTCGACTTGTAATCCATTTCAAATTATATTTGCTTGTATGTAAACCGGTCATTTTTTATTTATTTTTTTCAAAGGAATTATTATCTCTAAAGATCCCCAAACTACAACATTCTGGTTCTCGTCAGGCCCGCTGCAATGCTGATGATGGAGCTTCATCTTATCATCTTTGACTTTTTTTATTCATTCATTTTCTTCCACTTGTCCGTTGCCGGGTCATGGGGGCAGCCGTTGGAGCTGCCCAGGTCACATAGCACCGGCCCCCATGGCTCCTTCTGTAGGTGGTGGGTCCACGGAAGGACACATTTATTATTATATACATTAATATTTTTTATGCATGCCTTTATAGCCTTATAGTTATTTTTTTTAGTTTTTCAGGGGCGATCTACTCTGCCTGCGCAGTTCAGTGACCAACTTACACACTCAGAGCGAGGTTCTCAACAGGCTGCTCTCGCTTTTTATTTTGTTTATATTATTCAATGCTTGTTGATATAGCACTAGTAAGGATGTGTAGCCGATATGTGTGGGGCTAGCTTTTTTTTTTAGAGTAACTAAAATAACTTAAATTACACACTGAAGAAGAAAAAGATTGAATGAATATACTAATTTATTCAACTTTGTGATAATCAACACGGTAAAAATAGACTTAGAACTACGACGAACTAACTCTATACATTAAAAAACACAATAAAACTCCAGACTCCTGAGACGTCTCTCTCATGACGTCAAGCTGCTGTGATGTGATGCTCTGTCACGGTCTGTCCCTTTCACAATAAGAGTCTTACTAAAGCGATAACATACTGTGTCTTTTATTGTGAAAAAGGATAACCGGAAGCAGATAGTTACCAAGTTATTACTTGACCAAGTAATTCACCAAAGTTGGACAAGTCTTATATTTTCAAAGACATGGATAAACAGCGCATTTGTGAACACGGTCCAGGATTTAAATTAAACAAATGAGAAGGATGCGGCGCCTGACAGAACTGTGAGGACGAAGGACACACTCGCTTCTTCACACATGTGAAAATCAGGTAAATAAATAAACACACGCTGAGCAGAGCAGCGGCGTTAGGGGGGAAAGACACTGACATAAATACAGCTGAAATAGAGACAGAACGCTGGGTTTAAAAGCTCCAGATTGAGGAGTCTGGTCGTGTATGCGACTGTAGAGGAGCGGCTCGCTGCCAAATGCTTGAATTAGCGTCCGACATTGCGTAGCAGTAAGTGCGGCTTGGGTTTACGTCACTGACGGTGAAAAGAGTCAACTGTGCAGAAGTGCTTAGAAATGTGATAAAACGATCCCACAAAATTGACAGATCGTCAGCTCTGGATTAGGGCTTAACGATTAATTGCATTTGCAATTTTATTGCGATATTACACAACGCGATTTCGTAATCGCAGGGCACGCGATTTTGGAAGTGAATGGAGCAGCGAGATATGGCAGCAAAGTCCGCTCCGCCGCGTGCTTTTGTTTACGTCTCAGTCTAGTAGTTTAGGTGCGTGGTAGATTGTGGATGCACAGTGAAAATATCAGCGTTTATCATGCAGCCACCGCGAAGGACTATTGCTTTCTTCTCTGTTAGCATTGCGTTAGCCGCAGCGCTAATCACGCCATTCTCTCACTACTACTACACGCTCTGATGATCACAGATGATCTCTTTAAAGAGTAAAGAGTCGTTTGTGGCTCAGTTTAAGTTTATGTTTGGGAATGTTGTGGATAAAGAACTTATCTCAAAAGCATAATGACGGTTCATGACCATAAAGTATCTGCGGAGGCGATGTGCCTTTATTTACCTTTGCATCTACCGCATATGCGCTCCCGTAGGTAGCACAGATGCTAGATATAAACACTAAACTGCTGTATGAAAAGTGTTGGAAACTACGATCCGAGGCAGGAGTCCGTGTCATGTCTTATTTTGCTGAGTAAATGCGCAGTTTAGTGCTGAAATGTCACTAAATGGCTGCGAGTCAAAGAGAAAGTAAAACGTGTCAGTGTTTGGCACCTCATGTCTCCTTGTGTCATAGTTCTTCTCTTTCTTCATATTGTCCAAAGTTACATCCCAAAACCAAAATGCTGCTCCTAATTCCACTGTGTTTTGGCGTGTCCTCCATCTGGCCTCTCCGTGTCCATCAATAACGCGCATCTGAAGCAACTACGAGTCGCAGCTCAGACAGGGATTTGATTGGCCAAAATAATAAATAGTTTATTTTGTATTAATTGGGAGTTTGATTTCCTAAAACTTTTCCAACTAGTTAAAGCAGACGTTTGTTCTTACTTTTCCTGCACTTTAGTGTGGGTGATGTTACTGACTGGATCAGTGAGTTTGATCTTTTTTATATCTATCTATATAATTGATCTTTTATTTATAGACTGTACTGTTAAGTTCAGACAGTTTTAAGAAGTGCAGTCCACATAGGTCAAGCAACAATTTTGTTTGCTTTATTATTGCAATTTTCACTTCAAATTAATCTAATATTGGTTATTATGAAACAGACTGATTTATTGCTTGTGTTAGGTGAAAAATACATGAGAAGAGGACCTTGCAACAATAATCGCATATTTGATCGCAATCGCAATATTGAAGAAAAAAATTCACAATTAGATTATTTTCCAAAATCGTTCAGCCCTACTCTGGATATCGTAAGACGGTCTATTATGGTCATATCGCCCAGCCCTACACCAGCCTTTCATTCGCTCCTTAGTGCACCCTGGCATATATAACATGTAAATCACTCGCCCCTGATTCCTCCATCCCGTTCGGTCTGAATGTACCTGAAAAGTTTCAGGAAGCTAACGGAGCCAGTACATCAATAACTGAATCATTTCAAGAAGGAAGAAAGACAGTTTTGGACTTTTGTGGAGCAGAGGCAGCGATGTCACTCGTGCTAACTATTCATAACAAGTGCACATTTTCCTGTCCGCTCAAGTCTACTTTAATGCAGAATGAATGGCATTTGTAGCACATCTATGACATGTAGGTCGGATAAATGCGACCTGGAGTAATTTGGATGAGATTATTGTGAAATTACAATCCAAGTGAGAAATGTAAATTTAAAATTGATCATTATAAACTCATTCCAAATGTATGAAAGCTCAAAGGGAGTAGACTGAAGCAAAAAGCTTTTAAGTACCTACCCACTTTTACATTTACATCAGATAAACAATTCTTCCTGAGACCTGAGTATTCGGTATCAGTTTCAAAACACAACTATATACAGTATATGTACATGTTTGTGAGTTAACCTTTATCCTAATGCCAATTGTCAACATACAATCAGCAGACTTATCTTACAATTCGCAGCACTGTCAAACAGAGGTTTTAGCTGCATTTCACATCATTTTTTGACAGCGTGCTAATAAATAAGAACAATTGTAATTCATTGTTATTGTTATTGATCATAACAATTAGCCTTCTTGTCAAAATGAATGAATGAATAAAAGAGGCCGACCGATATTTGGGGATATTACAATATCGGAAAAAACCCAATTTTTCCGGGACCGAAAATGATAGATTTCCCGTTTTGCATTGCATTGGTAAGAGCAGGGTAGAGGTCTGCAATGGGACTGGGACCACAACACCGTTATCGTTACTGGGTAAACAAAGTGGCACGTTACATTTAGACTGAATGAGCGCCGCGGTGTCGGCTCACGCAGCAGGAGCAGCGGAGAGGGTGGGCGGAGTCTCACGGAGTCTGTGCAGAGTGTTCGTGCTCTTTGCTCCAAAAACTACGTGTGTGCCAGACCCGCGGCTCGTCATTACCACAGCGCGGTGCGGACGCGGGGGAGAATCGATCAGTAGTGTTGGAACTTATTTTTAACCCAAAGACGCGTCTCTCCCCCCCTCTCCCTCTCTCTCTCTCTCAGCGCCTTCTTCCTCTCTCCCCGCTCTCCACTCCAGAGCTAACTTTCTGTTAGGGCATTTAACCTTATATTTGCTGATGACTGTTTTCTGTTTTGCCTGATGAATGTATGGAGAGACTTGCACAATGCCTGTGCGTAAAGTCTGCCCTGATCGTTGGCCTCCTCATTCTCTTTGAATACGGCCGTATTCTTACATTAATAAAACAGCGACGCAAATACTGGTCAATACCATTCAGTCACAGAGGCCTCCCCCACTGTACCCCCCATTCAGTTCATTCAGTTACTATGAACATCTTTTACATGATAGTACATGAATACAAACACCTCTGTCTGTTCTACTCATTTCAACTGACTTTTGAAAACTGCAAAAAAAAAAAAAAAAAAAAAAATCAAAATTCTTTGATATAAAGCAATTTTTTTTAAAACAGTAACGCAAATAGTTACTTTCCCTGGTAACGAGTTACTTTCATTATAGAGTAATTCAGTTACTAACTCAGTTACTTTTGGAACAAGTAGTGAGTAACTATAACTAATTACTTTTTTAAAGTAACGTTCCCAACACTGGTGGACATACACATTGCGGGATTGCGTGGTCACATTGCGGGTGCGGGCGGTATTGGTCAGAAATTCACCGGGAGTGGGCAGGAGCGGGATGAAAAAAACAGTCCCGTGCAGATCTCTAGAACAGGGCTTTAAACTGAGTCCCACAACTCCCTAGGCCTCAGGGGAGGTGAGAAACATTGCAATGAAAATTAGTTTGCTTCAAGTTTGTTAAACACAAGTTTCACTAAACCTTCGTCAATATGGACATGCTGCATGTCATTTTGAAGTACAGAATATGGAAAATTCAATGAATAAGAATTATCCAAGTTAATTTTAACCTCCACTATTGTATATTGTTTATGTAATTTTTATTTTTCATCCAAAAGCTACGGGATAGCTACTTACATTTTACACGTTATTGAGGATCTCGAAGTATGAGTGGAAATACAATACATTGTTAACGGTCCATAAATATCAGCGCCTTGGCCAAGCGTATTTAGCTGTAAAAGTCGTAGTCAACATTAAAAAAAAAAAAAATGAAGCGTTGCAGCAGGCTTGATTAGTCTTACTGCGGATAACATCTCACTTGAAATCAATCAGTCGAGCTATCCCGTAGCTTTTTCATCCAATAGCTACGGGATAGCCAATTACATTTTAGAAAAATGGTAAGTTAAACACATTATTGAGGATCTCGAAGTATGAGTGGAAATACAATCAGTGTTGTTTTTGGCAGCCCTTTTAGTTTTAGTTTTAGTCTTAAGGACGAAAATACTTATAGTTTTAGTCACATTTTAGTCATTTCTAAATGTGATAGTTTTAGTCATGTTTTAGTCAGACGAAAATGTAAAAGATTTTAGTCAAGTTTTCGTCAGTTTCATTATAAAAAGTTATAATTAATTTCGATAAGTATTGAAAATTGGGATAAATAATAGTTATCTATTGGCTTTATAGCTTTTGACAAACAAATTACACCACAGGCACTAGTAGAAGTGTCGTCGTGAACAGGACTTTTGCCAAAAGCGCCCGCTCTCCTCGTCCTCTGATCACCGCGTCAAGATTATTATTTTTTATCAACAGCGCTGTCTGCACATACGTAGCCTCCACATGCTTTCTGCGTTCATACGCTACGGTATTTAAAACTGTCCTGAGTTCGATGTCCCTGTGACATCGATGTCAGACGCGCTCCGTGGAGGATGTACGCTAGCAGTGCACTGCACACCACGGGGAGAGAGGGATAGAAAGAGGCGCCGCCGCATCATGAGAGCTGCGGCGCCGCTCTGTGTCACGTTTACCGGTGTGTTCTCCCGCTCCGCGTACAAACTCTGTTTGTGAACGATCTGACGAACCACTTTCTCCCATTTTAGTCTCGTCTCGTCGACGTAAACTCATAAACGTCTCGTCAGGTTTTAGTCCCCAAAGAGCTATTTTTAGCTCGTCATTGTTACGTTATCGTCATTAAAAAAAGGGGCGTCAACGAAATCATATCGTTATCGTCTTCGTTGACGAAAACAACACTGAATACAATACATTGTTAATGGTCCCTAATGGCACCTTGGCCAAGCGTATTTAGCCGTAAAAGTCGTAGCCTATGTAGTATCTATGTGGGTCTACTTGTTAAGCGCAATCACTCCCTGAGTTATTGGTTTACGTGTATGTAACACGTCTGCGCACTGATACGTTTTGCTGCAATGAAAAACAAAGTAAACATTGAGGTTCACGCATTGATCTGTCTCCGAGTTTGATTTATTGATATCTGATATGTTGTTGCAAAGACACAACAAATTGGCGACGAGAAATACAGACCCTACCAAAAAAAAAAATAATAATAAAAAAAGAGACAATGTGCATGGAATGAGAAATGAAACCAGAGGAAGACGACACGACAAGACGAAGCAGAAGCTAAATGAAAACTAGCAAAGGATGCGTGAGTGACCGTGCATTGTACACAGTGAATCTACGCAGATAAAAGGATTAAAAGGCTGGATTTCAAGTCCGAAATGGGCTTTCGTTGGAAAAGTAAATGAGTTTCATAGCACAAGTGAAGACTAGGAAGCTTATATCGAGAGAGTGGAGTTGTATTGCCACGTTAATGATGTTGAGGATGAGAAAAAAAGTTCAGTCCTCCTCAGTCTGATGGGAGCAAAAACTTACAACCTTCTGCGGAATCTAGTGTGCCCGGACAAACCGTCCAGTAAGTCATTCGGCGACATAGTCAAAATATTGCAAGGCCACTTGAACCCCAAACCCCTAGTGATAGCAGAAAGATTTAGATTTCATAAAAGGAATCAATCAAAGGAAGAAAGCATATCGGAATACATGGCTGAGCTGCGCAAACATTTGCAGTATTGTGATTTCAAAGATGGACTAGCTGATGCCTTAAGATATAGACTGGTATGTGGCATGCACTGTCCAAGTACACAAAAAAGGCTTCTGTCTGAAAAGGACCTCGATTTGGACAAAGCACTAGCCATAGCTATCTCAATGGAAACTGCAGCTAAGGATGCGTCAGAGCTACAAAAGAAGACTGCAGAAAGCGAGGTACATAAAATGTTCTTGAATAATGCAAAAAAGCAGAATTGCTACAGGTGCGGTAAATCCTCTCATAATGCAAAAGACTGCTGGTTCAAAGACAAGACCTGTAGGAAGTGCCTCAAACAAGGCCACATAGAAAGGGCATGCAAAGCGGATCAAGGCAACATGCGAAATGATAAATATGGAAAGAGCAAAGGTTTAAAAACCAAGGCAAGACAAATGCACATGGTAACAGAATGTGAAAATTCAGACACTAGTGAAGAGGATGACCTTTCATGCTTGGAACTGCATAACATAACAGAAAAGGACAGGAAAATAATATGGATAACTACAACAGTGTCTGGTGTGAAATTTAAAATGGAGCTGGATACAGTCTCAGCTTTGTCGATAATCCCAGAGACTGAATACAACAAGCTGTTTTCCAAGATACCACTAAAAAAAGACCTCAGTGATGTTAAAGACATACACAGGTGAGAAAGTATCACCTAAAGGCAAACTTAAAGTAGACGTGGCCTATGGTGACAAAACACACCAGTTGGAGCTCTATGTGCTGAAAACCGCAGGACCAGCCCTTCTTGGATGCGAGTGGTTAAGAAAAATTCAGCTTGATTGGCATTCAATTAAAGCGCTCAACATATCGACAAACCCCAAGAGTTTCACCAGCTCCGACCAAAGACTATCACAACTGTTAGAGGCTAATGCCCAAGTGCTTGAGAAAGGCATTGGTAAACTTAAACACTTAAAGGCAAAAATTGAACTTGATGAAAACGCTACACTGAGATTTCATGAAGCACGGCCAGTACCATATGCGTTGCGTCCAAAGATAGATGCTGAACTGCAGAACTTGGAGACATCCGGCATTCTCTCAAAGGTTGACTGGAACGACTGGGCTACGCCCATTGTTCCGGTGATGAAGAAAGGAAAAAGTGGAGAGGTGCGCATATGCGGGGACTTCAAAGTGACCATTAACCTGGTGCTGCGCACAGTGCAGTACCCCCTGCCACGGATTGAAGACATCTTCTCATCTTTGGCTGGTGGGGAGAAGTTTTCAAAGATTGATTTGTCTCAGGCCTATCTCCAAATGGAGGTTGAGGAGTCAAGCAGAAAGTTCTTATCAATACACACAAGGGACTTTATCAGTACAATCGCCTTGTGTTTGGCATTGCCTCGGCTCCAGCCATTTGGCAAAGAGCAATGGATCAAGTACTTCAGGATATACCTAGAACACAATTAGGGTTGGGCGATGTCCCCTTAATTGGCAGTTGACGATGTTTACAGTGAACCATCGTGATGGACGATGATATCATCCATCTCTCATTATATGCATTTTTAAAGACATTTACATAGCCTATATATAGGCTGAATTTTATTTATGTTAGGAAAAATGTGAGATTGCAGGATAAATGTATCTAAACTAAACATGATCTGAACAGAGTCATGGAACACGAATTTTGCAACAGAAATGCGTTAAAACTCGACTTATTCAGAGCGTCATCTGCTCCTCAATAACAAGGCTCTTATCACACTAATACAGCTGTAATTCAGAGCTTATTATTTGCATTTGCTCAGTTTTAACGTAATGTTTAATAAACAGTGGGTGAACGGGACAATATTTAGAAGTTTGCGCCGTAGCCTACGTTATTGAAGCTGCTCCACGCGCCGCTCGGTCCATGTGCTCGTAGCCTCGTACCTCTGCGTCTCTTTCTCTCCTCTCTCTCCTCTCTCCGCCCTTCGTGAAAACATCCAAACCCATGCGCTCTCAGCTCTGATGTGATATCCATCGCGGCATTTTAAAACGGTTTAGTTTCCGTACGAAAAGCAAACCACGCGGTGTTAAACAGTAGCTGCTTTTAGAGAGAGAGAGCCCCGCGCGTCAGAAATAGAGCAGCGCTGCGTCTTTATTTTAATAATTACAGCTAACACATCATGTCTTCGGGCTTCTGGTAGGCTACTTAAACTAGCGTGCATATTAGCTATATTCGTGATTTAATTTGCACTGCAATCCCTGCAAAGTTTGTAGGTTTACAAGGCCCACAGAAGATCAGCGCGTGTTTCTGACAGGAGGGGGCGTGGCATCACGATGGTTGCTCTCCATCGTGATGTTGCTCATCCATCACGATGGACGATGATATCGTCCATCGTCCCAACCCTAAACACGATACTACCTCGACGATATATTCGTGACAGGAAAAGATGATGATGATCACTCCCAAAACCTAAGCAAAGTGCTCACCAGGGTGAATGAGTATGGCCTACGGGCAAAGAGAGAGAAATGTGAGTTTTTCTGAAGTGAAATTTCATACTGCGGACATGTCATTGACAAACATGGCTTACAGAAATCACAAGAGAAAATCGAGGCAGTGCTTAAAGCACCTAAACCTCAGAATGTGTCACAGCTGAGATCATACCTGGGTCTGGTAAACTATTACCACAAGTTTCTCCCAAACCTTGCCTCAGTGTTGTACCCACTGAATGCGCTGTTACAAACTGGAGCAAAATGGCAGTGGTCAGAAAAATGTGAAAATGCATTTGCAGAAACAAAAAGACTAATAACATCTGATGAAATACTTACCCACTATGATCCATCACGACCCATTCGACTAGCATGTGATGCGTCTCCGTATGGCATTGGCGCCGTTTTATCTCACACTATGGACAATGGAGCAGAGCGCCCAATCGCATTTGCTTCAAGGTCGCTTTCAAGTGCAGAACGCAATTATGCAGAAATAGACAGGGAGGCCCGTAGCCTGGTATGGGGCATCAAAAAGTTTCATAATTACCTTTATGGCCGAAGATTCACCCTAGTGACTGACCATCAGCCCCTTGTGTCAATTTTCAATCCGAGAAAAGGAGTTCATGTGATGTCAGCCACCAGACTACAACGATGGGCCCTGTTCTTAGGAGCACATTCTTATGACATTGAGTTCAAGGGGACCAAGCAACACTGTAACGCGGATGGTTTGTCACGTCTCCCGCTGCCAACATCTGAGGGAGAAAAGTCTTCAGCATGTGATCCAGCTGAAGTGTTCCATACATCATTCGTGGATCAGCTGCCAGTAACAAATGTCAAGATACGAAAGGAAACACGGAACGATCCAACACTTTCAAATGTCTATGAGATCACAGTACAAGGGTGGCCCGCCCATGGAAATTCCTGTTTTCCAGAGTTTTCAGCCAGACGTGTCAGTTTGCCAGGGAACTCTGATGTGTGGATCACGTGTGGTAGTGCCCTCTAAGCTCCGCACCAGCGTGTTGGAGAGTCTGCACGAAGGTCACCTGGGCACTGTTAAAATGAAGAGCCTAGCCCGTAGCTATGTGTGGTGGCCCGGAATAGATAAACAGATTGAGGATATAACCAAAACCTGCACAGGATGCCAGAGTATTCAAAATGCACCCCCACAGGCACCCTTACATCCTTGGGAATGGCCGTCTGTTTATGAACAGACCCCTAAGATCTCGCATTGACCTCCTAAAATCGGACTTGAGGAGAGAAGTGCAGAATAAGCAGTTCAGCACTATGTCAGGTGAAACAACAAGGAGTTTCGATGTGGGACAACAAGTGTTAGCACGCGACTATCGAGGAGACAAGTGGACACCTGGACGGATAGTCACTAGGAGTGGCCCGCTGATGTATGAGGTGGACATTGGCGAGCGCACTTGGAGACGTCACGCAGATCAGATATTGAATGCTCAACCAAAGACTCCGGTGCAACCTGCATGTCCACCGGACTTATCTGTCAACTCTGAGCACAATACTGACGGTGGTGTAATACCTGCAACTGAGGATGTGCCCCACAAAGAGAGCACTCCGCAAGTCCTAGACGTAACCCTGAACGCATCAGGGCACCACCAAAGAGACTGGACTTATGGGTTCTTTGTTTATGGACCGTTGGGGGGAAAAAAAGAGAGAAATAAAAAGGGGGTTAAAATTGTGTCTGCAGTACATCATATTTTGTTAGATGTATTTACAGTATTGGGCATGTGTTGGTACAAATCTAAAATGGGAGGAGTGTAGTATCTATGTGGGTCTACTTGTTAAGCGCAATCACTCCTTGTCCCTGAGTTATTGGTTTACGTGTATGTAACACGTCTGCGCACTGATACGTTTTGCTGCAATGAAAAACATGGAGGTTCACGCATTGATCTGTCTCCGAGTTTGATTTATTGATATCTGATATGTTGTTGCAAAGACACAACAGTCTACTTTTGTTTTCTTTTTTTTAATGACGCTTTGCGGCAGGCTTGATTAGTCTTAATGCGGATAACAGCTCACTTGAACTCAATCGGTTTGTGTGGAGTCCGTGTGTGATAAAGTCCCTGATAAAGGCACAAAGGCCTCGTGTTGTTGTGGACAGTCCACTGGGCGCAGGGTTGTAGCTGAGAGAGTCCTGTCTTGGCTCTAAACTCACCTGTTTTCCACCTCCGCGGGCTCCCACAGCTCCTGCTCCTCCTTCAGCTTCACTTCTGCCATGTTTCACTGCGCTCTGTCCGCTTTAAGGCGAAGCTTTGGGGGAAAGAGTGTCTCACTTCTGTTCAGAGCTAACGCTAACACAGCAGCACAACACAGCGCTCACTTCCGGGGTCTGAGCAGGGTTGCCAGGTCCGAGAGGTAAAACTAGCTCAATGTCCTCTTACACTTAATAGAATTAATCCACGACTATAGTTAGTTTAAATATCTTTTTAAATAACGTAGTAATGTTTTACTATTTCAAATGCAAAACAGATAATTAGATTCTAATCACTTCATCAAGTAACTATTGATGACTTTGTAATATATTGACAGATGAAAACAACTTCTTAATCATAAAATATCATAAATGTAGAAAAGAGAGTAACGTCACTCATCTCCGACATAAGTAGTAAAAGCATAGACCGTTAAAAAGAATAGACAACTCCTCCCCGTTTACCATAATGACCACGTTTGAGGGGGAATTCATGGCGGATTTACAGACTCCTCCTCCCCAGCTCTGACGAAGCATGTTCCTAAAAAGGGCATAAGGGCGGGATCTTCACTGTAGACTCGGCCCTTGCGTGACGTGTAGCTCGCGCAGCTCCAATGCTAACAGTCCGAGCCCCGTTAAGTAGGAGATTGTTTTGGTTTTTTTTAAACCAGCCTGGTTTCTTTTTTTGTGACTAACCCAGCGTTATCTCAGGAGGAATATGTAGCCGTAGAAAGTGTTAAAAAATAGAAACCAGGCGTTAAAGTTGTTTTTAACGTGTCTAAAGTCTAATGCTGTTCAATGGGGGCCTAGCGGCGATATGGAGGTACTACAGCAATGGAGGAGCAATGGCTGCCTCCAGTGCTGCGGTCATAAACAGAGCAGCTAGCGGCCATTGAGTAAAACACATCCAGCATGGAGGCGCAGGGTGAAAAATCAGGGTCTTCTTGCTGGAAATACGGACATATTTTGAGCTTTTCTTGACTGAAGCAAAGAATATTGTGGTCAGTTACTAGCCTCGCTATCGCCACACTAAATATCACAAGTTATATTTATATATATATATTATTTATTAGTCTGGGGGCCACTAATTCATTTTCTCGTAGGAGAGGTGTGGTTTACTGTTGTCCATAGCCGCTTATTGGGCGCTATGAATGTTATCATATATGTCTGCACGTCGTAGCCATAGCCAATCGTATCATCGTATCAGATGACGCATGGCTGTAAACTTTTGAGCTAAACTATTTAGAACACGGTCTAAAGCTTGATTGAAAGATGGTGTTGCATCTGCTGCTGTCATGTTGGATCCGTAAAAACACTTTTTTTTTATCCCTAAACAAACTACAAGCTTCTATATGTCGAATAGCACGTCCTCATTCTTATTGGTCCCCAAATCCATGCGAAGATTTCGGCCATGGTCCCCAGACTGCTGTGAAGTTTGAAATGATTCGAGCGCACTCAGCAACATGGATAATCCCAGGCTAGTCAGTTACAGGGTATTTGCAGGAAAAACTCCACAATCAATTTATGCTGCTTTCATGTGGTCTCGTAATTATTGTAAATACCACTTGCCGAGTTAAAAATTGCACATGAACGCCTCCTCATCTCATATTTTCCACTGGAAAATTGGGAGATAACTTTGATGCCCGAGTTCCCAAGATTAGAGAAAAGCTTTGACCTTTCAAGAGCAGCTTTAGCTGATTGTTATGAAGCCGACAATATACATTTAGCTGCTAAATTTTAATAGTCTTTTTTTTTACACACTTATCGTCAAAAATTCAATCTTTGTTTTGTTTTTCTCAAAGCAAATGCAAAGCAGCAGTAGTTCAGCCATTTGTGGACAACTTTCTCACGTGAATTTATTTGTTAATAGTGTATTGGTGTGTCCTTGTCGTTTTTTTTTACGTTTTACTTTACTACGTCGTATAAACATTGCACACAATGCCCTCGTACTTTCCACTTCACAACTGGAAAGGATCATCTTTACCAGAGCACATGAAGGCGGCGGCAGCACGCACACAAATTATATGATACATCCTTGAAACAAGCAATAATTTGGCGAAGTGGCAAAATGTGAAATGTATGGTGAAAATACAATAGGACCAAGACTGACCCATGTGCTTATCTGCAGGACAAATTGGTTACATCTGACTATATATTGTTTACAGCAACGTTAAAGGTTGTGTCAAGAATATAGGAAGAGAACCATTGGAAGACAGATAGTCCTATCTCGTTATGAAGCCGGTTGATCAATATATTGTGATCCACAGTGTGAAAAGCCGTCAAATTTATAAGTACAAGTACTGTGTAGCGACCAGAGTCCGCTGCCATCGTCCCAACATGAGAGACTTTGATAAGAGCTGATTTAGTGGAGTGTAATTTTCGAAAAACCAGACAGAAATGCATCAAACGAGTTATGCTGCTCCATAAATGAGGTCAGCTGGCATGCCACTACTTTTTCCAAAATTTTCAAATAAATGGAAGCCTTGATATGGGCCTATGTTTTTTAGTTCATGAAGGGTCAAGATTGAGCCTTTTAAGGATCGTGTTTACCACAGCGTGTTTGAAGTAGCTGGGGACAGAGCCAGATGCAAGCGAGAGGTTAATTATTTTTACCACACAGGTCCGACAATATCGAACATTTTCAACAACAGAGGTGTTGGGACAATGTCCGCGAGGCTCGAAGACGGTTACATATTGCCTATTAAGGTCTTCTCATCCTGTAAGCTGACTGGAGTGAAGGACGACCAAGATGACACAGATGAAAAAAACAGAACAGAACAGACTATATGAAAATATAGCCCCTCCCACTTTCCTGCCTTCCAGGGCAGTAGTTTTCCACTCCAAGAGCCCTTGTCCCCAGCCCCCCTGGAATCCTCACTCACGGTGGGGATGTTGCTGGTACTTTTCCGTCCACTGCAGGAAGTCATAAACCTCTTGACGACCCTCTTGACACACAAAGCTTGTGTGACTGATAAGGAAGTTTACCACAAAAACAGATGTCCTTAAGTCAAGCTTCAATGCCTTAACCAAAACAAACAGGAGACCTTTGGCCTTGTCTGCTGAAGACACAAAGTCATGCTTGAGTGAACAATACAGTGACTGTGTAGGAAACCACAGCTTCAACAGTCAACTCAAAGTAATATTCTCATGTTAACATCAAATACAAATTTCCTTGACAGGAGGAGATTAACACTGGCCCAAAGTCCACAGTACTTTGTTCCTGGGCCTTTTTCATGTGATCCTAAAACCTTTTAAAAGGCGCTACCATATCCAAACAGACAAACAGTGGTTGTTGAAACTTTGCACACATGAATCAACATCATCACAATCAAAAAAGGAGCGAGAGTCAAAGGAGGCAGAGAAATCAAGTGTTGTTTTACTACAGATGCGTTTTTGTGTTACAACATTGCAGACAATAGGCATCATGATGAGTGACAAATTAAAAGACATACATCAATGGTCACAATTTGCAACTCCTCAACACTCAGTTATCGATGTTTAGGCCACAAAAGAAGACCAAATCTGACGTGTAGGAGCCATTTATAATTTGTCACTGTATTTTCACCCCCTGCTATTAATGGCACTATGTCTCTTTTTCCTACCTGGGCCTATACAAGGTGTGGTCAGATGTAACCAGGTGCTGCTTAATGGGGACAATTCTCTTGACACACATGTGGATGTGGATATTGGTTGATTGAGCCAAAATAAATAAGTTCATATAATGGAACACGTGTCTGGGAACCATTGATTTAGCCACTTACTGCCATTACATAATGTGTGACCAAGCAATGTTGAAAATCACTGTGCACACACCTCACATCTGAAGAGTCCCTCCTTCATCCGAGTTTGTGTACTATTCACTGAGATTCACTAAAGAATAGCTTCTCTCCTCTGTTTCAGATGGCCTGCTTGTTTGCTGTGAAAAACTCATTGCACAAACAGTAGAGCTAAATGGTTTCTCTCCCGTATGAGACCTGACGTGGCTATTTAGAATAGGCCTAAGTGCAAATGCCTTAATCATAACTGTGCTGCTGAATGGTGTCTCTCTAGTGTGACTTCTCATGTGTGTTTTCAGGTGATTTTTTGTGAAAACTCATTGCACACACATCACAACTGAATGGTTTCTCTCCCGTGTGAGTCCTCATGTGTATTTTCAGGTTGCCATTTTCTGAAAAACTCTTTGTACAAACATCACAACTGAATGGTTTATGTCCTGTGTGAATTTTCATGTGTTTTGTCAGGATAGTGCTTGCTGAAAAACTCATTGCACATACATCACAACTGAATGGTTCTCTCCTGCGTGAGTCTCATGTGTATTTTCAGGGTGCCATTTTGTAAAAAACTCTTTGCACAAACATCACACCTGAATGTTTTGGTTTCTCTCCTGTGTGAGTCTCATGTGCGTTTTCAGGTTGCCATTTTCTGAAAAACACTTTGTACAAACATCACACGTGAATGGTTCTCTCCTGTGTGAGTCCTCATGTGTGTTTTCAGGTTGCCATTTTGTAAAAAACTCTTTGCACAAACATCACACTTGAATGGTTTATCTCCTGTGTGACTCCTCATGTGTGTTTTCAGGTGGGATCTTTGTGAAAAACCCTTTGCACACACTGTACAACCCGAATGGTTTCTCTCCCGTATGAGACATGACGTGTTTCTTTAAATCACACATACGTGGAAACGCCTTATCACAATCTGACATCTGTATGGTTTCTCTCCTGTGTGAGTCCTACGGTGTGTTTCAGATGACAATTTGTGAAAAAGTCAATGCACATTCAGGACACCTGAATGGTTTCTCTCCTGTGTGACTCCTCATGTGTACATTCAGGCTGGAACTTTGTGAAAAACTCTTTGCACAAACTGTACACCCGAATGGTTTTCTCCCGTATGACACCTGATGTGTTTCTTCATATCACTCATTTGTGCAACGCCTTATCACAATCTGGACATCTGTATGGCATATCCCCTGAGTGCTTCATCATGTGTGTTTTCAGATGATATTCTGGAAAAAGTCGATGCACATTCAGACACTTGAATGGTTCTCTCCTGTGTGAGTCCATACATGCATCTTGAAATCGTAACGAGTTGAAAACCCTTTCCCACAGTCGGAGCATTTGTGTGGTTTGTGTGAACCTCGATCTCCACTCACATTGTTCCCATGAGCCGACTCCTGCAGCTGTTCGGTGTGTGTTTGTGGAGTGGGACTTTCAGCTGAAGGAGTCCAGTCTGCAGAGTCATCAGTGTCAGAGGAATTCTCTGCTTCTGCGCCGTCCTCTCTCTTCTCCTCTTTCACTGTTTCATGAAGCAGAGACTCTCTTTCTCACTCCTCACAGAGACAATGACTGGGAACGCATGGATCGACTCTTTGATTTGAATCTCCTTTGGTTCCTCTTTAATCTGGACTGGAGTGGGAGCAGCTTCATGTGGACTCTGGACACCTGCAGGGACAGACAGACACCATAAACCCTTGATCACAAGTCTTAAAGCAGCAGTTTTTCAACTTAAACACCAGAAATTCTGGGTCCAATGGAAGTAAAAATGTCTGGTCCCCTATATGTTATCCAGATGAGATGTAAACCAATAAACATACCACATTGTTGGTCAAAACAGGGAAATATACAGTAGTTTGTAATTTTGTAACAGTTTTGTAATGAGGAATGGTCCAAGGTACATCCTGATCTTTGTGAGTGTCTAATCTGTAACTACAGGAAAGAAGTTATTGCTGCAAAAGCAGGATCAGCCAGATATTGCTGTTGTGAATGTCTCAGGTTTTTCTGCAAAATATCTTGATAAACTTGTGAATTCATTTTTCCATTGATGATAGCATGTTGTCCAGGCCCTGAGGCAACAAAACAGCCCCACACCATGATGTTCCCTGCACCAGACTTCACAGTGGGGATAGAGTTTTTATGTTGGTGTGCTGTTCTAGGGCTGGACGATATGGGCCAAAAGTCATATCCCGATATTTTCTCCGCAAAGTGAGACCTGTGAAATGAAATGTTAAGTCAAAGTCAAAGCCAAATACGAGTAGATTTATTGAAAACTCTCTATGAAATGTAAACATAAACACTGTATAACAAAGCTCTGTAAGGTGCACATTTAAATTAAATAAAAAAACATCTTAAATAAAAATAGCCTAGAAAATATAATAGGTCAGTCTTTTTCCTGAGGGCAGCATTTAAATATTAAGGGATAACAAAATAAAGTGCTCAGTTTAAGAATAAGATAAACTGTTTTTTTTTTTTTTTTTTTTTAAATCAGATTACGTGTTTCTTTTTGTTAACTTAATTGCTTTTCAGAATTTGAAATATCCCAATATACACGATATGGTCTAATTCCATATCTCATTTAAAAATATATCGATATATCTTAAATATCGATATATCGCCCAGCTCTATGCTGTTCCTTATTTTCCTCCACACATGACGTTGTGTGTTCCTGCAAATGCAACTTCAGGCTAATCAGTCCACAGAATATTTTGCCAGTAATGCTGTGGAGCGTCCAAGTGCTCTTTCGCAAACCAAAGTTGAATAGTTTGGGCGGGACACACAACAATGTCCCAAACCGATCACGTGATCGGGACATCCCTTGTAATTAGTGAAACTAACATACTATATTTGTATCTGTGTAACAAGTGACTTGCCCAGGACTGGTCGGCACAAGGAGAGAACTGCATGTTGCAGGTAGAGTCTGCAGTAGGACGGGACGAGGCTCAGACTGGAGTCTCAACGCAACAAGACCCCATATTATTGGTGTGACTACATCGGCTGATAATTTACTGACCAGTAATATCATGCATCTATAATTCCAGTCTTTATAGGGCTTCCTATTTGAAATGCCTGTGCTCTGTTGGCATTGCATAACCTCAGTGCTGCCTATTCACAAAACTACTTATATTTTGTCCTTTCAGACCTGGGTGCTTTTATATGAATAGCCAGTTTGATTTGTTACTTTAAAACATAGGAGATGGTATGTTGTGGTATGTCTTGTTGCTGGGCTTTTCTTACCTCCACAGTCTGGGTCCTCTTTGATCATTCTGTAAAAGAGCAAAAGACTTTAATGACAATGCCCATAATATCTAAACAACACTACTACATTAAGTAAGTAATAACATGTTTCCAGTGTTAATTGTCATAGATTACATATACGTATGTACACTGTACAGATGTATACATGTCTTTTTTCCTTTATTTTTTCCTTTTCCTGTCCATTTTAAGTGCATGACTATAGGCAGACAGTTTCTATGTCTACATGGTTATACGGAGCTTGTACTTAGGGGTATATTTGGTATAGCAGGGCCGTGCGATATTGAAGTGTGTATATTTTTGTATGATCACAATGAAAGAGAGCTGTGCCCTGGTATAAGTCTTAAGTACCATATGGTGTATTTATCTTGTACGACCGTAAATGATAAATCCTTTATTTTTGTTTGACTATAATTGGAAAATCATCTGATATTGTAAATGATAAATCACACTTGTACGATCATAAACTATTTATATTTAAGAATAATGCATAAGCTAATGCATGAGCACAGACTCATGCCTTAGCTTCGTGCATGAGTGTATGTGATGTTACTTGGATGAGAAACAAAGGGTAGGCCTATTATAAGTTCTTTGAACTTCTTCCTTTGAGCAAAAGTCTTGTTTTTCTGTTTTCCAATGTACAAAATGTTTGAAATACTTTTTGCTCAAATGAATAAATAAATGAAATAAAAAATGAAATAAAGTACAGAACAATAAAAGGCATGTGTGGCTTAGTTGTGAGTCTTGCCCCATACCTCTGCGTGTGTCCCTTTTTTGTTTCCTATAGTGCCTCTTGTGGCGCCTCTACTGTGCTGCAGGTGTGGGGGCTCTTAATGCCTCTTAAGTGTTTCAGAAGAAGAATTGTAGTTTCAAATGTTTAGTATTTAAACCACGTTTTCTTGTACTTTTGGAACGTTTTTGAACATGGCTGCCTATTATCACTTTGGTATCTTGTCTTTGACTAATATTGATGCACAGTTTCGACTTGTAATCCATTTCAAATTATATTTGCTTGTATGTAAACCGGTCATTTTTTATTTATTTTTTCAAAGGAATTATTATCTCTAAAGATCCCCAAACTACAACATTCTGGTTCTCGTCAGGCCCGCTGCAATGCTGATGATGGAGCTTCATCTCATCATCTTTGACTTTTTTATTCATTCATTTTCTTCCACTTGTCCGTTGCCGGGTCTGGGGGCAGCCGTTGGAGCTGCCCAGGTCACATAGCACCGGCCCCCATGGCTCCTTCTGCAGGTGGTGGGTCCACGGAAGGACACATTTATTATTATATACATTAATATTTTTATGCATGCCTTTAATAGCCTTATAGTTATTTTTTTAGTTTTTCAGGGGCGATCTACTCTGCCTGCGCAGTTCAGTGACCAACTTACACACTCAGAGCGAGGTTCTCAACAGGCTCTCGCTTTTTATTTTGTTTATATTATTATTCAATGCTTGTTGATGTAGCACTAGTAAGGATGTGTAGCCGATATGTGTGGGGCTAGCTTTTTTTTTAGAGTAACTAAAATAACTTAAATTACACACTGAAGAAGAAAAAGATTGAATGAATATACTAATTTATTGAACTTTGTGATAATCAACACGGCAAAAATAGACTTAGAACTTTTTATTACTTGACCAAGTAATTCACCAAAGTTGGACAAGTCTTATATTTTCAAAGACATGGATAAACAGCGCATTTGTGAACACGGCCCAGGATTTAAATTAAACAAATGAGAAGGATGCGGCGCCTGACAGAACTGTGAGGACGAAGACACACTCGCTTCTTCACACATGTGAAAATCAGGTAATAAATAAACACACGCTGAGCAGAGCAGCGGCATTAGGGGGGAAAGACACTGACATAAATACAGCTGAAATAGAGACAGAACGCTGGGTTTAAAAGCTCCAGATTGAGGAGCCTGGTCGTGTATGGTGGTCATACCGCCTTTGCTATGCCCAATCCCGTCAGATCTTGGAAGCTAAGCAGGGAAGGGCCTGGTTAGTACTTGGATGGGAGACAGTTTGGTAACACCAGGAAGCCTAGCGAATGTAGTGAGTGGTAGGTGGTGGTCGGAGGGGCCGATGGCGCAGACTGGTTGCTTCGCTTCCGTCAGTCTACCCCAGGGCAGCTGTGGCTACAACAGTAGCTTACCACCACCAAGTATGGAGTGAATGAATAATGACGACAGTGTAGCGCTTTGAGAAACTTGGTAATACAGGCTTGTAAAGCGCAATACAAGTGTAAGGCATTATTATTATTATTATTATTATTATTATGCGACTGTACAGGAGCGGCTCGCTGCCAAATGCTTGAATTAGCGTCCGACATTGCGTAGCAGTAAGTGCGGCTTGGGTTTACGTCACTGACGGTGAAAAGAGTCAACTGTGCAGAAGTGCTTAGAAATGTGATAAAACGATCCCACAAAATTGACAGATCGTCAGCTCTGGATTAGGGCTTAACGATTAATTGCATTTGCAATTTTATTGCGATATACACAACGCGATTTCGTAATCGCAGGGCACGCGATTTTGGAAGTGAATGGAGCAGCGAGATATGGCAGCAAAGTCCGCTCCGCCGCGTGCTTTTGTTTACGTCTCAGTCTAGTTAGGTGCGCGGTAGATTGTGGATGCACAGTGAAAATATCAGCGTTTATCATGCAGCCACCGCGAAGGACTATTGCTTTCCTCTCCATTAGCATTGCGTTAGCTGCAGCGCTAATCACGCCATTCTCTCGCTACTACTACACGCTCTGATGACCACAGAAACTCCCTCACCTCCGGATTCTTACGCCTCTGCCTCCACAGAGATATAGGTGAGCCTGTGTTGCTTGTAAAGAGTAAAGAGTCGTTTGTGGCTCAGTTTAAGAGGCTTATGTTTGGGAATGTTGTGGATAAAGAACTTATCTCAAAAGCATAATGACGGTTCATGACCATAAAGTATCTGCGGAGGCGATGTGCCATGTGCTTTTATTTACCTTTGCATCTACCACATATGCGCTCCGTAGGCACAGATGCTAGATATAAACACTAAACTGCTGTATGAAAAGGGTTGGAAACTACGATCCGAGGCAGGAGTCCGTGTCATGTCTTATTTTGCTGAGGAAATGCGCAGTTTAGTGCTGAAATGTCACTAAATGGCTGTGAGTCAAAGAGAAAGTAAAACGTGTCAGTGTTTGGCACCTCATGTCTCCTTGTGTCATAGTTCTCTCTTTCTTCATATTATCCAAAATTACATCCCAAAACCAAAATGCTGCTCCTAATTCCACTGTGTTTTGGCGTGTGCTCCATCTGGCCTCTCCGTGTCCATCAATAACGCGCATCTGAAGCAACTACGAGTCGCAGCTCAGACAGGGATTTGATTGGCCGAAATAATAAATAATAAATAGTTTATTTGTATTATTGGGAGTTTGATTTCCTAAAACCTTTCCAACTAGTTAAAGCAGACGTTTGTTCTTACTTTTCCTGCACTTTAGTTGGGTGATGTTACTGACTGGATCAGTGAGTTTTATCTTTTTTATATCTATCTATCTATATAATTGATCTTTTATTTATAGACTGTACTGTTAAGTTCAGACAGTTTTAAGAAGTGCAGTCCACATGTTCACAAATTTGAATAGGTCAAGCAACAATTTTGTTTGCTTTATTATTGCAATTTTCACTTCAAATTAATCTAATATTGGTTATTATGAAACAGACTGATTTATTGCTTGTGTTAGGTGAAAAATACATGAGAAGAGGACCTTGCAACAATAATCGCATATTTGATCGCAATCGCAATATTGAAGAAAAAAATCGCAATTAGATTATTTTCCAAAATCGTTCAGCCCTACTCTGGATATCGTAAGACGGTCTAATATGGTCATATCGCCCAGCCCTACACCAGCCTTTCATTCGCTCCTTAGTGCACCCTGGCATTTATAACATGTAAATCACTCGCCCCTGATTCCTCCATCCCGTTCGGTCTGAATGTACCTGAAAAGTTTCAGGAAGCTAACGGAGCCAGTACATCAATAACTGAATCATTTCAAGAAGGAAGAAAGACAGTTTTGGACTTTTGTGGAGCAGAGGCAGCGATGTCACTCGTGCTAACTATTCATAACAAGTGCACATTTTCCTGTCCGCTCAAGTCTACTTTAATGCAGAATGAATGGCATTTGTAGCACATCTATGACATGTAGGTCGGATAAATGCGACCTGGAGTAATTTGGATGAGATTATTGTGACATTACAATCCAAGTGAGAAATGTAAATTTAAAATTGATCATTATAAACTCATTCCAAATTTATGGAAACTCAAATAGAGTAGACTGAAGCAAAAAGCTTTTAAGTACCTACCCACTTTTAAATTTACATCAGATAAACAATTCTTCCTGAGACCTGAGTATTCGGTATCAGTTTCAAAACACAACTATATACAGTATATGTACATGTTTGTGAGTTAACCTTTATCCTAATGCCAATTGTCAACATACAATCTTATCTTACAATTCGCAGCACTGTCAAACAGAGGTTTTAGCTGCATTTCACATCATTTTTGACAGCATGCTAATAAATAAGAACAATTATAATTCATTGTTATTGTATTGATCATAACAATTAGCCTTCTTGTCAAAATGAATGAATGAATATAAGAGGCCGACCGATATTTGGGGATATTACAATATCGGAAAAAACCCAATTTTTCCGGGACCGAAAATGATAGATTTCCCGTTTTGCATTGCATTGGTAAGAGCAGGGTAGAGGTCTGCATTGGGACTGGGACCCAACGCAAATCTCGCGGGAATGGGCAGTTTCAACTTTGCTCTTCAACTTCGAGGGAATGGGCGGCTAAAAACAAACCCTGAGGGACAGGTACGCCCGCAGTGTCCTGCAGTGTGTAGTGAATGAACCCCTCATTCAGTACGTAGGCCCACACTAACTATAGACTATAAGGGCACTGATTCTGTTTGTGTTTCGGACAGAACAGAAGTCACTACTTTCTCCCCGCACAATGCCTGTGCGTAAAGTCTGCCCTGATCGTTGGCCTCCTCATTCTCTTTGAATACGGCCGTATTCTTACATTAATAAAACAGCGACGCAAATACTGGTCAATACCATTCAGTCACAGAGGCCTCCCCCACTGTACCCCCCATTCAGTTCATTCAGTTACTATGAACATCTTTTACATGATAGTACATGAATACAAACACCTCTGTCTGTTCTACTCATTTCAACTGACTTTTGAAAACTGCAAAAAAAAAAAAAACTGCAAAAAAAAAAAAATCAAAATTCTTTGATATAAAGCAATTTTTTTTTAAACAGTAACGCAAATAGTTACTTTCCCTGGTAACGAGTTACTTTCATTATAGAGTAATTCAGTTACTAACTCAGTTACTTTTTGGAACAAGTAGTGAGTAACTATAACTAATTACTTTTTTAAAGTAACGTTCCCAACACTGGTGGACATACACATTGCGGGATTGCGTGGTCACATTGCGGGTGCGGGCGGTATGGTCAGAAATTCACCGGGAGGGGGATGATAAAAACAGTCCCGCGCATATCTCTAGAGCAGGGCTTTAAACGGAGTCCCACAAATCCCTAGGCCTCAGGGGAGGTGAGAAACATTGCAATGAAAATTAGTTTGCTTCAAGTTTGTTAAACACAAGTTTCACTAAACCTCCGTCAATATGTTCATGCTGCATGTCATTTTGAAGTACACAATCTGGAAAATTCAATGAATAAGAATTATCCGAGTTAATTTTAACCTCCACTATTGTATTTTGATCGCCAAGCAAAATGCAGCGGTTAGCAACAATATGCTAATGCTAACTATGATTTGATCACTTAAAGTAATACACACACAAAAGTCGGCCAGTGCTGGAGCGGCCAAGTATTTGTTTTGACAGGATAATAGACTAGGCATTGGGAAAAATTGGCCAAAAATATCGGCGGAGCATATTGGCATCAGTCTCAGAAAAACCCACATCGGTCGACCTCTAATGAATATCCGAGTTCATATTATATAAGCACATTGGACATTTAAGACATTACGGTAAAATGTAGTATTATGGGCATTTGTTCCTGTTATTAATATCAACGCTTCTAAGCTCAGATATTTTTCTACTGATTGTTTTATGTAATTTTTATTTTTCATCCAAAAGCTACGGCATAGCTACTTACATTTAGAAAAATGGTAAGTTGAACACATTATTGAGGATCTCGAAGTATGAGTGAAAATACAATACAATGTTAACGGTCCCTAAATATCAGTGCCTTGGCCAAGCGTATTTAGCTGTAAAAGTCGTAGTCTACATAACAAAACAAAAAATGAAGCGTTGCGGCAGGCTTGATTAGTCTTAATGCGGATAACAGCTCACTTGAACTCAATCAGTTTGTGTGGAGTCCGTGTGTGATAAAGTCCCTGATAAAGGCACAAAGGCCTCGTGTTGTTGTGGACAGTCCGCTGGGCGCAGGGTTGTAGCTGAGAGAGTCCTGTCTTGGCTCTAAACTCACCTGTTTTCCACCTCCGCGGGCTCCCACGGCTCCTGCTCCTCCTTCAGCTTCCCTTCTGCCATGTTTCACTGCGCTCTGGCCGCTTTAAGGCGAAGCTTTGGGGGAAAGAGTGTCTCACTTCTGTTCAGCGCTAACGCTAACACAGCAGCACAACACAGCGCTCACTTCCGGGGTCTGAGCAGGGTTGCCAGGTCCGAGAAGTGAAACTAGCTCAATGTCCTCTTAAACTTAATAGGACTAATCCACCACGACTATAGTTAGTTTAAATATCTTTTAAGTAACGTAGTAATGTTTTACTATTTCAAATGCAAAACAGATAATTAGATTCTAATCACTTCATCAAGTAACTATTGATGATTTTGTTGTAATATGGTGACAGATGAAAACAACTTATTAATCATAAAATATCAGAAATGTAGAAAAGCTCGAGTAACGTCACTCATCTCTGACGTAAGTAGTAAAACACATCCAGCATGGAGGCGCAGGGTGAAAAATCAGGGTCTTCTTGCTGGAAATACGGACATATGTTGAGCTTTTCTTGACTGAAGCAAAGAATATTGTGGTCAGTTACTAGCCTGGCTATCGCCACACTAAATATCACAAGTTATATTTAGTCTGGGGGCCACTAATTCATTTTCTCGTAGGAGAGGTGTGGTTTACGGTTGTCCATAGCCGCTTATTGGGCGCTACGAATGTTTATCATATATGTCTGCACGTCGTAGCCATAGCCAATCGTATCATCGTCCCTTAACAAACTACAAGCTTCTATATGTCGAATAACACGTCCTCATTCTTATTGGTCCCCAAATCCATGCAAAGATTTCGGCCATGGTCCCCAGACTGCTGTGAAGTTTGAAATGATTCGAGCGCACTCAGCAACATGGATAATCCCAGGCTAGTCAGTTACAGGGTATTTGCAGGAAAAACTCCACAATCAACTTATGCTGCCTTCATGTGGTCTCGTGATTATTGTAAATACCACTTGCCGAGTTAAAAATTGCACATGAACGCCTCCTCATCTCATATTATCCACTGGAATGGATGAGAAAACCTTAGACCTTTCAAGAGCAGCTTTTAGCTGATTATTATGAAGCCAACACTATGCATTTAGCTACTAAATTTTAATATAGTCTTTTTTTTACACACTTATCGTCAATAAGTCAATCTTTGTTTTGTTTTTCTCGATCAAAGCAAATGCAAAGCAGCAGTAGTTCAGCCGTTTGTAGACAACTTTCTTACGTGAATTTATTTGCTAATAGTGTATTGGTGTGTTGTTGTTTTTACGTTTTACTTACTACGTCATAAAAGCACCTATAATAATAATAATAATGCATTGGTTTTATATAGCGCTTTTCTGGACACTCAAAGACGCTTTACATTGCATTATTCAGTCACTCCATACTCACTTGAACACAATGCCCTCGTACTTTCCACTTCACAACTGGAAAGGATCATCTTTACCAGAGCACATGAAGGCGGCGGCAGCACGCACACAAATTATACGATACATCCTTGAAACAAGCAATAATTTGGCGAAGTGGCAAAATGTGAAATGTATGGTGAAAATACAATAGGACCCAAGACTGACCCATGTGCTTATCTGCAGGACAAATTGGTTACATCTGACTATATATTGTTTACAGCAACGTTAAAGGTTGTGTCAAGAATATAGGAAGAGAACCACTGGAAGACAGATAGTCCTATCTCGTTATGAAGCCGGTTGATCAATATATTGTGATCCACAGTGTGAAAAGCCGTCAAATTGATAAGTACAAGTACTGTGTAGCGACCAGAGTCCGCTGGCATCGTCCCAACATGAGAGACTTTGATAAGAGCTGTTTTAGTGGAGTGTAATTTTCAAAAAAAAAGACTGAAATGTATCAAACGAGTTATGCTGCTCCATAAATGAGGTCAGCTGGCATGCCACTACTTTTCCAAAATTTCCAAATAAATGGAAGCCTTGATATGGGCCTATGTTTTTTAGTTCATGAAGGGTCAAGATTGAGCTTTTTAAGGATCGTGTTTACCACAGCGTGTTTGAAGTAGCTGGGGACAGAGCCAGATGCAAGCGAGAGGTTAATTATCTTTACCACACGGGTCCGACAATATCGAACATTTTCAACAACAGAGGTGTTGGGACAATGTCCGCGAGGCTCGAAGACGGTTACATATTGCCTATTAAGGTCTTCTCATCCTATAAGCTGACTGGAGTGAAGGACGACCAAGATGACACAGATGAAAAAACAGAACAGACTATATGAAATATAGCCACTCCCACTTTCCTGCCTTCCAGGGCAGTAGTTTTCCACTCCAAGACCCCTTGTCCCCAGCCCCCTGGAATCCTCAGTCAGGGTGGGGATGTTGCTGGTAGTTTTCCGTCCGCTGCAGGAAGTCATAAACCTCTTGACCCCCCCTCTTCCTGGGGCACTTGTAATCATTCATCACCTTGGTCCAGGAAAGCTTTGGGGATCGTAAAAGCTTGGGTGACTGATAAGGAATGTTAGCCACAAAACCAGATGTCCTTAAGTAAAGCTTCAATGCCTTAACTAAAACAAACAGGAGACCTTTGGCCTTGTCTGCTGAAGACACAAAGTCATGCTTGAGTGAACAATACAGTGACTGTGTAGGAAACCACAGCTTCAACAGTCAACTCAAAGTAATATTCTCATGTTAACATCAAATACAAATTTCCTTGACAGGAGGAGATTAACACTGGCCCAAAGTCCACAGTACTTTGTTCCTGGGCCCTTTTCATGTGATCCTAAAACCTTTTAAAAATGCGCTACCATATCCAAAACAGACAAACAGTGGTTGTTGAAACTTTGCACACATGAATCAACATCATCACAATCAAAAAAGGAGCGAGAGTCAAAGGAGGCAGAGAAATCAAGTGTTGTTTTACTACAGATGCGTTTTTGTGTTACAACATTGCAGACAATAGGCATCATGATGAGTGACAAATTAAAAGTTAAACAACAATGGTCACAATTTGAAACTCCTCAACACTCAGTTTATCAATGTTTAGGCCACAAAAGAAGACCAAATCTGACGTGTAGGAGCCATTTATAATTTGTTGCTGTATTTTCACCCCCTGCCTCTTAATGGCACTATGTCTCTTTTTTCCTACCTGGGCCTATATAAGGCGTGGTCAGATGTAACCAGGTGCTGCTTAATGGGGACAATTCTTCTTGACACACATGTGGATGTGGATATTGGTTGATTGAGCCATATGGGAACCATTCTTTTAGCAGCCACAGTGTCAGTATGCTTGGTGTATACTGCCATTACATAACGTGTGACCTTTTTTATGCGTGGGGCCAGAAACATGCTGTACAAAATTGAAAGAGTCCGTGATCATTAACAGTTCAGGTGCCATCAAGAGGGATCATCAAAGTGAAGATATCCAGCCATGTTTGATGATAGATGTTAAAAACTCAGAGAAATCACTACGAATTGTGCGTGCAGGACCACGAGGTTGGTAAACTAAACCTAGTAATATAGGTGTGTTTCCCAGCCTTAGACACCTGCAGCTCAAAGGAGTCGAACAAAGCTGTGTCCATTAAACTGCAGCAGAAAGAGTCCCGAAAGACCCGTGCGAGTCCGCCTCCACAGCGCGCGAGTCCCAAACATGGAGCAGTCCAGGGGGCATAGTTCTTTAAGATGAAAGTGCTCGCTCTCCCGATGCCATGTCTAGCTTCTCTCCTCTGTTTTCAGATGGCCTGCTTGTTTTGCTGTGAAAAACTCATTGCACAAACAGTAGAGCTAAATGGTTTCTCTCCCGTATGAGACCTGACGAGGCTATTTTAGATTAGTCCTAAGTGCAAATGCCTTAATCATAATCTGTCCTGCTGAATGGTGTCTCTCTAGTGTGACTTCTCGTGTGCTTTCAGGTGATTTTTTTGTTTAAAACTCATTGCACACACATCACAACTGAATGGTTCTCTCCTGTGTGAGTCCTCATGTGTGTTTTCAGGTGGCCACTTTCTGAAAAACTCTTTGTACAAATATCACAACTGAATGGTTTCTCTCCTGTGTGAATCCTCATGTGTGTTTTCAAGGAGCTATTTACTGAAAAACTCTTTGCACAAACATCACACATGAATGGTTTCTCTCCTGTGTGAATCCTCATGTGTATTTCCAGGTGGCCATTATCTCTAAAACTCTTTGCACAAACAGAACACCTGAATGGTTTGGTTTCTCTCCTGTGTGAGTCCTCATGTGTCTTTTCAGGTTGCTATTTACTGAAAAACGCATTGCACATACATCACACCTGAATGGTTTCCCTCCTGTGTGAGTCCTCATGTGTGTTTTCAGGTGGCCATTTTGTGAAAAACTCTTTGCACAAACATCACACCTGAATGATTTTTCTCCTGTGTGTATCATCATGTGTTTCATCAGTTCACCATTATCTAAAAAACTCTTTGCACAAACATCACAGCTGAATGGTTTCTCCCCTGTGTGACTCTTCATGTGTGTTTTCAGGTTGGAACTTTGTGAAAACTCTTAGCACAAACTGTACACTCGAATGGTTTCTCTCCCGTATGAGACATGACGTGTCTCCTCAGATCACACATACGTCTAAACTCCTTATCACAATCTGGACATCTGTATGGTTTCTCTCCTGTGTGAGTCCTCATGTGTGTTTTCAGATGACATTTTTGTGCAAAAGTCGATGCACATTCAGGACACTTGACTGGTTTCTCTCCTGTGTGAGTCCATACATGAATCTTTAATTTGTAACGAGTTGAAAACCCTTTCCCGCAGTCGGAGCATTTGTGTGGTTTGTCTGAACCTCGATCTCCACTCACATTGTTCCCATGAGCCGACTCCTGCAGCTGTTCGGTGTGTGTTTGTGGAGTGGGACTTTCAGCTGAAGGAGTCCAGTCTGCAGAGTCGTCAGTGTCAGAGGAATTATCTGCTTCATCTCCGTCCTCTCTCTTCTCCTCTTTCACCGTTTCAGGAAGCAGAGATTCTTCTTTCTCACTCCTCACCGAGACAATGACTGGGAACACTTGGATCGACTCCTCTTTGATTTGAATCTCCTTTGGTTCCTCTTTAATCTGGACTGGAGTGGGAGCAGCTTCATGTGGACTCTGGACACCTGCAGCGACAGACAGACACCATAAACCCTTGATCACAAGTCTTTAAAGCGGCAGTTTTTTCAACTAAAACATCAGAAATTCTGGCCCTATGGAAGCAAAAATGTCTGGGTCCCCTATATGTTATCCAGGTAAGATGTAAACCAATAAACATACCCCATTTGTTGATCAAAACAGGGAAAATATACAGTATTTTGTAATTTGTAACAGTTTTCTAATGAGGAATGGTCCAAGGTTCATCCTGATCTTTGTGAGTGTCTAATCTGTAACTACAGGAAAGAAGTTATTGCTGCAAAAGCAGGATCAGCCAGATATTGCTGTTGTGAATGTCTCAGGTTTTCTGCAAAATATCTTGATAAACTTGTGAATTCATTTTCCTTTGATGATAGCATGTTGTCCAGGCCCTGAGGCAACAAAACAGCCCCACACCATGATGTTCCCTGCACCAGACTTCACAGTGGGGATAGAGTTTTGATGTTGTGCTGTTCCATATTTTCCTCCACACATGACGTTGTGTGTTTCTGCAAATGCAACTTCGGGCTAATCAGTCCACAGAATATTTTGCCAGTAATGCTGTGGAGCGTCCAAGTGCTCTTTCGCAAACCAAAGTTGAATAGTTTGGGCGGGACACACAACAATGTCCAAATCCGATCACGTGATCGGGACATCCCTTGTAATTAGTGAAACTAACATACTACAATTGTATCTGTGTAACAAGTGACTTGCCCAGGACTGGTCGGCACAGGGAGAGAACTGCATGTTGCAGGTAGAGTCTGCAGTAGGACAGGACGAGGCTCAGACTGGAGCCTCAACGGAACAAGACCCCATATTATTGGTGTGACTACATCGGCTGATAATTTACTGACCAGTAATATCATGCATCTATAATTCCAGTCTTTATAGGGCTTTGTCTCTTGTTTTGAGAAGTTCCTATTTGAAATGCCTGTGCTCTGTTGGCATTGCACACAGTGTTTCCCACAGGTTTGAAGGCAATGTGGGGGGGGCGGTTGTCGCGGCCAGGGGGGGGGTGAATTTCACCAGCCGTCTTCTCTGCACCAAATAGACACAGCTTACACGATTCCAGCGATGATCGCTGATAGGGACACACGGTGTGCACGAAGGGGAGGGGCTGTGTGTGTGGGCTATGGGAGAGGGAGAGAGACGCGTGAGTGAGACAGAGGAATAGCCGCCGCATTTTAAACCCCCCCTCCCTGCAGTCATATTGACCGCTGCGGCAGTTCTATACGATGCGTGGTTTAAATAGCGTTTAAAAATAAATAAATAAAATCTTTTTTAAATTTGTTTTTATACGAAACGCAGTATGTGGCGGGAGGTGTTGATTCTGTGGCGGTGCGCCAAAGAATAGTCTATGTGTGGGAAAACTGGCATAACCTCAGTTATGCCAAAACTACTTATATCTTTGTCCTTTCAGACCTGGGTGCTTTATATGAATAACCAGTTTGACTTGTTACTTTATAAACGTATGAGATGGTATGTTGTGGTATGTCTTGTTGCTGGGCTTTTCTTACCTTCACAGTCTGGGTCCTCTTTGATCATTCTGTAAAAGAGCAAAGACTTTAATGACAATGCCCATAATATCTAAACAACACTACTACATTAAGCGAGTACAGAACAATAAAAGGCATGTGTGAGTCTTGCCCTATACCTCCGCGTTTGTCCCTTTTTGTTTCCTGTAGTGCCTCTTGTGGCGCTGCTACTGTGCTGCAGGTGTGGGGGCTCTTAATGCCTCTTAAGTGTTTCAGAAGAACACAGTTTGGACTTGTAATCCATTTTAAATTATAACAAAATTCTTAATGTACAATTTGCTTGTATTTAAACCGTTCTTTTTTTTTTTTTCCCAAAGGAATTACTATCTCTAAAGAT
This sequence comes from Neogobius melanostomus, assembly GCA_007210695.1. NCBI lineage: Eukaryota > Metazoa > Chordata > Actinopteri > Gobiiformes > Gobiidae > Neogobius > Neogobius melanostomus. The sequence continues at coordinate 3,291,512 of VHKM01000392.1, forward strand.
CCCCAAACTACAACATTCTGGTTCTCGTCAGGCCCGCTGCAATGCTGATGATGGAGCTTCATCTCATCATCTTTGACTTTTTTTATTCATTTATTATTATATACATTAATATTTTTATGCATGCCTTTATAGCCTTATAGTTATTTTGTAGTTATTTTAAAAAAAATCTAAATACTGTGGTACAGTGGCAGCTGGTCCATAGGGGGCACTGGGGCGCCGCCCTCCCTAAAAATGTTTCCAAAAATATCATCATCATATATCAAATATTATGCAAAATATTGCATAATATTTTGCATAAATGCCTTTCGGAGATTTATTTAAAAGGGTTTTTTACACTGGATTCACTCATTACTGTGTGTGAATCGGTGTTAATGCATCGTCTCTAAGCCGAGGGGCGCCGGTCTGCTGTAAGTAAATACAAGTCCCTGAACTTTGGAAACCATGTGACTACAGGCTTCTCTCTTAGTGGCCGCCTTAACTTTCCTCCTGGGGCGCAAGGATAGCGCCCCGGACACTCCCATTTAGATTATCAGCCAATTAATATTTGCTACTGTGTTTTTGGTCTGATGTAGTTGGACAACGGCGCTGTCAATCATTTTTGTGACCCGCATGCGTAGCTAGCCGGTGTCGATCAATGGCGGAGGTGCTCGACTGTAAACAATATACGAGTAGCAGCGCTGAGCTCACGTACGAACTCAGGGGAGGAAAAACTTCTTATTTGAGAGACGGGAGAAGCTTCGTGTTGCTGCCTGAGAGGCGGTGAATGGATTTTGTCAAACTAATAGACTTCAGACAACTTTCTTCAGTCGGACGCGGCGTCTAAACGGAGTTTCCTGGAGGTAGCATTACGATGCCAACTAGCTTGTCTGCTTTAGCTACTGCTTGTTTTGTAAAACTTTGGGACAAACCTCGCTGACTTGGACAGACAGTCATGTCCCAGGACGTGGACATTTGATGGAGAGAAGATTCAGGACCGTGAGGACGGTGTGAGGGGAACGTCTTTCATTCATTCATTGAGGAGGAGCTCAGGTGCTACGGAGAGGTACGGAGACTGTTATTTCTGACAGGATCATTTTTGTCTGACAGTTTACAGGTTTAAACTGTGGTTTATACTATACAGGTTTAAACTATGGTTTAGACCTGTGGCTCTGAGGCACGTAATGCAAACATAGCAGGTCTAGCTCTAATACTGTACAGGAAATCAAAGAGGGACTCTGAAAAAATAACGCACCTTGTGCCTTTGTTCTGGTTCTGTTGGTACAAAACACAAATCATCTCGTACTTAGTGGTGCCAAAGTAAAATATGTATAGTGAGTGATTATCTTTCATTTCATTGTCAGAAAAAATATTTATCAAAAGTTAAAATTCATTTAATGCTTCTTTATTGTTTACAAGTGTCTATTCATAATATTTTCCATAAAATAATGAAATAAAATGCTCCAAAGATAACTTTCTTTTTAGGTTAAAAACAATGTTTATAAGTGTCTTTTAAAATATAATTGAAAGTAGGTATAGACAACAGCGCCCCCCTGTTTTTTATATCACCAACCGCCACTGCTGTGGTATATGTTCTATTTTGCACGATAGTACTGAGAAAAAATCTCTGTGAACCTGTTTTCATTCAATGGCAATAAAAAACTATTCTAAACTAAACTATTTCAATTCTAATTAATGGAATAAAATGCCTATTAAGACTGTGGTAATCAAACTATTTTCTTGTCGTGAGCAAACTACACTTCATTAGGCTCTACAGATTCAGGGCCACTGCAAGACATTTAGGTTCCCTGAGCCGAATTGTTTCCCTGCTCGGCTCCTGCAGCCACAGTGAACTTCAGCTCAGATGTGTCTCTCTCTTGCCTTTCTTACTCGCCGCTGTGAGCACAAGCTCCAGAGAACACAACATGATGCAGGTAACTCTTCTTTCTCATTGCCACATTCAGACCGAACGCGATGGAGGCAAAAAATCGCATCAAACGCCAGGCGTTTATCTCTTGAATATTTGGGGGTCACTTGCTTCTATCCCGGGGGTTACTCGCCCCTTTAGCCAGAGTAAATTCGTGTCCATCGCTTCAGGGCGATCTACTCTGCCTGCGCAGTTCAGTGACCAACTTACACACTCGGGGCCAGGTTCTCAACAGGCTGCTCTCGCTTTTTATTTTGTTTAGATTATTATTCAATGCTTGTTGATATAGCACTAGTAAGGATGTGTAGCCGATATGTGTGGGGCTAGTGTCTGAAAGCCTATTAGTTCAGCTCCGACTTTTCCGAAGTGCGCCTGAACGCCCCATCACGCAAACTACGCCTGAACAGTGAATGCAGCTAGCGCACTTCTCAGTTCGTGCTCAGGGATGAGAGCACAGGAAAGGACCTCTTTTCCCGTTACTTTTGTGTGCGTTTATGAACCCCAGGTGAGATTTGTTGCTTGCTGTAGTACATTTGGAGAGTTAGGTGGTGAGGATGTTTGGTATTTCTGTCGTTTGTGCTAGCCGTTGATATTGTTGATGCGTGACCAATTAGCCACTTTACACGAGGCTGCGCCATATTATTTTGTAGTCATGTTTACCATGTTAAATAATTAACCTTTTAAATGTGTTCTAATTACCTTGTTGTGTTTTAAGTTGCCTACTACTGTGTTAGAGTGCTGTGAATTATAATTTCTGTACTGAGCTAACTGTAATGAGGACATCAGGCATAGTTGATTTATTAATGTATATTATTTAATTACCATTCTTTAATCATTTTATTTCCCATTGTGTTCCTTTTGTATTCAGACCACACACACCCACATGCAAGTGGAAACCTGTATACTCCCTGCTGATGTAAATAAAGTTGAAGAAAGATTCTCTGACCGGAATCGTCTATAGTGCTCCAACCCTAACCACTAGTCCAAACTTTACATGGTCCTTCGAGCCGGATTAGGGTACCCCCGACACTATGGAGTCAGCAACTAATGGTCAGCAGTCGGAGTCATCAGACCGACCCAAGAGGGACCCCCGTCCACCTGCACATTTGGCACAGTACGAAGTCACTCTTCTACCCTCTCAACAGCCCGTGGCCCAAGCCTCCTCTATCCCTGTAGGACACCCAGGCCAGGCTCAGTCTACCAGAGCTAGGAGTGTGACAAGTGTCCGGTCAGCTGCACATTCACGACGGTCCTCTCAGGCATCTTATGGTCTCCATATCTTTCGAAGTACATCTGATATACATGCAGCTGCGTTAGAGGAGGAGATCAAAGGATTGGAGCTCGCCGACCTACAAGAGGAAATAGAAGAGGAGAGGAAAGCTGACCTAGAGGCTGCAGCATTGGATGCACAGGCCAGAGAAGGACAGCGGCTACAAGAGGAAGCACATCTAGCTAAAGAGAGAATAGCTAAGAGATGGGAAGACGCAGACGCTTGAAGAAGCTCGAGAAGGAGGTACACATTGCCAGTCTTGTAAAGACCTACTTATCAGAGACGAACGATGATGCCTTGTCTACTTCGTCAGTTCCCGCTACGTTCTCCAAGCTACCTCCGTTATCAGGATTTGTTCAACCGCCACCTCTAGTGCCATTGGTCCTCACCCAGCATCCACCGGTGCAACTGCCGCACCCAGCGCCAGTTCAGGTACCACCTATCTCCACTGTTCCTGCACAGATATTAGCACCACCTGCTAATCCCGTCACAAGTGCCCCGCCCAGTGTTCCTGTCATTGCAGCCCCTATTACAGCCCCAGTCTCTGTACTTTCACCTGCACCTGTCTCATTCGTGCCCGTCCTCCCCACGGTAACTACTCAGGCAGTTGGAGCGCCAACAACAACGAGGTCCGCTGTCACAACTAGTCTCCCGTCTCAGTACCTAAGCGTACCAGTTGACAGTAGAAGCTTCACAATGCCACCACGAGCAACTCCAGTGGCACCTCCACCTCCTGTAGTGCAGTATGCTCACTCTAGTATACCAGCTGCAACACCAGTTCCTGCGGCACCACCTTGGACCTACCCAGGAATGGAGACCCTGATTGCTACGTCTTACGGCATTCCCAAACCGACGCTTCCCTTTTTCGAGAGTGGTAAAGAAAGCGATTTCGCACTTCTGAAGATGGCGCTCGACAATTTGATGAACAGTCACCCCCATCTCAGCGAGCACTATAAATATCAAGTTCTCCTGAGTCAGCTCAAGCTCCAAAGTGCTCTACAGTTGGCCAAATCATACATGTATGACCCCGCACCGTACACAGCTGCATTGGAGCTTTGCAAGACAAATATGGCCAGCCAAGACAACTGGTCCAAAGTGAACTAGGGGCAATACTCAACTCACCAGCCCTCAAGTCAGGAGACACGGAGGCATTCGACTCATTTGCTCTCTCAGTCCAGTCGCTTGTCGGTATGCTGCGCACTTTAGAGGGACTGTTGGATACGAGCTCAAGTGTGGTTCCCATGTCGACCGGCTCTTAAGCAAGATGTCTCCTTCCCACAGAGATGGATTTGTGGAATATTGTCTCGTTCGCGGCATTCTGCAGCCAGATTCAGAGCTCACCTACTCACTGCCCGACCTAGCTGCGTGGCTCCAGATGAAGGCTCAGGCGAAGCGTCTCGCCAGTCGAGCTACTCTTCTCTACAACTCTACAGGGTCTTCCCTCCAAAGAGAGACCACCGTAGTTCAAAGCCCAAAGATAAGACGGCGTCAGTCTTCCTCTGCTCAGGGGATACAGCCGACAAGGAGACCTCTCAGTCAAAGTCCCAAGCTTTCAAACCCAGTCCTTATTGCCCGTTCTGCAACAATAAGGAGCACTATCTTAACTCATGTCCCGACTTCAAGAAACTGTCTACAAATGAGATTAAGAAGTGGATCCAGGAAGGTGGCAGATGTTGGAAATGCGGCCGTGGACACAAAGCTACAGCCTGCACACTTAAACGCCCATGTAGGACTTGCAAAGAAACCCACCTTACAGTCCTGCATGACGCCATCCAAGAGTCATCGCAGAAAGTGCTGATGGTCAGTAATCCGAAGCCCACTGTCTACCTTGAGCAGCCCAGAAGCCCTCAGAGAGTGTTGCTGAAAGTTGTCAAAGTGCTTCTGCATCATGGAGATCGCGCCTTAGAGACATTTGCAGTGCTCGATGATGGTTCGGAGAGAACAATTATCCTCCCACAAGCTGTAGAGCAATTACAACTCTCTCAACATCCAGAGACACTTCATCTGAGGACAGTCCAGCAAGAGGTTAAGGAGCTGAAAGGTTCCTCAGTCAGCCTTCATGTATCCCCCATCTTCAAACCAAACAAGAAGTTTTGGATTCAACATGCTTTCACCGCAGATAGTCTGAGCTTATCTGAGCACACGTACCCAGTAGCAGCTCTCCAGAAGCGTTATGAGCATCTCAAAGGACTTTCTTTGATGCCTATCCACAGAGCCCAACCTCTACTCCTCATTGGATCAGATATGCCTCAGCTCCTCACTCCGACACAACCAGTCAGAGCAGGCCCATCTGGTGGTCCCATAGCCATCTGCACCAGGCTAGGCTGGTCCTTGCAAGGTCCTTCTGACATCCTACCAGTCTCCTCTCACAACCCTTCCTGTCTGCACATTTCCACTGAGTCTTCATATACTGAACTCCTCAGGAATGTGGAACGCCTTTGGCACATCGACACAGTCCCCTATGTCAGTGAGAAGACTGCAATGCGTTCCAAGCAAGACCAGAAGGCGCTCATCCTCCTACAGACAGCCTCTGAACGCGTATCTGTCGACGGTACCCAGCGCTACGCTACTCCATTGTTGCGTCGTCAGTCAGCCATCTCACTCTGTTCTCCGCAAGATGCCGTGATGCCCAACCTACGCAGCATTGAACGCCGGTTGGCCAAGGACACAGTTCGAGCAGCCTCATACTGCAAGGAGATGGATAAACTTCTTCAGTCCGGCTATGTCGCGGAGATCTCTACAGAAGAGGCAGCAAGGTCCACAGAGGCGTGGTATGTACCCCATCATATGGTGCACCACAATGGAAAGGACAGAGTAGTCTTCAACTGTTCCTTCTCCTTCAATGGCCTGTCCCTGAATGACCAGCTCCTGCCGGGACCAACGCTAGGTCCGACCCTGATTGGAGTCCTGATGCGGTTTCGATGTCATGCTGTAGCCATCAGTGGAGATATTAAGTCGATGTTCCATCAGATCCGCTTGCTGCCCAGTGATAAACCACTCCTACGCTTCCTGTGGCGGGACATGCAGAGGACATCTGAACCACGCATATTCCAATGGGAGGTGTTACCATTCGGAACAACGTGCAGTCCCTGTTGCGCCATTTTTGCTTTGCAGCAACATGTCAGGGACCATGAACCACCAGACTCTCCACTCATGCACGTGATCGAGCACTCGTTCTATGTGGACAATTGCCTTCACAGTGTGAGTAAAGCTGAAGAGGCCAAGGCTCTGGTTGATGACCTGCGAGCACTTTTGAGCAAGGGAGGATTTGAGATCCGGCAATGGGCTAGTAACATGCCTGAAGTTGTCGCAGACCTACCTCCTGAAGCACAGTCGGCTAGCAGTGAGCTATGGCTATCGAAGACCAGTGACAACCTCCAAGAGCCCACGCTTGGACTCTGCTGGGATTGTTTGAACGACACCCTAAGTTACAAGCATCGTCATAATGAGTCTTCAGCCGCCACCCTACGTAACGTCTACAGTGTCCTTGCCAAGCTTTATGACCGTTGGGCTACATTGTGCCATTCACCACCAGATGTAAAGTGCTTGTTCAGGACATGTGGAAGGCAAACATTGGCTGGGACGACAAGATCCAACCCGCTGATCTTCTGGAGAAATGGTCGAGTTGGGTGCAGGAAATTCCCACTTTGCAATATCTCAAGCTGCCTCGTCCCTATGCACCAGCCACATCCGATACTGTTAATGCAACACGTCGCATCCACATCTTCTGTGATTCCTCGGAGCGCGCCTATGGATCTGTAGCCTACATGCAGACGACAGATGAGAGTCAACAGATCTACGTCTCCTTCGTGTTTGCCAGATCGAGAGTCGCACCCCGCAAACAGTTATCAATCCCGCGCCTTGAACTCAGTGCCGCTCTTACAGGCGCACAGCTGGCCAGAGTGATTGAGACAGAGCTTGCAGTACAACCTGAGCACATCACTCTTTGGTCAGACTCCACAACCGTGCTGCACTGGATCAAATCAGAATCCTGCCGTTACAAAGTGTTTGTGGGAACACGCGTAGCAGAAATCCAGAACCTGACCAACCCTGTTCAATGGCGGTATGTTGACTCTCTAAGCAATCCAGCAGATGATATAACCCGCGGACTCACTCTGCAAGAGATGGTACAGGATCATCGCTGGAACAAAGGTCCACATTTCCTCCGTCTATCTGAGAGAGAGTGGCCTACTATGCCATCATCCGCGGCAGAACCAGACACCACAGAGTTAAAGAAGTCTGCCTTCGTGGGAACTGTTTCCAGCATCTTCCCCACACAACTTCCTGACCCCAGTAAGTTCTCCACTTGGAAAGAGCTTCTTCAGGAAACCGCTAGCTCCCTTCATGGGGCGGCTGATGCCAGTACTACAGCACCCTGTCAATCTGTCGATTTTCTGCAAGCAGAGAAGCTCATGTTACAAAGGGCTCAAGAGGACCTATTTGCTGAAGAATTGAGGGCCCTCAAAGCTGGACGTACTCTGCCTTCAAACAGTCGTCTCGCATCTCTGTCACCAGAATACGATGGAGCCGCAGAGCTACTCAGAGTCGGTGGCAGGTTGAGGCATGCTGAAGGACTAGACCTGGATACCATCCACCCAGTTGTACTGGACCCAAGCCATCCTGTGACGAAGCTTATCATCAAGGATGCGGATGAGTCACTACTGCACCCTGGGCCAGAACGAGTTCTTGCTGAGCTCAGACGCAGGTTTTGGATCATCCGCGGTAGAGAGGCCATTCGGAAGCATCAACATTCATGTCTGGAGTGCCAACGTTGGAGAGCAAAACCTGACGTGCCAAAGATGGCCGATTACCCACCAGCTCGACTACGACTCCATAAGCCACCGTTCTATTCAACCGGAGTTGATTGCTTTGGACCTTTCCAAGTGAGGATTGGTCGCCGCACTGAGAAAAGGTGGGGCATTGTTTACAAATGCATGACAACTCGCTCGGTGCATCTGGATCTGTTGGAGAGCCTTGATACAGACGCTTTCCTACTGTCACTAAGAAGATTCATCTCTCGACGTGGCAAACCGTTTGAACTTCTCATGGACAATGGTACCAACTTTGTCGGCGGAGAGAGAGAGTTGCGTGAAGCCGTCGCTGCAATGGCACCTCAGTGGAGAGAGCAACTCGCTGAACAGCAGATATCCTTCCGATTCAATCCCCCAAGTGCACCGTATTTTGGTGGCACATGGGAGAGGGAAGTGAAATCTATCAAGACTGCACTTCGCGTCGTCCTTAAAGACCAGACTGTTCCTGAACCTGTCCTGATGACAACCCTAGTGGAGGTCGAAGGTATAATGAATGCGAAACCCCTAGGCTACTTGTCATCAGATGCTTCTGACCCAGACCCGGTCACACCTAATCTCCTTCTCATGGGCCGTCATGACTCGTCGCTTCCTCAAGCTGTTTACAACCCTAGTGACCTCGGGAGAAGACGTTGGAGGCATAGCCAAGCCATCGCCGATCGCTTCTGGTCATCCTTCATCAGTCACTACCTTCCAGGGTTGCAAGAGCGCAGTAAGTGGAGGAAAGACGGTAAGGTACTCTCTATCGGCGACGTTGTCTTAATCGTGGATCCTCAACACCCCCGAGCATCGTGGCCCGTAGGACGGATTACCCAGACTCATCCCGGAGCAGATGGACGCGTACGGACTGCCAGCGTTCAAGTGAAGGACCGCACCTACGTTCGTCCAGTCGCCCGGCTCATCCTGCTCCCAGCTCTTGAGGACAAGGATGAAGAAGAGGTCACTAACTAGACTTTCTCCTACTCTTTCAACTGCCATGCGGACAGTTGGGGCGGCCTTGTCTGAAAGCCTATTAGTTCAGCTCCGACTTTTCCGAAGTGCGCCTGAACGCCCCATCACGCAAACTACGCCTGAACAGTGAATGCAGCTAGCGCACTTCTCAGTTCGTGCTCAGGGATGAGAGCACAGGAAAGGACCTCTTTTCCCGTTACTTTTGTGTGCGTTTATGAACCCCAGGTGAGATTTGTTGCTTGCTGTAGTACATTTGGAGAGTTAGGTGGTGAGGATGTTTGGTATTTCTGTCGTTTGTGCTAGCCGTTGATATTGTTGATGCGTGACCAATTAGCCACTTTACACGAGGCTGCGCCATATTATTTTGTAGTCATGTTTACCATGTTAAATAATTAACCTTTTAAATGTGTTCTAATTACCTTGTTGTGTTTTAAGTTGCCTACTACTGTGTTAGAGTGCTGTGAATTATAATTTCTGTACTGAGCTAACTGTAATGAGGACATCAGGCATAGTTGATTTATTAATGTATATTATTTAATTACCATTCTTTAATCATTTTATTTCCCATTGTGTTCCTTTTGTATTCAGACCACACACACCCACATGCAAGTGGAAACCTGTATACTCCCTGCTGATGTAAATAAAGTTGAAGAAAGATTCTCTGACCGGAATCGTCTATAGTGCTCCAACCCTAACCACTAGTCCAAACTTTACAGCTAGCTTTTCTGGGCATGCAACGATTTTTTAATTTCGTCACCCTGGCATATATAACATGTAAATCACTCGCCCCTGATTCCTCCATCCCGTTCGGTCTGAATGTACCTGAAAAGTTTCAGGAAGCTAACGGAGCCAGTACATCAATAACTGAATCATTTCAAGAAGGAAGAAAGACAGTTTTGTACTTTTGTGGAGCAGAGGCAGCGATGTCACTCGTGCTAACTATTCATAACAAGTGCACATTTTCCTGTCCGCTCAAGTCTACTTTAATGCAGAATGAATGGCATTTGTAGCGCATCTATGACATGTAGGTCGGATAAATGCGACCTGGAGTAATTTGGATGAGATTATTGTGAAATTACAATCCAGTGAGAAATGTAAATTTAAAATTGATCATTATAAACTCATTCCAAATTTATGGAAACTCAAAGGGAGTAGACTGAAGCAAAAAGCTTTTAAGTACCTACCCCCTTTTACATTTACATCAGATAAACAATTCTTCCTGAGACCTGAGTATTCGGTATCAGTTTCAAAACACAACTATATACAGTATATGTACATGCAGGGTTTCTCACTAATACATTAGTCTATGGCGGCCGCCATAGTCTATTTTTATCCGCCACAGTCTCATCTCCCCTCTCTTTCTCTGTCTCTCACCCAACACCAACATCTGCAGCAGAGGTGCAGGTTTAACAAATAAGGACAAATAAGGAGCAGTGAACAATGTCTCACTGTTTAAGTAGCCTATTAATATTACAAAAAATGAAGGCAGCTTCGCGTAGTTTTGTTTTCGCTTATAAACTAAAAGACCACATGGCTAATTTGCATAGTAAACCTCTTTACTGCTCTGCTAATGCAGCTGTCACTATAATGAATTAAACCAGAGGTCACGAAATGGCTGACCTCAGTCTGAGTCCGGACCCACGCGCCAACCCGTCCGAACCCGAAACTTGGATCCAAACTGTAGACCCGACGTGACTCCCTCAGTCCTGCAGCTGCGTCTGCGCTGTCTCACCCTCGCTCTCTCTCCCCCTCACGCTACGCTAATCCTGCGCTACGCTGAACAGAAACTGCAGCCTCTGAGCTCGTTTTAAACTTTTAGAAACGGCTGCAGAATGATTGAAATATGGCTAAAGATTTAAAAAGACGCTAGTCATCTAATTAAATATGCACGCGCGATAGTTACGCGCAAACAGCGCGGCTGTTTCTCCATCGTTTAAAACAAAAGAGCAGCGAGCAGGACCAAACCTGGACTAAACCAGGACCAAACCTGGACTAAACCAGGACCAAACAAGGACTTGGACTAAACAGGGCTCATTGTTGAGCTGAGCAAAGAGGAGAAACACAGCATCAGGCTGAGGTTCCGAGTCTGTATCTGAGAGCTGCAGGGGCGGAGCTGAGAGAAGAATCAAGGGCCTGTGCCCTTGGAAAAAAACTGACCCATTACATTAAAAAAAAAAACTGTACCCTATGTAAATTAACCAGAAATTATTATTTTTACAGCAGCATAATAGCCAAAATAGTTATTATTTTTTGCTTAAAATGCACCAGAATGCAGGAAAACGCATCTAAATTAAAAAAAAAATCTCCCGGGGGAGGGCCCCCGGACCCCCCCAAGGTGGCGCTCTCTCCCACCACAGTCTCATTGAAATCTGTGGGAAACACTGTGTACATGTTTGTGAGTTAACCTTTATCCTAATGCCAATTGTCAACATACAATCAGCAGACTTATCTTACAATTTGCAGCACTGTCAAACAGAGGTTTTAGCTGCATTTCACATCATTTTTTGACAGCATGCTAGTAAATAAGAATAATTATAATTCATAGTTATTGTTATTGATCATAACAATTAGCCTTCTTGTCAAAATGAATGAATGAATATAAGAGGCCAACCGATATTTGGGGATATTACAATATCGGAAAAAAGTCAATTTTTCCAGGACGGGCGGTATTGGTCAGAAATTCACCGGGAGGGGATGATAAAAACAGTCCCGCGCATATCTCTAGAGCAGGGCTTTAAACTGAGTCCCACAATTCCCTAGGCCTCAGGGGAGGTGAGAAACATTGCAATGAAAATTGGTTAGCTTCAAGTTTGTTAAACACAAGTTTCACTAAACCTCCGTCAATATGGACATGCTGCATGTCATTTTGAAGTACAGAATCTGGAAAATTCAGTGAATAAGAATTATTAATTTTAACCTTCATTACTGTATTTTTGATCGCCAAGCAAAACGCTGCGGCTAGCAACAATATGCTAATGTTAACTATGATTGGATCACTTAAAGTAATTTTTAAAAAAAAGTCTGCCAGTGCTGGAGCGGCCAAGTATTTGTTTGACAGGATAATAGACCAGGCATTTGGAAAAATCGGCCAAAAATATCGGCCGAACATATCGGCATCAGCCTCAGAAAAACTCACATCGGTCGACCTCTAATAAATATCCGAGTTCATATTATATAAGCACATTGGACATTTAAGACATTACGGTAAAATGTAGTATTATGGGCATTTGTTCCTGTTATTAATATCAACGCTTCTAAGCTCAGATATTTTTGTACTGATTGTTTTATGTAATTTTTATTTTTCATCCAAAAGCTACGGCATAGCTACTCACATTTTAGAAAAATGGTAAGTTGAACACATTATTGAGGATCTCAAAGTATGAGTGAAAATACAATACAATGTTAACGGTCCCTAAATATCAGTGCCTTGGCCAAGCGTATTTAGCTGTAAAAGTCGTAGTCTACATTCAAAAAAAAAATGAAGCGTTGCAGCAGGCTTGATTAGTCTTAATGCGGATAACAGCTCTCTTGAACTCAATCAGTTTGTGTGGAGTCCGTGTGTGATAAAGTCCCTGATAAAGGCACAAAGGCCTCGTGTTGTTGTGGACAGTCCGCTGTGCGCAGGGTTGTAGCGGAGAGAGTCCTGTCTTGGCTCTAAACTCACCTGTTATCCACCTCCGCGGGCTCCCACAGCTCCTGCTCCTCCTTCAGCTTCACTTCTGCCATGTTTCACTGCGCTCTGTCCGCTTTAAGGCGAAGCTTTCGGGAAAAGAGTGTCTCGCTTCTGTTCAGACCTAACGCTAACACAGCAGCGCAACACAGCGCTCACTTCCGGGGTCTGAGCAGGGTTGCCAGGTCCAAGAAGTTGAACTAGCTCAATGTCCTCTTAAACATAATAGGACTAATCCACCACGACTATAGTTAGTTTAAATTTCTTTTGAAGTAACATAGTAATGTTTTACTATTTCAAATGCAAAACAGATAATTAGATTCTAATCACTTCATCAAGTAACTATTGATGACTTTGTAATATATTGACAGATGAAAACAACTTATTGATCATAAAATATCAGAAATGTAGAAAAGCTCGAGTAACGTCACTCATCTCCGACGTAAGTAGTAAAACACATCCAGCATGGAGGCGCAGGGTGAAAAGTCAGGGTCTTCTTGCTGGAAATACGGACATATTTTGAGCTTTTCTTGACTGAAGCAAAGAATATTGTGGTCAGTTACTAGCCTGGCTATCGCCACACTAAATATCACAAGTTATATTTAGTCTGGGGTCCACTAATTCATTTTCTCGTAGGAGAGGTGTGGTTTATGGTTGTCCATAGCCGCTTATTGGGTGCTACGAATGTTTATCATAAGTGTCTGCACGTCGTAGCCATAGCCAATCGTATAATCGTATCAGATGGCTGTAAACTTTCGAGCTAAACTATTTAGAACACGGTCTAAAGCTTGATCGAAAGATGCCGTTGCATCTGCTGCTGTCATGTTGGATCCGTAAAAACACTTCTTTTTTTATCCCTAAACAAACTACACGCTTCTATATGTCGAATAGCACGTCCTCATTCTTATTGGTCCCCAAATCCATGCAAAGATTTCGGCCATGGTCACCAGACTGCTGTGAAGTTCAAAATGTGCGCACTCAGCAACATGGGTATTTCCAGGCTAGTCAGTTACAGGGTATTTGCAGGAAAAACTCCACGATCAATTTATGCTGCTTTCATGGGGTCTCGTAATTATTGTAAATTCCACTTGCCGAGTTAAAAATTGCACATGAACGCCTACTCATCTCATATTATCCACTGGAAAATTGGGAGATAACTTTGATGCCAGAGTTCCCTAGATGAGAAAACCTTTGACCTTTCAAGAGCAGCTTTTAGCTGATTGTTATGAAGCCAACACGATGCATTTAGCTACTAAATTTTAATAGTCTTTTTTTTACACACTTATCGTCAATAAGTCAATCTAGTTTTGTTTTTCTTGATCAAAGCAAATGCAAAGCAGCAGTAGTTCAGCCGTTTGTAGACAACTTTCTCACGTGAATTTATTTGCTAATAGTGTATTGGTGTGTTGTTGTTTTTTACGTTTTACTTCACTACATCATAAAAAGCACTTGAACACAATGCCCTCGTACTTTCCACTTCACAACTGGAAAGGATCATCTTTACCAGAGCACATGAAGTCGGCGGCAACATGAACACAAATTATACGATACATCCTTGAAACACGCAACCCCGTGAACTGCTACCTTAACGTGGTGGGGTTGTTTGAGTGCCCGAATGATCCGAGGAGCTATGTTGTCTGGGGCTTCATGCCCCTGGTAGGGTCTCCCATGGCAAACAGGTCTTAGGTGACGGGTCAAACGAAATGCAGTTCGAAGACTTCTATGGATAGTATTACAGCAAGGACCGTGACGTCGCCCGGTATGGTGCAGCCGGGGCCCCACTCTGGAGCCAGGCCTGGGGTTGGGGCTCGAATGCGAGCGTCTGGTGTTCGGGCCTCTGCCCACGGGGCCCGGCCGGGCACAGCCCGAAGGGACGACGCGGGCCCGCCCTCCTGTGGACCCACCACCCGCAGAGGGATCCGTAGGGGTCGGGTGCAGAGAGGACTAGGTGGCAGTCAAAGGCGGGTGCCTCAACGACCTGGTCCGCGTGCGCAGCTTCTGGCGTTCGGGACATGGAACGTCACTTCGCTGGGGGGGAAGGAGCCTGAGCTTGTGCGGGAGGTTGAGAGGTACCGGCTAGATATAGTCGGGCTCACCTCCACGCACAGCCTGGGTTCCGGATCCCAACTCCTGGAGAGAGGCTGGACTCTCCATTTTTCTGGAGTTGCCCGCAGGGAGAGACGGCGGGGTGGGGTGGGTTTGCTCATAGCCCCCCAGCTCAGCCACCACGTGTTGGAGTTCACCCCGGTGAACGAGAGGGTCGCGTCCCTACGCCTTCGGGTTGGGGACAGGTCTCTCACCGTTATCTCGGCCTACGGGCCCAACATCGGTGCAGAGTACCCGGCCTTCTTGGAGTCCCTGGGAGGGGTACTAGATAGTGCTCCGACTGGGGACTCCATTGTTCTACTGGGGGACTTCAACACCCACGTGTGTAACGACAGTGAGACCTGGACGGGGGTGATTGGGAAGAACGGCCTCCCCGATCTGAACCCGAGTGGTGTTCTGTTATTGGACTTCTGTGCTAGTTACAGTTTGTCCATAACAAACACAATGTTCGAGCACAAGGGTGTCCATAAGTGCATGTGGCATCAGGACACCCTAGGCAGGAGGTCGATGATCGACTTTGTAGTTGTGTCATCTGATCTCCGGCCGCGTGTCTCGGACACGCGGGTGAAGAGAGGGGCTGAGCTGTCAACCGATCACCACCGCTGGCAGGGGAGGAAGCCGGTCAGACCCAAACGTGTTGTGAGGGTCTGTTGGGAACGTTTGGTGGATCCCTCTGTCAGTAGGGTCTTCAACTCCCACCTCCGGAAGAGCTTCACCCAGACTCCGAGGGAGGTTGGAGACATGGAGTCCGAGTGGACCATATTCTCCTCCTCCATTGGCGATGCGGCTGCTCGCAGTTGTGGCCGTAAGGTCTCTGGTGCCTGTCGCGGCGGCAATCCCCGAACCCGGTGGTGGCGCCCGGAAGTAAGGGATGCCGTTGAGCTGAAGAAGGAGTCCTACCTGGCCTTGTTGGCTTGTGGGACTCCGGAGGCAGCAGAGAGGTACCGGCAGGCCAAGCGTGCTGCAGCTCGTGCGGTCACAGAGGCAAAACTCGGGTCTGGGAGGAGTTCGGAGAAGCCATGAAGGAGGACTATTGGTCGGCCTCGAAGAGATTCTGGCAAACCTCCGGCGCCTCAGGAGGGGGAAGCAGTGCTTCACCAACACTGTTTACAGTGCGGGCGGGGAGCTGTTGACCTCGACTGGGGATGTGGTCGGGCGGTGGAAGGAGTACTTCAAGGATCTCCTCAATCCCACTGTCACGTCTTCCGATGAGGAGGCAGAGGCTGGGGACTCGGAGGGGGTTCGTCCATCACCCAGGCTGAAGTCACCGAGGTGGTTAGAAAGCTCCTCGGTGGCAAGGCCCCAGGGGTGGATGAGATTCGTCCCGAGTACCTTAAGTCTCTGGATGTTGTAGGGCTGTCTTGGCTGACACGTCTCTGCAACATCATGTGGCGGTCGGGGACAGTGCCTCTGGATTGGCAGACAGGGGTGGTGGTCCCTCTCTTTAAGAAGGGGGATCGGAGGGTGTGCTCCAATTACAGAGGGATCACACTTCTCAGCCTCCCTGGTAAGGTCTACTCCAGGGTGCTGGAGAGGAGGAGCCGCCGATAGTCGAACCTCGGATTCAGGAGGAACAATGCGGCTTTCGTCCCGGTCGTGGCACACTGGACCAGCTCTATACCCTTCATCGGGTGCTCGAGGGTTCGTGGGAGTTCGCCCAACCAGTCCACATGTGCTTTGTGGATCTGGAGAAAGCGTTCGACCGTGTCCCTCGTGGTGCCCTGTGGGGGGTGCTCCGGGAGTATGGGGTCCGGGCCCTCTGCTAAGGGCTGTCCGTTCCCTGTATGACCGTAGCAGGAGCTTGGTTCGCATTGCCGGCAGTAAGTCAGACTTGTTTCCGGTGCGTGTTGGTCTCCGCCAGGGCTGCCCTATGTCACCGGTTCTGTTCATTACCTTTATGGACAGAATTTCTAGGCGCAGCCAGGGGCCGGAGGGTGTCCGGTTTGGGAACCTCAGGATCTCATCTCTGCTGTTTGCAGACGATGTTGTTCTGTTGGCTTCATCAAATCAGGACCTTCAGTGCGTACTGGGGCGGTTTGCAGCCGAGTGTGAAGCGACCGGGATGAGGATCAGCACCTCCAAATCTGAGGCCATGGTTCTCCACCGGAAAAAGGTGGTTTCCCCGCTTCAGGTCGGTGGGGAGTCCTTACCTCAAGTGGAGGAGTTCAAGTATCTTGGGGTCTTGTTCACGAGTGAGGGACGGATGGAGCGTGAGATCGATAGACGGATCGGTGCAGCGTCAGCAGTGATGCGGTCGCTGTATCGGACTGTTGTGGTGAAGAGGGAGCTGAGTCAGGGGGCAAAGCTCTCGATTTACCGATCGATCTACGTTCCCACCCTAACCTATGGTCATGAGATCTGGGTAATGACCGAAAGGACAAGATCGCGAATACGAGCAGCCAAAATGAGTTTCCTTCGCAGGGTGGCTGGGCGCACCCTCCGAGATCGGGTGAGGAGCTCAGTTACCCGGGAGGAGCTCGGGGTAGAGTCGCTGCTCCTTCACGTCGAACGGAGCCAGCTGAGGTGGCTAGGGCATCTGTTCCGGATGCCTCCTGGTCGCCTCCCTCGGGAGGTGTTCCAGGCATGTCCTATTGGGAGGAGGCCTCGTGGAAGGCCCAGGACACGCTGGCCTGGTGTCGCCTCGGGGTCCCCCAGAACAGCTGGAGGAGGTGTGCGCGGATCGGGAAGTCTGGGCATCTCTGCTGCGACTGCTGCCTCCGCGACCCGGCCCCGGATAAAGCGGAAGAAAATGGATGGATGGATGGATCCTTGAAACAAGCAATAATTTGGCGAAGTGGCAAAATGTGAAATGTATGGTAAAAATACAATAGGACCCAAGACTGACCCATGTTCTTATCTGCAGGACAAATTGGTTACATCTGACGATATATTGTTTACAGCAACGTTAAAGGTTGTGTCAAGAAAATAGGAAGAGAACCACTGGAAGACAGATCCAGATAGTCCTATCTCGTTATGAAGCCGGTTGATCAATATATTGTGATCCACAGTGTCAAAAGCCGTCAAATTGATAAGTACAAGAACTGTGTAGCGACCAGAGTCCGCTGCCATCGTCCCAACATGAGAGACTTTGATAAGAGCTGATTTAGTGGAGTGTAATTTTCAAAAACCAGACTGAAATGTATCAAACGAGTTATGCTGCTCCATAAATGAGGTCAGCTGGCATGCCACTACTTTTTCAAAATTTTGGAAATAAATGGAAGCTTTGATATGGGCCTATGTTTTTTAGTTCATGAAGGGTCAAGATTGAGCCTTTTAAGGATCGTGTTTACCACAGCTTGTTTGAAGTAGCTGGGGACAGAGCCAGATGCAAGCGAGAGGTTAATTATTTTTACCACACGGGTCCGACAATATCGAACATTTTCAACAACAGAGGTGTTGGGACAATGTCCGCGAGGCTCGAAGACGGTTACATATTGCCTATTAAGGTCTTCTCATCCTATAAGCTGACTGGAGTGAAGGACGACCAAGATGACACAGATGAAAAAACAGAACAGACTATATGAAAATATAGCCCCTCCCACTTTCCTGCCTTCCAGGGCAGTAGTTTTCCACTCCAAGACCCCTTGTCCCCAGCCCCCCTGGACTCCTCAGTCAGGGTGGGTATGTTGCTAGTACTTTTCCGTCCGCTGCAGGAAGTCAGACCCCCTTCCTGGAGCACTTGTAATCATTCATCACCTTGGTCCAGGAAAGCTTTGGGAATCGTAAAAGCTTGTGTGACTGATAAGGAATGTTACCACAAAAACAGATGTCCTTAAGTCGAGCTTCAATGCCTTAACCAAAACAAACAGGAGACCTTTGGCCTTGTCTGCTGAAGACACAAAGTCATGCTTAGTGAACAATACAGTGACTGTGTAGGAAACCACAGCTTCAACAGTCAACTCAAAGTAATATTCTCATGTTAACATCAAATACAAATTTCCTTGACAGGAGGAGATTAACACTGGCCCAAAGTCCACAGTACTTTGTTCCTGGGCCTTTTTCATGTGATCCTAAAACCTTTTAAAAAGGCGCTACCATATCCAAAACAGACAAACAGTGGTTGTTGAAACTTTGCACAAATGAATCAACATCATCACAATCAAAAAAGGAGCGAGAGTCAAAGGAGGCAGAGAAATCAAGTGTTGTTTTACTACATATGCGTTTTTGTGTTACAACATTGAAGACAATAGGCATCATGATGAGTGACAAATTAAAAGATGAACAACAATGGTCAAATTTGAAACTCCTCAACACTCAGTTTATCAATGTTTAGGCCACAAAAGAAGACCAAATCTGACGTGTAGGAGCCATGTATAATTTGTTGCTGTATTTTCACCCCCTGCCTCTTAATGGCACTATGTCTCTTTTTTCCTACCTGGGCCTATATAAGGCGTGGTCAGATGTAACCAGGTGCTGCTTAATGGGGACAATTCTTCTTGACACACATGTGGATGTGGATATTGGTTGATTGAGCCATATGGGAACCATTCTTTTTAGCAGCCACAGTGTCAGTATGCTTGGTGTATACTGCCATTACATAACGTGTGACCTTTTTTATGCGTGGGGCCAGAAACATGCTGTACAAAATTGAAAGAGTCCATGATCATTAACAGTTCAGGTGCCATCAAGAGGGATCATCAAAGTGAAGATATCCAGCCATCTAGTTTGATGATAGATGTTAAAAACTCAGAGAAATCTCTATGAATTGAGTGTGCAGGACCACGAGGTTGGTAAACTAAAACCTAGTAATATAGGGTGTTTTCCCAGCTTTACACATCTGCAGCTCAAAGGAGTCGAACAAAGCTGTGTCCATTAAACTGCAGCAGAAAGAGTCCCGAAAGACCCGTGCGAGTCCACCTCCCCACAGCGCGCGAGCCGAGGAGTCCCAAACACGGAGCAGTCCAGGGGCATAGTTCTTTAAGATGAAAGTGCTCGTTCTCCCGATGCCATGTCTCTGTAATTCACATAAAATCCAAGTTCTCCTTAATGAAACAGTCATTCAGGGGAAAAGTCTTGTTCGACATAGAGCGTGCGTTGACAAATGCCATTTGATCTATAACCACAGGCAGACAGAGCATTTATGATCTGATCTGATCCGATCCTCAGCTTGTGAGCTCACAGCAGGCCATGTTGAAAATCACTGTGCACACACCTCACATCTGAATAGTCCCTCCTTCATCTGAGTTTGTGTACTATTCACTAAGATTCACTAAAGAATAGCTTCTCTCCTCTGTTTTCACATGGCCTTCTTGTTTTGTTGTGAAAAACTCATTGCACAAACAGTAGAGCTAAATGGTTTCTCTCCTGTATGAAATCTGACGAGGCTCTTTTAGATTAGTCCTAAGTGCAAATGCCTTAATCATAATCTTTGCTGCTGAATGGTGTCTCTCTAGTGTGACTTCTCATGTGAGCTTTCAGGTGGATTTTTTGTGAAAAACTCATTGCACATACATCACAACTGAATGGTTTCTCTCCTGTGTGAATCCTCATGTGTATTTTCAGGTGGCCATTTTCTGAAAAACTCTTTGTACAAACATTACACCTGAATGGTTTCTCTCCTGTGTGAGTCCTCATGTGTATTTTCAGGGAGTCATTTTCGGAAAAACACTTTGCACAAACATCACACCTGAATGGTTTCTCTCCCGTGTGAATCTTCATGTGTTTTTTCAGGGTGCTATTTGCTGAAAAACTCTTTGCACAAACTTCACACATGAATGGTTTCTCTCCTGAGTGAATCCTCATGTGTTTTTTCAGGGTGCGATTTGCTGAAAAACACTTTGCACAAACATCACACGTGACTGGTTTCTCTCCTGTGTGAATCCTCATGTGTTTTTTCAGGGTGCCATTTTCTGAAAAACACTTCGTACAAACATTACACCTGAATGGTTTCTCTCCTGTGTGATTCTTCATGTGTTTTATCAGGTGGCCATTTTCTGAAAAACACTTTGAACACGCATTACACCTGAATGGTTTCTCTCCCATGTGAATCCTCATGTGTTTTTTCAGGGAGCCATTTTCTGAAAAACACTTTGCACAAACATCACACCTGAATGGTTTCTCTCCCGTGTGAATCCTCATGTGGTTTTTCAGGGTGCTGTTTTCTGAAAAACTCTTTGCACAAACATACACCTGTATGGTTTCTCTCCGGTGTGAACCTTCATGTGTTTATTTAAGGTGCTAGTTGCAGAAAAACTCTTGGAACAAAGAAAACAAGTGAATGGTTTCTCTCCTGTGTGAATCCTCATGTGAATTTTCAGAGTGCTATTGTCTGAAAAACCCTTTGCACAGACATCACATCTGAATGGTTTCTCTCCTGTGTGAGTCCATAAGTGCCTCCTTAAAATTAAATTAGTCAGAAACCTCTTCCCACAGTGAGAGCATCTGTGTGTTTTTTCTGGACCTTCATCTCCACTCACATTGTTCCCATGAGGCGGCTCCTGCAGCTGCTCAGTGTGCGTTTGTGGAGTGGGACTTTCAGCTGAAGGAGTCCAGTCTGCAGAGTCGTCAGTGTCAGAGGAATTGTCTGCTTCTCCTCCGTCCTCCTCTTTCACTGTCATGTCATGAAGCACAGACTCTTCTTTCTCACTCCTCACAGAGACAATGACTGGGAACGCTTGGATCGACTCGTCTTTGATTTGAATCTCCTTTGGTTCCTCTTTAATCTGGACCGGACTGGGATCAGCCTCATGTGGACTCTGAACACCTGCAGTGACAGACAGACACCATAAACACTTAATCACCAAATGACACGTTTTTAAAGTAGCAGTGTTTCAACTAAAACGCCAGAAATTATGGGCTCTATGGAAGCAAGGTGAAGAAACATTTCTGGGTCCCTTAAATGTTTCTACAGTAAAGATATAACCCAAAAACATACCCCATTCGTTAGTCAAAACGGCCAAAATACACATTGAGTGCATGAGGGACCCTATCACATTTAATTCATGTACTTATTATGTGTCTCAGACAAAATTGCCATGACCTGTGGAGTCCCCCAGTGTTCAATCTTGGGGACCCCTCTTATTCAACTTGTACATGCATAAAGCAGTTTGACTTGTTGTTTTATAGTGTAGGAGACCTGTTGTGGTATGTCCGTTTGCTGGCCTTTTCTTACCTCCACAGTCTGGGTCCTCTTTGATCGTTCTGTAAAAGAGCAAAAGGCAAGGCAAGTTTATTTGTATGGCACATTTCATGTACATGTACAACTCAATGTGCCTCACAGCAACACCAGACACCCAAACACAATAAAAATGCAATAAAAACATTACATTAAAAACAATTACATTAAAATTATATATATATATATATTTTAAAATTCATTAAATTACAATGAATTGCCATAGGCAGCACTTAAACATAGCCTGCACTTAAACATAGTCAGGGTCGAGGCCTGTCTCACATCTTCACGGAGGCTGTTCCAGACTTTTGCTGCGTGGAACTGAAATGCAGCCTCACCATGTTTGGTGGTGACCCTGGGAACCACCAGGAGACCCCTCCCTGAGGATCTCAGGGCCCGAGGTGGTTCATACGGCTGTAATATGTCCGAGATGTACTTTGGTGCCTGACCATGAAGAGACTTATACACAAGCAGAGCTATTTTAAAGTCTATTCTCAGAGTGACAGGAAGCCAGTGCAGAGATCAAAGCACTGGACTAATAGCCTGGTGAGACCAGAATGATTCCCCTCTGTATTTTTTTATCCAGCGGGGGATCAGTCTGGTCACCCTGCCCTCGTTCGCGGCTTCCGCAAAATCAATCCGTTCACGTGCAATCAGATTCGTTTATTTGCCGTGACGTGTTGTTAGCGAGCAGCGTCACTCACGGGACACAGAAGTCCCCTCAATAACAATCTACGAACGACGCACGAAAGAGAGAAAGCGTGTCTCCAATCGGCGGTAAATGACCAAAAACACATCGACAGTAGGTGAGTTTCGTGATCATAATCCTGCGCAAATATAAATATAAATCCTCCGCATCAATGGCAGACGCCCGCCCTTCGCTGATTGGTTTACTCCGCTTCCTGTTTGCTTGCGTATGTACCGCTGTGGGAAATGAATTTGACGCAACGGTGACCAGACTCACTCGCTGGTACAGCGGTGAGTCTGGATTTTTCCAGGCTACTGGACTAATATGGTCGTATTTCCTGGTTTTGGTCAGGACTCGAGCAGCAGCATTTTGGATGTACTGCAGTTGTTTGACAGCTCGTTTGGAAAGGCCAGTGAACAGGCCGTTACAATAGTCTAACCGACAGGAGACAAATGCATGAATTAATCTCTCCAAGTCTTGTTTAGACACTAGGTTTTTTATTTTAGCAATGTTTTTTAGATGGTAATAGGCCGCTGATGTAATGGATTTAATATGACTGTTAAAATTCAGGTCTGAGTCCATGATTACTCCGAGATTTCTAACTTCACTTCTCGGTCCCAAAAAAGCGTTTCAAGATGACCAATAACAACCATTGTGATTAAAGGTTTTAATGACAATGCCAGTAATATCTACCCAACACTAATACATTAAAGTTTAGTATTTTAACCAAGTTTTTCTTGTATTATTGGGAGTTTTTGAACATGGCTGGTTATTATCACTTTGGTATCTTGTCTCAAGGTATAAAGGTAGCTTGACTCATATTGATCTACAGTTTGGACTTGTAATCCATTTTATATTATGACAACATTCTAAATGTACATTTGTTTTTCTTTAAACCGGTCTTCTTTTTACTTCTAAGGAATTAGCATCTCTTCAGATCCCCTTACTACAACATTCTGGTTCTGGTCGGGCCAGCTGCAACAAAGAATAATGATGGGCAACTATTACATCCCAATGCATCAATATTTAGGGACCGTCAACAATGTATTGTACTTCCACTCATACTTAAGGTGCGTACTGCGTACACACCAAACGCTGACCACACCACCAACTACCATGTTAACCCTATGTAGACGTGCTTCGACGCGCTTCGAAATGTAAGCAAAGCCGTCCGCGTGTATGAAGCGTAGCAAATGCGAGCAGATGAGGATAAACGCGCATCAAAGCCAGGGAGAACAGTGCGGTACACGAGCAGGGATGCCGCGCCCACTGCTTCATGCACTTAAGTAATCCAATCCACACATGCGTTCATTTACACCTTGTTAACCAATCAGGGACTGGGCTCAAATAGTGAGCACAAGCGTCACCTGTTACCTGCAGCATGGAGGACAAGTTGATCATCGCGGTTTGCGCTCGGCCAGAGTTGTATGACACCACGTCATATTACTATAGAGACAGGAATAGACGGAAACTTGCTTGGAGAGAAATAAGCGAGGAACTTGGCGTGACAGGTAACTACCAACGCATTTTTGGTGCCAATTTTAATTTACCTGCCCTGTGTAACCATGCCAATTGGCATGGAACACAGGGCAGGGTTGAGTTCAAGACTGGTTTGGGGAGTGATTTTTTTAAAATTATTATTATTAATTATTATTTGCGTGTAGTGTAAAAGACGCCAAAGCACTAAAATAGTAAAATTAAAGCCTTTATTACCTTTTGTCTCAAGTCAGTACAGTTATCATGAATATCACACAATTTTCAACAGCCCGATCCCGTCAGCACTCGGAAGCTTAGGAGGGATGGACCTGGTTGGTACTTGGATGAGAGACCGTTTGGGAACGGGTCAGAACCCCCCGAGAGGGCCACACCTCCTCCTCAGCAATCAGCGCAAGAGCCGCACCTTCGTAGCAGCCAATCATCGCCCTCGGTCCCGCTTTTAAGCCCCAACAATCATGATCCGTTCGCTTCCCAGCTGCGCTGCGACCCACCTCCACCTCTTCCGTCACGGCTTCTACCTGCGCATCTTCGCGGGTCTCCCATACCATCACCAGTGTCCAGGCTCCGGGGGAAGACATCCCTAACTCCAAGCTGTTTACCTACACTGACTTATACATCGATGTCTACCGCCGGGGTCTGATTGCCAAAACTAATATACATATCAATAAATCTTTCTAATCGCTGCTTTCGTCTGTTTGAGTCTATCCAGGTTGAAATATTAATGTGCATTTCCCCCTTATGTATAACACAAAAAATCTTGTCTTGGGGATCTTGCAATTCAAAAATGAACCAATGGTCGAACAACTGTATCTACAATCAATACATTTTTATGAACTTTTCGCATGTTTTACTACGTGGTCCTTCTCCTGACTTTGAACCAGCAAACTTCAGTATCAAAGTCCATGTCCTTAGCTATCGCACCAACTGACAACAAAAATCGTGTGGCTAAAACCAATGTTTGTCAATTACATTTATTCTCCACGTCATAGTTCTTGTGTTTGCAAATGATAATTGAAATTGCACTGTTCTAAAGGAAGCAGCGACCAAGCTACACTCCTAATTAGGCATAATGAGGAAGAATTATCGGACAGTTCACGTAAGAATTTTTAGTTTCATTGACTGGTTACATCATCTGGTGTTAATTTATCTGGTTGCACAGCTGGATCGTCAGCTGTGGTGACAATGTGGGCCACCACGTCACCTACCTACACTTAACAAAGCTTATATTCCGTCTCAAACAACATATCCGATTGTCTCTTCAATGCTCACCACTCCAATGCACCCTTACCTTGACATCGATTCAGCAAAATGGACACTGACGCTCACAGAAAAGCTATGTGTTTGGTTGAAAGTAGACAAGCATGTCCCAGTGGATTCAGCCGAACTGTCTCAGCTGCAAATTAGGAGCAAAACAGCTGTTTGTGGACGTGTCCTTCTGGGTTACCATGATGTAACCAGTCAATGAAACTACAATTTCTTATGTGAACTGTCTGATAATTCTTCCTCATTATGCTTAATTAGGACTGTAGCTGGTGGTGGCTGCTTCCTTTAGACCAGTGCAATTTCAATTATCATTTGCAAAGACAAGAAATATGACATGGAGAATTAATGTAATGGACAAATATTGGTTTTGGACATGCAATTTCTGTTGTCAGTTGGTGCGACAGCTAAGGTCATGGACTTTAATGTCAAAGTTTGCTGGTTCAAAGCCAGGAGAGGGACCACAGATACAGTTATTCGACAAATGGTTCACTCTTGAATTGCAAGGATTTGTCTTTATTTATCCCCAAGAGCACCCCCCACCCCCGCCCCCACAGACGTCAGCGTGGAGACCAGGCAGCACTGCCACAGGTGCCCTGCTGTGGACGTTTGTAGAACAATGAAAGAGATCGGTCGAGCCACTTGAGGCTCTTTTCCACATGCAGGCGCGTGTCAGCCGAATGGCTCTTTCACCCGCTTTGTCGAGCTTTTCCATAACAAAGGCCAGTGCCAAACCGGTCTGACCAGGGATAGGTTTTGGGCCCGACCTCTGGCTGTGGCCAAAGCGGGCTACCCGTGTCTGATGTGACGTGAACAGACTCTGGCCTCTGATTGGCAACGAGAGAGTGGACAGCCCTCACTGTTGACACGCATGTCGTACAGATTTAATATTTCACAACATCCTACCGGTATAGATATAAATGTGCATTTTCCCCTTATGTATAAGACAAAAAAGAGGCTGTAACTACAATCAAATCTTAATGAACTTTTCACATGTTTTACTACGTAGTCCCTCTCCTGGCTTTGAACCAGCAAACTTCGGCATCAAAGTCCATGACCTTAGCTGTTGCACCAACTGACAACAGAAATTGCATGTCCAAAACCAATATTTGTCCATTACATTTATTCTCCGCGTCATATTTCTTGTCTTTGCAAATGATAATTGAAATCGCACTGGTCTAAACGGAGCAGCCACCACCAGCTACACTCCTAATTAAGCATAATGAGGAATAATTATCAGACAGCTCACATACGAAATTGTAGTTTCATTGACTGTTTACATGATGGTAACCCAGAAGGACACGCCCACAAACAGCTGTTTTGCTCCTAATTTGCATTGCAGCGGAGACATGCACGTCTACTTTCAACCGAACACATGGCTTCTCTGTGAAGCGTCAACGTCCATTTTGGTGACTCGATGTCAAGGTAATGGTGCATTGGAGTGGTGAGCACTGAAGAGACAATCGGATATGTTGTTTGAGACGGAATATAAGCTTTGTTGAGTGTAGGTATGTGACGTGGTGGCCCACATTGTCAACACAGCTGACGATCCAGCTGTGCAACCAGATACATTAACACCAGATGATCTAAAACAACGGCTCACTTGACCTCAATCGGGTTGTGTGGAGTCCGTGTGTTATGAAGTCTGACACAAAAGCCTCGTGTTGTTGTGGACAGTCCGCTGGGCGCAGGGTTGTAGCTGAGAGAGACCTGTCTTGGATCTAAACTCACCTGTTTTCCACCTCCGCGGGCTCCCACAGCTCCTGCTCCTCCTTCAGCTTCACTTCTGCCATGTTTCACTGCGCTCTGTCCGCTTTAAGGTGAAGCTTTGGGGAAAAGAGTGTCTCACTTCTGTTCAGAGCTAACGCTAACACAGCAGCACAACACAGCGCTCACTTCCGCTCTGAGCAGAGTTGCCAGGTCCAAGAAGGAAAACTAGCTCAATAAAAAGGACTAATCCACGACTATAGTTAGATTAACCTTCTTTTTAAATAATGCAGTAATGTTTTACAATTTCAAATGCAAAACAGATAATTAGATTCTAATCGCTTCATCGGACTATTGATAACATTGTTGTAATATGTTGACAGATGAAAACAACTTATTAATCATGAAATATCATGATCAATAAAGCGTGAGGAACATCACCCAAGAGGCAAAACATATCCAAGACTAAGGCCATGTCCACAGCCTTTGTAAAAAAAAAAAAAAAAAAAAAAAACAGCATCCACACCTAACTGTATCTGCATTGTCAAGTACATGAATTGTTCGAATCCCCCCACATGTTTCTGCACAGCGGATTCATTACTTGTTGGCATCTGTATGGACCGTTATAGCTTTACAGACCTGCCTAACATTTGTGAGACAACATATACCGTGACAAACAAAATGTGCTTTTTGTCATCTTCCGTCTGATAAATAGGACGGTGTGCAAGCAACTTTCTTGACCATACTGACCGCTGATTGCATGACTGTAGACTGTCTTTGCACGTAATAACTCCGACAACGGCAGCAGTGAGGACCGTGACATTCGTCTCACTGTTTCCTCCGGGAGTACGACTTCCATCTCAAAGTTCTCCAGCGTAAGTGTGTCCTGGTCTGACCCCGCTTTTGCCATCTTCACAACATGTCGGATGTGGCATGGTTATTTGGCATAAAATAGCTGACTGTGCCTTCAGTTATTATGCAAATAATATTTTTCTCAGATTTTCTAAATTGTCAACTCAAATGACAGTCAGCATAATTTTCAAGTCTTTAACTGTTAGAGGATTATTTGAATGTTATTTAAAAAAAACCTTGATGATAACAGGTTTTTTTTCCTTTTTTCCAAAAATGAATATAGTAAACAACTCAAAATTATGCACAGCAGTGTTTCAATATATTTTATAGGTTGTAAAGAATATGGTCATTTGTTGAATTTGCAGCATTAGGAGGTCATATTTGCTGAAATCAAAAACATCTTAACAGGTTAAGTTACATTTAACACAGAAGCCACGTTTTGATAGCAGCAGCTTCAAAATTCTTACATCCATTAAACCTGTGAGTTTTTTCACCTTGAGGGATCCTAAAGGGGCCGACCAGCTCTCTCCCCATGATTCCAGGCAATCCATAACTCCGCCCCCTCCTTGCTGACGTCACAGCCTTGTTGGGACACGATGGCCATTCACCAACCATCCACTACTCCATCCAGGGTTACACGGCACTCATCAGTGAACAAGACTGTTTTAAAATGAGTCTTCATGTATTTCTGGGCCACTGCAGCCTTTCTGCTCGTGAGAATTTAATTAACAGTTTACGGGAGGCTGGATAGAAGGTTTATGCACAACTGCAGCCTCTGGAGGGTCCTTGATGTTCGGGAGACTCTAGAGGCACCAGCAGCTTCAAATACTGGTTTGCTGCTTTGTAGCAGCTGTTCTCTTAATCTGATGTATTTGTCTGGTAGAAACCGTCCTCATTGTGCCTTTATCTGCACAAACCCGTGTGTGCTCTGAATCAGCAAATACATCTCTTAAGGCAAGGCAAGTTTATTTGTAGAGCACAATTCATACACAAGGCAATTCAAAGTGCTTCACAGTTGCATAAAATTACAAGAAAACAGATAAACTCAATAAATAAAACATCAATATAAAGTTAATCAATTACAGTAAAAGGCAAGAGTGCAGATAAAATACTTTCAGTTTTCATATGCACGGGTAAAAAGAGCTGTTTTCAGCCTGGATTTGAACATTGTCAGAGTTGAGGCCTGTCTCACATCCTCATGAAGACTGTTCCAGATTTTAGCTGCATGAAACTGAAACGCAGCCTCACCGTGTTTATTATTGACTCTGGGAACCACCAGGAGACCCCCTCCCTGAAGTTCTCAGGGCCCGAGATGGTTCATACGGCTCTAACATGTCAGAGATGTACTTTGGTGCTAAACCATGAAAAGACTTGTACACAAGCAGAGCTGTTTTAAATTCTATTCTCAGAGTGACAGGAAGCCAGTGCAGAGACCGCAGCACTGGACTAATGTGGTCGTATTTCCTGGTTCTTGTCAGGACTCGAGCAGCAGCGTTCTGGATGTACTGCAGCTCTAACAGCTCGTTTAGAAAGGCCAGTGAGCAGGCCGTTACAGTAGTCTAACCTGCTGGAGACAAATGCATGGATGAGTCTCTCTAAGTCTGATTTGACACTATTCCTCTGATGTTTTTCAGATGGTAAAAAGCTGATGATGTTATTGCTTTGATGTGGCTGTTTAAGTTCAGGTCTGAGTCCATGATTACTCCTAGATTTCTAACCTGATTTTTTGGTTTTAGAGAGAGAGACTCAAGGTGACTGATAACACTTTGTCTTTGTGTCTGTATAAGAACTTAATTAATCTGTTAATTAATCTGTTAGGAACTTCACTTGTGGACCATCATTCTCGTGTCCGGAATAAAGTCAATAATAATAATAATAATAATAATATACAATGGAAAAAATTTGAGCATGATAATTAGGGATGTCCCGATCCGATCACGTGATCGGAAATCGGGCCCGCTCGCGTGGTTACAGACTCGATCGGGATCGGACATTTTGCGCTATCGCGAACCACTTTCTGTCCTCTCCCCCTGGCCCAGCGCCTCTGTCACTCACTCCACCTAGCTGCGTTAAATCGCTCTCACCATCCACTCAGTCCGTGTCCCCCCTTCGTCTGTGAAGTTGCTAAATCCACAATCCAAATCGTGCCAGCGCGGGAGAACAATAAAAACATCCCCGATAACCCGTGCAGTTTTTACTGTAGGCCAAGTGAGGAGTGAGAATGCACGGGAAGACAGGACAGGGAGAGAGCGGTAAGAAGTAACAAACAGCTGTTTTTATCACTATTACACCGCTACATGTGAGTGAACCGTGGCTACTCTGACCCGCACTGAGCAAAGAAACCCTCCTTGCATTTCTGCGGAGATGTTTAAAAGTCAGTGATGGACAGAGACGAGAGCCCCGCCGCTCATACGTGCGCAAATACGCTGAAAGACGAGGGGAAACGTCTGTCTCTTAATAACCTAAACTGCCTCCTCTCTTCGCTCACACATTCAGTAGGTGAAGTGAGGAGGAAAATCTTGTTTTCACTCCTCTGGTTGTGTTAAGCCTTTAGTAAAACACACGCACGCTGTACATTGCCCACGTTTTGTTTTCATTGCCAATAAACACATTTAATGATGAATGGGATTTTAGATCACCCTCTCTGTGTAAACTTATATTACACTGTAAAGACTAATAGTCTTGCTTACTTGAGAAAAAAACGACTAAGTAGAGTTACTCTCTATATCCAAAACCATGAATGAAAACAAGTTGAATAATATATTTTTTTCTTAATTTTTAATACAATATACTGTATTAGGTATTGGATCAGGACTCGGTATCGGGCAATTCTCAAAATCAAATGACTTGGACTCAGGGGCAAAAAAACCTGATCGGGACATCCCCAATGATAATTCGACAATAGACTTAAAATGAATGAGAAAGAAAGCACATTTCAAGAAAATGTATATTTGTTACAATTTATTATCTAATTATGTACAAAGAGATATTGATATTTCTTAATTTAAAGCAGCACTAAGTAACTCATACCCCTAGTGGCCATAAGCGCCACTGCAGGTGTCATAGCATGTTTTGATTTTTTACTAATTAACTGTCCGTGCGAGTAAATACTACGCTGACAGGGATATTGTACATCCAAATACACAATGGACATACTTTTTTTTGACTCAAACTTGGCTGTAAATACTGTTTAAGTAGTGCTAGCCCACAGTTAGCTTTGCCCGTTAGCCTGTTAGCATCTTCTTTGTGATTCCATTGGTGTGTATTAGTGACTCTGACCCATTGGCAGCCAAGTTGCAAGTGTGGTTTTCTGGCCAGAGACACCGGGGGAGATGAAAGACCCCCAATAATCCCATTAACACTTGTATTACCCCCAGAGGGACTACGGAAAGGATCTATTAAGGTAAACAAGTTACTTAGTACTGCTTTAAGTGCCGTAATAACAACTTTACTTATGTCAAAAAAATTGCACTTCTGGATTGCAGAGGTTAAAGCTAGCATTACTTTTATGATTTTATTACATTTATCTGCTCCTGTGCCGTGTAAGAGCTGCTCCTAAAGCTAAAACCTTTGTCAGACACATGACTTTGTTTCTGTTGCTTTTATAACCGGCTGATTCAGAGAAGTTGGAGTTCAGTGGAAAGACCCACATCCACTGCTGAATCAACATTCGAATAATGAATCTTCAGGCAAAGTTACCAACCTATTAATTAATCTTATGCTACAATTACAATTTGTGATTACATTTAACTGATTATACCTCGTTAAACAACTTCAGTGAAAAATTGCAATAATATTCGTATCACATGCCGCAAGTTGTATAGTCTTAAAACTGCTGGCAAAGTTCTTTGAGGATTCGGGCTTGTCTTCTGTTGCAGTCGTTGGAGATCATGTATATCCCATTCAGGCAGCACAGGGGGGAGGTTTTGACACAGTGCACTGCTAGTTCATTGAGCTTTCTAGCCTCTGAGCGGCTTGTGTCTGGGCTCATCGCATTTTACTGCGGGGTCCCCCAGTTGTTTGCATGGATATCAAGTTTTCAACTTCTGCTTTAGACTTGGAATAACTTCAAACAAACTGTTAATTTGAATGTTTTTCTGTCATGTGATTTTTCAGGTCAACATTGTGTGAAAAACTCATTGCCCATATAGAACACTTGAATGGTTTCCCTCCTGTGTGAGTCATCATGTGAGATCTGAGATGACCATTTTGTGCAAAATTCTTTCCACAAACAGTACACCTGAAAGGCCTTTCTCCTGTGTGAGTCCTCATGTGTGCTTTCAGGACACACGTTTGTGAAAAGCACTTTTCACAAACAGGACAGCTGAATGGTTTCTCTCCTGTGTGAGTCCTTATGTGTATTTTAAGATAAGAATTTTGTGAAAAACTCATTACACAAACAGAACACTTGAATGGTTTCTCTCCTGTGTGAATCCTCGTGTGTTTTTTCAGATAACCGTTTTGTGAAAAACTCTTTTCACAAACAGAACACTTGAATGGTTTCTCTGCTGTGTGAGTCACCATGTGTGATTTAAGAAGACCATTCTGTGAAAAACTCATTGGACAGACAGAACACTTGAATGGTTTCTCTCCTGTGTGAATCCTTGTGTGTTCTTTCAGATAACCATTTTGTGAAAAACTCATTGCACAGACTGAACACTTGAATGTTTTCTCTACTGTGTGAGTCACCATGTGAGACCTTAGCTGACTACTTTGTGCAAAACTCTTTCACAAACAGAACACTTGAATGGTTTCTCTCCTGTGTGAGTCCTCATGTGTGTTTTCAGGGGACCATTTCGTGAAAAACTCATTGCACAAACAGAACACTTGAATGGTTTCTCTCCTGTGTGAGTCACCATGTGTGTTTTCAGGGGACCATTTCGTGAAAAACTCATTGCACAAACAGAACACTTGAATGGTTTCTCTCCTGTGTGAGTCACCATGTGTTTTTCAGATGACCACTTTGTGCAAAACTCTTTTCACAAACAGAACACGTGAATGGTTTCTCTCCTGTGTGAGTCCTCATGTGTTTTTCAGGGCACAATTTAATGAAAAACTCTTTGCACAAACAGAACACTTGAATGGTTTCTCTCCTGTGTGAGTCCTCGTGTGTCTTTCAGGGCACAATTTCGTGAAAAACTCTTTGCACAAACAGAACACTTGAATGGTTTCTCTCCTGTGTGAGTCCTCGTGTGTGTTTTCAGGGCACCATTTCGTGAAAAACTCTTTTCACAAACAGAACACTTGAATGGTTTCTCTCCTGTGTGAGTCCTCATGTGTGCTTTCAGATGACCATTTCGTGAAAAACTCATTGCACAACAGAACACTGAATGGTTTCTCTCCTGTGTGAGACCACTTTGTGAAAAACTCATTGCACAAACAGAACACTTGAATGGTTTCTCTCCTGTGTGAGTCCTCATGTGTCTTTCAGATGACATTTTTGAAAAACTCTTCAAACAGAACACTGATGTTTCTCTCTGTGTGAGTCCTCGTGTTCTTTCAGATGACCATTTCGGGAAAAACTCATTGCACAAACAGTACACTTGAATGGTTATCTCCTGTGTGAGTCCCATGAGCTCTCAGATCACCATTTGTGCAAAACTCTTCCACAAACAGAACACTGCATAGCTTCTCTCCCAAGTGAGACCTTATGTGTCTCTTGAGGTAACTCCTATACGCAACTTCCATTTGTGCGGTTTGTCTGGACCTCCCTCTCCACTCACATTGTTCTCATGAGCCGGCTCCTGCAGGTGTCCAGTGTGTGTTGTGGCAGTGGGACTTTCAGCTGAAGGAGTCCAGTCTGCAGAGTCGTCAGTGTCAGAGTAATTCTCTGATTCTGCCCCATCTCTGTCCTCTCTGTTCTCCCTTTTCACTGTTTCATGAAGCAGAGACTCTTCTTTCTCACTCCTCACAGAGACAATGACTGGGAACACTTGGATCGGCTCCTGTTTGATTTGAATCTCCTTTGGTTCCTCTTTAATCGGGACTGGACTGGGAGCCGCCTCATGTGGACTCTGAACACCTGCAGAGACAAATAGACAATATAAATACTTGATCACCAAATGACAAGTCTTTAAAGCAAAAGAACTCAACAACAGTCCCTGAGAAAGACGAAGATAAAACACAACCCTTAAAGTATAGACTCTCAGTGGCGGGTGGCCCCTTAAGGGGCTGTTTACATGTTGATAGTCTCCAAGAAAAGACAGCAATAATATCCTCCAAGGAACGGCTTTTTAAAGATGCACCGAATCAGCTTTCTTTCTTCCGATACCGATACTGGGGGATTGAGTATTTCCGATATCTGATATTAACCTGTAGGTATGGGAATCGAGAACCTGTTCTACAAGTAGACCCGGTTCTGTTTGAGCAAAGTATCGGAACCGTACGTCTACTTCATTATATATATTATATATATTATTATATCTCCATATTCTCAATCAGTCTATTAATACTACACTTTTCATAAATGTAGATTATGTTATGTATCATTCAAGCACTTTGATACAAAGTAATGCTATATGGGTTGTTATGATGATGATGAATAACAATAACACTAACATGGTAATAAGGTATAAGAAATAAAATTATACACTTGTTATGAAGTGTAACATACTGTAAATATTGACTTAATGTAACGCATTGTTGCATTTGTTGTAAATATGTAACCAACTTAATTGTTTAGTAAGACAATAAGGATTAAACATTGTTATTGTTGCAACCACATAATATTTTTTTATTATTATTAGGCCCGAGAGCCTGGCAGGGTCCGGGCCTGTTGTTATTGTACAGGCAGTGCGCGGAGTGCACTGACGAAAGACGTGCGTGTAGCGCACGTCCCTAAAAGAGCACGGAGCGCTCAAGAAACAGAGCGCGGAGCGCTCCCCATGCATTACACAGTAATAACGACACTCCCGGCACCCCGACCTGTCCGGTGATATAAGCGTGTGCCGCGAAAGCGGCACATTTGTTGCTGCTCGAATAAAAAAAAGTGAAAACCACAGGCAAGGCGCAACATGGACAAGAAAGCGTTGCGCTCGTCATCGACCATGGCCACTCACCAGCACTCAAAACACTGTTACAGTGACTCAGGGCATCGAGGCCTATCCGATAATATAGGTCTTTGCCGCGAAAGCGGCATATTTGCTTCTGCTCGCACAAAAATACGAAAAAAAAAATCCATTGGAAAATATTGAAAAAGAAGAGGTAAAAGACAGGCGCAAACGCGCTCGTACTTGACAATGAACCTCACGGGTGGATTACTGGACGTGAGACCTTTCCGAATATATAAATATTGGTGCTGTTGACACAAGAAACTTGTTTTACATGTTGGTGCTGTTGACACAAGAAACGGAGAGTCTGAAGTCCTGAAAGAAAAGTTTAATAAACTTTTTGAGAGACTTGATTGCCTGGACAAAGACGCGATACAAATTTTCATCAGTGGACCTATCCCAAACATCGACGGGAGAATAAACAAATTCTCCCGGCTGTTTCAGTTGAATACATGGCTGTCAAAAGTGTGTGAGTCAAGAGGACTGTATTTCATAGAGAACTTTAATCTTTTCTGGAAACGCGACGATCTGTTTAAAGGAAATGGCCACATTTGAGCAGAGGTGGAGTGAGACGACTGACGGAAAATCTCCTCCACGCTCTGCAGAATCCGTGGAGGCCTGAGCAACAAGAGAGAGCAGAGAGGAGCATGAGAAGAGCTCCTGGCTCACCAGCAAAGGTTTCGCCTGCATCCCCAATAAAAGATTCAGTCGCAGCTGCATCATCTGCACCTACAGTAATGGACTCAGCCACAGTTAAGGATCCAGCCACAGTTAAGGAATCAGCTGCGCCGGAAAACATCTCAACCATAGCAGCGGCGCCACCTGCATCTGCATCTCCGGGGAAAAGCTCCGCTTCAGCACCACCTGCATCTATAGTAAATGATTCAGCCGAAGGAGCACTTTCATCAACTCCACCACAGGCCTTGAGCCCGACTGGTACATCTACACCCTCCAGAGATTTTTCTGAATCATTCCCATCTCCAAAGTCACCTATGGGATTTCCCAGCCACTTTGAAGCCTTGATAAAACAAGGGATTCAAATGACTCCCCGCACTCCAGTCATGTCAAGACCAAGGCTTTCATCCCCAAAGAAGTATCATGCCCCTCCCCCACCTCCGATTTCCAGCAGCTTCACTGCTGCTGTCTAGGACATTAAGGGCCTCTGCGTTGCTACCATGCATAGCAAACGCAAAACCAACCAGAGGTCCATAGCGGGAGTGTGTTCTTCTGAAACAATTAGTACAGTCAAACAACATAGATTAGATAAGAGGGCAACAGTCAGACCGTCCAATCAAAGAACTCTAATCCATATCCCTTGCAAAAAGATTCCATCCACTCAAACACAGATAAATCTCAAACATGCTGTACTCAATGCCAGATCGTTAAAAAACAAGTCCTTTTTAATAAATAGTTTTATTTCTTCTTATAATCTAGATTTTATGTTTTTAACTGAAACATGGCTTGACAAAAACACTGGTAACGCAGTTTTGATTGAGTGTAGCCCATCAAATTTCAATTTTGTGTCTGAAACACGCCAAAATCAGAGGGGCGGGGGTGTCTGTGCAATATTTAGGGACAATATAGTCATCCACAAATTGTCATTTGGGGCTTTTGTATCATTTGAGTATGTGTCTTTCAAAATGGAGATAAAACAATCTTCCATTCTTTATATGACCATTTACAAACCACCACAGAATTGTTTTATCGAAGACTTCACTGAATTACTTTCATTTATATGCACTGATTTTGATTGTTTAGTAATTTCAGGTGATTTTAATGTGCATGTGGATGTGACCAATGACAGGCATGCAAAAGAACTTAATGCTGTTCTTGAAATGTTTGGTTTAACTCAGCACGTGAGTGAGGCGACCCACAACAAAGGTCACACTCTAGATCTAGTTATTACAAAAGGTGTTAATATATCAAATGTGAATGTTGTTGATGTTGCTTTATCTGATCATTTTTGTGTCTTTTTTGACTTGTCTGTTGCACCCAAACCAGTGGTTGGGCCTGGGGTTATTCAAAGAAGACACATAAATGATACAACAAGGACACAGTTTATGGAAATGATCAGATTTGAAAATCCTCCATGTTCAAATGTTGATAATCTGTTGGACTCTTATACATCAAGCGTCTTAAATGTTTTGGATACTATTGCTCCTGTCAAGGTAAAAATGGTTAACAATAGACAAAAGGCACCTTGGAGAAGTGAAGATTCGGTCAGGGCACAGAAAAGGGAGTGCCGAAAAGCCGAAAGGAAATGGCGCAAGTCAAAGCTCCAGGTTCATTGTGAGATATACAAAGAAGTGCTTTTTGAGTTCAACCAGATTTTGCGTGGAGAAAGGGAGAAATACTTCTCTAAAATCATCGCAAACTGCAAAAACAATTCTCGTGTTCTGTTTTCCACAGTAAACAGATTAACTAACCCTCCAGTTTCACTGCCCTTAGAACTAATCTCTACATCTAAGTGCAATGAGTTTGCAATATTTTTTATGACAAAGTCCAAGGCATAAAAAATGCCATAATTTCCACAACACAAATACCAACCCTGCCACCAGCTAGACACCTTGAGCTGACACATTTCACTCCTGTTACTGACAAAACAATCGAAGAGATTATCTCCGGTCTGAGTTCATGTACATGCTGCCTTGATGAATTACCCACTAGATTTCTGAAGTCTGTGCCGACCAGCTTGTTACCACAACTTGTTCAGTTAGTTAACATCTCATTTGAGACTGGAGCATTTCCAAAAGCCTTGAAAACCGCGGTCATTAAGCCTCTTCTAAAGAAGAGCAGCCTTGATCCCAAGGTACTGAACAACTACCGGCCCATATCAAACCTACCGTTCTTAGGAAAAGTTCTAGAGAAAGTAATATATCAACAGCTCACTTACTTTCTCCTATCTAACAATGTGTTTGATACTTTCCAGTCAGAATTTAGGCCCCACCACAGCACTGAGACAGCTCTGATCAAGGTGACAAATGATATCCGTATGAACACCAATGCAGGTAAGGTCTCAGTTTTAGTTCTGCTGGACCTGAGCGCTGCCTTTGACACAGTGGACCACGGGATCTTACTTCACAGGTTAGAAAACTGGGTGGGAATCTCTGGTACTGCTCTAAACTGGTTCAAGTCCTATCTCGAGGATAGGACGTACTTTGTCGAAATTGGCAACTGTGTCTCAGACAAAATTTCCATGACCTGTGGAGTCCCCAGGGGTCAATCTTGGGACCCCTCTTATTCAACCTGTACATGCTTCCATTGGGTCAGCTAATAAACAGCAACAATGTGTCGTACCACAACTACGCAGATGACACTCAGATCTACGTGTCACTGACGGCAGGTGAACATGGGCCTGTAGATACTCTCTGTCACTGCATCGAACAGATCAGTTTGTGGATGCAAAACAACTCTCTCCAACTAAATTCAGACAAAACTGAAATCATTGTCTTTGGCCCACAGACACAAAGACAAAGTGTTATCAGTCACCTTGAGTCTCTCGCTCTGAAACCAAAAAATCAGGTTAGAAATCTAGGAGTAATCATGGACTCAGACCTGAACTTAAACAGCCACATCAAAGCAATAACGTCATCAGCTTTTTACCATCTGAAGAACATTGCTAAGATCAGAGGAATAGTGTCAAAACCAGACTTAGAGAGACTCATCCATGCATTTGTCTCCAGCAGGTTAGACTACTGTAACGGCTGCTCACTGGCCTTTCTAAACGAGCTGTTAAGACAGCTGCAATACATCCAGAACGCTGCTGCTCGAGTCCTGACAAGAACCAGGAAATACGACCACATTAGTCCAGTGCTCCGGTCTCTGCACTGGCTTCCTGTCACTCAGAGAATAGAATTTAAAACAGCTCTGCTTGTGTACAAGTCTTTTCATGGTTTAGCACCAAAGTACATCTCTGACATGTTAGAGCCGTATGAACCATCTCGGGCCCTGAGAACTTCAGGGAGGGGGTCTCCTGGTGGTTCCCAGAGTCAATAATAAACACGGTGAGGCTGCGTTTCAGCTTCATGCAGCTAAAATCTGGAACAGTCTTCATGAGGATGTGAGACAGGCCTCAACTCTGACAATGTTCAAATCCAGGCTGAAAACAGCTCTTTTTACCCGTGCATATGAAAACTGAAAGTATTTTATCTGCACTCTTGCTTTTTACTGTAATTGATTAACTTTATGTTGATGTTTTATTGATTGATTTTATCTGTTTTTTTGTAATTTTTTCTGCAACTGTGAAGCACTTTGAATTGCCTCGTGTATGAATTGTGCTCTACAAATAAACTTGCCTTGCCTTGCCTAAAATACTAATTTTGGGTAACTGTATTCAGGTACAGTTACTGAATACAGTAATATTAAAGGAATACATCAATGTACTCGTTCATTAAATTTCAGTTTCATAATCATAACATTAAGAAGACAAAAAAGGTCAAAATGGCCGGGGAAAAGTTTAGCTCTGTCCTTTTGGGCTCTGGGCATTTGCAAAGTGCTTTTTTGCATTCCACGTTAGTAGTAAATAAGTTGGTAACAGGCATGTAACAATAGCCTAAACATCATCTTAATCATATGCCGCATTTATGCATTAACATTATGATAATCAACGTGAAAGTATTCTAAGTATTCAGAATACAGTACTCTGTTTGGACTAAGCAGTGGAATACGTTACTAAAGTATTCTCCCAAAACTGGCTATGTATGTATGTATGTATGTATGTA
Organism: Neogobius melanostomus; assembly: GCA_007210695.1. Classification (NCBI taxonomy): domain Eukaryota; kingdom Metazoa; phylum Chordata; class Actinopteri; order Gobiiformes; family Gobiidae; genus Neogobius; species Neogobius melanostomus. The sequence continues at coordinate 3,331,108 of VHKM01000392.1, forward strand.
TGTATGTATGTATGTATGTATGTATGTATAAATAATATGACATAGTACCTGAAGTGGAGGCACTATGGATGGCCCACTGTGGTAATTTAACTGGTTGAGCGCGGGGACGGTACGGTGAAGGAATCCAGAGGAGAGTGTCTAATGATGTTTATTGATATTGTTGGGTGACATAGGGTTAAATTGGTTAAAGGTGTGTGTGGTTAAAGGTGTGGTCTGAAACACATAACAGACAGAAGGAATCATGAGTATCTAACTCAGGTAACATAGGTATACGGTGTACATATGCTATAAAACAAGTTAGCAATTAAATGAATCAACAATTAACACTGAAAACATCTATAAACATACTAATTAGGCAGAAAATATTACTAAAAAGGGACATAAAGCAGGAATAAATATTGGGTTACATAACTAAAATCACATTGCAAAACTGAATATGACTTAATTTAACAAACAGGAAAATACAGAGGTGCACATGCCAATTTAGCTTCAAAACATAAAACTAACAACATAAAATTGCACCTACATAAGTCAAATAAAGATACAATTACCTTATATTCACAAACGCACGGTAAAACAAAGGTATCAAACTGCAATGGTCCTTAATTGGTCCAGTATGCGTCTCCTCCATGCCATGCCGCTCTCCTCCTGGTCCCACAGCATGAAGATAACGAAACCTAACACCAGGGGGAGCACTGCTCGGCTTGGCTTTCTAACACAGCCGCCCCAAATGTCAGGTCTGACATTTGTATTCACTGAGAAAGACGAGCAGGGGTGTCCTCTTCCTCGGCGATCTTCGGCAGTGGGATCAAGCGAGCCACAGGTCGGATGTATGTCTTGTCTTTGACCTTTATGGACGCTGTGCGAACACGTCCGTCCGGTCCTCTGAAGGTCTCTGTCACAGACCCCACTGGCCAGAGCGCACGTGGGAGCTGTGGGTCCACGATGAGAACGACTTGGCTTGTGTCCAGTTCCTTGGACTCGGTTCTCCACTTCTGACGTTCCTGAAGACTTGGGAGATAGTTCCGAGTGAAGGCTGTCCAGAAATTATCCGCCAGTATCTGACTATGTCTTCATCTTCTCCTACCCAGTAGATTGTGCTGATCGTAAAACACCTGAGGAAGTGAGGAGTCTCGCCGGCCCATCAAAAGGATGTTCGGGGTAATTGGGTCCGGATCCGCGATGTCCGAGGAGACATAACCCAGAGGCTTGGCATTGAGGATACCTTCAATTTCCACAAGCAGGGTGTACAGGACTGGCTCGGGAACGGACTGCTCCTTGAGAATAACCTTCAGAGCGGTCTTCACTGATTTTACCTCTCGCTCCCAGGTTCCTCCGAAATGGGGAGCGCTCGGCGGATTGAAGAAGAAGCGAATCCTTTGCTTGGCTAACTGCTCCTGTAGTTGAGGGACCATACCTTCAAACGCTTCCTGTAGCTCTCGACTGGCTCCAACAAAGTTAGTGCCGTTGTCACACAGGACTTCATAGGGTTGACCACGCCGGGCGATGAAACGGCGGAGAGATAGCAGGAAGGCATCTGAGTCCAAACTTTCCAGGAGGTCTAAATGTACACACCTGGTGGTCATACACTTGTACAAGATCCCCCACCTTTTCTCCTGTCGACGTCCAATCTTGACCAAGAATGGGCCAAAACAGTCCACTCCAGTAGAATAGAATGGAGGTTTGTACAGACGTAGTCGGCTGGGTGGCAGGTCTGCCATCTTTGGGATGTTGGATTTGGCACGCCAATGTTGGCAGTCTCGACAGGAGTGTTGCAGCTTCTTGATGGCTTCTCGTCCTCTGAGCACCCAATATTGGTGCCGAATCTCTGCCAAGACTCTTTCTGGACCCGGATGAAGAAGCTCTTGGTCAAACTTCTGAATTAGTAGCCTGGTAACTGGGTGACTTGGATCGAGAACGATCGGGTGGATAGATTCAGGATCCAGATCTTCTGCCCGTCTCAGTCGTCCACCGACTCTAACTAGACCGGTGACCTCATCGTACTCGGGTGCGAGGGAAGCGAGACGGCTGTTGGCTGGCATAGGTCTCTTGGCCTTTAGAGCCTTTATCTCGTTGGGAAATGAGTGTAGCTGTGACTGAGCTAGAATCAGCTTCTCTGCATTGATGACGTCAGCAGCATTGTGCGGCTTGTCGGCGTTTGAGTCAGTCGCCCCATCAAGGACTCTGATAGTAGCTTGGACAAGGTCTTGCCAGGACTGGAACTGAGCAGCGTCGGGTATCTGATTACAGATGTTGGTCATGACTGTTCCGATGAGTGTCGATTTCTTGAACTCACTCGTGTCAGAATCCTCCAATGACACAGGAGTTTTAGGCCATTGGTCTGGTGGTTCCAGCAGGAATGCAGGGCCTGAGATCCATCGATGAGGTTGGATTAATGCTGCAAGGTTCAAACCTCTGGTCAGGTCGTCTGCCGGGTTCTGGGTGGTGTCCACATACCTCCAATCAGCCACATTGGTCAAGCTCTGAATCTCAGCCACTCTGGTTCCAACAAAAACCTTGTACTTGCAAGACTCGGATTGTACTCAGATTGTAGCCATTGAAGGACAGTTGTGGAGTCCGACCACAGGAAGACCTTGTTGACTGCACTATCTCGTTGGTGCTAAGTTTCTTGAACTCATTGCAGGAGTTGAGATAATGGTCTCTGTTATCGCATCGAGGGCAATATGGCTTTGGCTTAGGAGTGGTTTTAGGTGGAGCGGAGGTTGATGAAGGTGGTTTCTCATCGAGAGTCAACAGAACTGGTGTGGACTTGTCCTTCACAGGCGTGCTCCGACTGGGCCTAACAGGCTTGTGAGGCTCTGGACTGAAGAGTGAGGCTGCACGACTGGAGATCCGTTTTGCTTGGGACTTAATCTGCAACCAGTCAGCAAGATCCGGGAGTGTGTACGTTCTGTCCGTACCTGTCTGCAGGATACTCCGGTTCAGGCAGTATTCCACAAAGCTATCGCGGAGGTTTGGTGGCATCTTGCTCAGTAAACGATCAACGTGTGATCCACACATTAGCTCGTAACCGTTCTGGCCTTCCAGTGTTCTCAGCATCCCAACTAATGACTGTACAGCAAGGGCGAAGGTGTCAAAAGCCGCCGCATCTCCTGGTCTGAAAGCTGGCATACTTAAGATGGCGCCTAGCTCAGATTGGACAAGCTGACGTGGCTGACCATACTTGTCTTGGAGTGCTTGGAGTGCACTGGTGTATGGCTGCTGGTGGTACATGAAAGCTTTGGCTAGTTGAAGTGCGCTAGCGTGCTTGAGCTGGCCGAGCAAAACCTGATACTTGTACTGTTCACTAAGGTGAGCGTGAGTACTCAGGAGGTTATCAAGGGCCATCTTGAGCAATGCAAAGTCACTTTCGCGTCCACTTTCGAAGTATGGCAGTGTAGGCCTGGGAATCCCATAAGCTAATGCAATCAGTAGATCTGCTCCGAATGGTGGCACAGAAGTGGGTTGAGGAGCTGCTTGATATGGCGGAGAAAATGTAGCGACGGATGGAGCTTGGAATGGTGACTGGTATGCAAGCATTGGTGGAGGCTGGCTGAACACAGGTGCTGTCACAATTTGAGTCACAGGTTGTGGCTGTTGCACTACATTGAGCGGAGTGGCCATAACAACAGGTGCTGGTGCCGAGGCAGGTGGAAAGCTGTAGCTTGACGGTCCAGTAGGTACACTCACACTGGATGTGGATACAGGTGGAAGAAGGTACTGTGACGGAAAGGTAACTTGAGGAAGGCTAGGAGATGTAAAGTTATTGGATGGCACGGTTGCAAGCTGCCTTGGTACTGGAGGCGGTGCAGCCGAGGAAACTGTGGAGATATTTGGCACAGTAGTGGGCTGAGCTGTACTCACAGCTAGTTGGGCAAAGACTGGCGGGTTACTCTTTTGCATTGATGGTGGAGGTGGGTGAAGGTAACTCTCGGGAGTTAACGGTCGGGAGTCCTGTGAAGCATTTTCCCCATCGGTGGCGAGGAGCGAGGTGACCAGCTTAGCCATCTTTAACTTTTTCTCTGCTTCCTGTAAGCGGCGATTCCTGTCAAGTTGTTTGTTTAAGGCCTCTTTAGCAAGTAGTGCTTCTTCTTGCGCACGCTGTGCTTCCTTGGCTTGGATTTGTAAACGCTCATACTCCAGTTCAGCCTTGGAGTCCTCTGCAACTTGCTGCTTCAGATCATCAAGCTCGATTTGTCTAATTCCTTCCTCCAGAAGAGCAGACTGCATTGTGTTGAGCTCTGATGCTGGATAGTAGCCCTTGCTTGATCTTGAGGGAATTCTGCCGGATGTGGTACTACGGGATTTCCTAGATTGGCTTCTATGGTGGCTGCTAGAGCGATGCGAAGCGACTTTAGGATTGGTAAGTAGCAGTGGATATCCGACTTCATAATCCCCTAGATACTGAGGAAGACGGCGTTCTCGTTGTGGCCTTTCCTGGGGCTCTGTAACATCTGCAGTTGCTTGCTCCATACTGTAGGGGGCGCTCAATCCGGCTCGAAGGACCAAATGAAGTGGAGGCACTATGGATGGCCCACTGTGGTAATTTAACTGGTTGAGCGCGGGGACAGTACGGTGAAGGAATCCAGAGGAGAGTGTCTAATGATGTTTATTGATATTGTTGGGTGACATAGGGTTAAATTGGTTAAAGGTGTGTGTGGTTAAAGGTGTGGTCTGAAACACATAACAGACAGAAGGAATCATGAGTATCTAACTCAGGTAACATAGGTATACGGTGTACATATGCTATAAACAAGTTAGCAATTAAATGAATCAACAATTAACACTGAAAACATCTATAAACATACCAATTAGGCAGAAAATATTACTAAAAAGGGACATAAAGCAGGAATAAATATTGGGTTACATAACTAAAATCACATCACATTGCAAAACTGAATATGACTTAATTTAAAAAACAGGAAAATACAGAGGTGCACATGCCAATTTAGCTTCAAAACATAAAACTAACAACATAAAATTGCACCTACATAAGTCAAATAAAGATACAATTACCTTATATTCACAAACGCACGGTAAAACAAAGGTATAAAACTGCAATGGTCCTTAATTGGTCCAGCATGCGTCTCCTCCATGCCATGCGGCCGCTCTCCCCCTGGTCCCACAGCATGAAGATAACGAAACCTAACACCAGGGGGAGCACTGCTCGGCTTGGCTTTCTAACAGTACCGGCAAGAAAAAAAAGCTACTTTCACCCCTGGGTGTGGTCCGGTATAATGAGAGTAGCATCCACGGAGCAGAGAATGGCCATCCTTTGTCAATCCTGCTCTAATCTTGTGTGTATGAGTGCCGTGTGCGTCCTTAAGATGTAAGTATAGCCCTTTGCATGAATGATGCGTTTATTTCAGAGTTATAAGCCCAGTTGTGGCGAAGTTGTTATACTCGCGTTACACCCATACTGCTATATTTTTGCGGCCCGCTTCGGCGCTCCACATGCACTCCGAAATTAGCCATCCGCTGTCTGTACCTTAGTTACTGCCTTGTTAATACCTGTAAATATTATATTTAATGTATATTTCGCCTGTTTGGGCACATTTGTAGATTTAAAGCATTTATGCATGTTAATTTGTAGTGTTAGAGCTCCCACTAGTGGATTCTCGGTGGTACTGCAGGTCATGTTTATACATATGTTTGTAACCATACTGTAGCCTGCCTATATGTTTATTAATATACATTTTATTGTTTTTCTGTTTCAGATAGCCACACACACACACACACACACACAACACACACACACACACACACACACACACACACACTTATCCATCCTCTTCAATAAATAATCTAAACTGCACCATCCAAGTTGCTTATTCCTTCTGACCGAGGAAGACTCAGTTGACGAGCAATCCAAATCAGCATCAGATGCACACGGTCTCTTACAAAACGAGCGCCATCTTGAGGAGTGTATTTATTGGCTAACCGCGGTCGTTGTATGTCTACCTCTGGCTCCTCGCACCCGATACGTGCTGTCATTAAACAGCAGCAGTTTGCAGCGAAAGTTTAATAATTATATTACAGAGAGCAATAAATAAACTTATGCACATTCAGGTTTGGCTTTTCTTACCTCCACAGTCTGGGTCCTCTTTGATCCTTCTGTAAAAGAACAAAAGGTTTTAATGTGCCCATTAAATCTAAACAATACAAATAAATTATTGTAATTATTCTACTTATACTTTGGGGCATTTTTTGTATGGGCTGCGCATAATAGCTTGGATATTCGGTTTTTGACTTGTGATGTAAAGATGTGGGTAACACTTATTAATAATAATGGCTTACACTCCTCTTACGCTTTTTAAACTTGTGTCACCAAGTTCCTGAAAGCGGCACACTGTAGTCATTATTCATAGCCCGTTTCGTGGATACCGCCATAATGACTTGCTGTGTTGCATTATGGGTCTGCCAGGGGCAAGCGTTCCTGCGACTGTACAGTGGGCGCTCTGTACCCCTCGTTCACAACCTCTCCGAGGTGCTGTATTCTACTAATTGGACTTAATTTTGGTGAGAGGCATATCTGTCAGATAAGGTGTGTGTGTTTAACACACAATTTCCCCGTGATTCCGTCTGAGCGCGTTTGCATGACAGCTTTCTTTGCAACGCGGACTATAAGAGGCTGCAGCATGAGCAGTGGCCCCAATGACTGAAAAATACCCATCGTGTTCTTATCGAAGCTTATCATTCAGAACAGTGTTTTAACACAGTTCACTTGGAATCTAGGATCTACAAAGGCTCTGCTCTCACTGAGCACAGGTGTCACCGTCTGAGAAGGAGAGTTTCATACAAACCAGAACTAATGTTATAAAATCAACACATCCTTGACCATTACAGTGATTGCCACCACTCACTTTGACATAGTCTAATCAGCTTTATCTCTCCAGTTTACAGCATTAAAGTAACAGTCCACCCAGCACATTACATGGGCCTTTATTTAAATGAGTGTTGACTCAATTCTGTGTATCTTTGCGAAATATTACATTTGTTGGGGCAAAAAAAGCCCTTTGAGTCTCTTTGGTGAACCTGCATGCAAAATGCATAGAAAAGTGTGACTACAGTTTAATAGTCGGCCTATGGTAGGAAATGTTAGAAGGAAAAATGCACAAAAGTTATATGTTATGCCCTCAAGTTAAACTTCCTATACTTTATTTATTCATGTATATTTGCAATCCAAAAGTACAGATACATAAGAGCAATAATAATATGTTTGATTGGAAAATTTCAGTTAAGTATTATATATTTATATATAAATATAGTCATGTACACAGTCAAAATTAGCCATGAAGTCAGGATAAAACTGTATAGCCTATTATGGGCCATAGCTGTTAGAAATATACTGGAAAAAAGTAATAGTGTCTAAATTACCATAGAAGACTAAACTTTTTAGTCCCAGAGGTTTATAATGGTTTTAAATATTGGTCATATTTTAGGCTCCCTTGTGTCTATGGTCATTATTATTACAGCCATACACATCTGTATCTATCTTCTACCATGGTTTACACAGGGACAAACAGAAATATTCATTTCATTCATTTCCAGATGCGGGGGCTTAGATCGCTTCGTAGTAGCCCCCTGGCCGCCCCATAATGCATTGCGCTTTTCACGCTATACTCCGTACTATTGTAGCCACAGCCACCCATCTGCTCCATTGTGCCCAAAAAACACCACTCACACAAGCAAACACATCCTCATTCATTCAAAAACGGATCGAGATTAAATAAAACATTTTGTCAGCGGTTCAGACGGAGCTGGTCCCAGTTTGTGTGGAGTCCGTTTGTGATAAAGTCCTGATAAAGGCACAAAGGCCTCGTGTTGTTGTGGACAGTCCGCTGGGCGCAGGGTTGTAGCTGAGAGAGTCCTGTCTTGGCTCTAAACTCACCTGTTTTCCACCTCCGCGAGCTCCCACAGCTCCTGCTCCTCCTTCAGCTTCACTTCTGCCATGTTTCACTGCGCTCTGTCCGCATAAGGCGAAGCTTTGGGGAAAAGAGTGTCTCACTTCTGTTCAGAGCTAAGGCTAACACAACAGCGCTCACTGCCGGTGTTGAGGATCAACGTGGGCGGGATCAATTCGGGTTTGTTTATCGGCGTGTCACGGACAGTCCTGTAAAGACTCAAGGACACCTCCTTATAAGTCCTTTAGATGGCGCCATACACCTCAATAGGCTCACCTCAAGCAGATACACTTTAACGTACGCTATGATAAATGACATTTCTATAGGCTAATAAATCCAATTGTGAGACATACAGGCAGAAGCATCAACCACTGTTTCTGTTCCCAGGAATATAGATCATCTTGTTATTTAGGTAATATTGGCTAAATTGTGAAAATGAATTATAAAAAGTGTACAGGAAAATATAATAAACGGCAAATGAATAAAGCCAAGGAGGCAAAGACACACAGGGGAATCGATCCACCAACCTTCTGTGCACCAGACCACCCACTCTACCATCTACGCCACCTTTTGTCAAAAATATTTGCTCTCGCCCCACATAAAATCCCTTCAAATTAAACACGAGCCCTTGTTCGTTCAAGTTACCAAGGGAAAATGTCCATACAGTGACAATATCTCCCGAGCCCAAGTTTCAGGACAAATTGTTGACATAAAAAAAAAAAGTTTCAAAAGCGTAACCAGAAACGTCATCAGTTCGCAATTCCACCAAGTGAAATCTTTTGAAGAATGCATTTGATAATGTTGACAATATACCGTATGTTGAACCTGTGCCATTGAAACACCGTATGCTTTTGCCTTCTTTGGTCATACATCACATTCTATCAATTACTGTCACTGTCATATGGTTTAGCCTTTTCCCAGAATAAAATGACTTACTTCATGGCTTGTCTTGAAGATATTCAAATACAGTAGGCTACAATAATCCCCTACTCATACCATCAAGTGTAACACAATGCAAAGACATCATTTCATTCCGTATTCCTTTATTGTGTTCACGTCATTCAACATAAGTAAATAGTACCTGCATGAACAGTGAGAGAGAACAATCACATTATTTTGAGGCGCACTATAGCCTACAGGTAGACAAGAATACCAATGCTTTAGCTTGATACCCACGAATCAGTTAGCCGAAGTAAAGTTCCAACTCAGGTTAGCCATAGCACAATTAATGAAACAGCCACGACAGTGATACCAAACAATGCTACACCTCAGGAAAAGTTACACCGCAGTCAACAAACCTTGCTTTTAATACTGTCCATTTGGCGACAAAAAAAATCACAGGATAACAGATGAAAATGAGATTAAAAATAAACTTTCGGCTCCATGGGGCTTGGAGGAGGTGAGGTTGGCTGTGTCCATGCCTGACAACAATGCACCTTTCGGACGTCCAGTGAACAATTAAGAACAATTAAATCACTGTCTTTTTCTCATCTTAATCGGGAAAGCAATGGTTGTAAATTAGTATTAATATGAGTATATAATCGACTGTATGATGGCAGGCATATAGGCCTATTCTGATGCCTGATGAATTTGAAACATGATCTGAGACAATATTATGGACAGGCATGGACTCAACCACCTACACCCCTGCTCTACCTCTACCCCACCTGTACCCCCTGTAGCGCGAGAGGGGTACAGGTGGGGTAGAGGTAGAGCAGGGGTGTAGGTGGCTGAGTCCATGCCTGTCCATAATATCGTTTCAGCTCATGTTTTAGTTTCTTCGGACATCAGAACAGGCCTGGCTGACCTGCCATCATACAGTGCGATTATATACTCATATTAATACTACTTTATGACAATTGCTATCCCATTAGGTGGATAAGACGAAGAAAAGATTTAATTGTTCACTGGACGTCCCAAAGTGCATTGCTGTCAGGCATAGACACAGCCAACCTTAAGGAAAGGGATTTTATGTGGGGCGAGAGTAGACCATCTTTAACAAGTGGTGGCGTAGATGGTAGAGTGGGTTGTCTCGTGTACAGAAGGTTGGTGGTTCGATCCCTGTGTGCCTTTGCAGTCTTGGGTTTATTCATTTGCTGTTTATATTTTCCTGGACACTTTTTATAATTTATTTTCACAATTTAGCCAATTACCTAAATAACATGATGATCTATATTCCTGGGAACAGAAACAGTGGTTGATGCTTCTGCCTGTATGTCTCACAATTGGATTTATTAGCCTATAGATATTGACAGCTTGCACATGAGCCCAAGGCCATATCCCTGGTTTATTGTAATTAAAGCCATCTGTTATTCAAATGTAATTTATCATAACATACGTTAAAGTGTATTTGCTTGAGGTGAGCCTATTGAGGTGTATGGCGCCATCTAAAGGACTTGTAAGGAGGTGCCCTTGAGTCTTTACAGGACTGTCCCGCGACACGCCGATAAACAAACCCGAATTGATCCCGCCCACGTTGATCCTCAACACCGGGGTCTGAGGAGGGTTGCCAGGTCCAAGAGGTAAACTAGCTCTTCTTCTTCTTCTCTCGGTTATTGGCGGGCGGCAACCAACAGCTTAGGTGCATACCGCCACCTACTGTACTGTGTGTGTGTCTCGGGATGCTAGTTACTTCAGGTTACATTCTAGTTGTGCGCAAAACATAAAATAAATAAACAAAAACAAACAAACCGCTGTAAGTTCTTTAAATAATATTTTCCTTTCAACAGAGTAACAGGCACAGGACAGTAAAACATGTGGAATAGTCTCAGGCTGACCACACTGACATAGCCCGTCTGGATGCTTGCCCATTTTATTCAAGTATGCAGCAAGCCCACAATGCCCCAGTCTTAATCTGGTTATTTTAACTTGGTTTGATCGCCAGGTGTACCACAGGAGTCTACTGCCCTGCACCAGAGGTTGACAACTAAAATAATGTCTCCTTCTCGTCTCATTCTCCCACTCCCTCTTGTTGATGCATAGTAGTTTTAAAAATACTGACACACTCAGCCTTCCCCAACCGGACCATATATTGAACTTCTGTCTCGAGAAGAGCCTCCTTAGCTAACGTATCAGCAGCTTCATTCCCCAGTATGCCTGATGGGATCCAGGAAAAACAACTAGCTCAATGATTCAAACACCACCAAATATGTTCAAAACATCGCACATTTTTCAATCAATTTGGTTAAAAACGTTTTTAATTGTACATTGTTTGTTATACATAATTTATGTACGGTTTCCTCCTTCCTTTTACTGTAGGCTAAGCGAGGAGTGAGGAGTGAGAATGCACAGGAAGACAGGACGGGGAGAGAGCGGTGAGAAGTAACAAACAGCTGTTTATTATCATTATTTTGTTTTTTGTTTATTTTTTTATTTGGTATCATTATTACACCACTACATGTGAAACTTCTGTCTCTTAATAACCTAAACCACTTCCGCCTCTCTTCACTCACACATCCCTGCGCTACATTCAGTAGGTGAAGTGAGGCGGAAGCGCTTGTTTTCACTCCTCTGGTTGTGTTAAGCCTTTAGGAAAACACACGCGTGTACACACCCCCAGTAGATGACACGCGTTCACACCACGGTGAACGGCGCACATGCACAGCTCGGGGCATGGTGCAATGCGCGCGCGCTGAGCCTCGACCCCGTCCCGGTTTTCAGGCTGGGAAATGTGGTCACCCTATCTTCATTTAAAGAGACTGTAATCAAGTTAAAATGACATTTAGCTTTTGGCCAAATATATTGTGTTATTTAACTGTTTTGCCAAATTACTGCTGCGTTTTTTCTGTACTGCCGGACAGTTTTGTACATTTCAGTGTACAAAAAAGTTAGTGCCCATGTTTTGTTTTCATTGCCAATAAACAAACACATTTTATAACGAATGGGATTTTAGATCACCCTCTCTGTGTAAAATTATATTACACTGTAAAGTCTAATAGTCTTGCTTACTTGAGAAAAAATAAAACAGACTAAGTAGAGTTACTCTCCAAAACATAGCCTGGAAAAATCCAGACTCACCACTGCACCAGCGAGTGAGTCTGGTCACCGTTGCTTCAAATCCATTTCCCACAGCAGTACATACGCAAGCAAACAGGAAGCGGAGTAAACCAATCAGCGAAGGACGGGCGTCTGCCATTGATGCGATGTTATTAGCGGTTTTGCGTTAATATTTGCGCAGGATTATGAATCACGAAACTCACCTACTGTCGATGTGTTTTTGGTCATTTACCGCCGATTGGAGACACGCTTTCTCTCTTTCATGCGTCGTTCGTAGATTGTTATTGAGGGACTTCTGCGTCCCGTGAGTGACGCTGCTCGCTAACAACACGTCACGGCAAATAAACAAATCTGATTGCACGTGAACGGATTGATTTTGCGGAAGCCGCGAACGAGGGCGGGGTGACCAGACTGATCCACCGCTGGATAAAAAATACAGAGGGGAATCATTCTGGTCTCACCAGGCTATCCAAAACCATGAATGAAAAAAGTTGAATGATATATTTTTTCTTCATTTTTAAAACAATATATTAGGTATTGGATCAGGACTCGGTATCGGGCAATTCTCAAAATCAATTGACTCGGACTTGGGGGCAAAAAAACCTGATCGGGACATCCCTAATGATAATTCGACAATAGACTTAAAATGAATGAGAAAGACCGGACCGGACCAACACGGAGACGCTGATGCATGCTTTTATCACCAGTCGTATCGACTACTGCAATGCCCTGCTCTCTGGTCTTCCCAAAAAGAGTATCTCAGGTTTACAACTTTTACAAAATTCAGCAGCTCGTGTCCTGACAAAGACCAGGAGGTGGGACCACATTACACCGGTTTTAGAGTCGCTGCATTGGCTCCCCGTGTGTTTCAGGATCGATTTTAAAGTTATTTTAATGGTTTTTAAATGTCTTAATGGTCTTGGTCCTTCTTATCTTTCAGAAATACTTTTACCTTATGAACCTTCGCGGTCCCTGCGCTCCTCTGGCAGGGGTCTCCTAGTTATTCCTAAAGTCAACAGAAAGACTCATGGCGAGGCGTCTTTCCAATATTATGGCCCTCACCTCTGGAACGACCTGCCGGAGGAGCTCAGGACCGCAGAGAACGTTCATGTTTTTAAAAGCAGGCTCAAGACCCACCTTTTTAGCTTAGCTTTTAACTGACATTTATTAATTTAGTCCTAATGATATATTGTGTGTGTGTGTGTGTGTGTGTGTGTGTGTGTGTGTGTGTGGTGTGTGTGCTTTATAAATAAAGTTTGATTGATTGATTGATTGAAAGAAAGCACTTTAAGAAAATGTATATTTGTTATCCAATTTATTATCTAATTATGTGCAAAGAGATGATATTTCTTAATTTAAAGCAGTACTAAGTAACTCATACCCCTAGTGGCCATAAGCGCCACTGCAGGTGTCGTAGCATGTTACGATTTTTTACTAATTAACTCTTACTGTCCACAAGAGTAAATACTACGCTGACAGAATAGACAGAGAGAGAGAGGGATATTGTACATCCAATTACACAATGGACTTTTTTTGGACTCAAACTTGGCTGTAAATACTGTTTGTGTGGCGCTAGCCCACAGTTAGCTTTGGCCTTTAGCCTGTTAGCTTCTTCTTTGTGATTCCATTGGTGTGTATTAGTGACTCTGACCCATTGGCAGCCAAGTTGCAAGTGTGGTTTTCTGGCATGAGACACCATCTCCCAGAGATGGGATTATTGGGGGGTCTTTCATCTCCCCGAAAGACCCCCAATAATCCCATTAACACTTGTATTACCCACAGAGGGACTACGGAAAGGATCTATTAAGGTAAAAAAATTACTTAGTACTGCTTTAAGTGCCGTAATAATTTACTTATGTCAAAAAAATTGTCAGACAAAATTTGTCAGACACATGACTTTGTTTCTGTTGCTTTTATAACCGGCTGATTCAGAGAAGTTGGAGTTCAGTGGAAAGACCAACATCGCTGAATCAACATTCGAATAATGACTCTTCAGGCAAAGTTACCAACCTATTAATTAATCTTATGCTACAATTACAATTTGTGATTAAATTTAACTGATTATACCTCGTTAAACAACTTCAGTGAAAAATTGCAATAATATTCTTATCACATGCCGCAAGTTGTATAGTCTTAAAATTGCTGGCGAAGTTCTTTGAGGATTCGGGCTTGTCTTTTCTTGCAGTCGTTGGAGATCATGTATATCCCGTTCAGGCAGCACAGGAGGGAGGTTTTGACACAGTGCACTGCTAGTTCATTGAGCTTTCTGGCCTCTGAGCGGCTTGTATCTGGGCTCATCACATTTTACTGCGGGGTCCGCAGTTGTTTGGATGGATATCAAGTTTTCAACTTCTGCTTTAGACTTGGAATAACTTCAAACAAACTGTTAATTTGAATGTTTTTCTGTCATGTGATTTTTCAGGTCAACATTGTGTGAAAAACTCATTGCACATATAGAACACTTGAATGGGTTCTCTCCTTTGTGAGTCACCATGTGAGATCTCAGATTATTACGTAGTGCAAAACCCTTTCCACAAACGGGACACCTGAAAGGCCTTTCTCCCGTGTGAGTCCTCATGTGTGTTTTCAGGGCACCATTTTGTGAAAAACTATTTGCACAAATAGAACACTTGAATGGTTTCTCTCCTGTGTGAGTCACCATGTGAGATCTTAGATGACCATTTTGTGCAAAACTGTTTCCACAAACAGTACACCTGAAAGGCCTTTCTCCTGTGTGAGTCCTCATGTGTGCTTTCAGGACACAATTTTGTGAAAAGCACTTTTCACAAACAGGACACCTGAATGGTTTCTCTCCTGTGTGAGTCCTTATGTGTATTTTAAGATAAGAATTTTGTGAAAAACTCATTGCACAAACAGAACACTTGAATGGTTTCTCTCCTGTGTGAATCCTCGTGTGTTCTTTCAGATAACCATTTTGTGAAAAACTCTTTTCACAAACAGAACATTTGAATGGTTTCTCTGCTGTGTGAGTCACCATGTGTGATTTAAGATGACCATTTTGTGAAAAACTCATTGCACAGACAATACACTTGAATGGTTTCTCTACTGTGTGAGTCACCATGTGTGATTTAAGATGACCATTTTGTGAAAAACTCATTGCACACACAGAACACGTCAATGTTTTCTCTACTGTGTGGGTCCTTGTGTGTTTTTTCAGATGACCATTCCGGGAAAAACTCTTTTCACAAACAGAACACGTGAATGGTTTCTCTCCTGTGTGAGTCCTCATGTGTGTTTTCAGGGCACCATTATGTGAAAAACTCTTTTCACAAACAGAACACTTGAATGGTTTCTCTCCTGTGTGAGTCACCATGTGAGCTCTCAGATGACCACTTTGTGCAAAACTCTTTTCACAAACAAAACACTTGAATGGTTTCTCTCCTGTGTGAGTCCTCATGTGTGTTTTCAGGGCACCATGTTGTGAAAAACCCTTTGCACAAACAGAACACTTGAATGGTTTTCCTCCTGTGTGAGTCCTCGTGTGTGCTTTCAGATGACCATTTCGGGAAAAACTCATTGCACAAACAGAACACTTGAATGGTTTCTCCCCTGTGTGAGTCCTCTTGTGTGGAATGGGACTTTCAGCTGAAGGAGTCCAGTCTGCAGAGTCGTCAGTGTCAGAGGAATTCTCTGCTTCTGGTCCGTCTCTCTCCTCTCTGTTCTCCTCTTTCACTGTTTCATGAAGCAGAGACTCTTCTTTCTCACTCCTCACAGAGACAATGACTGGGAACACTTGGATCGACTCCTCTTTGATTTGAATCTCCTTTGGTTCCTCTTTAATCTGGACTGGACTGGGAGCCGCCTCATGTGGACTCTCAACACCTGCAGAGACAAATAGACAATATAAATACTTGATCACCAAATGACAAGTCTTTAAAGCAAAAGAACTCAACAACAGTCCCTGAGAAAGATGAAGATAAAACACTTAAAGTATAGACTCTCAGTGGCGGGTGACCCCTTAAGGGGCTGTTTACACGTTGATAGTCTCCAAGAAAAGACAGCAATACGGCTTTTTAAAGATGCACCGAATCAGCTTTCTTTCTTCCGATACCGATACTGGGGGATTGAGTATTTCCGATATCTGATATTAACCTGTAGGTATGGGAATCGAGAACCTGTTCTACAAGTAGACCCGGTTCTGTTTGAGCAAAGCATCGGAACCGTACGTCTACTTCATTATCGATCCCTCTTATCGATGCTCGCGCTCTGAAAACATTCCTTTTTACCCCCTTTTCGGACACTATAGCGCACCGTGGAGCTAGACGCAGGTGCGTAATGACCTAGTTCTCTGAGTCTGTTGACGCTGCTTTGAAGTCAGCAGGAAAACATGAAGGGGAAGGTCCAATCTCAGTTCTACTCCTTAGCCCTCCGCTTAGCCATTCCCCTCCGTTTTGCGTGTTCAGGATAGACGAAAGAGTGTCGTCAATTAAAACAGTTCATTGTTATAAACGTGTCAATTCTAAGTTTTGACTTTGTTGCTGTGAACGCTCTGTTTATTTGCGCTGCATTGGCTTGGAGTTTCTTTCTAAAATTTCGATACGTCGCTTAATTGACATGACACACGGGGTTCAGTGCCTCGCTGCTGCGTGCGCTGTCTCCCCGTGCCGCTGTCCTCTGAGCCCGGGTCCGAGATTGTCTGTCCCCGGTCTGAGCGCACCTCAGCAGCCTCTGCTCAGGCCCGGGGCTCAGAAGTAGTTCACACGGACAGGGGGAAGGAGAATGTAGCGTCGGATGAAGCAGAAATAGATGAAAATCTGTAAGGCTTGGGCTGAGACCGAGTCCTGTTTAGGTGTTACAAAACAGCATCAGTCTGTTACAAGTTACACTTGTTGAAAAGTACAAATGTTACCATTATATTTGAGGATGCCAGGCAGGCTGAGTGCCAGCAGGAGCCACAGTATATTTGGAAACTTGCTGTATTTAATAAATATTTTTTATTATTATTTTTATATAGTTTATCGAAAGCACATTGATTTCTTGCTTTTCCTGAACACACAGAAAAATCAGGCATCGATAAAGAATCAAATCGATAGGTAAAATTATTGATGGCATTGATATCAATAAAGTATTTTCAATTCCCATCCCTATTAACCAGTACCAAGAGACTTTCAGAATCAAAATAGTTTTTTTATTGGTTATGAACAGGTTTACAACTAGGTTTATTTTTATTTATTTTTTAACTAAGATTAAATTTCAACAAAAAATAAGAACAACAATTTGACATAGAACAACAGCGTGAGTGAATTTACAGATGTGCAGGTGCATGAAGTGTTAGCAGCAGATATGAGTAGTGCATTAGAGCAGTACAAATGGCTGGAACAGGTTATTATGTTCATGAGTCTGATAAAGAGTTATTGGGTCTTGTTAATGTTCAAGAGTCTGATGGTGGAGGGGAATAAACTGTTCATGTGGCAGGATTTATAGTTCTGAATGAACTCTAGCCTCCTGCCTGAGGGGAGAGGGGTGAATAGTCCGTGTCCAGGGTGAGATGGGTCAGCTGTGATCCGACCCACACGCCTCCGGGTCCTGAAGGTGAACAGGTCTTGGAGAGATGGGAGCTTACAGCCAATCACTCTGTCAAATGATAGCAGCTCCACTTTTTTCCCCGCGACATATATTTAAGTTCATCTCGATAAATAGCCTTTCTTACACTCCACTAGCCTTAAGGTTAGGGTTAGGTTTAACCCTGACACCACCCTAGGGCCTTTTTGTGGCCTTTGACATTTTCATTTTTATGGCGTGTAGTGTTATGGTTTTCCCACAGTGTTTCACAGGTGCACTGGGCACTATCCAAAAACTTAATTTGGTCTTTTTGCAAACTTTTTCTTTTAGATCAGACCAGTGTTTTTTTTTATTCCTAATAGTTTCTACTGCTCACTTTCTGCAGAGTTGGTCACGTTACTGTGACTTGCCTTGTCAGCTCAAAACCTCATGTAACCAACTCTGAGAAGATTGCAGAAAGTGAGCAGTGGAAACTGTCAAGGTGCGTTCAGACCGAACGTGCGTCCACGCTCCGTCAGCCTCTAGTTGGACGCCAAACATTGCCGCTTCTCACTCGCGAGAAACGCCTGTCTGCTGGCGCGTGAAGTTTTGCAAGAGTCATAATTAGGAGGCGTGTCATACAACTCAGGCCGAGCGCAAACCGCGAAGATTAACTTCTCCTCCATGCTGCAGGTCAGGGGCGTAACTACCCCCCCTCCCACACACACGGCTCTTTGATGGTTGTTGTTTAAAAAAAAAAAAAAGTAAATAAATGCCCTCTGAATTGACTTTATTTTAACGAAAATGTCACTATTTCACACAATATAACATCGACATTTCCCTCTATGGAGTTTGTTATCACAAAAAACAATAACACGGCCCGATTAAAAGCAATTCTTTTCATTCATGTAACTTTTCCTCCTCTCCCTTTCTCTCCCTCGCACAAAAGGGGAGAAAACAACGCAAGTGAAAGAAGTGTTTTGCTTCAACGCGATCTCCTCTGTAACCGTGTTTATTATTTCATTAGGTCTTTTATTTCTCAAACTTGTTGCCTTATGCTCACTTTGAGCTCCTCGTGGGGGGTGGAGATGACTGTCCCTCTGCCAATCCTCCACTCCTCTCTGCCCCACTCCAGCAGTGACTTTTGTTTCGCAGAATAAGCATGCACAACTAAAGTGACGCCCTCCCCCAAAGAGGAATTAAAAAAAAAAAAACTCTGCGAACCTAGTGCTGGGCGATATGACGATACATATCGTGGGGACGATAGAAAAGTGTCTATCGTCCTATTTCTCTTCTATCGTTTATATCGTTTCTAACCTAATTTTATCAATTACTGAAGAAAATATTGCATTAAATAGGCTATGACAAATGTATGATGATGTCCTGTCGCTATGCAATGCATACTCTACCTTTTATATAAGTGATAATCAAGAATAAAAATGAACTTTTTTGCAAAGAAACTCTCTTGTGGGTTTTGCGACGTGACGCTTTACGTTGTTGCGACATGCTTTACGACGTGCTTTGCGACATGCTTTACGCTAGTTACCTTATTTATTTCTATGTAGTTAACTCGTGAGTGCTTAAGGATGGAGACGCAAGAGGTTGAAGATGAACGCCCGGAGTCGCAACAAATTGAAACTGCTACGCAGGCAGCAGCCCAAGAAGTACTTTTACCGAAACGTGGGGGTACGTCAGTGATTTGGTTGCATTTTGGCTTCAAGAACTCCGACACGGAGCAGAAGACAGTCATGTGCAAACTCTGCCAAAAGATTGTTTCTGCGCCCGACGCCAACACAACAAACCTCTTTTACCACTTGAAGAAGGTCCACGAAAAAGAATACGGGAGAATCAAAGAAATGCGACGTAAAGAAAGTTGTGAAACAGCCCGGGAAAGTGGCGAGAAAAAATATAGCCAGCCTAAAATAAAAGAGTCTTTCATAAAAAGCACACCGTATGAAAAAACGTCCCAGCGCCATAAAGAAATCACATGTGCCATCTAGCATTACATTTGTAAAGGCATGACCCCCGTGTATGCAGTTGAGAAGGGCAGCTTCCGAGACGTCGTCAAAGTCCTTGACCCGAGGTACGTTATGCCCAGTCGTAAGCATTTCACTAAAGTCGAGTTGCCTCGCTTATATAACGCATGCCGGGCCAATGTAGAGAAGGATGTTCGCAGTGTGGTCCATTATGCCTTGACAACTGACCTGTGGACGAGCAGAGCTACGCAGCCCTACATGAGCGTAACCATCCATTACATCAGCAAAGACTGGATCCTCTGTGGTCGCTGTTTACAGACTGCGTACTTTCCAGATGACCACACGGGAGCCATGATAGCCCAAGGTACGTCATTCGTGCACTAATTTGTATGAGGTACTTTTAGTTTACTGTTCTGTCATTTTTACTGTAGTAATTCCGAGAGAGACCCCCTAATAAAGTATTTATCTATCTAGGTCTGAGAGATGCACTGGAGTCATGGGGACTGCAAGAATGCCACCTTGTCTGTGTCACCACGGATAATGCCACTAACAGGCCTCTACTGAAGAAGAGCAATTTGGACTGTAATGATTTTAACAATTTTAGACCGGTATCCAACTTCTTAAGCAAAATCTTAGAAAAACTTGTCTTCATCCAACTTAATGATTTTATTACTGCAGATAACGTCCTTGAGAAATTCCAGTCTGGCTTTAGGGTAAACCACAGCACAGAGACGGCCCTCTTAAAGATTTTAAATGATCTTAGATTAAATTATGACTCACAGAAGGTCACAGTGTTGGTTCTACTGGATCTGAGCGCTGCCTTTGATACAGTCGACCACACTATTCTTTTAACTCGTTTAAAACACATCGGCCTCTCTGGTGTTGTCCACAAATGGTTTACATCCTACCTCACAGACAGGACCTTCATGGTGAGTGTGGATACCTGCTCCTCTAAGGTCCATAAAATTACATGTGGCGTGCCCCAGGGTTCGATTTTAGGCCCAGTGCTATTTAACCTGTATATGCTCCCTCTTGGTGATGTCATCAGGAGACATGGAGTCAACTTTCATAGTTATGCTGATGATACACAGTTGTACATCTCCATGTCTCCTGATGACACCAGGCCAATGGATGCACTTTTTAACTGCATTTTAGATATCAAATCCTGGATGGCAGAAAACTTTCTCCAGCTTAACCAGGACAAAACTGAAGTTTTAGTCATCGGTCCTAAGGCCCAGAGAGATACACTTTTACCCAAACTACAGTCATTGTCTTTTAATCCTTCCCCACAGGTGAAGAACCTGGGTGTGATTTTTGACTCTGAGCTGACTTTATTCCACACATTAAGAATATCACAAAGATAGGTTTTTACCATCTAAAGAACATAGCCAGAGTCCGCCCCATTCTCTCTCGGACCAACACGGAGACGCTGATGCATGCTTTTATCACCAGTCGTATCGACTACTGCAATGCCCTGCTCTCTGGTCTTCCCAAAAAGAGTATCTCAGGTTTACAACTTTTACAAAATTCAGCAGCTCGTGTCCTGACAAAGACCAGGAGGCGGGACCACATTACACCGGTTTTAGAGTCGCTGCATTGGCTCCCCGTGTGTTTCAGGATCGATTTTAAAGTTCTTTTAATGGTTTTTAAATGTCTTAATGGTCTTGGTCCTTCTTATCTTTCAGAAATACTTTTACATTATGAACCTTCGCGGTCCCTGCGCTCCTCTGGCAGGGGTCTCCTAGTTATTCCTAAAGTCAACAGAAAGACTCATGGCGAGGCGTCTTTCCAATATTATGGCCCTCGCCTCTGGAACGACCTGCCGGAGGAGCTCAGGACCGCAGAGAACGTTCATGTTTTAAAAGCAGGCTCAAGACCCACTTTTTAGCTTAGCTTTTAACTGACATTTATTAATTTAGTCCTAAAGATATATTGTGTGTGTGTGTGTATGTATGCATGCGTGTATGGATGTATGATGTGCGGCGTATTGTTTTAAATGTTATCTGTAAAGCACTTTGTGATACCTTTCGGTATGAAAAGCGCTTTATAAATAAAGTTTGATTGATTGATTGATAACACCATCTCTGCAATGGAAATGAATGAGTGGGAACGGCTACAATGCTTTGGTCATCGTCTACAGCTAGCCATTGGTAAGTGTAAAACAATCTAAAAATTGCCTAGTGTAATATTGCAATGGGAATACTATACTAACAGCAAAAATATTAGTGAATTGAGATTAGTTTGGTTATCCTGTGTTATGTTTGATGTACAAGATATTATTGAACCAGTTATACCCGCCTACATTTTATTAATTATTTATTATTTTACCTGTTATAGCAAAAACTGAATTCTGATACTAGCTGCCCACAGATCTAGTTGTATTACCATACTTTAATTGTTAAAACAATCCATAAATTGGTTAAGGAATACATGATCAAGTTAAAATGTCCAAATATGTTGGGCGGCACGGTAGTACAGCGGTTAGCGCTCGTGCTTCACAGCTAGAAGGTCCAGGTTCGATTCCCACCAAGGCCGGGGCCTTTCTGTGTGGAGTTTGCATGTTCTCCCCGTGTCTGCGTAGGTTTCCTCCGGGTACTCCGGTTTCCCCTACCACTAAAAACATGTACAATAGGCCATGATGAATGAGAGTGTGTTTGAGAGTGCGCATGGGGGACGATGGATGGAAATTAGCCCAAGGCTACAATCCGGTGTGGCTTGTTCATTAACTTGCACTGTCCCTACCAAATACAACAAAACAAACAAACATACTTTTCCTTTTGATCCAAACAGAGAACGCTCTGAAAGCTCTCACACAAGCATCTACAAATCAGGCTGTGGAACGTGCAGTTGGAGTCTGTAAAAACGTGGTCAGTGCCTTCTCCAACTCATGGAAGAGAAAACGTGACTTGGCCAAGGCACAAGCAATGCTGGGCTTGCCTCCCCATCAGCTCATCACTGAAACCCCTACAAGATGGGGCTCTCGGCAGCAGATGATAGAGAGGTTCCTTGAACAGGAGAAAGCTCTTTCACAGGTCCTCCTTGCAGACAAGAAGGTGAGACATGGACATTGGACATTACACAGTGATTGTTTTCATTGTGGATTCTGATTTGTTTGCAGCCTAGATTCACCTCCTCATGATAGTAACCCATTTTCTATGCTTGCTATCTGACTTAGGCAAGACACCTGGTGCCAAGCTGGCAAGACATGGTGGTGCTAGAGTCCTTGAACAAAGCACTGGGTCCACTGTTCGAGTTTATTGATGCTTTGTCGGGGGAGAAGTATGTCAGCGTGTCTTTTCTGATGAATAAAAGAGACTGGCGGACAATACCATATAGAATTTAAAGAAATAAACGTGATCACCATAAAGCAGAAGAGGTTGATTTAAATCAAGCCCTTTTGCTTCCAAACAGGGCTTTAAGTCTGAAAAACAGTTTCAATAATATAATAGACTAATATCATCAACTAATAGCTAATATAAGAGCATGCTTTTATAGTAAGGTTAATTCATTAAAGTATAAGCCAAAGTCCCACTGACAGAGAGGTGAAACCGTCAAAACTGGGCTCATTTCCTTAGACATGCGTTACATAGGAATAAATCCTTTGCACCAAACCAGAGAAGAGAATGTTGCCTATAGACAGAGACAGGCTAATATAGTTCATACTGCATATTGATGCTGTTTATTTCAGAGATCGTTGTTCCCTCCCTCTCACTGCACCTTCTGTCAAGCACACATCCCTCTCTCTGTCCTGCATGGACCCTCTGCCAGGAATGTTTTTCTGACCTTTGTGGGCTTTTGCAGATCAGTGACAGGCCTGTGACTGTAGATCATTCACAGCGCTATTTCAAGTAATAAACGAGCGCCATCTTGAGGAGTGTATTTATAAGCCCAATCCCCATCTCGGCTCGCCCGTTGCATTATGGGTAATGGAATGTCTTTTGGCTACCAAACAATAATGATAGTTAGCGTAAAGCAATGAAGAAAGCTCTGATTTGGAGCGTTTTAACCGCTGGAAAGTTGATGATTTAAAGCGTTTTTGTCGTCACCATGGAGCCTGTTACAATATTACCTTTAAAGTCTATTTTTACAACCAGGGCTGCGTACGGAGATAGTCAGAAACAAAACTGCCATTCATACGAAGAGATGCTTCAAAAGTGACGACCAGTCCTTGTTCATATAGTTGGAATAACTATGTCAGAAAAACATTTGTGACCCTTGAAGGCGACTGTTGGACAAAGTCCAGGGTCTGAAACTGTGGCCTCATGTCGCCGATATTCACAACATTTAAACTGAAATGAGAAATAAAAACATAGAATCCCTCTTTTTGTCAATAAGGAGGTGGACAGTAGACAATCTTTTTCTTAATTGTGACCAGAGAGATCCACATACACACATAGGCTATGCCATCTAAATGTACTTTATTTTAATTTTTTTTTACGAGTGATCTGATGGTACATCATAGCTAATCGGTCGCTAATTTTTACAGACGGAAATTTACCCACTATATTTAACATCAACACCATTTTGGAACTTTTCCCTGTGAATACAAGACGAATTCAAATGATTTAAAAAGTGAGGGTGTCTGTGTCGGGCTGATCCCAGGTCCTGTCGTTCCCCTGTCCGCGATGGTCCGCTCCTGCCTACGGAGCCGCCCTGACTTTTCCCTTTCAAGATATTGACAACTTAAATATTTGCAAGAAATGTCAGTGAGACTTATAGTCTGTAAACCAATGCCCGTAAGCCTTATAGTTCACGGTTATGGCTCAATATACTTCAGTGTTCACGCTCCACTACCTGAACTCGCTTACACATTTCAATGGCGGAGTGGTTTGTTTGGTGCCGAAATTAGGAGCCTGATTGACTCACGCATGTGCAGTCGAGATGGGCATTGGGCTTATTGGCTAACCGCAGTCGTTGTATGTCTACCTCTGGCTCCTCGCACCCGATACGTACGGTCATTAAACAGCAGCAGTTTGCCGGCAAGTTTAATAATTATATTACAGAGAGCAATAAATAAACTTATGCACATTCAGGTTTGGCTTTTCTTACCTCCACAGTCTGGGTCCTCTTTGATCCTTCTGTAAAAGAACAAAAGATAAAATCTAAACAATACAAATAAATTATTGTAATTATTCTACTTATACTTTGGGGCAGTTTTTGTTTGGGCTGCGCATAATAGCTTGGATATTCGGTTTTTGACTTGTGATGTAAAGATGTGGGTAACACTTATTAATAATAATGGCTTACACTCCTCTTACGCTTTTGTGTCACCAAGTTCTGAAAGCGGCACACTGTAGTCATTATTCATAGCCTGTTTCGTGGATACCGCCATAATGACTTGTCGTGTTGCATTATGGGTCTCCAGGGGCAAGCGTTCCTGCGACTGTACAGTGGGCGCTCTGTACCCCTCGTTCACAACCTCTCGAGGTGCTGTATTCTACTAATGGATTAATTTTGGTGAGAGGCATATCTGTCAGATAAGTGTGTGTGTTTAACACACAATTTCCCCGTGATTCCGTCTGAGCGCGTTTACATGACAGCTTTCTTTGCAACGCGGACTATAAGAGGCTGCAGCATGAGCAGTGGCCCCAATGACTGAAAAATACCCATCGTGTTCTTATCGAAGCTTATCATTCAGAACAGTGTTTTAACACAGTTCACTTGGACCTAGGATCTATAAAGGCTCTGCTCTCACTGAGCACAGGTGTCACCGTCTGAGAGGAGAGTTTCATACAAACCAGAACTAATGTTATAAAATCAACACATCCTTGACCAGTGTTTCCTCTATGTTAATTAAGCCCGCCGCTCCTTAATTTCTGCCGCCGCTGTATCAAAAAAAAAAAATCTGTAAAAAAATAAATAAATGGGGCAGACGCAAATTAGTCGCGGTTGCCTTTAAATGATCCTGCCGACATAATGCAGCCCCGTTGGCTGCCGCTCAATTTAACAAGTAGAACTATTCAGAGGTTATTGGTGCTGTCCAGTTTAACTCCACATAGCCTACTGTTGTGTTGATGTTGCTTTTTGTGAAAACGTTAGCTTTCTTCTGAGTCGACTATTAAACTTAACAGCTCCTCCAAAAACGTCACCGCGGTGGGTCCGTTTTAAGCCTCGGTCACAACTGGCCGTACGACTTTTTGGTCGTGCGATTTCTGGCGTTTCCCAAATCGCTGTGTTTATTTTTTTGTTCATGGAGAACGTAGTTGTGGTGTTCAGATCACCGCGCACCCAACGTGCGTCACACGCAGGCTGCTCAGACGTGCGGCTGTCACTTCACTCTGTCACTTGCTTTCAGCAGGACTGCCCCCACTGCTAAAAAAATCCTACAGGAAACACTGCTTGACCATTATAATGATTGCCACCACTCACTTTGACATAGGCTAATCAGCTTTATCTCTCCAGTTACAGCATTAAAGCAACAGTCCAACCAGGACATTACATTGGCCTTTATCTAAATTAGTGTTTTGACTCAATTCCGTGCATCTTTGTGAAATATTACATTTGTTGGGGCAAAAAAAAGCCCTTTGAGTCTCTTTGGTGAACCTGCATGCAAAATGCATAGAAAAGTGTGACTACAGTTTAATAGTCGGCCTATGTTAGAAGGAAAAATGCACAAAGGGTACATGTTATGCCCTTAAGTTAAACTTCCATACTTTATTTATTCATTTATATTTGCAATCCAAAAGTGCAGATAAATCAGAGCAATAATAATAACTTTGATTGGAAAATGTCAGTTAAGTATTAATATATTTGTAATATATTTAAATATAGTCATGTACACAGTCAAAATTAGCCATGAAGTCAGGATAAAACTGTATAGCCTATTATGGGCCATAGCTGTTAGAAATATACTGGAAAAAAGTAATAGTGTCTAAATTACCATAGACGACTAAACTTTATTGTCCCAGAGGGAAATTTGTGTCCACTTACGTTTATAATGGTTTTCTATATTGGTCATATTTTAAGCTCCCTTGTGTCTATGGTCATTATTATTACAGCCACACATCTGTATCTATCTTCTCCTACCATGGTTTACACAGGGACAAACAGAAATATTCAGAACAACTTTCATTTCCAGATGCGGGGGCTTAGATCCCTGGCCGCCCCATAATGCATTGCGCTTTTTCAAGATGGCGGTATCCGCGACACGGGCTATTCACGCTATACTCCGTGGTGGTAAGATACTATTGTAGCACAGCCCCCATCTGCTCCATTGGGCCCAAAAACCACCACTCACACAAGCAAGCACATCCTCATTCACTCAAAAAACGGATCGAGATGAAATAAAACAGTTTGTCAGCGGTTCAGACGGAGCTGGTCCCAGTTTGTGTGGAGTCCGTGTGTGATAAAGTCCCTGATAAAGGCACAAAGGCCTCGCATTGTTGTGGACAGTCCGCTGGGCGCAGGGTTGTAGCTGAGAGAGTCCTGTCTTGGCTCTAAACTCACCTGTTTTCCACCTCCGCGGGCTCCCACAGCTCCTGCTCCTCCTTCAGCTTCACTTCTGCCATGTTTCACTGCGCTCTGTCCACTTTAAGGCGAAGCTTTGGGGAAAAGAGTGTCTCACTTCTGTTCAGAGCTAACGCTAACACAGCAGCGCTCACTTCCGGGGTCTGAGGAGGGTTGCCAGGTCCAAGAGTTAAAACTAGCTCTTCTTCTTCTTCGCTCGGTTATTGGCGGGCGGCAACCAACAGCTTAGGTGCATACCGCCACCTACTGTACTGTGTGTGTGTCTCGGGATGCTAGTTACTTCAGGTTACATTGTAGTTGTGCGCAAAACATAAAATATATAAACAAAAACAAACAAACCAAAAAGGAAAAAAATTTATCCTAGGTGAAAACATCGATTTTATTTAAAACACCGTAAGCCCAAGGGCTGTAAGTTCTTTAAATAATATAATAATAATAATAATAATAACGTATCAGCAGCTTCATTCCCCAGTATGCCTGATGGGATCAGGAAAAAACAATACTAGACCCCATCAGCTCTATCCGGCGAAGGCAACACAAAATCTCCAGCACAATATCTGCCCTATCCCCAGAGGGACCATCTGAAATTGCCTGTAAGGCAGCCAGAATAAATATACGCCATCTCAGTAAAACTAGCTCAATGATTCAAACACCACCAAATATGTTCAAAACATCGCACATTTTTCAATCAATTTGGTTAAAAACGTTTTTATTTGAGAATGCACGGGAAGACAGGAGGGGGAGAGAGCGGTGAGAAGTAACAAATAGTTGTTGTTTTTTTATGACTATTACACCACTACATGTGTGTAATATCCTTGTCATTTAAGGAGGTACAGACACCAGATGGAGGATACTTGGGTTTTTTAATGAACATTTTATGCAGCTACTGAAACCACCATACTGCTCTCACTCGAGCCTTGTGCAAGTCTAGCTTAACCAACAATGCCCTCTATAGGTCAGTGGTAACATAGCACTCCCATCTATTATAATGTGAAACTTTTGTCTCTTAATAACCTAAACCACTGCCGCCTCTCTTTGCTCACACATCCATTCAGTAGGTGAATTGAGGAGGTTCTCTTGTTTTCACTCCTCTGGTTGTGTTAAGCCTTTAGTAAAACTCACGCTGTACATGCCCACAGTAGATGACGCGCATTCACGCCACGGTGAACGGACCTCGACCCCGTAATCAAGTTAAAATGACATTTAGCTTTTGGCCAAATATATTGTGTTATTTAACTGTTTTGCCAAATTACTGCTGTGTTTTTTTCTGTACTGCCAGACAGTTTTGTGCATTGCAGTGTACAAAAAAGTTTGTTTTCATTGCCAATAAACAAACACATTAAATCACAAACGGGATTTTAGATCACCCCATCTGTGTAAAATTATATTACACTGTAAAAACTAATAGTCTTGCTTACTTGAGAAAAAACAGACTAAGTAGAGTTACTCTCTATATTCAAAACCATGAATGAAAACAAGTTAAATAATATAGTTTTTTCTTAATTTTTAAAACAATATATTAGGTATTGGATCGGGACTCGGTATCGGGCAATTCTCAAAATCAAATGACTCGGACAGAGACACCGGGGGAGAGGAAAGACCCCCAATCATCCCACTAACACTTGTATTACCCCAGAGGGACTACGGACAGGATTCATTAAGGTAAACAATTTACTTAGTACTGCTTTAAGTGTCTTAACTCACGGGATCTTACTTCACAGGTTAGAAAACTGGGTGGGAATCTCTGGTACTGCTCTAAACTGGTTCAAGTCCTATCTCGAGGATAGGACGTACTTTGTTGAAATTGGCAACTGTGTCTCAGACAAAATTTCCATGACCTGTGGAGTCCCCCAGGGGTCAATCTTGGGACCCCTCTTATTCAACCTGTACATGCTTCCATTGGGTCAGCTAATAAACAGCAACAATGTGTCGTACCGCAACTACGCAGATGACACTCAGATCTACGTGTCACTGACGGCAGGTGAACATGGGCCTGTAGATACACTCTGTCACTGCATCGAACAGATCAGTTTGTGGATGCAAAACAACTTTCTCCAACTAAACTCAGACAAAACTGAGATCATTGTCTTTGGCCCACAGACACAAAGACAAAGTGTTATCAGTCACCTTGAGTCTCTCGCTCTGAAACCAAAAAATCAGGTTAGAAATCTAGGAGTAATCATGGACTCAGACCTGAACTTAAACAGCCACATCAAAGCAATAACATCATCAGCTTTTTACCATCTGAAGAACATTGCTAAGATCAGAGGAATAGTGTCAAAACCAGACTTAGAGAGACTCATCCATGCATTTGTCTCCAGCAGGTTAGACTACTGTAACGGCTGCTCACTGGCCTTTCTAAACGAGCTGTTAGAGGTGCAGAACATCCAGAACGCTGCTGCTCGAGTCCTGACAAGAACCAGGAAATACGACCACATTAGTCCAGTGCTCCGGTCTCTGCACTGGCTTCCTGTCACTCAGAGAATAGAATTTAAAACAGCGCTGCTTGTGTACAAGTCTTTTCATGGTTTAGCACCAAAGTACATCTTTGACATGTTAGAGCCGTATGAACCATCTCGGACCCTGAGAACTTCAGGGAGGGGTCTCCTGGTGGTTCCCAGAGTCAATAATAAACACGGTGAGGCTGCGTTTCAGTTTCATGCAGCTAAAATCTGGAACAGTCTTCATGAGGACAGGCCTCAACTCTGACAATGTTCAAATCCAGGCTGAAAACAGCTCTTTTTACCCGTGCATATGAAAACTGAAAGTATTTTATCTGCACTCTTGCCTTTTACTGTCATTGATTAACTTTATGTTGATGTTTTGATTGATTTTATCTGTTTTCTTGTAATTTTTTTCTTTCTGCAACTGTGAAGCACTTTGAATTGCCTTGTGTATAAATTGTGCTCTACAAATAAACTTGCCTTGCCTTAACTTTACTTATGTCAAAAAAAATTGCACTTCTGGATTGCAGAGGTTAAAGCTAGCATTACTTTTATGATTTTATTACATTTATCTGCTCCTGTGCCGTGTGTGAGCTGCTCCTAAAGCTAAAACCTTTGTCAGACACATGACTTTGTTTCTGTTGCTTTTATTACTGGCTGATTCAGAAGAGAGAGTTCAGTGGAAAGACCAACATCGCTGAATCAACATTCGAATAATGAATCTTCAAGGTCACCAACCTATTACTCAGTTAATCTTATGCTACAATTACAAATTGTGATTACATTTAACTGATTATACCTTTTTAAACAACTTCAGTGAAAAATTGCAATAATATTCTTATCACATGCCGCAAGTTGTATAGTCTTAAAATTGCTGACTAAGTTCTTTGAGGATTCGGGCTTGTCTTTTCTTGCAGTCGTTGGAGATTATGTATATCCCGTTCAGGCAGCACAGGAGGGAGGTTTTGACACAGTGCACTGCTAGTTCATTGTGCTTTCTAGCCTCTGCGCAGCCTGTGTCTGGGCTCATCACATTTTACTACAGGATCCCCAGTTGTTGAGATGGATATTTTGGAGTTTTCAACCTCTCCTTTGAACTTGGAATAACTTTAAACAAACTGATCATTGAATGTTTTTCTTTAGTGTGAGTCCTTCATGTGTGATTTAAGATGACCATTTCGAGAAAAACTCATTGCACAAATAGAACACTTGAATGGTTTCTCTCCTGTGTGAGTCCTCATATGTGACTTAAGATCACCATTTTGTGAAAAACTCATTGAACAGACAGGACACCTAAATGGTTTCTCTCCTGTGTGAGTCCTCATGTGTGTTTTCAGGTTACTCATTTGTGAAAAACTATTTGCACAAATAGAACACTTGAATGGTTTCTCTCCTGTGTGAGTCCTTGTGTGTGCTTTCAGATCACCATTTCGTGAAAAACTCTTTTCAAAACAGAACACTTGAATGGTTTCTCTCCTGTGTGAGTCCTTGTGTGTACTTTCAGATCACCATTTTGTGAAAAACACTTTTCACAAACACAACACTTGAATGGTTTCTCTCCTGTGTGAGTCCTTGTGTGTGCTTTCAGATCACCATTTTGTGAAAAACACTTTTCACAAACACAACACTTTAATGGTTTCTCTACTGTGTGAGTCCTCGTGTGTGCTTTCAGGTGTCCATTTCGGGAAAAACTCATTGCACAAACAGAACATTTGAATGGTTTCTCTCCTGTGTGAGTCCTCGTGTGTTCTTTCAGATGACCATTTTGTGAAAAACTCACTGCACAAACGGAACACTTGAATGGTTTCTCTCCTGTGTGAGTCACCATGTGAGATCTGAGATGACCGTTTTGTGCAAAACTCTTTCCACAAACAGAACACCTGAAAGGCCTTTCTCCTGTGTGAGTCCTCATGTGTGTTTTAAGGAAACAATTTCGTGAAAAACTCATTGCACAGACAGAACACGTGAATGGTTTCTCTCCTGTGTGAGTCCTCATGTGTTTTTTCAGGGGACCATTTTGCGAAAAACTCATTGCACAAACAGAACACTTGAATGGTTTCTCTCCTGTGTGAGTCCTCGTGTGTGCTTTCAGATGACCATTTCGGGAAAAACTCATTGCACAAACAGAACACTTGAATGGTTTCTTCCTGTTGAGTCCTCGTGTGTTCTTTCAGATGACCATTTCGGGAAAAACTCTTTTCACAAACAGAACACTTGAATGGTTTCTTTCCTGTATGAGTCCTCGTGTGTTCTTTCAGATGACCATTTCGGGAAAAACTCATTGCACAAACAGAACACTTGAATGGTTTCTCTGCTGTGTGAGTCACCATGTGAGCTCTCAGATCACCACTTTGTGCAAAACTCTTTCCACAAACAGAACACCTGCATAGCTTCTCTCCCAAGTGAGACCTTATGTGTCTCTTGAGGTAACTCCTATGCGCAAATTTCCATTTGTGCAGTTTGTCTGGACCTCCCTCTCCACTCACATTGTTCTCATGAGCCGGTTCCTGCAGGTGACCAGTGTGTGTGTGTGGAGTGGGACTTTCAGCTGAAGGAGTCCAGTCTGCAGAATCGTCAGTGTCAGAGGAATTCTCTGCTTCTGCCCCATCTCTGTCCTCTCTGTTCTCCTCTTTCACTGTTTCAAGCAGAGACTCTTCTTTCTCACTCCTCACAGACGCAATGACTGGGAACACTTGGATCGACTCCTGTTTGATTTGAATCTCCTTTGGTTCCTCTTTAATCTGGACTGGACTGGGAGCTGCCTCATGTGGACTCTGAACACCTGCAGAGACAAATAGACAATATAAACACTTGATCACCAAATGACAAGTCTTTAAAGCAAAAGAACTCAACAACAGTCCCTGAGAAAGACGAAGATAAAACACAACCCTAAAAGTATAAACTCTGTGGCGGGTGGCCCCTTAAGGGGCTATTTACATCATTGATAGTCTCCAATAAAACACAGCAATAATATCCTCCATGGAACGGCTTTTTAGAGATGCACCGAATCCGCTTTCTTTCTTCTGATACCAATACTGGGGGATTGAGTATTTCCGATATCTGATATTAACCTGTAGAGACTTTCAGAATCAGAATACTTTTTATTGGTTAGTTCACAACTTTTTTTTTTTTCAATCGTGCAACATGAGACATATAACACCAAACTATAAGACTAAGATTACATTTCAACTAAAATAAAGACAACAATTTGACATAGAACAACAGTGTGAGTGTATTTACAGATATGCAGGTGCATGAAGTGTTAGCAGCAGATATGAGTAGTGCATTAGAGCAGTACAAATGGCTGGAACAGGTTATTATGTTCATGAGTCTGATAAAGAGTTATTGGATCTTGTTTTTGTTCATGAGTCTGATGGCAGAAGGGAATAAACTGTTCAAGTGGCGGGAGAGGTATGGGTCTGAATGAACCGTAGCCTCCTGCCTGAGGAGAGAGGGGTGAATAGTCCGTGTCCAGGATGAGAAGGGTCAGCTGTGATCCGACCCACACGCCTCCGGCGGGTCCTGGAGGTGAACAGGTCCTGGAGAGATGGGAGCTCACAGCCAATCACCTTCTCAGCAGCAGCACAATGCGCCTGTCCCGTTCTGTAGCGCCGGGGAACCACACGGTGATGGAGGTGGTGAGGATGGACTCGATGATGGCCGTGTAGAACTGCACCAGCATATTGGTCGACAGCTTAAGTTTCCTCAGCTGCCACAGGAAGAACATCCTCTGCTGGGCCTTCTTGATGAGGGAGCTGATGGTTGGCTCCCATGTGAGGTCCTGGGTGATGGTGGTGCCCAGGAAACGTAAGGAGTCCACGATGGAGATGGGGGTGGGAGAGTCTGTCAGGGCAAGGGGGGAACGGGTGGGGCTGTGTCTTTCCTGAAGTCCATGATCATCTCTACTCTCTCAAATGACAGCAGCTCCACTTTTTTCCCCCGCGAAATATATTTAAGTTCATCTCGATAAAACGCCTTTTGTACACTCCACTATCCTTAATAGGCCATCGGCTAGCTCTCACAAAGTGCTTAGAAATTGACTTTTGTTCCAGGAAATAGGAAATACTTTTATTTTTATCAAGTAAAATAGTTAAACTTCTTCCACAAAAAGTTCCACAGTTATTGAGAAATTGGCTCCTAAAGCGGGGAAGTTTGTGAAAAAATTGACATTTTAGCCTCTACTTGCATTTTTGACTCCAATTATTACAATTTTACAGTAATAAAGACCAGTGGCGTAGCAAGGGTACCAAGGGGCCCCAAGCAAGAATGTCGGTTGGGGGCCCTCTGGTGGCCGCTCGGTGTACTGCGCACTGGGAGAGGATGTAATTTGGGCAGGAGCGGGTC
Source organism: Neogobius melanostomus (assembly GCA_007210695.1). Taxonomy (NCBI): domain Eukaryota; kingdom Metazoa; phylum Chordata; class Actinopteri; order Gobiiformes; family Gobiidae; genus Neogobius; species Neogobius melanostomus. Next base: position 3,364,741 of record VHKM01000392.1, read on the forward strand.
ACCTGAAAACTCCCATAATGCAGTTCTCTGCATAGGTTTTCCTCAGAACAGAAGGCTGAGACTTACAATAATCTGGTTTCACTATTAGAAATATAATCTTGTGGAGCCATGAGTAAAAAAAGTCTATCCACTGCTCATTATAAGTTAACATTAGGGAACCATGACTCACTAAAGCCTGCAGCAGGATGGGGATAAACAGCGCCACAGAGCATTGGTGGAGAGATGATGTAACTGCATCACCAAAATCATTAGGACGGCTGTGTATATCAAGCATTTACTGCATGTAACTGAAAAACGGGTTAGTGCATGGGGGCCCTTTACAGTTGGGGGCCCCAGGCAGCTGCCTGCCTTGCCTTATGGCAAGCTACGCCTCTGATAAAGACAATACTAAAAATATTCAATATGTGGAAAAAGAAAGTTGACAGGAGTGCTAGTTTTTAAGAAATAACTTTTGAAAATATGCCTTTTTTGAAATATGTGTCATATTGAAACAAGCACACTATGGGACCTACTATTTCCACATATAACATTTTCAGATAAGATTTTATGAACATAAACAAATTGCTCCAGATAAGTTTCAAACATTTTTATTGTTTGTGATTTATAACCATCAGAAGCAGATCAAGTGTATCTTGGCATATGGACGAAAGCTTGACTTCAGTCTTGCCTCTTGTAATTCATTCAATATAAGAACTTCTAATGCAGTAGTTCCCAACCTTTTTTCTTGAAGCCCCTTCTGTGCTGCTGTAGTCAGGCTGCGCCCCCTCAGTCCAATAACATAAAAAAATAAATAAAAAAATCAAACATGAAAATATTTACAGATATGCATTTTTAACACATTTTCTGAGATTAGATTGTTTCAAGCACCTGTACTCAGTTCGCCGTCGTCATTTTTAACCATTTAATTTGTGCAAATTTATGACCTGACCCTCTGCCCAGACAAAGCTCTGGGCCCCACCTGCCATCCCAGGAGCTCACGGTGGGAAGGCCCGCCCCCCAGGTTGGGAACCACTGTTGTAAAGCACCCTCTATCCAGGCAAGGAGGCTGAAAAGTTCTTGTAGTTGGGGTCCTGTAAAGACTCTTTCTGATGTAGAGTGTAACTCCTGAACTACAGTCCTTGTTCAAAGACACAAGTTCACTATTATTTCTCAGATTAGACGGTGATCGGAGGAAAAGCAGCTTGAATCCTTGATGTCAGCCGGTTAGACCTGAAATTAAAAAGTACTGTTAAGTTTAATTTACAACTAGTTCATTGTATGCTGGCGGTAAATACTTCATATTCCAAATAGGTTTTTTTATTACGTTGTATGTACAGTTTTGGGGCCCATATGAGTAGATTATTAGTTAAAAAATAAAGTCTCAGTATCTGGGATGATAATGGATGCAAAGGAAGGAGGAAGCAGCGGTCAGATACCACAGACACACTTTTTTTTTCAAGGCCCAAGTTACAATTTGATGAAAGAAAAAAAGAAAAAATTCTCTGAAATTCATTTATGCCAACTCAATAAATCCCTATACATCTAAATACATGACTTGATTATAAGAAGGTGATGCACAGAAAAATACATTTACCTGTAATCTGAGGCTTTTTTATTGATAATCTTTAGAAGAGTGGTCATCAGAATAATTCCTCTGTTGTCCAAAGTCCTTTAGACAATCACAGAAAAGCTTGAATGTGGCCACAGATGGCAGGATTCTCCCACTGTAAAAATACAGACAAAGCACATTTTAAGTTTTTAAAGGAAAGTACAGTCAAAAATCAAAGCAATATCTGAGGAGCCAAAAGGACAGAAACTGAGACACAGCTTAGATTAATATGATAATATTTATTAGCGTCAGATAGTCTTCAAAATGTGTTAAGAATATTGCTTTTAAAAGATAGCAGTTTGCAAATGTTTTCATTTTGCAATGTGAATCCAGTTGTTCCGAGCCCTGGAGGGTTCATTCTGAATTTCCCATGAATACATACCTCACTCTTTTAATGTTGAGTCTTTAAATGAAGCGAGTCTATGCTTCACAGCACCAGGCCTCCACCACAACATGTTCTCATCACGTAGTTGTCCTGGAAAATGAAATAAGCAGACAACAGAAAATAACTACTGTAGTAGGCCTATGTATCATGTAAAAGTAACTGTACTGATATTCTACATTTTATGAATCATTGACTTTATTGGACTTTTGAGTGGAATAAGAGACTGAAAGGGCCAGTGACACCAACTCACACCGAAGATACTTATTCCACCACCAATGACATATAAACCACAGCTTAGTGCTGTGAACCATGGACTAATAATAATAGTGGCACTCTTATATTTACTTTTTCGATTGGTTTGTGCTTTATTATAGCAACAACATTTGCTAACTTTGATACATATAAATGTCTTCATGATTAACCACATTTTTGGTGTGGCTAACTGGTAAAGTTAGTTTGATATCATCATTCCTAAAGCAAATCAGACAAATACGGAACTATCCCAGAATCAGAACAAACTACTAATTTTCTTCAGGTCAAACGTGCAACATGAAACACCAAAACTTGAGGCACAACACGTGTGTAGCTCCCTCGCTACTGAGCTTTATCATTATTTGTATTGACATTAGGGTATACAATAAATAAGAATGTACTCACGAGTAAGACAGCCACCTGGCTGCCGTTTTAGAAGTCTTTGCCTGGCATAGATCTGTCGATGTCTTTGAAGAGTTTGCGGGAAGTTTCCAGTTCATTGTACTCGCTATCCAGGGATTATAACAGGTCTATGGGCGATATCCACTCGTTTGCGATGTTCGTGAATGTTGCCCACGCTGCTCTAGTTGTTCCCGTTGCAGAAATTTAAAGTTTGCCCTCAGAAAGCAGGATTTTCATTACGATAGTTGCCAACAGCTGCGCTGTCTGTGAAGGCTCTCGTCTGGTTTGCGTTGTTTACTTCCGGGTTCCGGGGTCAACGCGATGTGCTGATTGGTCAGAACTAGGTCAGGTGACCCTAAAATCATACGCGCCAGAAGAAAATAGTTCCCATTTCACACTCGAATTTCTCTAAAACTCCAGGGTTTTTGCGTGTGGGAACTTTATTTGACCCCTTTGGTATGATACAGTTTCAGAATATGTAAAAAAATTGTATTTCTGATTTCCTGGAACGAAACTTCATGCTAGAAAAGGTAGCCAAATAAGGTTAGGTTTAAGGTTAGTTTCGATAAGTTTAAGATAGCATTGTCCTGAAGAGGAGACATAATTTCCTGGAGCTCCAATGATCATGTGCCCCTCCACTTGCTGCATCCAGACCCTTCTTCCTCCTGCTTGTAGCTTGTAGGAGTAACTTTCTCACTGCAGGTGTTCATTTATAAATGAACAATATATGGAATTATGTTTTAAACAAAAGTTTACATTACAATTTGACACTTTTGATATTTGGGCTTCACGACCTTTTAAAATGTTCATCTCTCATTATGTCACGGTGAGGAGTGAAAATAAGTCCACCATGGCTGAATAGTGACTTTACAGGAGCACTTGAAGGCAAAGTAGTTTTGTACTTTATGGAAAGGGCTTTGACAGTAGGTACATCTTCAATGAAATCAAAGATGTGTCTGAATCTTGAAGGAACCTATCAACACAAAAGGAATAAGTATTATTGCCACGGTCAGAGCACCACATTCTCATACAAGGATTATGACTATTTTATGTTGCATGCTTATACTTATGTCAACATGCAAAAATAAAATAGTCATAACACTGACTAGTTAGAATAGAAATTAATGACAATGTTCATGATGAACATAAAATGAAAAAAAACTAAAACATGCCTGTCAACCTCTTCTTCTGCAGTTTAACTAGCTGTTGTCTCTGTTGTCTAAAAAGTGCATAAGTTGTCATCATCTTCTAGAAGACCTGGTCTGTCTGAGTTGAGTAGTCCAGCTTGTTGGATCATCTTCCTTTTCATTTCTGTTCTCTCCACATTCGCAAGCCACCAGAGATGGAATTTTGAAATGGTGGGTGCTGCAATTCTTGGGGAGGCCTGCACTTTCCCAAATCGAGTGTTAATAGCCTTGATTACAGCTGCAAGTATGTTAGATGAAAACTGAGCCTGTGGCATTTTTTTCAGACAGTTTGGCTCTCTAGCTTATTATCGTTGGTGAAACATAACCAGAAAAGTTGTTATTTTCTCCTTGGAGAATATTCATAGAGGAAAGTGGTTGTAGAGAAGTGATGTACTCTTTCAGACGTGCAATCTCTTCAGCAAAACTTCACACGCCAGCAAACAGGCGTTTCTCACGAGTGTAAAGCGGTAATGTTTGGTCTGAATGCACCTTAAGATTTAGAGTATGTGCAGCACAGCGAAAAAAAAAAAAGTAGCTCCAAAAACACCTTTCACAAAAAATTGCTTCACTTATCGGTCACAGTTGCACTGTCTTTGCCCTGGATTTGAAATTGTGAATACATTTCAACAAGTTTGGCAGCAACCGATAAAGCAACCGTTTAACAATGATCACACACTGAGCCAGGCTTGTTGATTTTGAAGTTTCTTGCAGACGTCTCATCTACAATGGGTCGTAGCTGTTTGGTTTTCTCCTGGAGCTAGCTCGCATCAATCCCATGAAAACAAGTACTATGCACTAATAATGTCAATAAAGCCGGCAACTACATAAAGTAGCCTTTAATATGATCACACACTGAGTCGATCTTGATGCATTTGTGGTTTTATTAATTCATCAACAATGAGCTGTAGGCGAATGCAACAAGCTAACAGTTTTTTTATAAAGTAATGGATTTGTTGTGGTACGTCTTGCTGTAATTAGTGCTGGGCAATATGGAAAAAAGTGATATCACGGTATGGATTATTTTATACCACAATAAAGTCAGTTTTCAGTTATTCTTTGAAAAGTTTGACAAAAATATCATTGCTTACTTTTTTAAACTTTATTTTGAAGCAGTGGTTTTGCTGTATCATTCAAGCACTTTGATACAAAGTAATGCTACAGTATATGGGTTGTTATGATGATGATGATGATGAACAACAATAACACTAACATGGTAATAAAGGTATAAGAAATAAAAATTATACACTTGTTATGAAGTGTAACATACTGTAAATATTGACTTAATGTAATGCATTGTTGCATTTGTTGTAAATATGTAACCAACTTGTTTAGTAAGACAATAAGGATTAAACATTGTTATTGTTGCAACCACATAATAATAATTTGTATTATTATTATTATTAAAGTATATGAATAGGGGTGGGAGTCATTAAGCTCGTCTTCTTTCCACTCCTTTTCGAGCAAGAATGTTATTTTTTTGTTTCTTTTTTCTTTCGCTTTTGTGCCAGCTCGTAATAAAATATTCAAATCAATTCTCAATTTTAACGTAATGTTTAAGAAACAGTGGGCGAGCAGTTTGCATCGTACGTCTTTAGCTGCTCTACGTGCTGCCCGATCCGTCTCTTACCTCCTGCACCCCGCCTCTCCTCTATCGTGTGTTTAATCCAAATCCATGCGCTCTCAGGCAGCTCCGATGTGAGATCCATCACTAAAAGCTGTTTAGTTGCCGTGCGTAAAGCGGAGCGAAACCACGCTGTGTTTAACAGTAAAGTAGCTGCTAGAGAGCCCCGCGTGCTCAGAGACGGATCAGCGCTGCGTCAAAGCTAAACATATTACGCAAATGACGGAGAATTTTCGGTTAGTTTAGTTTTCGATTATTTGAGCAGTTAAAATTCTGCTCAAAAGGAGTGGGCTGAAGCAAAAGCTTATAAGCGCCCACCCCCGACATCATTGCAATAAAAACATTTAATCATATCACAGTAGTACAGGGAGCATATTACAAAATACAAGATACAAGAGCCTGGGAACACAGCATGCACACATACACACAACGTACCCTTTTGTCTAGAACAAAGTAAGTAACAAAAGGCGATCATTACATTTCTTTCAGATGGTTACCATGCCTGCCATTGTTAGCATTACCAAAAGTCACTAGTTTTATGAGAAAAAGACACATTCATATACATATTATACTCAGTGAATATTATTATGTACATTTTACAACTACAACAACGCTCTCATTTCATGTACGATGTCTGGTACAAAGCAAGTGACTAAAGGCCTTTACTTAGTTACAGATGCTTATCAATGCCAAACACAGTTAAGATTCCCGAAAGTCACTAGTTGTGTGTTAAAAAGAACATTAAATACATATTATCCGTTATCTTGCTTCTTCCCAGTTGTCTATTCCATCCTTAATATGGTATTGATTAGTGTACAAATTTGCTTGGTTGCTTCCTTTTTTTTATGTACAATGAATGATGTAATATGTAAGCCCTGCATAGTGTAGTACATTAAAAAGCCGGGGTGTAGAGCGGATCCATTAAAGAGGGCAGTAGCGCCTCAACAAGAAATCCCCAACCAGCTGCCCCAACTAGCTGATTTGGTAGATGATGTTCCTATGCTGTGTAGTGCGTTAAAAACAAGGTATACAAGCCCATTGGGAGGGTCCTCTCAACAGATTTGGAGCTCGCCTACTCTAATTCTCTATTTGCGATTTTGAGCAATAGAATGAATTGGCAGCAGACTCCTAAAATTTGTCTCTTTTAATGCATAGTATAGGACACTTAACAAATGATGGTCCGGTTGCTCGGGGCTGCTCCCCTCTGGCAGCAGGTCCAGTCACAGAAAAGAAGAAAAAGAAAGAAAATCCCGAATCCCTTTTAACACATATCACTAAGACTATTCTTGTTATCATGAGCATCAATCAGTCTGCGATTACTGTACCTTTCATGAATAAATGTGGAGTATTTTATGTATCATTCAAACACTTTGATACAGAGTAATGTTATATGGGTTGTAATGGTGATGGTGAATAACGGTAATGCCAACATGGTAATGAATTCTGTATGGGAGACAGAAATAATACACTGGTTGTAGCGTGTGAGATACTGTGAATGTTGACCTGGTATAATGCAGTGTCGCACTTGTGAATATGTAACCAACTCGGTTGATAGTTGTTTTGTAAAATGGTAAGAAATATGCAGTGTTGTTAGTTATTGTTATTGAAGTTTATGAACAGGGGTGGGAGTCAATAAGCTTGTCTTCTTCCCACTCCTTTTCGAGCTGTAATGTAAATTATTTTTTCTTTTCTTTTTCTTTTATTATGTATATATATATATATTTCTGTTTTTCTTTTCTTCTTTAGCTCGAAATAAAATATTCAAATCAAATCAAATGTTCAGAGCAACAACACTCTTCCTTAATTAATTGAATGCAAATTAATCCTACTGCTCCCTTAGAGACAATGTGTTTCTTCTTCTCTTACTTTTCAAAAGTCTTTTGTTTGTATTTATATTTGAACCGGTAGATGTTTGGACATTGTTTCATCTCCATCTCCAAATTGTTCCACAATTGGACCCCATTAACTGTCGGGCTAAAACTTTTCAAAGTTGTGCTATGTTTCTGAATCCTAAAGTTCAATTCATCATGTAATTCATAACGACCACTACGTTCTTGGAACCTTCTTTGTGTTTGGCTTGGTAACTGTACCTTGCTTTGTAGTTGTTAAAACCACAAATACCATGGTCCAAGACTGATAGAAAAAAGGTTAAATCATCAACTGAACTGGGTTTGGTAAAGTTGAGGACGTTTCACTTCTAGTCACAGAAGCTTCTTCAAGCTCTTCAGTGGATTATATAAGACCCAGGCTCCCCCAGGAGGGGGAACCAAAAACTGCCACAAAAAAAAGTCCTGTTCAAGTTTTTTTACAGTCTCACTCATCTAGCAGATCTATGTTCTGCTCTGCTGCTGAGTCAATGGCCGTAGACGACCCATTAGTCTTTACAAAGGAGGGTCATTCACCTGAAATAGCAGATACACGAGTCTGACGCCTGCCGTGTAGACCCGCTTTATCTTTCTCCGCTTCATTCTCACTTTTTTGGGGTTTAAAGAACAACTAAACACCTAATCAACTTTTTTTTGCTGATAAACTATCTATATGGGTCACTAACACAGTTATCTACATGTCCCTAACATTATTTTGAGATTTTAGTGCAAACTTGTTCAAAATCCAATTGTTGTGTACAAAACCATCTCTTCAGCGCCACTCACGTTTGAACAGCACTTACTACATTTGAATTTAGGATTGGCTGAGGAGGTACCATCATACGTCACGGTACCATCATACGTCACCAAGTCTGCCGCTGTGGTATAAAGGCTGACCCCTCCCATTGACAGTAAATGATCCCTCCCCTAGAGGCCGTAGCTAGTTCGAGTTGGAACAGAGTGAGGAGTTTTTTCACTGCGATTATCAGGTTTGCGTTATTAGCTTAATACTTAGCCAGTTAGATTATTTAAATTTAATATAGTTGTATCCCTAGTACTAGGCCTAGTTGTTTTATAGCATTAGTTAGTCTTTAGCTTTATTGTTAGTGTTAGAATAGCTTCCGTTTAGCATAGCCATTAGCATTTAGCTTTAGTTGTATTGTTTATTGAGTATTGTGTAGTGTTTTGTGTAGTGTCTTGTATAGTTAATTGTAAGTATGGGGAGGAAGTGTATTGTAGTGGGCTGTAGTAGATCTACTGGTTTACATGGTGTTCCATGACTTAGAAATTAGGCACCAGTGGTTGCGCGCAATTGGCCTGGGCGAAGGTGAACTCCCTTTGCGTCCCGGAGTTTGTGCGGTACTCCTACTCCAACGCATTAGTGGTTGAAATGGGCTTCTCCAAGCAGCTGTTTTTGAAGAGAGAGGCAGACCCAACCCTGGCTCTCCAACAGCCAAGGCTACCTGGAACGGCATTCACACTGCAGGTAAAAGTGCAAAAATAAAGCTCGCTATGTTGTCTCTACAGATTTAATTACAGCTTTGATTTGGGGATTGAACTTGTGAAGTAAAATATGATCATTTCTATCTATGTGTTTTTTTTTATATATTTCTTACTGCATAGAGCAGTTAGCACCCTCCTGTAGTAAGTAATACATGCGCTACTACTTTTCCGAGTCTCACACTACCAAGTCCCAATAATTACACTGACATGTGCTGTTGCTTATTCCTGCAATGGTGCTGCCATCGTCACACTGCGCTATACGCTTGTTGTAGGAGCAGCATAGTGAGCTAATCCTCTTTGGTTATCGTGGTTTGTTGCATATGGAGGGTGAGTTTGGTAACCACATGTGTAATGGAGCGTTTTAGACATGTTTTAGATCACCACTGAGAGCGATGAGCCACATGTTATACCGCTGTGTGTAACGACATGTCAACTTTTCTGCCGCTCAGATTCATAAAGGAGCTAGTGGCTAACGCGTCAGTCTGCACAATAATAACAAAGTTACGCCGACACTGCGCAACTGTGCATGAGAATACGCACCAAACTTATCTGCTTTGTGATGACTGTAGGTTTCATATTTGGCAATAGCTGCGTGAAACGTGAGAGCATCTACAAGCTACACGGTCCACCTATCCAGTTGGACCGTGTGGTCATTGAGGAGAGGGATGACCAGGGCGCTGTTTCTGACGTGATTTTCTGCTAATCGTGTTATCAATACAAGTAAATCAATTCAAGTTTAAAATTGATATTTAATCATGTTTTTTCTACCCTTATATCATTTTAGTTCAAATAGAAGACAGTATATATTCTGTAACTATGTATAAAAGTATAAGTCAATAGCAGAACTGCTGTTCTAAAACTAAATGAAAGCTGTCTTTAAAGTTTAGAGAGTATTATCCTGACTGTACACAATATGCATTATGATCAAATGTTGTGTTTGACTGTGTTTTTAGCCAAAGCCAACCCGAGAAATTGGCTGTCAGACTGATGCACTCCTTAGCGTGCATGAATCTGTCCAGGCCAATTTGAAACCTGCAGGAGAAGCAAAGGTGATAATTGTTGGGAGCTTTTGCTAATTGATTAGTTTTTGTTGTAACTCTTGCCTAGTGCATTTACTAACCTTTTTGTTTTTTACACAGCCATCCAGGTACAAAACCTCATCGCAGGAGCATGTCTTGCAATACAGAGGCCTTCATGGAGGTTCAGTTTACTGAAGCTCCCATGGCAACCTCCACACCGGTCAAAAGTGCGAAGTGCGAGCTCCCTGAACTGTACTGGGTAAAAATAAATTAACTGTATCTGTAAATTATGTTACCTAAGGTTTTTGGTATTCTGTTAAGTTATCATATACATTTCATCTGATATTTTTTTTTTTAAGACTACATTGACAAGCTGATGGATCTGCTTTTCAAAAGTGTGGTGGAGGATGCCCGTCCAGGACTACTCTGAACTACTCTGTGCCGAGTTTGAAAGACCTGACAAACTGTAAGCAGGCACAGGTCCAGATTTGTCAAGAGCACGTAAGGTGAGCAACACAACACAAACCTTTACTCTGTATTTGTTTGCATTGCCATTCTGAAAAAAGTCTGATGTACAATAATGTATTGCGGTTAGTGCTCTCGCTTCACAGCTAGAAGGTCCCGGGTTCAATTCCCACCTGGACGGGGCCTTTCTGTGTGGAGTTTGCATGTTCTCCCCGTGTCTGCGCAAGTTTCCTCCGGGTACTCCGGTTTCCCCTACCACCAAAACATGTACAATAGGCCAGGATGAATGATGTGTGTGTGAATGCATGGAGGTGGTCAGAGGGACCGTTGGCGCTGATGTGTGTAGCGACAGCGCTTCTGTCAGTCTCCCCAGGGGAAACTGAAGCTACTAAGGTAGTTTACCACCACCAAGTATGGAGTGAATGTAAAATGCTCTCATGTAAAGCGCTTTGTGACCATGTCTGTGAAAGGCGCTATATAAATAAAGATCTTCTTCTTCTTCTTCTAATGTTTCAGTTGGTAAAAGAAGCATGCAAGAGACTTTGCTATTATGCTGGCTCTGCGGTTTCGGAAGGATGTTGTGAAAATCAGCCCTCTGTACCACACATCAACCCTTGTGGCGTTCCCCTCCTTGACATTCAACATTTTCCAGTAAAACTTGGCATTCAAAGGCATGTTGGCCAGGTCATTTTACCTGAGTACATAGCGTTCTTAAAAGATTTTGTGTAATGTGTAAATTTGACTTGCGAATAATATTTTTACATTTTGTGCGTTTCTTTTAGGTCAAAATTGTGATGCTTCACTGCACGGAAACACAACATGGTCACACAATACACATGCTGGGGAGCGGAGGTACTGCATAGGTTTCCCAAAGTTCAAACATGGCCAGTACACACTGCAAAGACCAAGTCTATCATACTGTATATGTCACATTTTAAAAATAATAATAATAAAGTCTGATGCTTGAGATGACCATTCATTGTTTTCTTACAGTTAAGCTGATGGCACTGCACAAACAAGAGGCTGTGAGCAGCATAGGTCATGATTCTTCAAGAGCTCATAAGGTGGGCACTAGAAGTTAGGTAATTACTGTACTGTATAGCAAGACCTTCCAGAATGGAATTATGTGTTGTCTTACATATTTTTCATGACAATATTACTTTTAGTAAATAAATGATAGTAGTGTCACTTAATCATAATTAATACATTTTTGATTGTATTTATTTTCTTTCAGATGTATCTGGCATGGTCAATGGCAGTAAGGACTAACTGTGTTTCAGAAGCAAAAAGGTGTCAGACAATTGCTGTAGCTAACAATGAACTAAAATCTAATGGCTGATGATATATCTTTGGCCCGTTCCATCTTCTCCATCCTCTGAATTTCCCTCCTGAGACGTTTGAAAGACAGAAAAGGCTTCTAATACGTATGGGTTGTCACAGGTATCTTCAGTGAGTTTTGCTGCAACCCACATAACAATTATAACAAATTTAGTTTAGGAGTGTTAGAATACTTATTTATACTTTATTTTGTTGGGACTGTGCATGTTAATGAACATACATGCTACCGTGCCGCCCAGTGCAATCTATTGCCTGTCTTGTAGTTCAGACTTTACACCACCAGATGGGAGAATATTGTTTTTAAGCTTGATTGGCAAACTTACCATACATACATACATACATACATACATACATGTATATGTTTATTTCTAGACAATGCTACAAACTCAGCTTCCTGGAACTCATTTGCTGAGACCCACAGAGGACATCGCCTGCGGAGGTTCAGCATTCAGTGTGCGCTGTGGTCCAGAGACTTTCCACTTACGTGAATTTTTTTTTTAGGTGGTGATTTAGTCAAATTGTGTCACACTCATGATCACACTTTTGAAAGTAAATGCATTTTGTGGGTTAAAGTGTCACAATCAAACAGAACAAATGAATAATTAATTACATTACATTTAGAACTGTGCAAACAAAATGCATTTCAGTTTTATCAAGGGGGTAAAAGTAGACAACATCTGCAAGTCTGTACATTAATTATCAGTTTATTGTGCCTAGAATATTCTGTAAACCTGTTGCATAGGAGTATCATGCTGCCAGACTTCTGATCAGTAAATACCTGATGTTTCAACTGTTATGTTTGCACTAACTGGTTATATGAATACTTACACTATTATGCTGTTAATACATTTGTTAATCCACAAACTTGCACTGCTTTGTTTTGTCGATACAGTATTTTATATACTGCGTTGATATTGTTTACATTGCTATATCTTTATTTTTTTAGTTTCTTTTGGCAAACTAATGGCAATAAAAACGTATTCATATTCTAAAAAGAAATTGATCTGGAGGATGGTGGCTTTATCTTCAATGACATGCTGAAACTGATTCACAAATTGGTTCTTGTTTCATATTCTTTATTTTGGAGACAAACACTTATGTGATATGTTTTGTGGACTGTACTTCAAAAGAATAAATGAACCATCTTGCAGGATGCATTTAGTAATGTGCATAATTATATACAACAGTGTCATCTCTGCAGGGGACAGTGAGGTGCTCTTCATATCATGCTTTACAACAACAAACGTAACATGTATTCCTACTGGTATTTTATTCAGCTCGCTTGGGATGGTAGTATTATTTAGCCTTTAGCTACGATGCTACTACAGTTTGGGATATTCCGGAGGTTTCATATTGAGCTCGTGATACAGCAAAAGTCTCTGCGATGCCCACACTTTGGCCAGAGGTGGTGGACAGGAATAATTGTGGTGCGATGCTAGCTCTCTCTGGATGCAGTCATGACAGCCAGCGAGTGCCGCGGCGGCGATTGTTTTTTTTCGTTGGTTGATCTACACCAGGGGTCACGAATTAAATTTCACCAAGGTCCGAAATGAAAAAAAATGGTCAAGCAAAGGTCCGGAACATACGGGGTTAATTCACGGTTATATCAGGATTTTTAAGCCATTTTTTAAAATCTATTTCTGTGATTTGAAAATAATGCAGTCAATTGAATCCTGTTATTGTTTTTTGCTCTAAAAATAAGTTTTGGCTCCTAAATAGCAGAGTGCATACTGTAGCCTATTATACACAATGTGCACATAATATATGACAGTGATGTGTTTCTTTGCTCAGTTCAACACACTGAGCCCTGTTTAGTCCAGGTTTAGTCCTGGCTTAGTCCAGGTTTAGTCTTGGTTCAGACCTGCTCGGAAAACAACCGTACTATTTGCGCATTACGATCGCGTGTGCATATTTAATTAGGGCGTCCTCTGCTTTTGTTTTTAGCGAGCCATATTTCAGTCATTCCGAAACCGTTTCTAAAAATTTAAAAAGTATCATGAAGCTAAGATTTAGGACTTTCTCTTTCTGTTCATCTGTGCTGTAGTTTACCGCTCTGGTGCAGTCAGAGAGGGAGTGTGGGAGAGCGAGGGAGGGAGAGCGAGAGAGGGAGAGAGAGGGAGCGCAGAGGCAGCCGCTCGTCTGAGGGGATTCGGGTCGGGTCCAAAGTTCGGATCCAAGGTTCGGATCCGGATGGGCTGGCGCATGGGTCCGGATCCGGACCGAGGTCCGCCGTTTAGTGACCTCTGATCTACACTCACTCAGGATAGTTGGTACACTCACAAGTCATGAGAGTGTACCAACTATCCTACGGGGAAAAAACTCGCGTAACGGGAGTCAGTCAGTCCTGTTTACTCTGGGCCTTAGTCTGAGACTGTCAACAGAGCAGAGACCGCCCACACACTCCCCCTCCCGCGTCCCCCCAAAGCCTCCCGCCACGCCTCTTTCGCAGAGTTTTTTGAATTTTGGGAGTGGGTGGAGTAAGCTCTGGAAGGGGTGTTTAGTTGCTCTTTAAATAAGACGAGGAGCTCCGTGTAACGTAAACTGATTCATCACTACACTGTACAACGCAAAAGTCAAAGAAATTAAACAGCCGGAGAGGAAGACTGGGGCCAAACTCAAGCAATTCCCGACATTATGGTTCATTTTAGCATCTGGAGAGTGATAACCTTTAATAAAAGAGACTGGCGGACAATACCATATAGAATTTTAAAAAAATAAACGTGATCACCATAAAGCACAAGGGGTTGATTTAAATCAAGCCCTTTTGCTTCCAAACAGGGCTTTAAGTCTGAAAAACAGTTTCAATAATATAATAGACTAATATCATCAACTAATAGCTAATATAAGAGAATACTTTTATAGTAAGGTTAATTCATTAAAGTATAAGCCAAAGTCCCACTGACAGAGAAGTGAAACCGTCAAACCTGGGCTCATTTCCTTAGACATGCGTTACATAGGAATAAATCACTTTGCACCAAACCAGAGAAGAGAATGTTGCCTATAGACAGAGACAGGCTAATATAGTTCATACTGCATATTGATGCTGTTTATTTCAGAGATCGTTGTTCCCTCCCTCTCACTGCACCTTCTGTCAAGCACACATCCCTCTCTCTGTCCTGCATGGACCCTCTGCCAGGAATGTTTTTCTGACCTTTGTGGGCTTTTGCAGATCAGTGACAGGCCGTGTGACTGTAGATCATTCACAGCGCTATTTCAAGTAATAAACGAGCGCCATCTTGAGGAGTGTATTTATTGGCTAACCGCGGTTGTTGTATGTCTACCAGTGTTTTCACTAGGGATAATTTCTCTCCTTCATTTTGACGGGCAGGTTTATAATAAATCCGTCATGGGCTATTTTTATCCTTCATGAATTAATCTCACATTATAAGCAATTTTTAAAGACATTTACATAGGCTATACATAAGCTGCATATTGTGTATGTTAGGAAAAATGTGAGATCGCTGGATAAATGGAGTTTAACTAAACATTTGAACAATCATGGAACACAAATTTTGCTACAGAAATGTGTATGAACTCGTGCGTAAAATTCTCAGAGGCTTATTCAGAGCGTCATCTGCTCCTCATATCAGGGCTCATATTACACTAATACAAATGTAAAGTGGAGCTTATTATTTGCACTTTCTCTTTTAACGTTAATGTTTAAGAAACAGCGGACAATATTTACCAGTTCGCATCACTGCACAGCGCGCCGCGCACAGAAACACACACACGGGAGGGAAAGAGAGAGAGAGGGGAGAGAAATAGATGAGCTCGTCCTGAGATTTACGGTTAAAGTTAAAGAGCGGCTCCAGATGAGAAGGATATTTAACCGTTTTTATTTTAATCACGGCTTGATTTTCAATCTGTCAAAATGACAGACGGCCTTTGAAATGTTCCGTCAAAGCTTAAAATATTCCGTAAATGACGGAGAATTTTCGGTTAATGTAACCTCTGATGTCTACCTCTAGCTCCTCGCACCCGATACGTACTGTCATTAAACAGCAGCAGTTTGCCGAGCAAGTTTAATAATTATATTACAGAGAGCAATAAATAAACTTATGCACATTCAGGTTTGGCTTTTCTTACCTCCACAGTCTGGGTCCTCTTTGATCCTTCTGTAAAAGAACAAAAGGTTTTAATGTGCCCATAAAATCTAAACAATACAAATAAATTATTGTAATTATTCTACTTATACTTTGGGGCATTTTTTGTATGGGCTGCGCATAATAGCTTGGATATTCGGTTTTTGACTTGTGATGTAAAGATGTGGGTAACACTTTATTAATAATAATGGATTACACTCCTCTTACGCTTTGTAAACTTGTGTCACCAAGTTCCTGAAAGCGGCACACTGTAGTCATTATTCATAGCCCGTTTCGTGGATACCGCCATAATGACTTGCCGTGTTGCATTATGGGTCTGCCAGGGGGCAAGCGTTCCTGCGACTGTACAGTGGGCGCTCTGTACCCCTCGTTCACAACCTCTCCGAGGTGCTGTATTCTACTAATTGGACTTAATTTTGGTGAGAGGCATATCTGTCAGATAAGGTGTGTGTGTTTAACACACAATTTCCCCGTGATTCCGTCTGAGCGCGTTTACATGACAGCTTTCTTTGCAACGCGGACTATAAGAGGCTGCAGCATGAGCAGTGGCCCCAATGACTGAAAAATACCCATCGTGTTCTTATCGAAGCTTATCATTCAGAACAGTGTTTTAACACAGTTCACTTGGAATCTAGGATCTACAAAGGCTCTGCTCTCACTGAGCACAGGTGTCACCGTCTGAGAGGAGAGTTTCATACAAACCAGAACTAATGTTATAAAATCAACACATCCTTGACCATTACAGTGATTGCCACCACTCACTTTGACATAGTCTAATCAGCTTTATCTCTCCAGTTTACAGCATTAAAGTAACAGTCCAACCAGCACATTACATGGGCCTTTATTTAAATGAGTGTTGACTCAATTCTGTGTATCTTTGTGAAATATTACATTTGTTGGGGCAAAAGAAGCCCTTTGAGTCTCTTTGGTGAACCTGCATGCAAAATGCATAGAAAGGTGTGACTACAGTTTAATATTCGGCCTATGGTAGGAAATGTTAGAAGGAAAAATGCACAAAAGTTATATGTTATGCCCTCAAGTTAAACTTCCTATACTTTATTTATTCATGTATATTTGCAATCTGAAAGTGCAGATAAATAAGATCAATAATAATATGTTTGATTGGAAAATTTCAGTTAAGTATTAATATATTTAAATATAGTCATGTACACAGTCAAAATTAGCCATGAAGTCAGGATAAAACTGTATAGCCTATTATGGGCCATAGCGGTTAGAAATATACTGGAAAAAAGTAATAGTGTCTAAATTACCACAGAAGACTAAACTTTATTTATAAATTTGTGTCCACTTACGTTTATAATGGTTTTCTATATTGGTCATATTTTAGGCTCCCTTGTGACTATGGTCATTATTATTACAGCCACACATCTGTATCTATCTTCTCCTACCATGGTTTACACAGGGACAAACAGAAACATTCAGAACAACTTTCATTTCCAGATGCGGGGGCTTACATCGCTTCCTAGTAGCTCCCTGGCCGCCCCATAATGCATTGCGCTTTTTCAAGATGGCGGTATCCGCGACACGGGCTATTCACGCTATACTCCGTGGTGGTAAGATACTATTGTAGCAACAGCCACCCATCTGCTCCATTGGGCCCAAAAACCACCACTCACACAAGCAAGCACATCCTCATTTAACATTTGTCAGCGGTTCAGACGGAGCTGGTCCCAGTTTGTGTGGAGTCCGTGTGTGATAAAGTCCCTGATAAAGGCACAAAGGCCTCGTGTTGTTGTGGACAGTCCGCTGGGCGCAGGGTTGTAGCTGAGAGAGTCCTGTCTTGGCTCTAAACTCACCTGTTTTCCACCTCCGCGAGCTCCCACAGCTCCTGCTCCTCCTTCAGCTTCACTTCTGCCATGTTTCACTGCGCTCTGTCCGCTTTAAGGCGAAGCTTTGGGGAAAAGAGTGTCTCACTTCTGTTCAGAGCTAAGGCTAACACAACAGCGCTCACTTCCGGGGTCTGATGAGGGTTGCCAGGTCCAATAGGTAAAACTAGCTCTTCTTCTTCTTCTCTCGGTTATTGGCAGGCGGCAACCAACAGCTTAGGTGCATACCGCTGTAATGTACTTATTTGTTGTGAGTACGGGGAGACATGGATGAGACGGCTGTAGCTTTTAACTGTGTTTATTCAACTCCGCAAAACCGGAAGTACGGGAAGTAGCAAAGGGCATAATGCAGGTGTGAGTTTCACAATAAAACATACATTACAACCGCCACCTACTGTACTGTGTGTGTGTGTGTCTCGGGATGCTAGTTACTTCATGTTACATTCTAGTTGTGCGCAAAACATAAATAAATAAACAAAAACAAACAAACCAAAAAGGAAAAAATAAATAAACAAAAACCATACCTAAATCTATACTTTGTGAAAGAGCTCTGCCCCTTTCAGGAACCCATCAATGCCCTCATACTTTTACTGTCCCCTCTGCCCAGGATACCTTGTAGACCCTCTCCAACTCATACATCCTATCCCTCAGAATCCTTCTCTGCCTTTCATACTTCCTACATTCCATTAACACATGTTCCACAAAAAACTAGCTCTTCTTCTTCGAATGATTTACGGCAGGCTTTACGCTAGCAAAGCATAATGCTGCCCTCTTCTGTTCACTAAAATCACTTCACTTCACTTTAGATTCTTGAGTAGAGGTTGGTGGAGAGAAGGTCGGTCACAGCAGCCCTATCTATTAAACTCAGATTTATCCTAGGTGAAAACATCGATTTTATTTAAAACACCGTAAGCCCAAGGGCTGTACGTTCTTTAAATAATATTCTCCTTTCAAAAGAGTAACAGGCACAGGACGGTAAAACATGTGGAATAGTCTCAGGCTGACCACACTGACATAGCCCGTCTGGATGCTTGCCCATTTTATTCAAGTATGCAGCAAGCCCACAATGCCCCAGTCTTAATCTGGTTATTTTAACTTGGTTTGATCGCCAGGTGTACCACAGGAGTCTACTGCCCTGCACCAGAGGTTGACAACTAAAATAGTGTCTCCCTCTCGTCTCATTCTCCCACTCCCTCTGCCATTGTTGATGCATAGTAGTTTTAAAAATACTGACACACTCAGCCTTCCCCAACCGGACCTTATATTCAACTTCTGTCTCGAGAAGAGCCTCCTTAGTTAACATATCAACAGCTTCATTCCCCAATAGGCCTGATGGGATCCAGGAAAAAACAATACTAGACCCCATCAGCTCTATCCGGCGAAGGCAACACAAAATCTCCAGCACAATATCTGCCCTAGCGCCAGAGGGACCATCTGAAATTGCCTGTAAGGCAGCCAGAATAAATATACGCCATCTCAGTAAAACTAGCTCAATGATTCAAACACCACCAAATATGTTCAAAACATCGCACATTTTTCAATCAATTTGGTAAAAAACGTTTTTAATTGTACATTTTTCTGGTTACTGAATTGTTTGTTATACATAACTTATGTACGGTTTCCTCCTTCCTTTTACTGTAGGCTAAGCGAGGAGTGAGGAGTGAGAATGCACGGGAAGACAGGAGGGAGAGAGAGCGGTGAGAAGTAACAAATAGTTGTTGTTTTTTTATGACTATTACACCACTACATGTGTGTAATATCCTTGTCATTTAAGGAGGTACGGACACCAGATGGAGATGGATGGATACTTGGGTTTTTTAATGAACATTTTATGCAGCTACTGAAACCACCATACTGCTCTCACTCGAGCCTTGTGCAAGTCTAGCTTAACCAACAATGCCCTCTATAGGTCAGTGGTAACATAGCACTCCCATCTATTATAATGTGAAACTTTTGTCTCTTAATAACCTAAACCACTGCCGCCTCTCTTTGCTCACACATCCATTCAGTAGGTGAATTGAGGAGGTTCTCTTGTTTTCACTCCTCTGGTTGTGTTAAGCCTTTAGTAAAACTCACGCTGTACATGCCCACAGTAGATGACGCGCATTCACGCCACGGTGAACGGACCTCGACCCCGTAATCAAGTTAAAATGACATTTAGCTTTTGGCCAAATATATTGTGTTAAACTGTTTTGCCAAATTACTGCTGTGTTTTTTCTGTACTGCCAGACAGTTTTGTGCATTGCAGTGTACAAAAAAGTTTGTTTTCATTGCCAATAAACAAACACATTAAATCACAAACGGGATTTTAGATCACCCCATCTGTGTAAAATTATATTACACTGTAAAAACTAATAGTCTTGCTTACTTGAGAAAAACAGACTAAGTAGAGTTACTCTCTATATTCAAAACCATGAATGAAAACAAGTTAAATAATATAGTTTTTTCTTAATTTTTAAAACAATATATTAGGTATTGGATCGGGACTCGGTATCGGGCAATTCTCAAAATAAAATGACTCGGACAGAGACACCAGGGGAGATGAAAGACCCCCCAATCATCCCACTAACACTTGTATTACCCCAGAGGGACTACGGACAGGATTCATTAAGGTAAACAATTTACTTAGTACTGCTTTAAGTGCCTTAACTCACGGGATCTTACTTCACAGGTTAGAAAACTGGGTGGGAATCTCTGGTACTGCTCTAAACTGGTTCAAGTCCTATCTCGAGGATAGGACGTACTTTGTTGAAATTGGCAACTGTGTCTCAGACAAAATTTCCATGACCTGTGGAGTCCCCCAGGGGTCAATCTTGGGACCCCTCTTATTCAACCTGTACATGCTTCCATTGGGTCAGCTAATAAACAGCAACAATGTGTCGTACCGCAACTACGCAGATGACACTCAGATCTACGTATCACTGACGGCAGGTGAACATGGGCCTGTAGATACACTCTGTCACTGCATCGAACAGATCAGTTTGTGGATGCAAAACAACTTTCTCCAACTAAACTCAGACAAAACTGAGATCATTGTCTTTGGCCCACAGACACAAAGACAAAGTGTTATCAGTCACCTTGAGTCTCTCGCTCTGAAACCAAAAAATCAGGTTAGAAATCTAGGAGTAATCATGGACTCAGACCTGAACTTAAACAGCCACATCAAAGCAATAACATCATCAGCTTTTTTCCATCTGAAAAACATTGCTAAGATCAGAGGAATAGTGTCAAAACCAGACTTAGAGAGACTCATCCATGCATTTGTCTCCAGCAGGTTAGACTACTGTAACGGCCTGCTCACTGGCCTTTCTAAACGAGCTGTTAGAGCTGCAGAACATCCAGAACGCTGCTGCTCGAGTCCTGACAAGAACAAGGAAATACGACCACATTAGTCCAGTGCTCCGGTCTCTGCACTGGCTTCCTGTCACTCAGAGAATAGAATTTAAAACAGCTCTGCTTGTGTACAAGTCTTTTCATGGTTTAGCACCAAAGTACATCTTTGACATGTTAGAGCCGTATGAACCATCTCGGACCCTGAGAACTTCAGGGAGGGGTCTCCTGGTGGTTCCCAGAGTCAATAATAAACACGGTGAGGCTGCGTTTCAGTTTCATGCAGCTAAAATCTGGAACAGTCTTCATGAGGATGTGAGACAGGCCTCAACTCTGACAATGTTCAAATCCAGGCTGAAAACAGCTCTTTTTACCCATGCATATGAAAACTGAAAGTATTTTATCTGCACTCTTGCCTTTTACTGTCATTGATTAACTTTATGTTGATGTTTTGATTGATTTTATCTGTTTTCTTGTAATTTTTTTCTTTCTGCAACTGTGAAGCACTTTGAATTGCCTTGTGTATAAATTGTGCTCTACAAATAAACTTGCCTTGCCTTAACTTTACTTATGTCAAAAAAATTGCACTTCTGGATTAGTTATTGCAAAGGTTAAAGCTAGCATTACTTTTATGATTTTATTACATTTATCTGCTCCTGTGCCGTGTGTGAGCTGCTCCTAAAGCTAAAACCTTTGTCAGACACATGACTTTGTTTCTGTTGCTTTTATTACAGGCTGAATCAGAGGAGAGAGAGTTCAGTGGAAAGACCAACATCGCTGAATCAACATTCGAATAATGAATCTTCAAGGTCACCAACCTATTACTCAGTTAATCTTATGCTACAATTACAATTTGTGATTAAATTTAACTGATTATACCATTTTAAACAACTTCAGTGAAAAATTGCAATAATATTCTTATCACATGCCGCAAGTTGTATAGTCTTAAAATTGCTGACGAAGTTCTTTGAGGATTCGGGCTCGTCTTTTCTTGCAGTCGTTGGAGATTATGTATATCCCGTTCAGGCAGCACAGGAGGGAGGTTTTGACACTGCTAGTTCATTGTGCTTTCTAGCCTCTGCGCAGCCTGTGTCTGGGCTCATCACATTTTACTACAGGATCCCCAGTTGTTGAGATGTATATTTTGGAGTTTTCAACCTCTCCTTTGAACTTGGAATAACTTTAAACAAACTGATCATTGACTGTTTTTCTTTAGTGTGAGTCCTCATGTGTGATTTAAGATGACCATTTCGAGAAAAACTCATTGCACAAACAGAACACTTGAATGGTTTCTCTCCTGTGTGAGTCCTCATATGTGACTTAAGATCACCATTTTGTGAAAAACTCATTGAACAGACAGAACACCTAAATGGTTTCTCTCCTGTGTGAGTCCTCATGTGCGTTTTCAGGGAACTCGTTTGTGAAAAACTATTTGCACAAATAGAACACTTGAATGGTTTCTCTCCTGTGTGAGTCCTCGTGTGTGCTTTCAAATGACCATTTTGTGAAAAACTCATTGCACAAACAGAACACTTGAATGGTTTCTCTCCTGTGTGAGTCACCATGTGAGATCTGAGATGACCGTTTTGTGCAAAACTCTTTCCACAAACAGAACACCTGAAAGGCCTTTCTCCTGTGTGAGTCCTCATGTGTGTTTTAAGGAAACAATTTCGTGAAAAACTCATTGCACAGACAAAACACTTGAATGGTTTCTCTAATGTGTGAGTCCTCGTGTGTGCTTTCAGATGACCATTTTGAGAAAAACTCATTTCACAAACAGAACACTTGAATGGTTTCTCTCCTGTGTGAGTCCTCGTGTGTGCTTTCAGGTGACCATTTTGTGAAAAACTCATTGCACAAACGGAACACTTGAATGGTTTCTCTCCTGTGTGAGTCCTTGTGTGTGCTTTCAGATCACCATTTTGTGAAAAACTCTTTTCACAAACAGAACACTTTAATGGTTTCTCTACTGTGTGAGTCCTCGTGTGTGCTTTCAGGTGACCATTTCGGGAAAAACTCATTGCACAAACAGAACACTTGAATGGTTTCTCTCCTGTGTGAGTCCTCGTGTGTGCTTTCAGATGACCATTTTGTGAAAAACTCATTGCACAAACAGAACACTTGAATGGTTTCTCTCCTGTGTGAGTCCTCATGTGTTCTTTCAGATGACCATTTCGGGAAAAACTCACTGCACAAACAGAACACTTGAATGGTTTCTCTCCTGTATGAGTCCTCGTGTGTGCTTTCAGATGACCATTTCGGGAAAAACTCATTGCACAAAAAGAACACTTGAATGGTTTCTCTGCAGTGTGAGTCACCATGTGAGCTCTCAGATCACCACTTTGTGCAAAACTCTTTCCACAAACAGAACACCTGCATAGCTTCTCTCCCAAGTGAGACCTTATGTGTCTCTTGAGGTAACTCCTATACGCAAACTTCCATTTGTGTGGTTTGTCTGGACCTCCCTCACCACTCACATTGTTCTCATGAGCCGGCTCCTGCATGTGTCCAGTGTGTGTGTGTGGAATGGGACTTTCAGCTGAAGGAGTCCAGTCTGCAGAGTCGTCAGTGTCAGAGGAATTCTCTGATTCTGCCCCATCTCTGTCCTCTCTGTTCTCCCTTTTCACTGTTTCACGAAGCAGAGACTCTTCTTTCTCACTCCTCACAGACGCAATGACTGGGAACACTTGGATCGACCCCTGTTTGATTTGAATCTCCTTTGGTTCCTCTTTAATCTGGACTGGACTGGGAGCCGCCTCATGTGGACTCTCAACACCTGCAGAGACAAATAGACAATATAAACACCTTATCACCAAATGACAAGTCTTTAAAGCAAAACAACTCAACAACAGTCCCTGAGAAAGACGAAGATAAAACACAACCCTAAAAGTATAAACTCTGTGGCGGGTGGCCCCTTAAGGGGCTATTTACAACGTTGATAGTCTCCAATAAAACACAGCAATAATATCCTCCATGGAACGGCTTTTTAGAGATGCACCGAATCAGCTTTCTTTCTTCTGATACCAATACTGGGGGATTGAGTATTTCCGATAACTGATATTAACCTGTACCAAGAGACTTTCAGAATCAGAATACTTTTTTAATGGTTATGAACAGGTTCACGACTATATATATATATATATATATATATTTTTTTTTTTTTTTTTTTTTCCAATCGTGCAACATGAGACATATAACACCAAACTATAAGACTAAGATTACATTTCAACTAAAATAAAGACAACAATTTGACATAGAACAACAGCGTGAGTGTATTTACAGATATGCAGGTGCATGAAGTGTTAGCAGCAGATATGAGTAGCGCATTAGAACAGTACAAATGGCTGGAACAGGTTATTATGTTCATGAGTCTGATAAAGAGTTATTGGATCTTGTTTTTGTTCATGAGTCTGATAGCAGAGGGGAATAAACTGTTCAAGTGGCGGGAGGTTTGGGTCTGAATGAACCGTAGCCTCCTGCCTGAGGGGAGAGGGGTGAATAGTCCGTGTCCAGGATGAGAAGGGTCAGCTGTGATCCGACTCACACGCCTCCAGGTCCTGGAGGTGAACAGGTCCTGGAGAGATGGGAGCTCACAGCCAATCACCTTCTCAGCAGCAGCACAATGCGCCTGTCCCGTTCAGTAGCGCCGGGGAACCACACGGTGATGGAGGTGGTGAGGATGGACTCGATGATGGCCGTGTTGAACTGCACCAGCATCTTGGTCGGCAGCTTAAGTTTCTTCAGCTGCCACAGGAAGAACATCCTCTGCTGGGCCTTCTTGATGAGGGAGCTGATGGTTGGCTCCCATTTGAGGTCCTGGGTGATGGTGGTGCTCAGGAAACGTAAGGAGTCCACGATGGAGATGGGGGTGGGAGAGTCTGTCAGGGCAAGGGGGACGGTGGGGCTGTGTCCTTCCTGAAGTCCAGGATCATCTCCACTCTCTCAAATGACAGTAGCTCCACATTTTATCCCTGCGACATATATTTAAGTTAATCTCGGTAAAACGCCTTTCGTACACTCCACTATCCTTAAGGTTAAGGTTAGGTTTAAGGTTAGTTTCGATAAGTTTAAGATAGCATTGTCCTGAAGAGGTGACATCATTTCCTGGAGCTCCAATGCCTCTCCACTTGCTGCATCCAGACCCTACTTCCTCCTGCTTGTAGCTGTAGGAGTAACTTTCTCACTGCAGGTGTTCATTTATAAATGAACAATATATGGAACTATGTTTTAAACAAAAGTTTACATTACAATTTTGGACACTTTTGATATTTGGGCTTCACGACCTTTTAAAATGTTCATCTCTCATTATGTCACGGTGAGGAGTGAAAATAAGTCCACCATGGCTGAGTAGTCACTTTACAGGAGCACTTGAAGGCAAAGTAGTTTTGTACTTTATGGAAAGGGCTTTGACAGTAGGTACATCTTCAATGAAATCAAAGATGTCTGAATCTTGAAGGAACCTATCAACACAAAAGGAATAAGTATTATTGCCACGGTCAGAGCACCACATTCTCATACAAGGATTATGACTATTTTATGTTGCATGCTTATATCTTTGTCAACATGCAAAAATAAAATAGTCTTAAAAGGATCTGTATCATGCTATTTTAGCCATTCCAAAGTAAAGTATAGGCATATATATGATATATTGTACCTCTATCACTATGGAGTACTCATTTTTGAGAGAAATACAAGTATTTTTCGGGGGTATTTTCCCTACCCGGAAGACAAGACGCTTCGATTCAGTTAACTCCGCCCCTCTCTCCGCTCATTCCACATTTGCAGTATTATAAATATAAACATCGCTGCAAAAAGTGAAGTTACTTCACATAATGCAGTTATACGGAGTTGACATGTGCAACACAGTTTCATAAATGGCTAACACACACACTAACACACACGCTAACACACACGCTAACACGCGTTTTGATTAACTCACCGCTCAGTCTGGCCTCCCCATGAGATCGCATTGGTTATAAAAGTTAATCCACTTTGATTCTGGCCAAGGTTCACCAAGCATCCATCAGGTTGGTTGATAAAGTCGCTGAATCCCGGAAAGAAATTCCAACTTCTGGCGAGTGCACTCTTCTTTAGGAAGGTCGAATAGTCCTGTTCCTCTCGTAGCCAAACGCGCATCCGTGACATCGTTGGGTAAGAAAAAAGAACAGGCGTGTCCAGATTAGGTTAGAAAGAGCTCAGTCTTCAAAAACAACACCTCTGCTGGGATCCATGGCAATTGGACCCCATTAACTGTCGGGCTAAAACTTTTCAAAGTTGGGCTATGTTTCTGAATCCTAAAGTTCAATTCATCATGTAATTCATAACAACCAGTACGTTCTTGGAACCTTCTTTGTATTTGGCCTGGTAACAGTTTGTACCAGAGGTTACATTAACCGAAAATTCTCCGTCATTTACGGAATATTTTAAGCTTTGACGGAACATTTCAAAGGCCGTCTGTCATTTTGACAGATTGAAAATCAAGCCGTGATTAAACTAAAAACGCAGGGCTGCTTTTTTTCAGAGCGCGCGGGGCTCTCTCTCTCTAAACGCAGCTTCACTGTTTCACTTGCATCACTGCCTAGCTAGCTAACTTTCTGGGAGCTAACAACAACACGGGTAAGAAAACCACGATCCAAACGCGGTTAAAGGCTAATAATATCCTTCTCATCTGGAGCCGCTCTTTAACTTTAACTCCCGTAAATCTCAGGACGAGCTCATCTATTTCTCTCCCCTCTCTCTCTCTTTCCCTCCCGCGTGTGTGTTTCTGTGCGCGGCGCGCTGTGCAGTGATGCGAACTGGTAAATATTGTCCCGTTCACCCGCTGTTTCTTAAACATTAACGTTAAAAGAGAAAGTGCAAATAATAAGCTCCACTTTACATTTGTATTAGTGTAATATGAGCCCTGATATGAGGAGCAGATGACGCTCTGAATAAGCCTCTGAGAATTTTACGCACGAGTTCATACACATTTCTGTAGCAAAATTTGTGTTCCATGATTGTTCAAATGTTTAGGTAAACTCCATTTATCCAGCGATCTCACATTTTTCCTAACATACACAATATGCAGCTTATACTGTATATAGCCTATGTAAATGTCTTTAAAAATTGCTTATAATGTGAGATTAATTCATGAAGGATAAAAATAGCCCATGACGGATTTTTTATAAACCTGCCCGTCAAAATGAAGGAGAGAAATTATCCCTAGTGAAACCACTGGTTTGTACCTTGCTTTGTAGTTGTTAAAACCACAAATACCACGGTCCGAGACTGAAATAGCTGATCGTAGAAAAAAGGTTAAATCATCAACTGAACTGCGTTTGGTAAAGTTGAGGACGTTTCACTTCTAGTCACAGAAGCTTCTTCAAGCTCTTCAGTGGATTATATAAGACTAGGGCTGGGCGATATGACGATATTAGACCGTCTTACGATCTCCAGAGCTGACGATCTGTTATTTTTGTGGGATCGTTTTATCACTGTTTTATGCACTTCAGCAAAGTTGACTCTTTTCACAGTTAGTGAAGCAGACACAAGCCGCGCACTTTCTGCTACGCAATGTCGGACGCTAATGCGAGCGTTTGGCAGCGAGCCGCTCCTCTACAGTCGCATACTGTACACGACCAGCCTCATCAATCTAGAGCTTTAAACCCAGAGTTCTGTCTCTATTTCAGCGGTGCTTATGTCTGTGTCTTTACCCCGCAACGCCGCTGCTCTGCGCAGATGGCAGCGTGTGTTTATTTACCTGCCACATGTGCAAAGAAGCGAGTGTGCCCTTTGTCCTTTCAGTTCTGTCAGGCGCCGCATCCTTCTCATTTGTTTAATTTAAATCCTGGACCGTGTTCACAAATGCGCTGTTTATCCATGTCTTTGAAAGTATAAAAGTTATCTAAATACACCGTCAGTCTGAGTTCATTATTGTAAATTCGCCTAACAGTGACAAACTTCTTCCTGTTTGAGTTTTACACAATAAAAGTCCCTGCATGTTATCGCTTTAGTAAGACTCTTATTGTGAAACGGTCAGACAGCGACAGAGCGTTGCATTTACAGAAGCTCGACGTCATGAGAGAGACGTCTCAGAAAAAATGCCCAACAGACACAAACAACAAGCATTTACCAAACTTACTCTTTAACTTACTTCTACTTAATTTTATTATCTGGAGTTTTATTGTGTTTTTGATGTATAAAGTGAGTTTGCTTAAAGGTCCAAGTCTATTATTGCTGTGTTGATTATCACAGTTGAATAAATTAGTGTAGTATTTTTCTTCTTCAGTGTGTAATTTAAGTAATTTTGTCATTATACAAAATCGTGATAAAACCGAAATCGTAAGTTTATAATTCAAAAATCGTGATATTCTATTTTTGCCATATCGCCCACCCCTATATAAGACCCAGACTCCCCCCAGGAGGGGGAACCAAAAACTGCCACAAAAAAAAGTCCTGTTCAAATTTTTTTACAGTCTCACTCATCTAGCAGATCTATGTTCTGCTCTGCTGCTGAGTCAATGGGCGTAGACGGCCCATTAGTCTTAACAAAGGAGGGTCATTCACCTGAAATAGCTGATACACGAGTCTGACACCTGTCCTCACATGAAGACCAAAACCAAAAGTGTAGACCCGCTGTGTCTTTCTCCGCTTCATTCTCACTTTTTGGGGGTTTAAATAAGACGAGGAGCTCCGTGTAACGTAAACTGATTCATCACTACACTGTACAACGCAAAAGTCAAAGAAATTCAACAGCCGGACAGGAAGACTGGGGCCAAACTCAAGCAATTCCATGCATTATGGTTAATTTTAGCATCTGGAGAGTGATAACCTTTAATAAAAGAGACTGGCGGACAATACCATATAGAATTTAAAGAAATAAACGTGATCACCATAAAGCACAAGGGGTTGATTTAAATCAAGCCCTTTTGGTTCCAAACAGGGCTTTAAGTCTGAAAAACAGTTTCAATAATATAATAGCCTAATATCATCAACTAATAGCTAATATAAGAGCATAATTTTATAGTAAGGTTAATTGATTAAAGTATAAGCCAAAGTCCCACTGACAGAGAAGTGAAACCATCAAAACTGGGCTCATTTCTTTAGACATGCATTACATAGGAATTAATCACTTTGCACCAAACCAGAGAAGAGAATGTTGCCTATAGACAGAGACAGGCTAATATAGTTCATACTGCATATTGATGCGGTTTATTTCAGAGATCGTTGTTCCCTCCCTCTCACTGCACCTTCTGTCAAGCACACATCCCTCTCTCTGTCCTGCATGGACCTTCTGCCAGGAATGTTTTTCTGACCTTTGTGGGCTTTTGCAGATCACTGACAGGCCTGTGACTGTAGATCATTCAAAGCGCTATTCCAAGTAATAAACGTGTTAAAAGTCCGTACCCTGACATAACTACATTACCCATAATGCATGTTACCTTGTAGTTCTGCTCGCTCGTGGTTGCGCGAGTTGCTTTCACTTTGGTGTGGTCCGGTATAATGAGAGTAGCATCCACGGAGCAGAGAATGGCCATCCTTTGTCAATCCTGCTCTAATCTTGTGTGTATGAGTGCCGTGTGCGTCCTTAAAGGGATACTTCGGGATTTTTGACATAGGGCCTCATTTCCTAGTTATCCAGAGTGTTGTTGATGTCTGGAGATATTTTTTTCTTAAATTCATGCAGTTCTTATATTTGAAGAGTCTTGTTGCGCTAGCCTAGAGCAAGGCTAAAGCATTTATATGGTAAACGCTAGCCCGCATTAAAAAACAGTCTGGCGCACTCCACAGTGCACCTGAGGTAAATCACTTATAACGCCAGACTAACAATATAAATGTCTGTGTCGATAGGTTAATTTTAACCATTTTGCATTTAAAATAACTTATATTTGAGCGGCATCAGCTTCATGGCTGTAAGCTAACGCAGTGGCGGAGTGATCTGCGAGAAAAAGTCCCTCAAAATGCGGTAATTCATGTGATACAAGGTCAGTTTTATTTAAAAATTTATTCTATTAACACAGACATTTATATGGTTAGTCTGGTGTTATAAGTGATTTACCTCAGGTGCACTGTGGAGTGAGTCAGACTGTTTTTTAATGCAGGCTAGCGTTTACCATAGAACTGCTTTAGCCTTGCTCTAGCCTAGCGCAACTAGACTCTTCAAATATAAGAACTGCATGAATTTAAGAAAAAAATATCTCCAGACATCAACAACACTCTGGATAACTAGGAAATGAGGCCCTATGTCAAAAATCCCGAAGTATCCCTTTAAGATGTAAGTATAGCCCTTTGCATGAATGATGTGTTTATTTCAGAGTTATAAGCCCAGTTGTGGCGAAGTTGTTATACTCGTGTTATACCCGTACTGCTATATTTTTGCGGCCCGCTTCGGCGCTCCACATCCGCTGTCTGTACCTTAGTTACTGCCTTGTTAATACCTGTAAATATTATATTTAATGTATATTTCGCCTGTTTGGCACATTTATAGATTTAAAGCATTTATGCATGTTAATTTGTAGTGTTAGAGCTCCCACTAGTGGATTCTCGGTGGTACTGCAGGTCATGTTTATACATCTGTTTGTAACCATACTGTAGCCTGCCTACATGTTTATCAATATACATTTTATTGTTTTTCTGTTTCAGATAGCCACACACACATGCACGCACGCACGCACACGTCAAACCATCATCATCTCCATGTACCTGATCCATCCTCTTCAATAAATAATCTAAACTGCACCATCCAAGTTGCTTATTCCTTCTGACCAAGGAAGACTCAGTTGACGAGCAATCCAAATCAGCATCAGACGCACACGGTCTCTTACAAGTGGTCCTTCGAGCTGGATGTTTATTGGCTGAGTCAACAAGATGGCAACACAACAAGATGACGTTCCTCAGGAGAAAAGTCCAAAGCATAGTCCCCGTCCAAGCAGGAGCAGGAAGCTTCCAGGACATCTGGCGGAGTATGAGCATGACCTACCTGATCCAGAGGCGACAGAGTCTTTAAGCAGTAGCAGTTCAGAGGAATCTGATAAGGAGGAGAAGAAGGAGAAGAAAAGATGGAAGAGAATGGAGGCAGCTTGGGGCAGTGTACTGAAAACAATGAATGAGATGCAAATCACTATGAAGGAGTCCAGTGGTACATTAACCAAGCGTGTTGAACAACTGGAACGAGCATGCATGTCCTGCAGTCCTCTCCATCCTCATAGTGATGCTCCACAGCAAGGTAGAGCCGCTTCCCTTCCTGCTCTACTTCAAACATCACAGCCTAGCAGTGCAGGCATGAGCAGCATCCATACTACACATCAGCTACATGTCCTGACACCAGCAGCGAGGCAGGACATCAGAACGCCTGTAAACCTGTTAAGGTCAGTAGAACCTGCTGCATCGTCACCGCTGCAAAATGCAAGTCCTATTCTCCATTCAGCACCAAGGCCAGCTCTAATACCTTTAAGCCCCATTACTCAGCCTGCACCTCAACCTAGAGTAGCCCCTGTAATTCAGCCTACTTCAAATATTCAGCCAGCGCTGCTGCCACTTAACCCTATAGCGCAACCTGCACAGCAGTCAGGCGTAGTGCCAGTACCTCAGCCTGCACCTCAGCCACCGACAGTGACACCGCCTGTACTTCAGCCCAGGGTGAATACTGCATTTCAGTCCACAGGTCAGTCTGCACCTCGGCCTGCGCCTGCTCCCCAGCTGAGAATCCCTGCAGTCCATCCAGGTATCCAGCCGGCACCGCTACCTGCTCCGCCCCCCAGAATGAGTCATGTGACTCAACCTGCTCTTCAACCTGTTAGTCAAGTAGCCCAATCAGTACAGTTTGGGAGGTTTGATCCACGTCAGGCCGAGCCCCTACACAGTCAAAGGTACCAACACCCGCAGTCTTCAAGCAGCTCTACCCAGGTACTCTCTGCACAATCCCATGTCCTCTCGACAGCCTCAGCGGCATCACTGTATCAGTCACCACCGGGAATATCAGCGCCGCAGACCTACAGTCAGCTTTATGCAGCTCCTGATTCTGCCAGCTACTACTCCGCTGCCTATCCATCAGCCTCTGCCTACCCCCCACTGCCTGCTGCATTTACTGCACAAGCCGCCGTACCTCCTGCAGCAGAAGTTTCCCAGCCAAACCTGATGGAGATGATTGTAGCATCTTCATATGGCATCCCAAAGCCTAGACTGGTGACATTCAAATCAGGCAGAGAGAGTGACTTTGCATTACTGAAGAAAGGACTGGACAGCCTACTTGGGCCACATGCTCATCTCACAGGAGTATAAATATCACATCCTGCTAGATCATTTAGAGCATCCATGTACATTACAAGTGGCCAGGCGCTATATTCACGACCGCACTCCCTATACTAGTGCAATGAGAGCTTTGGAGCAGAGGTATGGGCAGTCCAGGCAGTTAGTGCAGAGTGAACCGAGTGCTATACTTAACTGCTCTCCTATTAAGGCAGGTGACCCTCAAGCCTTTGAAGATTTCTCCCTGGCGGTGTCCAGCCTAGTGGGCCTCCTCAGTACTATGGACGATATAGCAGCTAGTGAGCTTCAGTGTGGTTCACATGTCGACAGTGCTAAACTTCCCCCTACCTAAAGAGACAGTTTCATTGAGTACTGCATCACGCGTGGCATCATACGCACTGGCAGCAGTTGCACATACAACATGTATGACCTATCCGGGTGGCTCGAGCGCAAGTCCCAGGTTTTACAGTTATCACGGCAAGTCACTCACACAGTCGTCAGACAGATCACGCCCAGAGAGGGGCACCCCTAGAGCCTCTGCAGGGTCCAAGGCACAGAGTAAGTCTACATCCATCTATTATGGCTCAGATCCCGCTCAAACACAGCCAAAGGCGGACACTAAGGCACACATTACTAATCCTTCTTCCCCCTCTAAGAAGAAGCAGCCATTTAAGCCATGTTGCCCGTACTGTGAAGGGACAGAGCACTACCTCAGTGGCTGTGTAGACTTTAAGAAGCTAGACCTCAAAGCTGTAGCCTCTTGGATAAAGAAAAATCCAAATGTTGGCGTTGTGGCCGTAAACACGCCCCCGAGCAGTGAACTCTCAAGAAGCCATGCAGCACATGTGGAGAACAGCACTTATTAGTGCTTCACGACCTGGCTGAAGCTAAGAGGAGGGACCCGAATATCCTAACAGTAAGCACCAGCAGAGTGTTTTTGGATCCTCTCGGTCACTCTGGCCTTGTAATGCTTAAGGTTGTGCCTATCCAGTTACACCATCAAAGGAAATCTCTGGACACATATGCTCTCCTTGATGACGGCTGAGAGAAAACAATTATACTCCCCGCTGCTGTCAAGTCGTTAGAGTTTCCTCCTCCTGGTTTAAGCCTATCTCTGCGCACTATTCGTCAAGATGTGATCCAGATAAAAGGAGGCTATGTCTCTTTCCAGGTGTCCCCAAATGCCAAGCCGAAAATATGGTTCAAGATAACACATGCCTTTACCGCCCAACAGCTCAGCCTAGCTGAACAGTCATGTCCCATGGAGCTCTTGAAGGAGAAGTATCATCACCTACAGCGAGTGCAGCTTGAAGAATTCAACCAGATACAGCCACTTGTGTTAATCGGCTCTGATAATGCTCACCTCACAACTCCTGTCCGTTCCGTCCTGCGGCCCAGCTCGAGGACCTGTCGCCGTCTGCACCAAGCTTGGGTGGGCCATCCAGGGTCCGAGCTGCAGTATGCCAACACAGCAGGGGGAGGCGCACTGCCTGAACATATCATGCCTTTCTCCTGCTATTGCCCTTCAACAGAATGTACAGCGTCTGTGGCAACTAGACGCTCCCCTCCACCGACCTGAGAAGGAGGTCACACGCTCAAAGGAGGACAGAGAGGCCATAGCCATGTTAGAGGCCAATACCACCAGAGTACCTGTGGATGGTGTAGAGTGATATGCCACTCCCCTGCTCAGGAGGAAGGACTTCCCACAGATGCACGTCTCCTCTGAAGTAGTTAAGGGTCTTCTGAGGTCCACTGAGCGTAAGCTAGCCAAGAATCCTGACCTGGCACTCACATACAACCAGGAAATTAAGAGGTTGGTAGATTCTGGTTATGTTGTGAAGCTGACCCCGAAGAATTCATAGCTCTGCTGAATCTTGGTATGTGCCACACCACATTGTGGCATCACAACAACAAAGCTCGAGTGGTCTTT
Organism: Neogobius melanostomus; assembly: GCA_007210695.1. NCBI lineage: Eukaryota > Metazoa > Chordata > Actinopteri > Gobiiformes > Gobiidae > Neogobius > Neogobius melanostomus. The sequence goes on from VHKM01000392.1 coordinate 3,398,802, forward strand.
AACTGCTCCTTTGAGTTCCAAGGTACTGTCCTTAACCACTACCTCCTCCCAGGACCTACCCTGGGCCCTACACTGCTGGGTGTAGTACTGCACTTCCGCCAGTATCCTGTGGCAGTGAGTGGAGACATAAAGGCCATGTTTCACCAGATCCGCCTTCTCCCTGAAGACTGCCCCTGCTGCGGTTTTTATGGAGAGACTGTGAAACAGAGAGGCCCCCAGATGTATATGAGTGGAGAGTCCTGCCCTTTGGGACGACGTGTAGCCCCTGCTGTGCCACCTTTGCCCTTCAGAGCCACGTGACGGAGCATAGAGACACACATAAAGACATCTACGACTCTGTCCATACAGCCTTCTACGTGGACAACTGCCTGCAGTCCCTTTCTGACCCACAAGAGGCCAAGTTGCTCATTGACAGAATGAGAGAGCTGCTTATCCAAGGTGGATTTGAGATACGCCAGTGGGCTAGCAACATCCCTGAGGTGGTCGCCCATCTGCCCAGCACGGCCAGGTCAGATAGCTGTGAACTGTGGCTGAACTTCAAAAGCCTTGATCGACAGAAGTCAACACTGGGTCTCAGCTGGCACTGCCCAACCGACGTCCTGGGATACAAGCATCGCCCTGTAACCTACACAACAGTGACGCTGCGCAACGTCTACAAAGTGCTGGCCAGTCAGTATGACCCATTGGGTTATATCTGCCCCTACACTACAAGAGCAAAGCTCATTGTGCAGGCCCTGTGCAGCACAGAGAGAGGCTGGGATGAGCCCATAGAAGGAAACCTGCTTCAGTCCTGGCTCGAATGGGAAAAGGAATTGTCTTATCTCCAGCATATCACCATCCCCCGCTGCTACGCTCCTCCTCACAACAGCAATGGTGCTACATATGAGGCTCACATCTTCTGTGACGCCTCAGAGAAGGCCTATGGAGCTGTGGCCTACCTCAGAGTCTTGGAGCAGCAGGCTCACATCTCCACCTCCTTCATCATGGCACGCTCCAGAGTAGCGCCCCGCAAGCAGGTGTCAATGCCCCGACTGGAGCTGTGTGCTGCGCTCACTGGAGCCCAACTGGCCAAGGTACTCCAAACTGAGCTTTCACTACCCTGCACTCAGTCTACCTGTGGACAGATTCCACTACAGTGCTTCAGTGGATCCAGTCCAGCTCCTGCCGGTACAAATTTTTTGTGGGGACTCGGATCTGTGAGATACAGGAGCTGACCTCCACGGAACAGTGGGGGTATGTGAACTCTGATGATAATCCAGCCAATGACATCACTAGAGGGAAACCACTTTCAGAGCTCACGGTCTCCAGCCGCTGGTCACAGGGCCCACACTTCCTCACACAGACTCACACAGACACACAGACACAGACACCTGGCCGAAGCCCCCGACAGAGTTCCCAGAATGTAGCAGTGAAGAAATCCGAAAGACCGCCTTCTGTGGCCTCACAACTCTATCACCAGGCCTGCCGGATACAGCACAGTACACATCTTTAGATGATTTGATTCTGGCCACTCACCAATCCCTGCATGGGGCGGCTACCACCTCCTACACTACAAGTGAGCGCCTGGAGGCAGAGACCCAGCTGCTTCAATCTGCACAGAAGGACAGCTTTCCAGAGGAAGTCCAAGCCCTCCAAGCAGGTAACCCTGTTCGCCCAAGCAGTCGTCTCAGTGCCCTGTCTCCTAAATATGACAGCCTCAGTGGACTGGTCAGAGTGGGAGGCCACCTGCATCAAGCTACAGATGTAGACCCTGACAGCATCCACCCAGTCGTGTTATCACCTGATCACCCTCTGACTCAGCTCATCATAAAGCACTATGATGTTCAGCTGCTCCACCCTGGTGCAGAGAGACTTTATGCAGAGTTGTGCCGCACCTACTGGATCCTCAGAGGTTGCTAGGCCATTAAGAAACACCAGTACCGGTGTGTGGACTGCAGGAGATGGCTGACCTTCCCTCGTCTCGGCTGAGACTCTACAAACCTCCCTTCTGGTCTACAGGCGTAGACTGTTTCGGACCATACCTGATTAAGATTGGCCGTAGGAGAGAGAAACGCTGGGGAATCATCTACAAATGCCTCACTACTAGATGCGTCCACCTAGATCTCCTCCCTAGCCTCGATACTGACTCTTTCTTGATGTCATTACGCAGGTTTATTGCACGCCGGGGGAAGCCTTACAAGCTGTGGTCAGACCGGGGCACCAATTTCAGGGCGGCCATAAAGAACTGCAGGGCGCCTTTGAGAGCATGGCCCCAGAGCTGCAGCAACTGGCGAAGCACACAATCAGCTTCCACTTTAACCCACCGTACTCTCCCCATTTCGGGGAGCCTGGGAGAGGGAAATTAGATCTGTTAAGTCAGCCCTACAAGTAGTCCTGAAAGACCAAGTTGTGGCAGAGGAAGTGCTCCTAACAGCTCTCATAGAAGTTGAAGGGCTCCTTAACTCTAAACCTCTCGGATACGCCTCCTCTGATGTGACTGACCCCGACCCCATTACGCCAAACCTGCTGCTAATGGGACGGCGCGATGCTGCATTACCACAAGCAGTATACGGCCCTCACGATGCCCTGTCCAACAGAAGATGGAGACACAGTCAGGTGATCAGTGATCATTTCTGGAAACGCTTTGTCCAGAACTATCTCCCAGGGCTCCAGCTGAGACATAAATGGAGGAAATCCACTGATAATGCTGCTGTGGGACAAGTTGTGATGATCATGGACTCCAACCTTCCCAGAGGACTGTGGCCAGTTGGGACCATCACCAAGGTTTTCCAGGGACAGATGGTGTAGTCCGAGCTGCGGAGGTGAAGGTGAAAAACAGTATCTACATTTGCCTGGTAACCAAACTGGTGGAGCTCCCTGAAGTGCCTGAGGATTCAAGTGGCACTTCCTCAAACTAGTTGACTTTGAATGAGTGTATTTGCCAAGCAAATACAGGGGCGGCTGTTAAAAGTCCGAACCCTGACATAACTACATTACCCATAATGCATGTGTTACCTTGTAGTTCTGCTCGCTCGTGGTTGCGCGAGTTGCTTTCACTTTGGTGTGGTCCGGTATAATGAGAGTAGCATCCACGGAGCAGAGAATGGCTATCCTTTGTCAATCCTGCTCTAATCTTGTGTGTATGAGTGCCGTGTGCGTCCTTAAGATGTACAGTGAGGAAAATAAGCATTTGAACACCCTGCTATTTTGCAAGTTCTCCCACTTAGAAATCATGGAGGGGTCTGAAATTGTCATCGTAGGTGCATGTCCACTGTGAGAGACATAATCTAAAAAAAAAAATCCAGAAATTGCAATGTATGATTTTTTAACTATTTATTTGTATGATACAGCTGCAAATAAGTATTTGAACACCAGTCTATCAGCTAGAATTCTGACCCTCAAAGACCTGTCTGCCTTTAAAATGTCCACCTCCACTCCATTTATTATCCTACATTTAGATGCACCTGTTTGAGGTCTTTAGCTGCATAAAGACACCTGTCCACCCCATACAATCAGTAAGAATCCAACTACTAACATGGCCAAGACCAAAGAGCTGTCCAAAGACACTAGAGACAAAATTGTACACCTCCACAAGGTTGGAAAGGGCTACGGGGAAATTGCCAAGCAGCTTGGTGAAAAAAGGTCCACTGTTGGAGCAATCATTAGAAAATGGAAGAAGCTAAACATGACTGTCAATCTCCCTCGGACTGGGGCTCCATGCAAGATCTCACCTCGTGGGGTCTCAATGATCCTAAGAAGGTGAGAAATCAGCCCAGAACTACACGGGGGGAGCTGGTCAATGACCTGAAAAGAGCTGGGACCACCGTTTCCAAGGTTACTGTTGGTAATACACTAAGACGTCATGGTTTGAAATCATGCATGGCACAGAAGGTTCCCCTGCTTAAACCAGCACATGTCAAGGCCCGTCTTAAGTTTGCCAATGACCATTTGGATGATCCAGAGGAGTCATGGGAGAAAGTCATGTGGTCAGATGAGACCAAAATGGAACGTTTTGGTCATAATTCCACTAAACGTGTTTGGAGGAAGAAGAATGATGAGTACCATCCCAAGAACACCATCCCTACTGTGAAGCATGGGGTGGTAGCATCATGCTTTGGGGGTGTTTTTCTGCACATGGGACAGGGCGACTGCACTGTATTAAGGAGAGGATGACCGGGGCCATGTATTGCGAGATTTTGGGGGAACAACCTCCTTCCCTCAGTTAGAGCATTGAAGATGGGTCGAGGCTGGGTCTTCCAACATGACAATGACCCGAAGCACACAGCCAGGATAACCAAGGAGTGGCTCTGTAAGAAGCATATCAAGGTTCTGGCGTGGCCTAGCCAGTCTCCAGACCTAAACCCAATAGAGAATCTTTGGAGGGAGCTCAAACTCCGTGTTTCTCAGCGACAGCCCGGAAACCTGACTGATCTAGAGAAGATCTGTGTGGAGGAGTGGGCCAAAATCCCTCCTGCAGTGTGTGCAACCTGGTGAAAAACTACAGGAAACGTTTGACCTCTGTAATTGCAAACAAAGGCTACTGTACCAAATATTAACATTGATTTTCTCAGGTGTTCAAATACTTATTTGCAGCTGTATCATACAAATAAATAGTTAAAAAATCATACATTGTGATTTCTGGATTTTTTTTTTAGATAATGTCTCTCACAGTGGACATGCACCTACGATGACAATTTCAGACCCCTCCATGATTTCTAAGTGGGAGAACTTGCAAAATAGCAGGGTGTTCAAATACTTAATTTCCTCACTGTAAGTATAGCCCTTTGCATGAATGATGTGTTTATTTCAGAGTTATAAGCCCAGTTGTGGCGAAGTTGTTATACTCGTGTTATACCCGTACTGCTATATTTTTGCGGCCCGCTTCTGCGCTCCACATGCGCGCCGAAATTAGCCATCCGCTGTCTGTACCTTAGTTACTGCCTTGTTAATACCTGTAAATATTATATTTAATGTATATTTCGCCTGTTTGGGCACATGTATAGATTTAAAGCATTTATGCATGTTCATTTGTAGTGTTAGAGCTCCCACTAGTGGATTCTCGGTGGTACTGCAGGTCATGTTTGTAACCATACTTTCAGATAGCCACACACACACACACACACACCACACACACACACACACACACACACACACCACACACACACACACACACACACACACACACACACAACACACACACACACACACACACACACACACACACACACACACACACACACACACAACACACACACACACACACACACACACACACACACACACACACACACACACACACACACACACACACCACACACACACACACACCAACACACACACACACACACACACACACACACACACACGCAGTTTGCCGCGCAAGTTTAATAATTATATTACAGAGAGCAATAAATAAACTTTTGCACATTCAGGTTTGGCTTTTCTTACCTCCACAGTCTGGGTCCTCTTTGATCCTTCTGTAAAAGAACAAAAGGTTTAATGTGCCCATAAAATCTAAACAATACAAATATATGATTGTAATTATTCTACTTATGCTTTGGGGCATTTTTTGTATGGGCTGCGCATAATAGCTTGGATATTCGGTTTTGACTTGTGATGTAAAGATTTGGGTAACACTTTATTAATAATAATGGCTTACACTCCTCTTACGCTTTTTAAACTTGTGTTACCAAGTTTCTGAAAGCGGCACACTGTAGTCATTATTCATAGCCTGTTTCGTGGATACCGCCATAATGACTTGCCGTGTTGCATTATGGGTCTGCCAGGGGGCAAGCGTTCCTGCGACTGTACAGTGGGCGCTCTGTACCCCTCGTTCACAACCTCTCCGAGGGGCTGTATTCTACTAACAGGATTTAATTTTGGCGAGAGGCATATCTGTCAGATAAGGTGTGTGTGTTTAACACACAATTTCCCCGTGATTCCGTCTGAGCGCGTTTACATGACAGCTTTCTTTGCAACGCGGACTATAAGAGGCTGCAGCATGAGCAGTGGCCCCAATGACTGAAAAATATCCATCGTGTTCTTATCGAAGCTTATCATTCAGAACAGTGTTTTAACACAGTTCACTTGGAATCTAGGATCTACAAAGGCTCTGCTCTCACTGAGCACAGGTGTCACCGTCTGAGAGAAGGAGAGAAGCCTGACTCTGTTTCATACAAACCAGAACTAATGTTACAAAATCAACACATCCTTGACCATTATAGTGATTGCCACCACTCACTTTGACATGGTCTAATCAGCTTTATCTCTCCAGTTTACAGCATTAAAGTAACAGTCCACCCAGCACATTACATGGGCCTTTATTTAAATGAGTGTTGACTCAATTCTGTGTATCTTTGTGAAATATTACATTTGTTGGGGCAAAAAAAGCCCTTTGAGTCTCTTTGGTGAACCTGCATGCACAATGCATAGAAAAGTGTGACTACAGTTTAATAGTCGGCCTATGGTAGGAAATGTTAGAAGGAAAAATGCACAAAAGTTATATGTTACGCCCTTAACTTAAACTTCCTATACTTTATTTATTCATGTATATTTGCAATCCAAAAGTGCAGATACATAAGAGCAATAATAATATGTTTGATTGGAAAAGTTCAGTTAAGTATTAATATATTTAAATATATAAATATAGTCATGTACACAGTCAAAATTAGCCATGAAGTCAGGATAAAACTGTATAGCCTATTATAGGCCATAGTGGTTAGAAATATACTGGAAAAAAGTAATAGTGTCTAAATTACCATAGAAGACTAAACTTTATTGTCCCAGAGAGAAATTTGTGTCCACTTACGTTTATAATGGTTTTCTATATTGGTCATATTTTAGGCTCCCTTGTGTCTATGGTCATTATTATTACAGCCATACACATCTGTATCTATCTTCTCCTACCATGGTTTACACAGGGACAAACAGAAATATTCAGAACAACTTTCATTTCCAGATGCGGGGGCTTAGATCGCTTCGTAGTAGCCCCCTGGCCGCCCCATAATTGTTTGAGTTTTTATTTCGAGCTAAGGCACAAAATCCAAGAAAAAAACAGAAAAATATATATACACAATAAAAGAAAAAACAAAAAAAGAAAAAATAATAATATACATTCTAACTCGAAAAGGAGTGGGAAGAAGACAAGCTTATTGACTCCCACCCCTGTTCATAAACTTAAATAACAATAACTAACAACACTGCATATTTCTTACCATCTTACAAGACAACTATCAACCGAGTTGGTTACATTTCAACAGATGCCATACTGCATTATACCAGGTCAACACTCACAGTATCTCACACTCTACAACCATTGTATTATTTCTGTTTCCCATACCGAATTCATTACCGTGTTGGCATTATCGTTATTCATCATCACCATTACAACCCATATAACATTACTCTGTATCAAAATGTTTGATACATAACATACTCCACATTTATTCATGAAAGGTACATTAATCGCAGACCGATTGATGCTCATAATAACAAGAATGATCTTAATGATGTGTGTTACAAGGGATTCGTTTTGTTTTTTTGTTTGTTTGTTTTTTCTCTGTGACTGGACCAGCTGCCAGAGGGGAGCAGCCCCCGAGTAACCGGACCATCCTTTGTTGAGTGTCCTATACTATGCATTAAAAGAGACAAATGTTTAGGAGTCTGCTGCCAGAAGAGGGTTTCCTCGAGCTGCCGACCCCCACCTGTCTGCCCTGTACTACGGGTTATGTTGAATGCGGAGTACATAGATATGTGCATGATTTACTTCTAAGAATTTAATTCCTTTATATTACCATCAGCATCAATAGCAGTACTGTTGTCTGAATCGATTAAGTTTGATTCTAAGAATAATCTACAGATTATTAGTAGGGATGGGTATCGTTAAGGATTTATCGATACTACTACTCTTATCGATACTCCTTATCGATCCGGTACTTTAACGGTACTCTTATTGGTACTTTAATAGAAAAATATATATAGGTAGATTGAGACTACCGTATACGTAGGCATTAATCCTTGGTCTATATTATTTATTTATTACTCTACATTTCATTTCCACTTTGCGCATACACTTAATATATGGGAGTTAAAATACTTCACTTACGTTGCTATTTTTTTTTTAATCATTATTATTGTCTAGTAAATCAAGGCTGTTGGTTAGATTTGGCTGTAGCTCTGGGGACTGAGTCCAAATGAAAACTTAGTGCAGTAAAATAATGAACTGTTTTCTGCCTCTCAGCTTGTGTCCAGTGGGGTCGACACCGGCTCGCGCTGAAGTACACGTGTGAGCGCGCACGCATGTGCACGTACATGCCACTGTGTACGCTGTTTGTGGAAAAATAGACTCCACCCGAAACTCTTTAGTTTGGGTATTTGTGAAAGAAGAAAAGTGCGAGTGGCTCGTCTGTCTGTTCAATACGAAGTCGTTACGTTTCGCTTTTTTTTTTTTTTTTTTTACCGCGGGTTAGCGGTAGGAGCTCGTAACACCGCGTGTCTTTCCCGCGCGCACCTGTCTCGCTGCACATGGCTGCAGAGGGGAGACAGGGCAGTGTCAGAGCACAGGGGGGACACCCTGCACTTTCGTGTGGGGTAGCGGGATGAACAGATCCGATGCAGCGAACGCATCCATGAGGGCGGAGTGATTATTTGAGCGCAGCAGCCCCGTTAAGAAGACCGTTAAGGCTGGAGCTTATCGGTCCGGGTGGACCGGCACACGTGGCCCCGGGGCCGTTATGATACCGGGGTTCGGTACCCATCCCTAATTATTAGGTAATAATCCTAGACTGTTACATTTAAAGTTTAAAGTTAAAATAGTGATGATAACAACACAACAGCAACAACAATAACAATGGCAATAACAACTGCAATAGTATATTAGTAACAACCACAATATACTTCATTATTAGTTAGATCTGACCTTTAAAGTATACAGCACTTTGTGACACCCATTAGTAAATCAAGTACCCATTTCCTCCTTCTGGTACAATGACCATACCATTTTTTTATATCTTGATTTGAAATGATGAATATTAGGACATTGTTTAAATTCTGCCCCCAATTTGTTCCAGAGTTTAACTCCACATACAGACACACACATACTTTTCCTAGTGGAAGACACTGCTTGAACCTTAAAGTTGTCACACCCCCTCAGGTTATATCTCCCTTCTGTGCGTGCAAAAAGCATTTGTATCCTTGCAGGTAGCGCATTTTTGTTGGCTTTAAACAGCAGTTGGGCAGTAGATAAATCAACTAAATCATGCATTTTTAACAGTTTAGACTGCAGAAATAATATATTAGTGTGATCATAATATCCTACTTTGTGTATAATTCTTACCGCACGTTTTTGGAGTATAACAAGGGGGTGTAATGAGCTTTTATAGTTATTGCCCCAAACTTCTACACAGTAATTTAGATATGGCAAAACTAATGAACTATATAACAAAAATAATGCATTGTAATTTAAGAAAAACTTTGCTTTATTAATGATTGAGATACTTTTGGAGACTTTACCTTGTATGTGTCTTATGTGTGGTTTCCAGCTTAATTTACTGTCAATGGTGACTCCTAAGAATTTAATTTCTGAGACTGTATCTAAAACTACACCGTCTATAATTACTGGGTCTGGTTTTCCATTATAATTACCGAAAAACATTACTTTTGTTTTATTTAGGTTGAGAGACAATTTGTTAATGTTCATCCATGTTTTTAATTTCCTTAATTCACAGTTTACGTTAGTTACTAAAGTACTATAATTGTCATTGGAATAGAAGACGTTTGTGTCATCTGCGAAAATCACTAATTTTAATAGTATAGACACGTTAAAAATGTCATTAATATATAAATTGAACAGCTTTGGGCCTAAGACAGATCCCTGTGGGACCCCACAACCAATGTCCAAATATCCAGATGTAAACTCCCCCATCTTCACATACTGTTGTCTCCCAGTTAAATAGCTTTGAATCCAGCTCAAAGCCACTCCCCTTATGCCATATCTGTCTAATTTTTTTTAATAATATAGAATGATTTAGTGTATCAAATGCTTTTTTCAAGTCAATGAATATTCCAGCTGCATGTTTCTTTCCCTCTAAGCTATTAGTAATCTCTTCTATTGCATCAATGATGGCCATTGAAGTTGACCTTGCTGCTCGAAACCCGTATTGACCTTCATTGATTAGTTTATGCTTATCTATGAAATTATCCATTCTACTGTTATAAAGTTTCTCTAAGATTTTGGAAAATTGGGGGAGCAGAGAGACAGGTCTGTAGTTAGTGAAGATGTGTTTGTTCCCATTTTTATGTATAGGTATAACTTTTGCAATTTTCATTTTATTTGGAAATGTTCCTGTTTGAAACGATAAGTTGCATATGTAGGTTAATGGTTTCACGATACTGTATATAATTTGTTTAACCAGTGTCATATCTATATCAAAACAGTCTGTAGACGATTTGTTCTTACACCCGTTAACGACATCTATTATTTCTGCTTCAGTTACTCCAGACAAAAACATTGTTTTTGAGTTAATGTCTATCAATGACTCCATTTTGATGCTACTACACTCCGGAATCTCTGCTGCCAGATCCGGTCCAACATTTACAAAAAAAGTATTAAAATTTTCCACAATTTCATTCATTCTATGATTGTCATTGGTCCCATCAGTGAAATAGTTTGGATATGAATTATTTTTTGCATTACCCTTGATTGATAATGCATTGCGCTTTTTCAAGATGGCGGTATCCGCGACACGGGCTATTCACGCTATACTCCGTAGTGGATACTATTGTAGCCACAGCCGCCCATCTGCTCCATTGTGCCCAAAAACCACCACTCACACAAGCAAGCACATCCTCATTCATTCAAAAACGGATCGAGATGAAATAAAACAGTTTGTCAGCGGTTCAGACGGAGCTGGTCCCAGTTTGTGTGGAGTCCGTGTGTGATAAAGGCACAAAGGCCTAGTGTTGTTGTGGACAGTCCGCTGGGCGCAGGGTTGTAGCTGAGAGACTCCTGTCTTGGCTCTAAACTCACCTGTTTTCCACCTCCGCGGGCTCCCACAGCTCCTGCTCCTCCTTCAGCTTCACTTCTGCCATGTTTCACTGCGCTCTGTCCGCTTTAAGGCGAAGCTTTGGGGAAAAGAGTGTCTCACTTCTGTTCAGAGCTAAGGCTAACACAGCAGCGCTCACTTCGGGGTCTGAGGAGGGTTGCCAGGTCCAAGAGTTCAAACTAGCTCTTCTTCTTCATCTCTCGGTTATTGGCAGGCGGCAACCAACAGCTTAGGTGCATACCACCACCTACTATACTGTGTGTGTGTCTCGGGATGCTAGTTACTTCAGGTTACATTGTAGTTGTGCGCAAAACATAAAATAAATAAACAAAAACAAACAAACCAAAAGGAAAAAATAAATAAACAAAAACCATACCTAAAGCTATACTTTGTGAAAGAGCTCTGCCCCTTTCAGGAACCCATCAATGCCCTCATACTTTTACTGTCCCCTCTGCCCAGGATACCTTGTAGACCCTCTCCAACTCATACATCCTATCCCTCAGAATCCTTCTCTGCCTTTCATACTTCCTACATTCCATTAACACATGTTCCACAAAAAAACTAGCTCTTCTTCTTCGAATGATTTACGGCAGGCTTTACGCTAGCAAAGCATAATGCTGCCCTCTTCTGTTCACTAAAATCACTTCACTTCACTTTAGATTTTTGAGTAGAGGTTGGTGGAGAGAAGATCGATCACACCAGCTCTATCTATTAAACTCGAATTTATCCTAGGTGAAAACATCGATTTTATTTAAAACACCGTAAGCCCAAGGGCTTTAAGTTCTTTAAATAATATTTTCCTTTCAACAGAGTAACAGGCACAGGACAGTAAAACATGTGGAATAGTCTCAGGCTGACCACACTGACATAGCCCGTCTGGATGCATGCCATTTTATTCAAGTATGCAGCAAGCCCACAATGCCCCAGTCTTAATCTGGTTATTTTAACTTGGTTTGATCGCCAGGTGTACCACAGGAGTCTACTGCCCTGCACCAGAGGTTGACAACTAAAATATTGTCTCCCTCTCGTCTCATTCTCTCACTCCCTCTGCCATTGTTGATGCATAGTAGTTTTAAAAATACTGACACACTCATTCTTCCCCAACTGGACCATATATTGAACTTCTGTCTCGAGAAGAGCCTCCTTAGCTAACGTATCAGCAGCTTCATTCCCCAATAGGCCTGATGGGATCCAGGAAAAACAATACTAGACCCCATCAGCTCTATCCGGTAAAGGCAACACAAAATCTCCAGCACAATATCTGCCCTAGCCCCAGAGGAACCATCTCTAATTGCCTGTAAGGCAGCCAGAATAAATATACGCCATTTCAGTAAAACTAGCTCAATGACTCAAACACTGACCAAATATGTTCAAAACATCGCAAATTTTTCAATCAATTTGGTTAAAAACGTTTTTAATTGTAAATTTTTCTGGTTACTGAATTGTTTGTTATACATAATTTATGTATGGTTTCCTCCTTCCTTTTACTTTAGGCTAAGCGAGGAGTGAGGAGTGAGAATGCACGGGAAGACAGGACGGGGAGAGAGCGGTGAGAAGTAACAAATAGTTGTTTTTTTATCACTATTACACCACTACATGTGTGTAATATCCTTGTCATTTAAGGAGGTACAGACACCAGGTGGAGGACACTTGGGTTTTTTAATGAACATTGTATGCAGCTACTGAAACCACCATACTGCTCTCACTCGAGCCTTGTGCAAGTCTAGCTTAAAGGGGCTATGTGGGGTTTGGCAGTTTTGTACTCGCAATTGCCCCCTCAGGCCAAACGCGTAACTGCAGCCTCGATGATAAGCTCGTGCATGAGGCGCTCAGGCTTTACGTGCACCAGAAATAACAGTCCCGTCCTGGTCAATTTACAGATTTGCAGGCATGACTTAAACTGAGGTAAGAAACGTTACTGTTTTGTAAGATATTTAGACCAATATTTTTCAAGATGCGATACTTGAGCAAATGCAGCAAAGTGAATCGAGTGAAGAAGTAATACAGATAAACGAATGAATGACGTTTGAAGGAGAAAATAAATACTCGTATAATTGAAATAATAAAATATTTCCACTGGTAGAAATGCTACTAGGAAAAGCCAAAATCGTCTCTTCAATTTCCTGGGCCCAAAGTTAGCGTAGCTAACTCGTAAACTATATTGTAAACGGCAACTTTTGTAGTCGTTTCACTACTTATAAATCCGTGAACAGTCATGCTTATTCTGCGGCCAAGAAAAGCTAAATTAGCAACATTATTTTTGCCATTGTAAATACAGCACCATTACCACTGTTACTACTCAAATGTTTTGTAGGTACAGCACAATTACTGTTATTACTGACACTACTAGTCTGCTACTAATACTTCACAACTTCTCTGTAGGTATAAAACTATTAGATCAACTATTTTGGTAACTTCCAAATATGATTATTTTATGGCTTGTTTCAGTGAAGTTTGTACAACATGCACGGACAGTCGGACACCGTTGTTTTGAAGCATCAACAACACTTTTCCCCCACGTATTTACTAATAATTTCTTACCTTTCAAGCAAAAATAAGCTGCGGGTCTTTTGAGAGATTCTCTCAACATTATCCAATGTTTACTCTGGTTCTTTGTCTACGCCGATCAGACTCGTCTTTCGCCTTTTTTGTCACACTCAAATAAACTCTTCGTTTCTTTTCGTTATTTGGGGTCTGGGCTGGAGTTTCGATGGTGCTTGAAGCCGGTCTCCTCTAATTCTCCGCTAAATCCATCCTTCCGAAGTTACCACTCACGCTGCAGCGTCAGTATAGAGGAGATACAGCTAACGCTACAGCTAACGCTACAGCTGAGCGTGAACGCGCATGACTTTATTATGCATTACGCTGTTTGCTTGTTCGACCCGAGCATAAACTATTTAAGTGACTTTACAGGCATATAGAGGCAATTGCAGTGAAAAGGCCAGGGCTCATTCTACTCACCAGGGCTTTGCTGGAGCATGTATGAGGAAGAAATTTTAAATTTGTATACATTTATTTGCGGTTAAACGTATGTATAGTCCCTTTAACCAACAATGCCCTCTATAGGTCAGTGGTAACATAACACTCCCATCTATTATAATGTGAAACTTCTGTCTCTTAATAACCTAAACCACTGCCGCCTCTCTTTGCCCACACATCCATTCAGTAGGTGAATTGAGGAGGTTCTCTTGTTTTCACTCCTCTGGTTGTGTTAAGCCTTTAGTAAAACACACGCAGGCTTTACACGCCCACAGTAGATGACGCGCATTCACGCCACGGTGAAAAGACCTCGACCCCGTAATCAAGTTAAAATGACATTTAGCTTTTGGCCAAATATATTGTGTTATTTAACTGTTTTGCCAAATTACTGCTGTGTTTTTTTCTGTACTGCCAGACAGTTTTGTGCATTGCAGTGTACAACAAAGTTTGTTTTCATTGCCAATAAACAAACACATTAAATCACAAACGGGATTTTAGATCACCCCATCTGTGTAAAATTATATTACACTGTAAAAACTAATAGTCTTGCTTACTTGAGAAAAAACAGACTAAGTAGAGTTACTCTCTATATTCAAAACCATGAATGAAAACAAGTTGAATAATATAGTTTTTCTTAATTTTTAAAACAATATATTAGGTATTGGATCGGGACTCGGTATCGGGCAATTCTCAAAATAAAATGACTCGGACAGAGAGATGAAAGACCCCCAATCATCCCACTAACACTTGTATTACCCCAGAGGGACTACGGAAAGGATTCATTAAGGTAAACAATTTACTTAGTACTGCTATAAGTGCCTTAACAACTTTACTTATGTATAAAAAATTGCACTTCTGGATTGCAGAGGTTAAAGCTAGCATTATGTTTATGATTTTATTACATTTATCTGCTCCTGTGCCGTGTGTGAGCTGCTCCTAAAGCTAAAACCTTTGTCAGACACATGACTTTGTTTCTTTTGCTTTTATTACAGGCTGAATCAGAGGAGATAGAGTTCAGTGGAAAGACCAACATCGCTGAATCAACATTCGAATAATGAATCTTCAAGGTCACCAACCTATTACTCAGTTAATCTTATGCTACAATTACAATTTGTGATTACATTTAACTGATGATACCTTTTTAAACAACTTCAGTGAAAAATTGCAATAATATTCGTATCACATGCCACAAGTTGTATAGTCTTAAAATTGCTGACGAAGTTCTTTGAGGATTCGGGCTTGTCTTTTCTTGCAGTCGTTGGAGATCATGTATATCCCGTTCAGGCAGCACAGGGGGAGGTTTTGACACGATGCACTGCTAGTTCATTGAGCTTTCTGGCCTCTGAGCGGCCTGTGTCTGGGCTCATCACATTTTACTGCGGGGTCCCCAGTTGTTGAGATGGATATTTTGTTGTTTTCAACCTCTCCTTTGAACTTGGAATAACTTTAAAAAAACTGATCATTGAATGTTTTTCTTTAGTGTGAGTCCTCATGTGTGATTTAAGCTGACCATTTCGTGAAAAACTCATTGCACAGACAGAACACTTGAATGGTTTCTCTCTTGTGTGAGTCCTCATGTGTGTTTTCAGGTTACTCGTTTGTGAAAAACTATTTGCACAAATAGAACACTTGAATGGTTTCTCTCCTGTGTGAGTCCTCATATGTGACTTAAGATCACCATTTTGTGAAAAACTCATTGCACAGACAGAACACCTAAATGGTTTCTCTCTTGTGTGAGTCCTCATGTGTGTTTTCAGGTTACTCGTTTGTGAAAAACTATTTGCACAAATAGAACACTTGAATGGTTTCTCTCCTGTGTGAGTCCTCGTGTGTGCTTTCAAATTACCATTTTGTGAAAAACTCATTGCACAAACAGAACACTTGAATGGTTTCTCTCCTGTGTGAGTCACCATGTGAGATCTGAGATGACCGTTTTGTGCAAAACTCTTTCCACAAACAGAACACCTGAAAGGCCTTTCTCCTGTGTGAGTCCTAATGTGTGTTTTAAGAAAACAATTTCGTGAAAAACTCATTGCACAGACAGAACACTTGAATGGTTTCTCTCCTGTGTGAGTCCATGTGTGTGATTTCAGATCACCATTTTGTGAAAAACTCTTTTCACAAACAGAACACTTGAATGGTTTCTCTAATGTGTGAGTCCTCGTGTGTTGTTTCAGATGACCATTTTGAGAAAAACTCATTTCACAAACGGAACACTTGAATGGTTTCTCTCCTGTGTGAGTTCTCGTGTGTGCTTTCAGGTGCCCATTTAGTGAAAAACTCATTGCACAAACGGAACACTTGAATGGTTTCTCTCCTGTGTGAGTCACCATGTGAGATCTGAGATGACCGTTTTGTGCAAAACTCTTTCCACAAACAGAACACCTGAAAGGCCTTTCTCCTGTGTGAGTTCTCATGTGTGTTTTAAGAAAACAATTTCGTGAAAAACTCATTGCACAGACAGAACACTTGAATGGTTTCTCTCCTGTATGAGTCCTCGTGTGTTCTTTCAGATAACCATTTCGGGAAAAACTCATTGCACAAACAGAACACTTGAATGGTTTCTCTCCTGTGTGAGTCCTCATGTGTGCTTTCAGATGACCATTTTGTGAAAAACTCATTGCACAAACAGAACACTTGAATGGTTTCTCTCCTGTGTGAGTCCTCGTGTGTTCTTTCAGATGACCATTTCGGGAAAAACTCATTGCACAAACAGAACACTTGAATGGTTTATCTCCTGTGTGAGTCACCATGTGAGCTCTCAGATCACCATTTTGTGCAAAACTCTTTCCACAAACAGAACACCTGAAAGGCCTTTCTCCTGTGTGAGTCCTAATGTGTGTTTTAAGAAAACAATTTCGTGAAAAACTCATTGCACAGACAGAACACTTGAATGGTTTCTCTCCTGTGTGAGTCCATGTGTGTGATTTCAGATCACCATTTTGTGAAAAACTCTTTTCACAAACAGAACACTTGAATGGTTTCTCTAATGTGTGAGTCCTCGTGTGTTGTTTCAGATGACCATTTTGAGAAAAACTCATTTCACAAACGGAACACTTGAATGGTTTCTCTCCTGTGTGAGTTCTCGTGTGTGCTTTCAGGTGCCCATTTAGTGAAAAACTCATTGCACAAACGGAACACTTGAATGGTTTCTCTCCTGTGTGAGTCACCATGTGAGATCTGAGATGACCGTTTTGTGCAAAACTCTTTCCACAAACAGAACACCTGAAAGGCCTTTCTCCTGTGTGAGTTCTCATGTGTGTTTTAAGAAAACAATTTCGTGAAAAACTCATTGCACAGACAGAACACTTGAATGGTTTCTCTCCGGTGTGAGTCCTTGTGTGTGCCTTCAGATCACCATTTTGTGAAAAACTCATTGCACAAACAGAACACTTGAATGGTTTCTCTCCTGTATGAGTCCTCGTGTGTTCTTTCAGATAACCATTTCGGGAAAAACTCATTGCACAAACAGAACACTTGAATGGTTTCTCTCCTGTGTGAGTCCTCATGTGTGCTTTCAGATGACCATTTTGTGAAAAACTCATTGCACAAACAGAACACTTGAATGGTTTCTCTCCTGTGTGAGTCCTCGTGTGTTCTTTCAGATGACCATTTCGGGAAAAACTCATTGCACAAACAGAACACTTGAATGGTTTATCTCCTGTGTGAGTCACCATGTGAGCTCTCAGATCACCATTTTGTGCAAAACTCTTTCCACAAACAGAACACCTGCATAGCTTCTCTCCCAAGTGAGACCTTATGTGTCTCTTGAGGTAACTCCTATACGCAAGCTTCCATTTGTGCGGTTTGTCTGGACCTCCCTCTCCACTCACATTGTTCTCATGAGCCGGCTCCTGCAGGTGTCCAGTGTGTGTGTGTGCAGTGGGACTTTCAGCTGAAGGAGTCCAGTCTGCAGAGTCGTCAGTGTCAGAGGAATTCTCTGATTCTGCCCCATCTCTGTCCTCTCTGTTCTCCCTTTTCACTGTTTCACGAAGCAGAGACTCTTCTTTCTCACTCCTCACAGACGCAATGACTGGGAACACTTGGATTGACTCCTGTTTGATTTGAATCTCCTTTGGTTCTTCTTTAATCTGGACTGGACTGGGAGCCGCCTCATGTGGACTCTCAACACCTGCAGAGACAAATAGACAATATAAATACTTGATCACCAAATGACAAGTCTTTAAAGCAAAAGAACTCAACAACAGTCCCTGAGAAAGACGAAGATAAAACACAACCCTAAACGTATAAACTCTGTGGCGGGTGGCCCCTTAAGGGGCTATTTACATCGTTGATAGTCTCCAATAAAACACAGCAATAATATCCTCCATGGAACGGCTTTTTAGAGATGCACCGAATCAGCTTTCTTTCTTCTGATACCAATACTGGGGGATTGAGTATTTCCGATATCTGATATTAACCTGTACCAAGAGAATCAGAATACTTTTTTATTGGTTATGAACAGGTTCACAACTTTTTTTTTTTCGATCGTGCAACATGAGACATATAACACCAAACTATAAGACTAAGATTACATTTCAACTAAAATAAAGACAACAATTTGACATAGAACAACAGCGTGAGTGTATTTACAGATATGCAGGTGCATGAAGTGTTAGCAGCAGATATGAGTAGTGCATTAGAGCAGTACAAATGGCTGGAACAGGTTATTATGTTCATGAGTCTGATAAAGAGTTATTGGATCTTGTTTTTGTTCATGAGTCTGATGGCAGAGGGGAATAAACTGTTCAAGTGGCAGGAGGTATGGGTCTGAATGAACCGTAGCCTCCTGCCTGAGGAGAGAGGGGTGAATAGTCCGTGTCCAGGATGAGAAGGGTCAGCTGTGATCCGACCCACACGCCAGGGCAAGGGGGGACGGTGGGGCTGTGTCTTTCCTGAAGTCCACGATCATCTCCACTCTCTCAAATGACAGCAGCTCCACTTTTTTCCCCCGCGAAATATATTTAAGTTCATCTCGATAAAACGCCTTTTGTACACTCCACTATCCTTAATAGGCCATCGGCTAGCTCTCACAAAGTGCTTAGAAATTGACTTTTGTTCCAGGAAATAGGAAATAATTTTTATTTTTATTTTTATCAAGTAAAATAGTTAAACTTCTTCCACAAAAAGTTCCACACGCAGACTCCCTGCAGTTATTGAGAAATTGGCTCCTAAAGCGGGGAAGTTTGTGAAAAAATTGACATTTTAGCCTCTACTGGCATTTTTGACTCCAATTATTTCAAAAAAAGTATAAAAGGCACAGACTTACAATTTTACAGTAATAAAGACAATACTAAAAATATTCAATATGTGGAAAAAGAAGGTTGACAGGAGTGCTAGTTTTTAAGAAATAACTTTTGAAAATATGCCTTTTTTGAAATATGTGTCATATTGAAACAAGCACACTATGGGACCTACTATTTCCACATATAACATTTTCAGATAAGATTTTATGAACATAAACAAATTGCTCCAGATAAGTTTCAAACATTTTTATTGTTTGTGATTTATAACCATCAGAAGCAGATCAAGTGTATCTTGGCATATGGACGAAAGCTTGACTTCAGTCTTGCCTCTTGTAATTCATTCAATATAAGAACTTCTAATGCAGTGGTTCCCAACCTTTTTTCTTGAAGCCCCTCCTGCGCATGCTGTAGTCAGGCTGCGCCCCCTCAGTCCAATAACATAAAAGAATAAATCAAAACATGAAAATATTTACAGATATGCATTTTTAACACATTTTCTGAAATTAGATTGTTTCAAGCACTTGTACTCAGTTCGCCGTCGTGATTTTTAACCATTTAATTTGTGCAAATGACCTGACCCTCTGCCCAGACAAAGCTCTGGGCCCCACCTGCCGTCCCAGGAGCTCACGGTGGGAAGGCCCGCCCCCCAGGTTGGGAACCACTGTTGTAAAGCACCCTCTATCCAGGCAAGGAGGCTGAAAAGTTCTTGTAGTTGGGGTCCTGTAAAGACTCTTTCTGATGTAGAGTGTAACTCCTGAACTACAGTCCTTGTTCAAAGACACAAGTTCACTATTATTTCTCAGATTAGACGGTGATCGGAGGAAAAGCAGCTTGAATCCTTGATGTCAGCCGGTCAGACCTGAAATTTAAAAGTACTGTTAAATTTAATTTACAACTAGTTCATTGTATGCTGGCGGTAAATACTTCATATTCCAATTAGGTTTTTTTTATTACGTTGTATGTACAGTTTTGGGGCCCATATGAGTAGATTATTAGTTAAAAAATAAAGTCTCAGTATCTGGAATGATATTGGATGATTGTGGAACTGTGGCAGAGGGGTTAGTCGTGCCTTTTCTAAAACCGCGTCCTCCTCCTTTTCCTACGCACCAACACTCGAAATGTGCATTCCCTTGAAGGAAAGGTCTGTCCTAAACAGACCACGCAGCAGCAGAAGTGGCTTATAAGCATGAATGCAGACTCACAGGTGTGTGTTACACCAGAGAGCAGCCCCATGAGCAACACGCAACAAACTATTTCAGTTCCATGTTTTAGAAAAGTCAATTTTTACAGCCATATAGATATTTGATAATGAAAAAGGAACCAGAAATTAGACCTAATATAATTTCATCGGCAGGTTTGAAGAAGCTAAAATATAATGTGAATGTGAGAAATCTGAATCTGAAACTAAGTGCAAATTAATGTTCAGTTCAAAGTATTGTCAGTCAAACATGTGATTCTTGTAACATTAGTGGGCAGTGCTGTCACTGTAAAGGGACGTGTCTGTTCTGTGGGATGAGGGAGAGTCTGAAACCACAGCTCCAAGTCTCTACTGAAGGGACCTTCTGTAGGAGTCTTCTCTGAGGAATTAGTGGAAGTGTGAAGCAAAAAGGAAGGAGGAAGCAGCGGTCAGATGCCACAGACACACTTTTTTTCTAGGCCCAAGTTACAATTTGATGAAAGAAAAAAAAAAAAAAAATTCTCTGAAATGCATGTATGCCAACTCAATAAATCCCTATACATCTAAATACATGACTTGATTATAAGAAGGTGATGCACAGAAAAATTTACCTGTAATCTGAGGCTTTTTTATTGATGATCTTAGAAGAGTGGTCATCAGAATAATTCCTCTGTTGTCCAAAGTCCTTTAGACAATCACAGAAGAGCTTGAATGTGGCCACAGATGGCAGGATTCTCCCACTGTAAAAATAAAGACAAAGCACATTTTAAGTTTTTAACGGAAAGTACACAGTCAAAAATCAAAGCAATATCTGAGGAGCCAAAAGGACAGAAACTGAGACACAGCTTAGATTAATATGATAATATTTATTAGCGTCAGATAGTCTTCAAAATGTGTTAAGAATATTGCTATTAAAAGACCTCTAGATAAGTGCTGGATAGCAGTTTGCAAATGTTTTCATTTTGCAATGTGAATCCAGTTGTTCCGAGCCCTGGAGGGTTCCTTCTGAATTTGCCATGAATACATACCTCACTCTTTTAATGTTGAGTCTTTAAATGAAGCGAGTCTATGCTTCACAGCACCAGGCCTCCACCACAACATGTTCTCATCACGTAGTTGTCCTGGAAAATGAAATAAGCAGAAAATAACTAGTAGGCCTATGTATCATCTAAAAGTAACTGTACTGATATTCTACATTTTATGAATCATGGACTTTATTGGACTTTTGAGTGGAATAAGAGACTGAAAGGGCCAGTGACACCAACTCACACCGAAGATACTTATTCCACCACCAATGACATATAAACCACAGCTTAGTGCTGTGAACCATGGACTAAAAATAATAGTGGCAGTCTTATATTTACTTTTTCGATTGGTTTGTGCTTTATTATATAAACAACATTTGCTAACTTTGATACATATAAATGTCTTCATGATTAACCACATTTTTGGTGTGGCTAACTGGTAAAGTTAGTTTGATATCATCATTCCTAAAGCAAATCAGACAAATAGGGAACTACCCCCAGAAACAGAACAAACTACGAATTTTCTTTGGGTCAAACGTGCAACATGAAACACAAAAACTTGAGGCACAACACGTGTGTAGCTCCCTCGCTACTGAGCTTTATCATTATTTGTATTGACATTAGGCTATACAATAAATAAGAATGTACTCACGAGTAAGACAGCCACCTGGCTGCCGTTTTAGAAGTCTTTGCCTGGCATAGATCTGTCGATGTTTTTGAAGAGTTTGCGGGAAGTTTCCAGTTCATTGTAATCCAGGGATTATAACAGGTCTATGGGCGATATCCACTCGTTTGCGATGTTCGTGAATGTTGCCCACGCTGCTCTAGTTGTTCCCGTTGCAGAAATTTAAAGTTTGCCCTCAGAAAGCAGGATTTTCATTACAATAGTTGCTAACAGCTGCGCTGTCTGTGAAGGCTCTCGTCTGGTTTGCGTTGTTTACTTCCGGGTTCCGGGGTCAACGCGATGTGCTGATTGGTCAGAACTAGGTCAGGTGACCCTAAAATCATACGCGCCAGAAGAAAATAGTTCCCATTTCACACTCGAATTTCTCAAAAACTGCAGGGTTTTTGCGTGTGGAAACTTTATTTGACCCCTTTGGTATGATACAGTTTCAGAATATATAAAGAAATTGTATTTCTGATTTCCTGGAACGAAACTTCACGCTAGAAAAGGTAGCCAATGGCCTATAAGGTTATGGTTAGGTTTAAGGTTAGTTTCGATAAGTTTAAGATAGCATTGTCCTGAATAGGTGACATAATTTCCTGGAGCTCCAATGATCATGTGCCTCTCCACTTGCTGCATCCAGACCCTTCTTCCTCCTGCTTGTAGGAGTAACTTTCTCACTGCAGGTGTTCATTTATAAATGAACAATATATGGAATTATGTTTTAAACAAAAGTTTACATTAACATTTTGGACACTTTTGATATTTGGGCTTCACGACCTTTTAAAATGTTCATCTCTCATTATGTCACGGTGAGGAGTGAAAATAAGTCCACCATGGCTGAATAGTGACTTTACAGGTGCACTTGAAGGCAAAGTAGTTTTGTACTTTATGGAAAGGGCTTTGACAGTAGGTACATCTTCAATGAAATCAAAGATGTGTCTGAATCTTGAAGGAACCTATCAACACAAAAGGAATAAGTATTATTGCCACGGTCAGAGCACCACATTCTCATACAAGGATTATGACTAGTTTATGTTGCATGCTTATATCTTTGTCAACATGCAAAAATAAAATAGTCATAACACTGACTAGTTAGAATAGAAATTAATGACAATGTTCATGATGAACATAAAATAAAAAAAACTAAAACATGCCTGTGAACCTCTTCTTCTGCAGTTTAACTAGCTGTTGTCTCTGTTGTCTAAAAAGTGCATAAGTTGTTATCATCTTCTAGAAGACCTGGTCCGTCTGAGTTGAGTAGTCCAGCTTCTTGGATCATCTTCCTTTTCATTTCTGTTCTCTCCACATTCGCAAGCCACCAGAGATGCAATTTTGAAATGGTGGGTGCTGCAATTCTTGGGGAGGCCTGCACGTTACCAAATCGAGTGTTAATAGCCTTGATTACAGCTGCAAGTATGTTAGATGAAAACTGAGCATGTGGCATTTGTTCAGACAGTTTGGCTCTCTAGCTTATTATCGTTGGTGAAACGTTGCCAAACAAGTTGTTATTTTCTCCTTGGAGAGTATTCATAGAGGAAAGTGGTTGTAGAAAAGTGATGTACTCTTTCAGACGTGCAATCTCTTGTGGGTGAAGTTAAAAACACAGATCACAGATTTCGCTCAGCTGATCATTGGTGAGAATCCTCAATAGTCCTTTTTCACGAAACCCGGAAATAGTCCTCCGTTGACAACGGTCACTTCCGGTGGCTAGCGGTTAGCATTAGGCAGCAACACAAATGGCTCAGACTAAAAGCAACTGTTTTTGCTCTGTCCCTGGTTGCCCCACTTGGGCAAGAAAGCAACCGTATCTTTCTTTTCATGCGTTTCCGAAGGACCCGGAGCAAAAGAAGCTGTGGATCCAAGCAGTAAGACGAGATGAGGGCCCAGACTTCTGCATTATACTTCTGCATTATACTTCTGTGTGTAGCCGGCATTTTACACAGGATAATTTTGTCTGTGGATGCAGCGTCAGCCGCCTTAGGAGGTGGAGCTGTTCCAACTCTGTTCCCATGGAATTTTTTTTCTGAACCAACGAAGAGGGAGTCTGCTATGGAAAGGGCTCAGAAACGGCAGCTAGTCTCGCAGCAATCAAGTCAGGCTGAAGCTGCTCCTGCTCCCATGGACCATGATTATGTGTCACATCCACCCACAGGTACCCAGTTTAATACAATGACAAACCTTTGAATATATTATCCATTTGTCAAATACATCAATACTGTAATTATACAAAGGCACATCGTGTTACGTTAGCTAAGGTCCAGTCTGTGGCTGATTGGCACCATCTAGTGGATGAAACAATAATGGCTGATTAACTGTCCCACCAAAACTTTAGGCCAAGATGGACTGCAATTCAACAATAATAACTAATTTACATATGAACACAATAAGATACTATATAAAATCAATAGTCATTTTAAATGGTTGTATTCTGTGCAAGGTGGGGTAGCTGGGTAAACGAATAATTCAGTGCATTTTCTTTTTTACCTTTTGTTGAAATACTGTGCAAATACATATGCCTACATATACAGTGCATCCGGAAAGTATTCACAGCGCTTCACTTTTTTGCACATTTTGTTATGTTTACAACCATAAACGTAAAGATTTTATTTGAATTTTTTTACTGAAAGTTCACACACAAGTAACAGACAACTGTGAAGTGAAAGCAAAATGATACATGATTCTGTTATTTTTCAAAAAATAGAAAAGTGAAAAGTGGGCCATGCATAAGTATTCATAAAGCATTTCCGGAGTGCATTAAATTGCCTTTATAACATTCCTAATGACTGCAGAATGTTCACACCTTGCCCTAACCATTAAATAGAGGCCACCTGTGCATAATCTACTCCCAGTATAATTAAGCTGTTCTGTGAGGGCCTCAGAGCTATGGTCAGAGTGTATTGGTCACTAAACAACATCATGAAGTCCAATAACACACCAGACGGGTCCGAGATAAAGTTATGGAGAAGTATAAAGCTGGGTTAGGTTATAAAAAACATTTCCAAAGCTTTGAACATCTCTCAAAGTACAGTTAAATACATCATCCAGGAATAGAAAGAGTGTGGCATCACTGCAAACCTACCAAGACCCGGCTGTTCTTCTAAATTTACTGACCGAACAAGGACCGCACTGACCAGAGCTGTTACCAAGAAGCCTATGATGACCCTGGATGAACTGCAGAGAGCTACAGCTCAGGTGGGGGAAACTGTACACAGGACAACTATTAGTCGTACACTGCACAAATCTGGCCTTATGGCAGAGTGGCATTTTTGAAAGAAAACCTTTCTGAGGCTGCGCGCCGCCTCAGCTGCAGTGTACACACACACGAGAGCGCGCTCATCTGATTAACATGGCACCAACTGAAGCGAGCCTTGCGAATGCACGCAGAGAGGGACTCGAAGAGGAATTCGGCTACAAAAACGTGTGTAGTGTATTATCGGCCTAAAGTAGCGGCTAGAGAGAGAGCCCTGTCCGCTCAGAGATGGATCAGCGCTGCGTCAAAGCTAAACATATTACGCAAATGATAGAGAATTTCCGGTTAATGTAACCTCTGTTATGAAGTGACATTTAACTCAGAAATAAACATGCAGAGTGTTGTAGTAGGGGTGTATGTTAGATGTTGCTACAGCAGGTGTGGCGGGCGGCGGACAGCAATATCGTAAAACAGGGTGGTGTCGCAAAACAGCAAGACGAAAAAGTTATTTTTTATTCTTGTTTAGTGTTTAGTGACAAGACAACACTAATACATTCTTTGTGGCCTATTTAATGGCAAACTAATTTGGAATTATGGATGTACGAGTCTTGTCCTATAACTGCCGTGGATTGTGGCTTGGGAATAGCAATATGGATAAAGCTCGTCGTCTGATTGCTGACTATCTTTTAGTAAATTGCGATATACTCTGTTTGCAAGAGACATTTTTAGCCCAGCAAGACTTGCAGAAGTGTAACTCTTTTAATGACCATTTTCATGGAGTCGGAGAATCTACAGCGGACCGTGACAGGGGTATTGTCAGGATGAGAATTTCAGGAGGTGTGGCAATACTGTGGAGAAAAGCACTTGACAAATGCATATAAGTTGTCAGATTGGGTGCTGATTGGTGTATTGGAGCACAGTTCACAAGTGACAATAGGGACTTTTTCATTTTGAATGTGTATATACCCCATATGAATGTAGACAGAACGAGGATGAATACTTAAATAAGTTTGCCTTCTTAAATTCTTTTGTTGAAAGTCTCTCATCAAATATCTATGTTGTAGGAGACATGAATGCTGACAGAACTGATATGAATTCTCCATTTGGAAAATATATGGTTCAGTTCTGTGAAGATCATAATTATATTTTGTCGACAATATAGTAGAGCACTGGAAACAGCATTACGCTGGTCTCTTCAACTGTACTCACACTGAACAATTTAATGTAGAGGCTATTGATATGGACGAATGTATGAGTGCCATGGCTCATGATGTGTATCAAGCCATAAAAAAGCTGCCAGACAATAAAACCTGTGGGGCTGACGGTATATATGCTGAACATCTGAAAAAAGCCAGTGTTAGACTATCTCCCCTTCTGGCAATTTGCTTCACCAGCTGTATGAACCATGGTATTCTGCCTAATGCACTCCTTTCCATCACCCTGGTCCCAGTCATGAAGGACAAAGCGGGTAGAATGGGAAGCTCGGACAACTATAGGCCCATTGCCCTTGCAAACATTGTATAAAAGGTCCTGGGGAAAGTACTGTTGTGTAGATTACAGGATGTGATATACTCTGCAGATAACCAATTTGGTTTCAAGATAAAGCATGGCACAGACTTATGCATATTTGCTTTAAAAGAAAATTATCAGAAAGTATGGGGTAAAAACTCATCTATGCTCATATGCTTTATTGATGCATCCAAGGCATTTGACCGTGTTAACCACATAAAGCTGTTTATCAAAATGCGTCAGCGAGGAGTGCCTAAGTATACAGTGCCTTGCAAAAGTACTAATACACCTTGGACCTTTGCACATTTTGTCATATTTACAACCCTAAACATGAAGATTTTATTTTGAATTTTTTACTGAAAGTTCACACACAAGTAACAGACAACTGTGAAGTGAAAGCAAAATGATACATGATTCTGTTATTTTTCAAAAAATAGAAAAGTGAAAAGTGGGGCATGCATAAGTATTCATACAGCATGAATTAATACTTTGTGGAACCTCCCTTTGCTGCAATAACAGCAGCAAGTCTTCTGGGGTATGACTGCAAGGTTTGCACATGTAGAGACAGACATTTTAGCCCATTCCTCTTTACAAAACAACTCACGCCCTGTCAAATTAGAAGGAGAGCGTTTGTGAACAGCAGTTTTCAGGTCTTTCCACAGATTTTCAATAGGATTTAGGTCAGGACTTTGACTGGGCCATTCTAACACATCAATATGTTTGTTTTTAAACCATTCCATTGTAGATTTAGCTTTGTGTTTAGGGTCATTGTCCTGCTGGAAGGTGAATCTCCGCCCCAGCCTCAATTCTCTTATCGACTCCAGCAATCTTCCCAGTCCCCGCTGAGGAAAAGCAGCCCCATAGCATGATGCTCCCCAACCATATTTGACACTGGGGATGGTGCACTCAGGACGATGAGCAGTGTTAGGTTTGCTCCATACATAACATTTTGCATTTGGGCCAAAAAGTTCAATTTTTGTCTCATCTGACCAAAGCACCTTCTTCCACATGTAGCTGTGTCCTCCATATGACTTCTAGCAAACTTCAAATGGGATTTCTTATGGCCTCCTTTCAATAATGGCTTTCTTCTTGCCACTCGTCCATGAAGGCCAGATTTGTGTAGAGTACGACTTATAGTTGTCCCATGTACAGATTCCCCCAGCTCAGCGGCAGTACGTCCCATCTCCTCCAGAGTTATCTTGGTGCACTTGGTTGCATTTCTGACCAGTGCTCTCCTTGTTCAGTCTGTTAGTTTAGGTGGACGCCCGTGTCTTGGTAAGTTCGCAGTGGTGCTATACTCTTTCCATTTCCGAATGATGGATTGAACAGTGCTCCATGAGATGTTCAAATCTTGGGAAATCTTTGTATAACTTACGGCTGCTTTAAACTTCTCCACAGCTTTATCCCTGACCTCTCTGGTGTGCTCCTTGGCCTTCATGATGTTGCTTGGTGACCAATACACTCTGACCATAGCTCTGAGGCCCTCACAGAACAGCTGGAATTATACTGAGAGTAGATTACACACAGGTGGCCTCTATTTAATGGTTAGGGCAAGGTGTGAACATTCTGCAGTCATTAGGAATGTTATAAAGGCAATTTAATGCACTCAGAAAATGCTGTATGAATACTTATGCACGGCCCACTTTTCACTTTTCTATTTTTTGTAAAATAACAGAATCATGTATCATTTTGCTTTCACTTCACAGTTGTCTGTTACTTGTGTGTGAACTTTCAGTAAAAAAATTCAAAATAAAATCTTTACGTTTAGGGTTGTAAACATGACAAAATGT
The DNA here is from genome assembly GCA_007210695.1 of Neogobius melanostomus. Lineage (NCBI taxonomy): Eukaryota > Metazoa > Chordata > Actinopteri > Gobiiformes > Gobiidae > Neogobius > Neogobius melanostomus. The sequence goes on from VHKM01000392.1 coordinate 3,427,406, forward strand.
GCAAAAGTTCAAGGTGTATTAGTACTTTCGCAAGGCACTGTATATTGAGAATCATAGCCTACTGGTGCGCCCACCAGGTGATGCAGGTGAGGTGGGGCAGTAGTGTGTCGGCTCCGTTTGGTGTTACCAATGGAGTGAGACAAGGTGGAATGCTTTTTCCTGTACTGTTTAGTTTGTATGTGGATGAATTGTCATAGCTGTTGAATGTGTGCAGGACTGGCTGTATGAATGGGTCTACCCTTGTAAACCATCTCATGTACGCCGATGATGTTGTTGCAGTGCTGGTATGCAGGAACTTTTAAACGTGTTTTCCAAATATGGTGTGGATTATGACATCAAATATAATGCAAACAAGAGTGTGATGATTTGCATAACAAGAGTTTAGAATTTTCCTCCATATAATTTGTGTGGGAATAATCTGACCTTGTGTAGAAAATATAAATATTTGGGACATTTGATTTGGCAGATGACGATGATGTGCTCCGACATTGCCGTATGATGTATGTGCAGGCTAACATGCTTGTGCGCAGGTTTGGTGCGTGTACAAATGAAGTGAAAAGGACACTGTTTAATGCCTATTGTACCCCGCTATATACAGCACACCTGTGGTCAAACTATAAACGTTCGAGCATACGAAAACTTAACGTGGCATATAATGACTGTCTAAGAATTTTGTTGAAAAAACCTCGATGGAAAAGTGCCAGCCACTTATTTGTTTCTGCTGGCATTAGACCTTTTCATGCCGTTTTAAGAAACTTAATGTACAGATTTATTTGCCGGTTTAACATCTGTAACAATATGATTATCATGAGCTTGACCAACTGCAAAGTCAGTGCCACACGCTACCCGTCTGAACTGTGGCGCCACTGGTACAGTTGTCTGCTCTAAACTGTTGCGTGTTATTGTTTTGTTTGCTGTGTGTTTGTTGTTGTCATGGCGATGTGAAAACAGGAAGAAACCTCCCTCTTAATGTTTCACCTTTTTCTGCAACCTGCATTTGCGGTTTATGTGTTCCACATTGTTTTTCTGGATACTTTTGTACGTCTTTGCCGTGTTTTTGTGGAGGTTTGGTGGATTTGTTTACTTTGAGAGTCCAAAATGGTCCTGAAGAAAGCAGCTTTTTAAAGGTAAAAAAATGCTAGCTTTTCAGCTAAACCCATTTGAGAGCTACAAATGTCTTCTACTGAGACACTGAAGAGGCACCAAGAGCCCCCACACCTGCAGCACAGTCAAGGCATCACAAGAGGATCTACAGGAAACAAGTAAGGGACAAACGAGGAGATGGTGAAAGACTGTTGTGGAGCGGAGTGAGCTTCAGGAGGAAGAGGAAGAAGGAGGAACTGACGAGTACAGGATACCACGCTCTGAAACAGGGACAAACCCAGGAGGCGGTGCACCGTTTCAGAGGATCAGAGGAGACAGCGAGAGAGGGCAGCCAACCAGGTTTCTTCCGAATGCGACAATTCCCCCGACCTCCAAGGTCATGCGGGTCAGGTTAACACATAGTGGCAGCGCGGCTCAGCCGCAGCAGCTCAGGACTAACACCTGAACACTATTTCGTTGTACGCTTGTACAATGACAATAAAGCACTTACTTACTTGTTTTTTTAACTGGACTTCGTGTCTGCAATAAAGATTTGATGATGACGATGATGAATGTAATATTTGCTTTAATAATTGATGAAATTAGGTTAGAAACAATAGAAACGATAGAAGAGAAATGGCACGATAGACACTTTTCTATCGTCCCCAAGATATGTATCGTCATATCGCTCCAGCACTAGTTGTAATTATATTTTCTATGGAGCGATAAATAACCGTATGCATTTTCCAGTTTGGCTTTTCTTACCTCCACAGTCTGGCTCCTCTTTGATCGTTCTGTAAAAGAACAAAAAAGAAGTTTTAAAGACTATGCCCATAAATCCAAAATGACACTAATACGTTATAGTTTGTATATATATATGACAACAAATTTGTGTCATAAAAATAATAACATTAGCAGAAAACAGAAATCAGGAGAAAACTTAAGTCATTACGACATGCAGTAAACCAAGGAATAGGAGTGAAGTGCGCATGCGCCATGTACGGACTAAACATATTGAAACGTGATCAAAGAAAAGCAGATCAAGATGAAGAAATAGCAGAAGCAGTTAGGCAGGCTCAGAGGGAGGGGGAGATGTTGGGGCGGGTCATGTCGTGTTAGTAGGAGGCTCTTCATAGAGACCTTGGCTGATTCCGAAACCGTTAAATTGGTAAGAGGTCTTACGCCAAACCGGATGTGCGTCAGCGTCCGCCATGACAAGAAGCCTCCGAATTGGGCTGTCAGTTTGGAAGGAGTTAGGGAACGGAGCCTCAATGCTAACTATCATAGCCACTTTAGCATAGGGATTTCTGATGCTACCTCACTGGCGATTAGGAGCTATGTGCCATCCCATAAGCCACCGCGCCGCATGTCCGCCCCTCCTCACCCCCACCCTCGAGTGATTCTTCATGCGCAACCACTGTTGATTGACATGTGAACATTTAATAAAAACTAATATATATATATATATATATATATATACAGTATATATATAATGTTAGGGGTGTAACGATAGGTTTTTTGACCGATACGATACGTATCGATTTGAGGCCAAACGATTCGATGTAAAACGATATCATTTTTTTTGGACCGATACGATTCAATCGATACAGTGGATTTTCGATACGATATTGGATACTTTTAACATTAGATTTTCAGCAAATTAAGCAATAATTATTACAAGTAACTGAACATAAATACAACAGAAGGCATTAGGCATTTTATTTCAAATTCACTTCAGATTTGCTGATTGTTGAATCAAACAACAGTGGACAAAATACACTCACAAAAGTGCAATAAACAGCTAAGATAAAGAGTTGCATATATTTTTAGTTACAGCATAATCTTTTCTCCAGTTTATTTTCAGTTAGAGCCAGTGCTGGTGGGATACCTTTAACCTTAAGACCTCTCCTCTTTTGGCTTTACATCTTCTTGAGTGAAGCCCACAAATACAGCTTATACAGCTTTTCAGTGAGTGCGACAGGAAAAATAAAAGGGCCGCTGTCACATTAGAAGTTACCTTACAAAGTTACCTGGGTGTACACTGCACGATTTTGACCGTTAGGTTTCACACACAGACACTGTAGTGTCTACTGTATATTATAGACTCTGAACGCAGAGCGCCTCATCCTCTCTCTACAACCTCTGTTAACAGCAACAGCCAACAAAATACAACACTAGCAGTGCATTGCCAGAGCCAAAAGCAACAATACCCAGCTATTAACAGACTGCATTTTACGACGAGTTTCTCTCATAAACATAGTTAGCGAGCACCACCAGTTCACCCGTAACCTGAAATGCTACGACAGACTTCAAAAACTTTGACCCATACGGCCCAGGCCCGTGCAGGCTTGTTAATTTTACAATCACCACGTCTTGCAATGTAACATCTAAAATCGTATAAGACAAAAGGATATCTTGCTGTGTACACTCAGCTTTAGACCCGAAACAGAACTTTATCGCTCACCTGGCTGCTGTAGCTTTTCGCTGCTCTACTTTCCTTCAATGCTGCCGGTGTGGAGGCTCTTGTAAAATGTATGATTGTCAGGCTGCCGTTACATTTCCCTTGGCATTTATACAGTCTACCACCAGCGACCCGTTGTCTGATGATTATCATCTTTCTTGCAAAGATAAACGCGTCTTCGATGAACGCGCAAACAGCGTGCGTCTGTTATGGTTGCACCCATAGGTTGACTGACGTAATTCCCCTGCGCCCACTGCTTGATGATGACGCAACGTCACCAAAAAACGGGCTAAAAGTTGAATAAAGTAACATTTAGCCCAATATTTTAAGCGAAAATAATGTAATTGTATTTGATTTAATGTTTATCTCCAATATATCGATACAAATCGATCATTATTAATTAAAAGCGATGTACATCGATGTGTGGCCAGGATCGATGCAAACTAGCCGAGCTCCGATCGATGTAGCGGATCGAAGACATAACATATCGATACATCGATTAAATAGATGAATCGTTACACCCCTAATATACAGTATATATATATATATATATATATAAATAAGAGATTCTGCACAAGCCAAACTTTATAAAAGTGACGAAATACATGTTAGAATCACCACAGCACAGTCACATGTCAGTGTTTTAAAGAGCCGCCTTAGTAAGTGGCTTAAATGAAGGCAGTTTGTGCTTTTGCTTTCATTTAGTAGAAACTTAAGCCACATGGCTAATGAAACAACGTAATGCTGATAATCCTATTTTAATAAGTTCCTCATTGACAAATGCAAAATCAAATATAGTTGAAAATGAGTTGAGGACATTGTGGAGACACTGTGGAACAGGCCTGAAGTTTAACAGTGACACAAGAATGCATCGTTTTGCCTTAATGTGTTATAATGCTGCCAGCCCTAGTATCAGTGTACTGAACAGCGCCCCCAGAGGAAACTCTTGTAATTGTCCAGGTAGCAGGTACCAGTGAACAGAGACTGGTCCAAAGTCCAGACCAGTCCATCACCATGTCTCTACAAGAAAAAAAGGACGAGTGTAATCTTATCAAAATGTATAGGCTACTGTTTTTATTTTAAATTGTTGGAATAAACACACAACAACTTCCGGGAAGGTAACGGTGTTCAAAACAAGCGCACCCACGGTTTCGGCAAAGCTGGAGACGAGGCTGGCTTGACTGCAGTGTTGTGTTGAAAGGGCAAAGTTTATCTAATCTCGGGAATCATAAAATCTTCCCAGTTTCCCAGTGGAAAATACGAGATGAGGTGTGTTCAGGTGCAATTTTCCACTCGGCAAGTGGTATTTACCATAATTACGAGATCACATGAAAGCACAAAGGCCTCGTGTTGTTGTGGACATTCCGCTCAGTGCAGGGTTGTAGCTGAGAGAGTCCTGTCTTGGCTCTAAACTCACCTGTTTTCCACCTCCGCGGGCTCCCACAGCTCCTGCTCCTCCTCCAGCTTCACTTCTGCCATGTATCACTGCGCTCTGTCCGCTTTAAGGCGAAGCTTTGGGGGAAAGAGTGTCTCACTTCTGTTCAGAGCTAACGCTAACACAGCAGCACAACACAGCGCTCACTTCCGCTCTGAGCAGAGTTGCCAGGTCCAAGAGGGAAAACTAGCTCAATGTCCTCTCAAACGCCGCCAAAAATGTTCCGAATTTTACCATCGCCATTATCAATCAATTTTGACAAAACGTTTTTAATTGTAAATTTTTTTGATAACTGAAGTAAGTAAACTTTATTTGTATAGCGCTTTTCACAGACACGGAGTCACAAAGTGCCTCACAGTTATAAAACATAATTATAAAACAACATATTCAAATTGCAACAATTCCAAACATAGTACAATTTGTGTCAGCATTGAGTCAGCCGGACTCGAATGCTTTCTAAAACAAATAGGTGTTTTTTTTTTGTTTTTTCTTTTCATATGACATACATTGTAATGACTAATACAGTATTTTGTTATACAGTATTCCGTAGTTACTGAAAAAATGTAATTAAATGTTGAACTTGTAATATAACAAATATAACTTTTTCACTGCATTTAAATGCCCTTCTTAAGTAAAAGTGTTAAAAAATAACCTCAAAAGATTTGAGTGCTGCCTTATTAGCCAACAAATAAACATTTGGCATTTTACACATTAAACTTAATGTCTGTATATTAACAAGAACTGAAAGGCTTATTAATCATCACTGAACAAGGCTTCGGTATATGAAAACCGCATAAACCAGGGGTCTCAAACTCATTTGGACTGGGGGCCAAAAATGCAAACCCAGTGTTGGTCGGGGGCCGCAACAGACAAAGCCTTTTTTTATTAAGTCAATTATGATTTAGCAACTTTTTATTGTTTGCTGTAATATACCTTAAAATAGACTGTACATTAACTATCTGCACATTTTTAAGCTTCCAGAGGTTTCCAATCGGCCAAACATTTGCTGAGCTTCTAAATTAGAAATTAGAGACTTAGACAATGAGTGTTTTTGTAATTAATCTCATTTTGGTTCAGGTAAATTTGTTCAGGGCATCAGTGAATGATCTGTCAGGAGTCAGGTCCAGTTTCTGTCTTTTAGCCTATTTAGAAAGAAATGCATTATGTACTACAAATGTCATTTTAACTTAGTGTAGAAAGGCCCAACCAGGGACTGGAGTTGATAATGAGTATCAGCTACAAACTTGTTTTGTACTGTGTTCATTTTCAATTACCCTGTAATACGTAGCTCAGGACGACTCCGCACACCCAGGTGGCGACAGGTGCTGCTGCAACGTTTCGGTCAAAAGGGTCCTTTTGACCGAAATGTTGCAGCAGCAATAAATGTCTGAAGAGTGAGACGGAGCTTTTGTTCATTTTTGCATCAATTACCCTGTCATATAAATAAATACATCAATGAATGTGTAGACTTGGCAACTCTCCGAATGCCATTTTACAGACTCTGGTGTGTCTGAGATCATCTCAGTGAGATTCACCTCATGTAAATAATGGGGAGTCATTGGCCTCTTGCCTTTTTATGACCAACAGTTGGAGAATTGATGGGGCTTTTAGTTTTTACTGTCAATGTTGCTGTAATTATTTTCAGTATTTTTTATACATTTCCATATTCTCTATTTTTAATGTAACTATGGATCATGTGTTCGCACATGTGTCCTTAATAAAGATTACATTAATTGACATGATGCGCTTCTTGTGTGAAAACACAATGTTGCTCTGAGAGAGATGGAGAGAAAAGGCTCCTTACATTACAGTTGTGATGCTTTTAAACACTAATTACGATGTGTTCACTTTGCAAAGTCATAAAGGTAAAGATGGTAAAGGTGCTTTTTGTCATGCTGCAGTGCTGTAACTTTTCCAGCACATGTTAGCTGAACAACTAAAGTTTCTCCGAGTTAGCTCTCCGTTTCCATGGGGAAAGTCATTGGAGTTTGTGGTGTTCTATGCTTATGCCGCTAGAGGGTGGAGCTACTCTATACGATGCTATGCACTGCCGAAGAAGTGAGAGTTTGAATAATGCGTTGATGTTGAACTGACTGCTGTAAACCTGCTCTGAAAAGTTCCTATATAAATCTACAAGTGATTTAAGATACTATGGGCTTCTTCATTACTACTACACCACAAATTGGCGACGAGTGAACCTACGTGCGTTTTTTCACTACTCTTTTTTGTTTTGCTTCGAAGAAGTTGCTGCTATGGCTGGTAACGTACCACCGCCGCCTGCTTTTTTGCCGAGTCCGGAGAGCCGACTATGCCATTCGAGATATGGATGCGGATGTTCAACAACTACTTGCTGGTAATAAACGCAACTGGAAATTCATGGCCAGAAGGGCGCAAAAGAGCTACTTTACTCCACTGCTTGGGAACCGAAGGACAGCGTTTGTTCTACTCTTTACCAGAGACGGGTGATACTATCGCGTCAGCCGTTACTGCTTTAGAAAAATACTTTACTCCAAAAGTAAATGTCGTTGTGGAAAGACATTTATTTCGAAAAAGAAAACAAGCACCTCATGAAAGAATCGTACAATATGTGGCTGCTTTACGTGATCTCGCTTCAAGATGCAATTTTGAGGACAAAATGGATGAAATGATACGTGACCAGCTGATTGAACACGTTACTGTCTCCCGCATCAGAGAAAGACTTTTGCTTGAACCTGATTTGTCTCTGGATAAAGCCATTACACTTGCTACTCAGGTGGAATCTGCTGCGAATCAAGCTAAATCAATGGCAACAGACCACACTACTCCAGTACAGGCCATACAACAGCGTCCTCCTTACAAAAAGAAAAGTCAACAAAACAAACGCCCAAGTAAACCTCCAGATGCTACTGCTTCTTCCGCTCTGACGTGTTGTTTCAGGTGTGGCTCAGATAAACACCTGGCAAACTATCCACAGTGCCAAGCTGCCAAGGCAAAATGTAAGTCATGCTCCAAAATTGGCCATTTTGCTCATTTCTGCCGTTCAGCTAAGACAAGTGATGTACATGAGATACACTTACCAAAAGTAACTGTACTGTATCTTAGAGATGCTAGCCATGCACCAAAATCCACTGTGATGTTACTGCATGCACTCCTACTTCTCCAAATGTGGATTTGAGCCTTGTTGTGGACTCTGGCTCTGCTGTGTCTATCCTGCCGTACCGCACCTATGAAAAATGCTTCAGTGATACTGCACTACAACCTCCTGCAATGCAGCTTGTCACCTACACAAAGAGAAAGATCCCATTGCTGGGTTGCCTCGGTGTTAAAGTGAGCCGAGGAAACGTGTCCTCCACGGAAACTTTCTATGTAGTGAAAAGAGGAACACCCACCCTGGGTTTCACCAATTGTTGTTACAGGACGCAAAACTGGTGGAATACGGATGTGTGCAGATCTCCGTGAACCAAATAAAGCTGTGATAATAGACTGCTACCCACTCCCACATGTAGACGAGCTATTCACAAACCTACATGGTGCCAAAGTGTTCTCTTCTATAGACTTGGCTAATGCATACTACCAACTACCCCTTCATGAAGATAGCAGAGATCTCACTGCTTTCATTACACATGATGGACTATTCAGATTTCGTAGAGTCCCTACGGACTTGCATCTGCTCCTTCAGCCTTTCAAAAGATGATGGCTGAAATCCTCAAAGACATTCCTGGTGTCCAAAACTACTTGGATGATCTTATTGTTTATGGTAAAACTCTACAGGAACATGATCAAAACCTCCACACGGTTCTACACAAACTGAAAGAAGCTGGACTGGTGTTAAACGACAACAAGTGTCATTTCAGAAAACCTTCCCTGCGCTTCTTGGGACATGTCATTACTGCAGATGGCATCCTCCCTGACCAAGAGCACATCGATGCTGTAACTAAAGCTCTGCCCCCTCAGATGCTGTGACTCTAAGGTCATTCCTTGGACTTGTCTCATGGTATTCAAATTCCTGCCCAACTTTGCCACAGTTGTAGCCCCCATGAGAGACTGTGCCAATAATAAAGACACATTCAAATGGTCATCTGAGGCACAAAACAGTTTTGAAGAAGTAAAACGACTCCTTGTAAACAGTCCCGCACTCACTCTGTTTGACCCTGCTTTACAAATTGTGATTTCAACAGATGCTAGTGACTATGGACTGGGAGGTGTTTTCACACAAGTTCAACCTGATGGAACTGAGAAACCTGTTGCTTTTGCCTCGCGCACACTTACCAGTACAGAACGCAAATACTCCACAGTTGAGAAAGAAGCACTTGCGTGTGTGTGGGCAACAGAAAAAACAGAAAAATGGAGAACATACCTCTGGGGACGACGCTTCATACTTCGTACTGACCACCAAGCTTTGACAACTCTACTCAGCACCAAAGGCATGGGACGTGCTGGAATGTGCATTGCTCGTTGGTCTGCACGCTTGCTGTGTTTTGACTATGATGTTGTTTACAGACCAGGTACACAAAACTATGCTGCTGACTGTCTTTCATGCCTTCCTTTGCCCTTGCCTGCAGACCCTACAACTGATGCTGAACCTGAAATGGTTGCTCATATATCTGCTGCACTGTCATCACTGCCAGTAACTGACTTTGATACAGCATGCGCTGCTTGCCCTGAACTGTCTGCCTTACGTGCACAGATTGATAAAGGTTGGCCTGCTACTATTAAGCCGCTTACTGAAATTCTTACACCTTACTACAAAATCAGAGATGAACTTTCAACTAAAGACAACTACATCCTACGTGGCTCCAGGCTGATTGCACCACTCTCTTTACGTCACAACTTGATCACACTTGCTCACGAGAGTCACCAAGGCATCGTTCACACAAAACAACGCCTGCGAGACCTCTACTGGTGGCCTGGAATAGATTCCCAAGTTCAAACTGATATTGCGTCATGTGTCCTCTGTCAGTCCAATGATAAAACTGCATGTACACGCCCTGCTCCACTTCAACCTGTACCACTGCCGGATGGTCCATGGAAGAAACTTGGACTTGACATAGTTGGACTTTTGAAACTGCAGCCTCCGACTGCCGTTTTGCGATTACACTCACTGATTACTATTCAAAGTGGCCTGAACTTGCTTTTTCACGTACTGCAACCACAGATGATGTTGTTCACTTTCGGTCTTCAGTTTTCAGTCGACATGGAGATCCAGAGAACATAGTAACAGACAATGGTACTCAATTCACCTCTGCAGCTTTTGCCTCCTTCCTCCAGTCACGAGGCATTTCTCACAATAAAACATCTGTCTACTATCCAGCTGCAAATGGTGCCATTGAAAGATTTCATCGTGCACTTAGATCCTGCATTCAATCCGCTATTCAAGAGTCCCAACCATGGAAAGACACTGTTACTAACTGGCTTCAAATCTACCGTGCTACACCACATGCTGCTACTTCTCCTTATGAACTTATGTATGGACGCAAAATGCGCACTAAGTTATACATTCTGCCCTTGCCAACTGCCACATCTGCCGTGGATGATAATGCTCGAGAGACTGTACGCAAGCGTAAAAAAAATGCAACGCTACACTGATGCCAAACGTGGTGCACGGGAACCTTCTTTTCGACCTGGTGAGAGAGTGAGGGTAAGGAAACCTCAACATTTTCCAAAAGCACACCCCAGATTCACTCCTCCAGAGACTCTCGAGAGAAATGTGGGCACACATTCATTCTTGCTTAGTGATGGAAAAGTTTGGAATGCTACTCACCTTGCCCACTGTCCAGTCAGGGAAAAGGACTCCAACATTACTTGCCCCTTTGATAAAAGTGCCACTGAAACTACACCAAAACAACCACGTACTAAATACAAACCTACTTGGCACAAGGACTATGTTATGCCTTAACATTTCTGATTCAGCTGTACTTTGCTAGTTTAAAAGAAAGTTACTTGGTTTTGCTTATGTTTACCTCAGCAATCTGTTTTACTTTGTTCATATTCACTGCCTAAGATACTATTGGTTACAGACTAAAAGTAAATTGGGTTTACTTAAATTTTACAGCTACATTGTGCGAAAGTGATACATTTCCAATTGTTTGCTAAATATACTGGACAATGTACTTTTTCTACAAGAAAGGAAATGTTGTGTTCTATGCTTATGCCGCTAGAGGGCGCAGCTACTCTATACGATGCTATGCACTGCCGAAGAAGTGAGAGTTTGAATAATGCATTGATGTTGAACTGACTGCTGTAAACCTGCTCTGAAAAGTTCCTATATAAATCTACAAGTGATTTAAGATACTATGGGCTTCTTCATTCATACTACTACACCACAGAGTTCTCCGCGGGATAATGCTCCAAATACAGAGTCAATAAGTGTAGTTGTTTTGCCGTTTAATTTTTTAAACCGAGGCTGTGTGGACTCAAGTTTTTCTCTAGACGGAGGGTGGATTTATAAATGCCCTGCTACATGTGGACTAGGCCTAAAGCTTGTATTACATTTATGATTTTATTGTATTTACAGTAAGTTGAAAACATAAATATATTGAATTATATTTGTATGTGAAAGACGCACACTAAGTGATACAGTCGTGAAGTGAAATAAAATGTATACATGATTTTGGACTTTTTTATGAATAAAAACTGAAGAGTGGGGTTTGCAAAAGTATCTCCCCTCATTTCCTTTTAGTGCAACCAATTGCCAAGTTGCCTGATGATTTCTGAATGATCACATGTTGACCTAATGACTAAACAGAGTCTACCTGTGTGTAATCTAATGTCAGTTCAAATACAGCTGCTCTGTGATGGTCTCAGAGGTCTGTTAAGAGACTATTGGGGAGCAGACAGCATCATGAAGTCCAAATTCCAGTTCAGCTTTATTATCCCCCATGGGGCACTTTAGTTTGCAGCCAGCAGTCACATACAACGGACCATCAACACAGTACAAAAAAGACATAATATTTACATAAAATATACTCATTTAAAAGACCAGTCGCTCTTGGGATCAAGGACATCTTAAACCGGTTGGTGTTAGACCGTGGAACATTATAACGACGCCCGGATGGAAGCAGTAAAAACTCTTGGTACAAGGGGTGAGAAGGGTCAGCAATGATAACCTTAAAGGGATATTTCAAGATTTTTGACATAGGGCCTCATTTCCTAGTTATCTAGAGTGTTATTGATGTCTGGAGATATGTTTTTTCTTAAATTCATACAGTTCCTATATTTGAAGAGTCTAGTGGCGCTAAGCTAACACATGTCTATGGTATCAGCAACCCTGCATTAAAAACAGTCTGACCCACTCCACAGTGACCTGAGGCAAATCACGTATAACGCCAGACTAACCATATAAATGTCTGTGTTAATAGAGTATTTTTTTTTAAATATAACTAATCTTGTATCACATGAATTACCGAATTTTGAGGGACTATTTTCTCGCAGATCACTCCGCCGCTGCGTTAGCTTACAGCCAGGAAGCTGATGCTGCTCAAATATGTTATTTTAAATGCAAAATGGTTAAAATTATTCTATCGACACAGACATTTATATTGTTAGTCTGGCATTATAAGTGATTTACCTCAGGTGCACTGTGGAGTGCGCCAGACTGTTTTTAATGGAGGGTTGCTGATACCATAGAAATGCTTTAGCCTAGCATTAGCCTAGCGCCACTAGACTCTTCAAATACAAGAACTGCATGAATTTAAGAAAACATATCTCCAGACATCAACAACACTCTGGATAACTAGGAAAGGAGGCCTCTTGCAGACGGCATCTACCTGGGACTTAAAGTGCAGCTTATTGTTAATGGGTCATTCCATGTGGTTTCACCCACAGCCTCCCAGGTGCCCACAAAGAAATGGAGCTGTGGGGGAGCCTTCTTGTCCACAAGGAACGTTTCCGGCCGGTTACGGGTTTGACTCTTGGAATAAGTGGAAGGTCGTATGTCTGGCCCCTCTCTGTGGAAGATGTCGAAGATATTTATCTTTTTAGGCTTATGGTAACAGGGTACCTGCTAACTGGACTAGGAGTTGCCCTGGTTTATGGCAAAGTTGGCAAATTGGCAGCAAAAAAGGAGACCCCGCTGCTGTCGATCGAAATCAAAGAACGCTTTGAAGCAGTGAGAGTCAATATGATGGCATTACAACGGAAAGTAGCGAAAAGTGAGGAACTGATTAAGGACCTTTCTTCTCGTTACGAGGAAGGATTATGGAAGATGGATTACAGAAGATGGATTACATCTTGGCAAAGTCAGGGGAGATGTCTCAGGAGGTCTTGGGACAGATCTCGGGGCTTTGCAGAACTTTGTATGGACTGAGAAGGCCACTACCTGCTGCTGATGTCTGAATAATGTTGAATGCCAATGAAAGCACATTGATTAAACTGAATAATTTTATCCTCCATGGAACACAGGAGAGCAGCTGGGCCGTTACTTCCCTGTGCAATGTCAACGTCCCACACAAAGGCCAAGCCACGGATGAAAGGACTGACGCCGAGCTCAAACACGAACATAAACATTTCAAGGTTTTTCTGCGGAGAAGCCTCAAACTGCACAACACGAAGTGTCCCGCCCCTATCCTACCGCCCTCCCGCTGAGTCCGCCTCCCTACTAGTCCCCACCACCCCTCCCTTTTGTACCGAAGAAAAAATTCCAACTGTGCATATTTGTGTATATATATACTTGCTTTATTGCTTCTTGTAACTTTTAATTTCAGCAAATAAGGGGTGTCATTTAACGGCCGCCCTGGCATGTTTAGCGCGTCTGCGCAAACATGCCGAGTAAAATTCCTAGCTGTGAACTTGTTCATAACAATGGCAATAAAACGTATTCTGCTTAAACTTCTTTTTTTTCCTCCACATGTGTAATGAACACATGCAAAGTGATTTGCTCTAACTAGCAATAATTGTATTTATTTTTATTTTTTTTAAGACAATTTACAAAACAGGTAGTTGCAACCACCTTTTCTGCTCCCAGGTGCTTTTTGCATTTGTAAGCACCTTTAAAGAGCTTGTAGCTCAGTAATGGAATCATGTATAGGGCTACAATTCGGTATGTGCCATGTCTACTAAACATAGTTCCAGGAACAATCATCAGAACTGTGCTAGAGTGTACAGTTTTGGATTAGTAGGCTGCTAAAAATGGCAATATTTGAATTTTATTCCCCAAAAGGTCAGGGGCTCTACAAAAAAAAGTGTCTTGAGTGATCATCTTCATATTCTAGATTTGAGTTTATTAGGAAATAACCTTGTTGCAGTGCAGGATGTCGATCAGATAAAGGGTCTTTGAGTTATAGCTTCACAAAGATGCGTTCTACTCAGAAAAGCTCAAAAATGGCCCTCTAGTCTATGTAGTAATTAACAAAGTAGTCAAATACTGAGGCACTTCACATTTATTTCGCAGCTAGAAGGCCTATCAGTCAGTCTGTAGTCAGAAAATGTTTATCTATCTCAAATGGCTTCATGGTTAAAACATATTTTGAAAGCTATTCGTTTTTTGCAAAAAAAACAAGTGCATTTTTAATCATCTATTCATTGTTATAATAAAAAAGACAAGGTTTATAACGACAGAAATGTATATTTATGTGCACAGACCAATATGAACATAACATTTTAGAACATAACATTTGCATGTACTGTATGTTCTGTTTTGAGCTCTTCTGAGGAGGACCCATCTTTGTGAGGCTATAAGCCTCTGAGTGTCCCTTTTCCTTGCACTTCCCTCCCAACAAACAGCATAAAAAAGGACATTGGACACAACGGACTGATAGAACATGTACAGTAACTTAGAACAGACCCTGAATGAGGCCAGCCGTCTAAGAAAGTACATCATACTCAGCTTCTTCTTGTTCGTTTCCCAGCTCAGCTTATTGTCCAACTGTAGCCCCAGGTGCTGATTAGTGGAAACCATTTCTACCTCCAATCCCTCGATGTTGATGGGCTGCAGGGAGGGCGGCTCCCGGCAGAAATCCAGCACCACCTCCTTGGTTTTGGTTCAGCCAGAGCTTATTCCGCTGACTCCACTTCACAAAGTCCTCCATCAGGCCTCTGTACTCCCCCTCATCACCCTCCCTGATACATGCCACAATTGCAGTGTCAGAGAACTTCTGCATGTGGCATGTATCGGAGTTGTAACGGAAGTCAACAGTGTAGAGGGTGAAGAGGAGGGGTGAGAGCGCAGTGCCTGAGGAACACTAGTGCTGCAGGTCAATGTTGAGGACTTACAGCCCCCCGCTCGAACAATCTATGGCCTGTTGGTCAAATAGTCCGATACCCAGCGCACGAGGTGAGGGTCCACAGCCATGATGGAGAAGAATAGCATCCTCAAAATGCACCCCCACATCCAGGTATGTGAGGGTGCGGTGTAGAAGATTGAGGACTGCGTCCTCGACCCCCACCTTCTCCTGGCGAATTGAAGGGGTCCCTCGCCATCTCCACTTGGGGTCGCACATTCAGATCCCGAGGGCAACCCTTTTTTGGGACTGGAACGATGCAGGACGATTTCCACAACTCATGTTGCAGACCTGCTGTAGAGGGTCTCCCAGCTCAGCAGGGCATGTCCTCAGGAGCCTTGGACAGACCTGGTCTGAACCCGATGGGTGCTTGAGGAAGTGTGAGAGGCTTGATGAAGTGTGAGAGGCTTGATGAAGAGCAGCAGGATGGTAATGGTCAGAGGAACCAGAGTAGGGCTGAGGATTCTCCGAGGATTTGGGCTTGTCTTTTGTTGCTGTCATTTATATCCACTTCAGGCAGCACAAGTGGGACGTTTTGGCACAGCGCACTACTAGTTCATTGTGCCTCTGGCCTCTGAGTGGCCTGTGTTTGGGTTCATCACATTTTACTGCAGGGTCCCCAGTTGCTCGGATCGATAGTGTTCAACCTCTGCTTTAAACTTGGAATAACTTTAAACGCACTGATCATTTGAATGGTTTTCTGTTGTGTGAGTCCTCATGTGTTTGTTCAGGTTACCATTTTGTGAAAAATTCTTTCCACAATATGAACACCTGAATGGCTTCTCGCCTGTGTGAATACTCATGTGTGTTCTCAGATGACTATTTTGTGAGAAATTCTTTCCACAAACAGAACACCTATACGGTTTCTCTCCAGTGTGTGTCCTCATGTGTTGTTTCAGGTCAAAATTGTGAGAAAAATTCTTTTCACAAACAGTACACCTGAAAGGTTTCTCTCCCGTGTGTGTCCTCATGTGTTGTTTCAGGTGAACATTGTGTGAAAAATTCTTTCCACAAACTGCACACCTGAAAGGTTTATCTCCTGTATGAGTACTCATGTGTGTTTTCAGGTTAGCCTTTTGTGAAAAATTCTTTCCACAAACAGAACACTTGAAAGGCCTGTCCCCTGTGTGGAGCCTCATGTGTGTTTTCAGATAACTGTTTTCTGAAAAACTCTTTCCACAAACAGAACATGTGCATGGTTTCTCTCCAGTGTGTGTCCTCATGTGTTGTTTCAGGTCAAAATTGTGTGAAAAATTCTTTTCACAAACTGTACATATGAAAGGTTTCTCTCCAGTGTGTGTCTTCATGTGTTGTTTCAGGTGAACATTGTGTGAATAATTCTTTCCACAAACTCCACACCTGAAAGGTTTATCTCCTGTATGAGTACTCATGTGTGTTTTCAGGTTACCCTTTAGTGAAAAATTCTTTCCACAAACACAACACTTGAAAGGCCTGTCCCCTGTGTGGGCCCTCATGTGTGCTTTCAGGTCAACATTTTGTGAAAAACTCATTGCACAGACAGAGCACTCAAATGGTTTCTCCTCTGCGTGAGTCATCATGTGTGTTTTCAGATGACTACTGTGTGAAAAACTCTTTCCACAAAAAGAACACCTGAACTGTTTCTCTCCTGTGTGAGTCCTTGTGTGTTTTTTTAGATGTCCATTTTGCAAAAAACTCTTCCCACAAACTAAACACCAATATATTTTTTCACCTGTGTGAGACCTTGTGTGTCTCTCTAAGTCACTCCTATGTGCAAACGTCTTAGCACAATGTGAACATCGAAAAGGTTTCTCTTCAGTGTGAGTCCGTACATGCATCCTTAAATTGAAACTCCTCGAAAACCTCTTCCCACACTGAGAGCATTTGTGCAGTTTGTCTGGATCTCCACTCACAATGTTCCCATGAGCCGGCTCCTGCAGCTGTGCAGTGTGTGTTTGTGGAGTGGGACTTTCAGCTGAAGGAGTCCAGTCTGCAGAGTCGTCAGTGTCAGAGGAATTCTCTGATTCGGCTTCGTCTCCATAGTCTCCGTTCTCCTCTTTCACTGTTTCATGAAGCAGAGACTCTTCTTTCTCACTCCTCACAGAGACAATGACTGGGAACGCTTGGATCGACTGCTGTTTGATTTGAATCTCCGTCGGTTCCTCTTTAATCTGGACCAGACTGGGAGCAGCCTCATGTGGACTCTGAACACCTACAGGGACAGACAGACACCATAAAACATATGATCACCAAATGACAAAGTATTTAACTTCTTACCACCAATCTAAACCGAGTGCATTATCTCCACTTCGGAATTTTATTTATTTATTGATTTACCTTTATTTAAACCAGGAAAGTCCCACTGAGATTAAGCATCTCTTTGTCAGGGGAGTCCTCATTAAAAAGGCAAATTGTGTTGAACCAATTGAAATGATTTGGTGGTTACCATTTTGGATTTTGACGTCACTGCTTTTGTCATCAAAATCAAGAAGACAGAAGTCACTTCCAGCATCTGTAAGAGAACCTCTTTATAATTATTGTGCCTGATATATTGCCCGTTCAAAAATTATAAATTAGTGTCGAACCATATTACATGCATTAAACTGATAAAATATATTTTAACATAACTTTTGAAAATAACGCATATGTTTCAAAACGTTCCCAATTAATTAACAGCACCTTTTTGATTTCATTTCAACTAAAATTTGGCAATGCATATACTTTAAAATATATATATATATATATACTGCAATTAGACATTTCATAAAGAGTAGGGGCGCAATAGGATCAAATTGCTTTTTAAAAGGAAGAATGTTGTTGCTCTCAACAGGTGTCATTCTATTGCTCAAAATTACAAATAGAGAATTAGGGTAGGCGAGTTATGGATCTGTTGAGAGGGATCCTCCCAATGGGCTCGTAATCCTCATCTTTTAACACACCACACAGCATAGAAACATTATCTACAAAATCAGCTAGTTAGGGCAGCTGCGTAGGGGTTTGTTGATAAAGAGCTACTGCCCTTTACAACTGCCCGCTCTACACCTGGCTTTTTAACGCACTACACTGTGTAGTGCTTACATAATAAATGTACGTAATAATATTCACAGAGTATAATATGTATATTAATCTGTCTTTTTAACATAAACTAGTGACTTTTGGTAATGCTAACAATGTTGGGCATGGTAACCATCTGAAAGAAATGTAATGATCGCCTTTTGTTATTTGCTTTGTACTAGACTTCGTACATGAAACTAGACCGTTGTTGTAATTGTGCTTCTTTCTGTTCTTTCTGTTGATGTACGGACACTTCAAACAGTGTTTTGTAAGTTATAGTTCTTTGTAAATAGTTTATAAGTATGTAGCATTATCATAGTTGTTTCGTAATTAGTTGTTACGTAACCAGTATTGCTCCGTTTTAGGGCATGGTCAGATGCTGCGGGTGTGTAGGGTCTATTTTGTTTTATTTTGTTTTGTTGTTGTTTCCTTGTTGCTATTTTGTTCCTTTGTTGTTCCACTATTTTCTTGTGAAATTATGATTTTAATTGTATTGATTTTGGGGTGGGCGCTTATAAGCTCTTTATTCGGCCCACTCCTTCTGAGCAGAGTGTTTGCTGCTCAAATAAACTAAACTAAATACTGTTAACAGTCAAACCATATGACATTTTTCAAACTTTAATTAATTTTATTTAATAATTTCTTGCTATTTGCTCTTGATTTAATTGTGTTTTAGTCAGTGCTCATGAGATAAGTTCTTATCTTTATCCAAAACACAAGCCTCCAAAACTGAACCTCTTTACAAGCAGCACATGGCTCACCTTCATCTCAGTGGAGGCACAGACGTGTTAATCCAGAGCTAGGTGAGGGAGTTTCATTAGAGCGTGTAGCAGCGAGGGAAATAAGTGACTAGCACTGTTGCTAATGCAATGCTAACGGAGGAAAAATCAATAGTCCTTAGCGGTGGCTGCATCATAAACGCAGATATTTTCACTGTACATCCACGATCTACCGCGCACATTAACTAGACTGAAGTGAACAAAAGCATGCGGCACAGCGCAAGTCGTCGCCGTCTCTTGCCGCTCCATTCATGGGCCAAAATCATGTGCCTCTGCAATTTTGAAATCGTGTTGTTTAATATCGCAATTGCGATTAATTGTTAAGCCCTAATTAACGCTAGTTTTGAGGGGTGTAGAGTAATGTAGGCATTTCAATTACTTTTCTTAAAACGTATGGCGCTTTAAACAAGTGATTTATCATTTTATCATGAATAAAGACACGTAGGTCATTATTGGAAGAGGGAGGAAAAATGCGGCTAATTTTTGCATTTTAAAAGGGATATTGCAGGATTTTTGACATAAGGCCTCATTTCCTAGTTATCCAGAGTGTTGTTGATTTCTGGAGATGTTTTATTTTTTAGTGCTAGGCTAGTGCATGTCTATGGTAACTAGTAGCCTGCATTCAAAACAGTCTGACCCAAGCACTGTGCACCTGAGGCAAATCACTTATAACACCAGACTACCCATAGAAATGTCTGTGTTGACTGAATAATGTTTTAATTATAACCATTTTGCATTTAAAATAACTTATATTTGAGCGGCATCAGCTTCCTGGTTGTAAGCTACGCAGCGGCGGAGTGATCTGCTAGGTTACCGGTTCTACAGTACTTTGTTTACCTGCGGGCGCATTACTACACGTGGAATTCACAAAGGAGCTTTCTACAAATCAGATATGGCAACGTTTGGAGGACGACCCATGATTTTGAAGAGGTTTTTAATGCAGGCTACTAGTTACCATAGACATGCACTAGCCTAGCACTAGCACCACTGAACTCTTCAAATATAAAGACTGCATTAATTAAAAACAATTAAAAAATCTCCAGAAATAAACAACACACTGGATAACTAGGAAATGACAGAGTTTCCCTGCTCAGACTGAAGCCTGCGCTCGCATACACCTAATTTAGTCTGCATACGTCATATGAAATGGGTCTATTATCTCCCCTTTTCCACACACCTGCTGATTCAGCGCAAACTCTCTACATGTGTTACTTTATAAATTAGGGGATTTGTTGTGGTACGTCTTGTTGTAATTATATTTTCTATGGAGCAATAAATAAAATGCATTTTCCAGTTTGGCTTTTCTTACCTCCACAGTCTGGATCCTCTTTGATCCTTCTGTAAAGAACAAAAAGTTTTAAAGACTTTGCCCATAATTTCAAAACGACACCAATTATACCAATACCAATTATTATATAGTTTATATTGATGACATAAAATCTGAGTAATAATGATAATAATAATCGCAGAAAACAGAAATCAGGGAAAAGTTTAGTCATTTCGACATGCCGGTGTTCCGGTTCTCACCGTGACCATGTGACGATGTGATGTTTACATTTTGCACGAGCTCAGCACATGGATATTTTATAAAAGGCTCGGTACCATTGTAGCTAGCTGGTTGCCACCATGGCCAATTAGCTGTTGTGGACCTGCTGTCTGCCCCTGAAGTCGACAGGAACAGGAAAGGATAACTATGAAAGTTGTGTGTGATGTCCATGATAACTGTACTGACATTGAGATAAAAGGTAATAAAGTCTTCAGTCTTACCATATGAGTGCATTGCAGTCTTTTACACTACACGTAAATAATAATAATTAAAAGAATAATCACTCTCTCAACCAGTCTCAAACTCACTCCACGTGTTCGAAAAAGTGTGCTTCAGGACACCTGCGCTAACCCCTACATTACAGCGCCACACCAAGTATTGTCTCAATGCTTGTATTTATCAGATATTCTGTACCCATCACAGTAAGCCATGCCATTCCATCGGCCATGTCAAAATGTGACTGTCAACAATTGATGTGGGATGTTATTAATTGTATGACGAGGCTGCGTCCTTTCCTCATCCTTTTAATGCATATATGTGCGCCTGACATCGCTGGTGACACTGTTTGCAGCAGTTGGCTGTTGGTAGAGATTTTACGATCGAAAAGCCACAAAATAGCATAAACTCTAATCAACATGGTGGCCTATGCACCCATTTGACCACAGTGTGTCGCTGTTCAAATTTCGATGGAGCAGAGCTGAAAAGATTTCGCGATAAATGCAGAGCTGAACTTTACGCCTATTCAGGATTCCTCTTAATAGGTTTGATGTTAATGATGAGAAGATGCTTGTATGGGCCTCTTGTTAAAAAGCCAACTGCTGCAAACAGTGTCACCAGCGATGTCAGGCGCACATATATGCATTAACAGAATGAGGAAAGGACGCAGCCTTGTCGTACAATTAATAACATCCCACGTCAATTGGTGACTGTCACATTTTGACATGGCCGATGGAATGGTTGCCTGGCTCTGCCATACTTTTCCCTGTCCATTCCACGCAGGGAAGTTAGTCTGGTAACAGAGTAATTGGAGCAGTTTGAACGGGCGGGCCTAACACGCACAGATTGTCAGTGAAATAAACCAATTAGCAATTAGCGGACGTGACGACAGCTGTAGTCCAACTCACAAAATATGAACTGAATATAAACTCACGAGCACGCGGAGGCAAAATCCTCGACTACTTCATCCATGATTAGTTTTGGCTAATGTTAATGTTGTTAATTGAACTAACAACATAGCAGCGCAGTGAGTGACGTAACCTTGTCAATTCTCTCTGACGGTCGTGATTGGTTCAGCCTTAGCCGCCAATCAGCAACTTGTTTACCGTGTGTGTCCAGACCCACCTTCTTTCACGCAGAAAAGAAGTGGGTGTGGTTTATCAGGCTAATGGAATGGCATGGCTTACTGTGATGGGTACAGAATATCTGATAAATACAAGCATTAAGACAATACTTGGTGTGGCGCTGTAGTGTAGGGGTTAGCGCAGGTGTCCTGAAGCACACCTTTTTCAAACACGTGGAGTGAGTTCGAGACTGGTTGAGAGAGTGATTGTTCTTTTAATTATTATTCTTTGCGTGTAGTGTAAAAGACGCCAACGCACTCATATGGTAAGACTGAAGCCTTTATTACCTTTTATCTCAATGTCAGTACAGTTATCATGAACATCACTCACTATTTTCGTAGCAATCCTTTCATGTTCCTGTCGACTTCAGGGGGAGACAGCAGGTCCACAACAGTTAATTGGCCATGGTGGCGCACAGCTAGCTACGATATTTTATGAAATATCCATGTGCCGAGCTCACGCAAAATGTAAACACCACATCGTCACATGGTCACGGCGAGAACCGTTACACCGTAAAGCAAGGATTAGGAGTAAAGTGCGCATGCGCCGTGTACGTTTGTTTGTATACTTTATTGTCCCCGTAGGGAAATGTGTCCTCTGCATTTAAGCCATCCTTCAAGGCTTAACAAAATGGAACGTGATAAAAGAAAAACAGATCAAGATGATGAAATAAAGCACTTTGTCAGCGGTTCAGACGGAGCTGGTCCCAGTTTGTGTGGAGTCCGTGTGTGATAAAGTCCCTGATAAAGGCACAAAGGCCTCGTGTTGTTGTAGCTGAGAGAGTCCTGTCTTGGCTCTAAACTCACCTGTTTTCCACCTCCGCGGGCTCCCACAGCTCCTGCTCCTCCTTCAGCTTCACTTCTGCCATGTTTCACTGCGCTCTGTCCGCTTTAAGGCGAAGCTTTGGGGAAAAGAGTGTCTCACTTCTGTTCAGAGCTAACGCTAACACAGCAGCACAACACAGCGCTCACCTCCAGGGTCAGAGCAGGGTTGCCAGGTCCAAGAGGTAAAACTAGCTCAATGTCCTCTCAAACGCCGCCAAAAATGATCAAAACAGCGCAAATTGTATAACCACTTTCAATCAATTTGGACAAAAAACGTTTTTAATTGTAATTTTGTTTCTGGTTACTTAATTGTTTGTTATACATAATTTATATACCTTTTCTTTTATCCCCTCTATAACATATCTTCTCAGTGTTGGGCAGTAAAGGATTACAATCTAATCCAGTGGTTCTCAATTCTCCAGAAATGTTTCTTTGTCCCACTTATTTAATGACAGAGCCTGCCTGGGGCCCCAAGCCAGCAGGGGCCAACAGATTTGACAGAAACGACCAAGAGAATACAGTCACTGCAGCAGCAGCAGTGACAGGGTGCAACGACAATTGGCCGTCGCATATTACTCCCTGAAAGAGCCCCAAGAGCCCAGCCCTCCCTCACATGACACAGCTCCGACAAAATGTGGAGAAGTTATGTTTTTGGCAGCAAAAACGAAAGAAAAGGAGGATAAAGAGGTGGAAGGAGAGCAAGACAGCAGTGAGTGTAATAAGTTATTGTAGTTGTATGTCTCTTAAGTGCTTTCTTTTAGCATCCTTAATTGTTTGGCATGCAAATATCATCAACAAGCTAGCGTTATTAGCGTGATCAATAAAGTATTGATCGATCGATAGACACTTTATTGATTGTGAAGAAAATTGTGCAGCAGTCTCTTGCTGCACAAGGATCTACAGAATTAAGAAGTTAAAACACATATGAAAAGCAATAAATACATATAGTAGGTCCAAGAGAAGTTAAGACACTGCAAGACAATGTTTAAGACATTTCCCTCTCTCCTCCTCTGCTCCTTAGGGTGACCATTTGTCCTGCATTGTGCAGGACTGCACACCATTTGCATCCCAAATCCTGCATCACGCAAACTGATGGTGTGTTCTGCATTTTACTATCATCAGCACATATTTATTCAAATTACTCAAACACGGACTTTGCTTGACATGACTGTGATTTGCTGTTGCTCCTCTACTCTCCCTCTCTCTCCCCTAAACCAAGCCAGTAGCGCTGCTGCGGGACAAAATACTTTTGATTGGCTAATCTAAACGACGTTCTGATTGGTAGAATCTTAACGTGAGGGGGTTTGGTAATTGGTTTGATTGACAGCTAGCACACGCAGCGGTTCTTCCCCACAACATCGGCACGCCACGCCCCTAACAACAAAGCTATGAATGAACAAACACACAAAAAAGCTAAAAAACGGAGATGCTCCTACAATCGACACTGGGCACAAGTATATTTTGAGCAAAAGCGGTTCAGGGAGATTCTCAGTCTGTTTTTTGCGAGTTATGCGAAAGTACATTTTCTGTCGCTCACAGAATGAATCAAGTCTGAAATTCAGATTAAAAAACAACTTCAATCAAAGCTGTAAAGACTTCTACAGTTACGCACTACAGAACACAGCCATGCTGGAATGTTCACAGTCCAGTAGAAAATACAAGCTCAAGAAGAAGTTGTAAAGTAAGTAATCTTATTTTCATGTAAATGTAACTATTTTACTGTAACATGTTTAACACGTTACTCCTTTCCTTTCTGTAGTGAGTTTTTGGAACAATCCTCCCGTTGCAGTTCTGGACTGGGATACATGATGAGCATATAGAGACCTTTCAGAAGAAAGAAGTATATAGTATTTTTTAATGAAAATGTTAGCAATTTGACTATAATGTATTTAACAAATTACTCCTTTGTGTTCTTTTTCCTTTCTACAGTGAGTTTTTGGAACAATCCTCTAGCAGTAGTTCTGGGCTGGGATGCATAAAGAAGCAAATGTGTAGCGTGTTTTGGATGGTCACACAGAGACATGGGAGGCCAGACTCTGGGTACTGCTCTTTTAATGCCAGGTCCCTTTAAAACAGCAACAGGAGACACAATTAGAGGTCACACGCTCCTAGCACGCAGGCTGCTCATCTAAAACATTAACATAACATATACAATACTGAATTGATACAAAATGTGTATAATTTTACACAATACTCGACAGTTTGAATATATAACAAAGATAAAATACAGCATAAAAATGTACAGTACCAGAACTGATATATATTTCAAGCAAAACTTTAAAAGGAACAGAACACAGTTTTTCCATACTGAGATATGTTCTTACCTGAGCTTAGACGAGTTGATGCGTACCTGTCTGGTCTTTGTGCGTGCGCTCAGTCACGCAAAAAGACCAAAGATGTTAGCCCCTCCCAGCATATTCCTATAGTGCCAAACTGTGGTGAAGTTAGAAGCGACCACGCTCTTCCACGGGCACAAAGACCAGACAGGTACGTATCAACTCGTCTAAGCTCAGGTAAGAACATATCCCAGTATGGAAAAACGGTGGCCTGTTCCTTTAAAACAGCGACAGGAGACACAATTGAGGACACACGTGCAGCACAGCTCCCTATGATGGCAAAGGGAAAAAAAAAAAAAGAAATATGCAAATAACATCCTACAGTACATTAAAACAAATGTTAACTATGGCAAAAGCCTAGTTTTAGTAGAAGCAAATCAACAATTGCAGCAATATAGTGCAAAATGTAAACAACACTTGTATCTACAGCACCTACAGTGACTTTACCTCATTCATTTGTTAACTCAAAGAACCTGCCAAATAATTTTGAAAGTGTCAGTTCAGCATGCATTCTTTTATAAGTCATTATTTTATAAGTCAACATGTACCTTTGTTGCTGTAACCAACCTTTGCAATAAAAGTAAAACATAAAATAAAAAAAGAAATATGGGAAAGTTGATGTGCTACAACGCTCTGTGATAAACACCACAACAGTGTTTCCTTAACTTTGTGAAAGGAGTGAAACAGCGCCCCCAATTTGACGCTGGTGGCCAAAAAAGTGTACTGCATCCATATTTATCATTGAGAATGAATGGCGCAAAAGTAGGTCACTCTCTGGTGGGCCAACGGAATTGTCCCGGCGAGCCAAATTTGGGCAGCCCTCGTGTAAACCATTGGCGAGTCTCAAAAACAGGAGGCTGATTATAGTTTGCTAAAATAATAAATAAAAAACAGCAACAACATCTAAACAGTTCTGAAACAACAGCCTAGGACAGATGATACAAAGATCAACTTGTTGAGTGATTTGATTTGAAAAATATGGAGAAATAAAGGAACTGCTCATGATTCAAAACATTCCACCTCATCAGTGAAACATGGTGGTGCAGCATCATGGCATTGGCTTGTATGGGCCAATGGAACTGGTTCCCTTGTGTTTATTGATGATGTGACTGTTGACAAAAGCAGCAGGATGAATTCTGTAGTGTTTCAGACAATATTATGAGCTCATATTCAGCCAAATGCTTGGACGCCGCTTCACAGTGCAGATGGACAACAACTCAAAGCTACTGCCAAAGCCACCAAAGAGCTTTTTAAGGCAAAGAATTGAAATGTTATTCAGTGGCCAAGTCAATCACCTGAATCCAGTTGAGCAGCATTTCACTTGCTGAAGACCAAACTGAAGGGAAAATGCCCCAAGAACAAGCAGGAACTGAAGACATTTGCAGTAGAGGCCTGGCAGAGCATCACCAGGGATGAAACTGGTGAGGTCTATGCCTTCTAGACTTCAGGCTGTCATTGACTGCAAAGGATTTGCAACCAAATATTAAAAAGGAAAAATGGTTGATTTACTTTTGGTCCCTTGAAAAGTGCGAGGCACACATAAAAACGCTTGTAAATCCTACACCGTTCATCTGATTTGGATGTAAATAGCCTCAGATTAAAGCTGACAGTCTGTACAGTAAGTCCATCTTCTGTTGTTTCATTTCAAATCCATTGTGGTGGTTTATAGCGCCAAAAACATAAGAACAGTCAGGTCCAATATTTATGGACCTGACTGTGTGTCGCAGCTGCCTTGTCACCTCGTCCGCCGTGATGAAGGAAGGAGTTAACGTTTGAGTGACAGGCGCTTGAGGGAGTGTGAGAGAGGCTAGATGAAGAGCAGCAGTATGGTAATGGTCAGAGGAACCGGAAAATAGCTGAGGATTCTCCGGGGTTTCGGGCTTGTCTTTTGTTGCGGTCGTTGGACCATCTATATTCACTTCAGGCAGCACATGTGGGATGTTTTGGTACGGTGCACTGCTAGTTCATTGTGCTTTCTGGCCTCTGAGCGGCCTATGTTTGGGCTCATCACATTTTACTGCAGGGTCCCCAGTTGTTCGGTTCAATATCAGTTTTCATCATTTGAATGTTTTTCTCTTGTGTGAATCATCATGTGTCGTTTAAGGTCAACATTGTGTGAAAAACTCTTTCCACAAACTGAACACCTGAAAGGTTTTTCTCCTGTATGAAACCTCATGTGTGGTTTCAGTTGATTACTCTGTGAAAAATTCTTTCCACAAACAGAACACCTGAAAGGCCTTTCACCTGTGTGGACCCTCATGTGTCTATTCAGATTTCGTTTTTCTTTAAAACACTTTCCACAAACAGAACATGAGCATGGTTTCTCTCTTGTCTGGGTCGTCATATGTGAGTTCAGGTCAACATTGTGTGCAAAACTCATTGCACTGACAGATAACCTGAATGGTTCTTATATGTATGAGTCACCATGTGTGTTTTCAAGGCACAAGTCTGTGAAAAACTCTTTCCACAAACGGAACACCTGAATGGTTTGTCTCCAGTGTGAGTCCTCATGTGTATTTTCAGTTGACCATTCACTGGAAACAGCTTTCCACAAACTGAACAACTGAATGGTTTCTCTCCAGTGTGAGTCATCATGTGTGTTTTCAGATGACCATTTTGTGAAAAACGCTGTCCACAATCTGAACACCTAAATGGTTTCTCATCTGTGTGAGTCCTCATGTGTGTTTTTAGGCCACTATTTTGTGAGAAACTCTTTTCACAAACAGAACACCTGAATGGTTTATCTCCAGTGTGAGTCCTCATGTGTTTTTTCAAGGCACCATTGTGTGAAAAACTCTTTTCACAATCAGGACACCTGAATGGTTTCTCATCTGTGTGAGTCACCATGTGTCTTCTCAGATGACTACTGTGTAAAAAACTCTTTCCACAAACAGAACACCTGGATGTTTTTCTCCTGTGTGAGACCTCATGTGTGTTTTAAGATTAGCATTGTGTGAAAAACTCTTGCCACAAACAACACACCGGAATGGTTTCTCTCCTGTGTGAGACCTTATGTGTCTCTTAAGGGAACTCCTATGGGCAAACGTCGTAGCACAATCTGAACACTTGAATGGCTTCTCTCCAGTGTGAGTCCGTACGTGCCTCTTTAAACCAGAACGAGTTGAAAACCCTTTCCCACAGTGAGAGCATCTGTGTGGTTTGTTTGACAGTTGTTCAGTGTGAGTTTGTGGAGTGGGACTTTCAGCTGAAGGAGTCCAGTCTGCAGAGTCGTCAGTGTCAGAGGAATTCTCTGCTTCTGGTCTGTCCTCTCTGTTCTCCTCTTTCACTGTCTCATGAAGCAGAAACTCTTCTTTCTCGCTCTTCACAGAGTCAATGACTGGGAACGCTTGGATCGACTCCTGTTTGATTTGAATCTCCTTTGGTTCCTCTTTAATCTGGACCAGACAGGGAGCAGCCTCATGTGGACTCTGAACACCTGCAGAGACAGATAGACAGACACACACAATAAACGCTTGATCATCAAATGACAAGTCTTTAACCCCCGTGTGCTCCTTTCTGCAGATTTAGACTCGTAGTCCCTTGGGGATTTGTTTCTCTAATATTTATTTAGATTTTTTTTTCTTTAATACATTTGAGCACTATATCTGTAGACTTCATAAAAAATGCACTGATGGTGGTGTTGGTGGTGGGGGCCCTATAACATCAAAATAGCTGAAGTTAATATTATTCAATACATTTGGTGAATTGGACACTGGTAGAGGCTAAAAGTTAGAGTTGGTGCTGTTTTTGAAAAATGCATTATTTTTAGAGTCGGGAAAATTATTGCGTTAACAAACTGCATGAAAATTATACAATTAACACGTTAACATAAATTAATTGGAGCGTGAAAATTCCCTGCTCCTCTGGGAAAATGACGGGCTTGATGATCTCTGCTGTGGCTGTTGTAGTGCCACAGCAGAGCAAACCAGCTCGGCCTATACTGTATATCCCGCGCCTCTGTGTCGGTCTTTCGTGCGCGATGACTGTTACGTTTCTTTCCATGTGGTGCACGTGTCTCGCTGTTTACAACATGCGCGGAGCGTGGGGATGAAAGCCAGTTTCAGTTAGGGGTGGGGATAAGGCAAAATAAATATCACGATTTTTTAATTATAAACTTACGATTTCGATTTTATCACGATTTTTATAATGACAAAATTACTTAAATTACACACTGAAGAAGAAAAATACTATCTAATTAATTCAACTTTGTGATAATCAACACAGCAATAATAGACTTGGACCTAAAGCAAACTCACTTTATAAATGAAAAACACAAGAAAACTCCAGATAATAAAATTAAGTAGTTAAGTTAAAGAGTAAGTTTAGTAAAGGCTTGTTGTGTCTGTTGCTTTTCGGCATTTTTTCTGAGACGTCTCTCTCATGACGTCGAGCTGCTGTAAATGTAACGCTCTGTCGCTGTCGCTGTCGACTTTCACAATAAGAGTCTTACTAAAGCGATAACATGCAGTGACTTTTATTGTGTAAAACTCAAACAGGAAGAAGTTTGTCACTGTTAGGCAAATTTACAATAATGAACTCAGACTGACGGTGGTTTTGGGGAACTTTTATATTTTCAAAGACGTGGATAAACAGCGCATTTGTGAACACGGTCCAGGATTTAAATTAAACAAATGAGAAGGATGCAGCGCCTGACAGAACTGTAAGGACGAAGGACACACTCGCTTCTTTGCACATGTGCCGCCAGGTAAATAAATAAACACACGCTGAGCAGAGCAGTGGCATTGCTTTTCTTACCTCCACAGTCTGGGTCATCTTTGATCGTTCTGTAAAAGAACAAAAGGTTTTAAAGACTTTGCCCATGAAATCAAAACAACACTAATATATTTAAGTTTGTATTTGATGACAACAACAGTGCGTAATAATGATAATAATAATAATAATAATAATAATAATAATAATAATAATAATAATAGTGGAAAGCAGAGATTATATCAGGGAAAAAGTTTAGACTTTTCGAAATGCTGTGAAACGAGGAATAGGAGTTACGTGCGCATGCGCCATGTACGGACTAAACAAAATGAAACTTGATAAAAGAAATATATCATTCAAAATATGTTTTCAAGATAATGAAATAAAACAGTTTCAGATGGCGCTGTGGAGTCCGTGTGTGATAAAGTCCCTGATATTGGCACAATGGCCTCGTGTTGTTGTGGACAGTCCTATGGGCGACCAAGGTCAAGCCAGCCTCCACTTGCAAGCTTTTGTTATGTAAGCTCTCCACCGGAGCTTTCATCGCTTCCTACTTATGGACCACCTTCAAATGTCAGCTGCCTACACCTAACATCTCATCACACTGTAAACATGGCGATTTTGGGAGTGGGCGCTTATAAGCTCTTGCTTCGGCCCACTCCTTTTGAGCAGAATGTTTGCTGCTCAAATAAACAAATAAACAAATGTCAAGTCTTCTATCCACATTGAAAATGTATCAAGTGAAGGTAGTATCAACTCCATAATAAAAAGAAAACAAAAAGGAACTGCAGTGATTACTGCATTACCCTATCAATCCACCAGATGTCGCACTTAGGTCTCTTGCTGTGTCTATGTTACCGCCTTTGCAATGTCCAATCCCCGCAGACCTTGGAAGCTGAGCAGGGAAGGGCCTGGTCGGTACTTGGATGGGAGACAGTTTGGTAACACCATGAAGCCTAGCGAATGTAGTGAGTGAGTGAGTGGTTGGTGGTGGTCGGAGGGGCCAATGGCGCAGACTTGTTGCCTTGCTTCCGTCAGCCTACCCCAGGGCAGCTGTGGCTACAATAGTAGATTACTACCACCAGGTATCGAGTGAATGAATAGTGCAATGTAAAGTGCCTTTGAGTGTCCAGAAAAGCGCAATATAAAACCGATGCATTATTATTAATAATAATAATAATAATAATAATATGTTGTACCACAAGCCACTTCCATATTTAAATATTCATGCCATTTTTATTTTCCACTGGATGTTTTGCATTCTGACACAGACTACACAAGATCAGGCATGTGTACTACAAGCCTGTAACGTGAGGTTTTAGAGAAAATGTATTTGTAGTGGTTATGGTGTTCCGGTTCTCGCCGTGACCATGTGACGATGTGATGTTTACATTTTGCGCAAGCTCGGCACATGGATATTTCATAAAAGGCTTGGTACTATTGTAGCTAGCTGTGCGCCACCATGGCCAATTAGCTGTTGTGGACCTGCTGTCTCCCCCTGAAGTCGACAGGAACAGGAAAGGATTGCTACGAAAATTGTGTGTGATGTTCATGATAACTGTACTGACATTGAGATAAAGGTAATAAAGGCTTCAGTCTTACCATATGAGTGTGTTGGCGTCTTTTACACTACACGCAAAGAATAATAATTAAAAGAATAATCACTTTCTCAACCAGTCTCGAACTCACTCCACGTGTTTGAAAAAGGTGTGCTACAGGACACCTGCGCTAACCCCTACACTACAGCGCTAATTGGCCATGATGGCGCACAGCTAGCTACAATATTTTATGAAATATCCATGTGCCGAGCTCGCGCAAAATGTAAACATCACATCGTCACATGGGCACGCGAGAACCGGAACAACGGCAAACACACAACAAACTTCAGCACTGGACAGCGACATTAAACGTCACAATGAGAGAAAATAAACATCCTCCTGTTAAAGTGACAGGTAAAACGCAGGTCTGTCATTGAATGTTAAAAAGACCAGGTCTGTTTGCTTTGCTTCAACGTTCAAGTCCATATCAGAAGAACTAAATTTACAGATAAATTGGCACAAGATCCAGCAGGTGTCAGGGACTGCCTACCGTTTCATGCTCACCACGATCTTCTCACATACAAGTTACTGCATCTGCTCATCAGTGTTGGGGGTAACGTATTACAAAAGTAACGAGTTACAAAAATAAGTCCCCACCAATATTTCACACCTTTTCACCCGCAGCTCCGGTGCTAGCGTTAGCATAACAAAAGCTCAAGCGGAGGCTGGCTTGGCCGCGCAGGGTTGTAGCTGAGAGAGTCCTGTCTTGGCTCTAAACTCACCTGTTTTCCACCTCCGCGGGCTCCCACAGCTCCTGCTCCTCCTTCAGCTTCACTTCTGCCATGTTTCACTGCGCTCTGTCCGCTTTAAGGCGAAGCTTTGGGGAAAAGAGTGTCTCACTTCTGTTCAGAGCTAACGCTAACACAGCAGCACAACACAGCGCACACTTCCGGGGTCAGAGCAGGGTTGCCAGGTCCAAGAGGGAAAACTAGCTCAATGTCCTCTGAAACGCGGCCAAAAATATGCACAACAACGAGAATTTAACAGTCGCCATTTTCAATCAATTTTGACAAAAAACATTTTTTAATTGTATATTTTTTTCTGGTTACTGAGTTGTTATACATAAATATACATTTCCCTCTATCACTATCTTCTATCTCCCTTTGCATCCGTGTTGGGCAGTAAAGGATTACAATCTAATCCAGTGGTTTTCAATTGAGGTATTACATATCACAAGAGATACGTTGGAGACCTTCCCAGTTCACTCAGGCGCGTTACTACGTTGTTGTGTACAGGAGTTTTGCTGCTTTTGAACACTTCAAAAACATGTGAACTTATTATTGAGTTTTGTCACAATGGGAATCAGTTGCCTATTACTATCCATGAATCTGATGTGCACATTGTTGAGAAATGTAAATTCTTGGGTGTGACTCTTTCTCATGACTTGAATTGGAGCTCTAATAAGATGAACACTGCTAAGAAAGCGAGACAGCGCCTCTTCTTTTTACGCAGGCTTTGAGAGTTTACTCAAAATACTAGGATTCTTTTGAACTTTTATTATTGTGTAATTGAAAGTATCCTAACCAGTTGTATTACCGTGTAGTTTGGTAATCTCAGTCTGAAAGAGAAGAAGGCTTTGAACAAAGTGGTTCGCTCAGCCAGCAGGACCATTGGCTGCACTTGAATCGAGCTTTACAACTCGCCAATGATGCCTGAGGCCACCCTGCTAAGGCCTTTTTTTGAGATGCTTCCCTCAGGGAGAAGGTATCGCTCTCTCATATGTTCTACTGATCGCCATCTTAACAGTTTCTTTTCTCAAGCTGTGATCACTTTAAACAAGGCACCTCTATTCATTTGTATGGACTTTTATTGTACAGTATTTTACCCTTAAGCTTTTAATGTGGCATTGTTTGTTTGTTCTGTTTTTATATTGTGTCTTTTTTTGTGTCTTTTTACGTGTTTGGCATGTCACACTTTGAGCTCTTTGCACATTTTTTTCCCAATGTGGTTGTTTAAACTGCAAATGGCCAATACAATTAATCTGAATCTTTTGCACAATGGCGTTAAAGTGTTATTATTTATAGCTTTTCAGACAGGAAAGATCGTGAAAGTGACTTGGAATATTACAGGATCCCAGCCATTGTCAAAAATCAAGGCACTGAATGTGAAAAACATAAGTGCAGATCGCAGAAGGCAATGGCTTGCCAAAATCAGACTGGACTAAACCATTTTCGTGTTGATTTGATTGAGGAAAACGTGTCTCAGAGAAAACAGCAGAAAAAAGCTTTTTGTTCACTTTACATATTTGGGATTTACAGCTTAAGTTAATGACTGGTTCATCAAAGACAGTTACATGGGTTACTATGTCTGTGAGGTAATGCGTGTTATTAGCAGGCTACTGTCTGTCTCTATATAGCCTATATATGTGCTGAACAGGGACATTAAATATGATTCATCTATCTATCTATCTAGCTTACATGATTCTGAAGTCATACCATGCCAAGGTGGCACTAGATCCTATGACAATAACAAACATGAACAAGCAATATAACAAATTTAGCTTTGTAGTTAAATAACTATTCAAAAAAGAATTCACAATTTAGGAAGCCGCTGCATTCTGTAGCTAACCTGTCATAAGGGTCAATACCCCCAAGTAACTGCAACTTCATTATATGATCATTATATCGTGATTGGTCTGTTTCACCAAGTCCGTTTTTATAAGCCACACTGTCAAACTGTTTTTGTCATCGTATTCTACAATCAAATGCACAGTATATAAGAAAACACAACATTTTTTGATCTATAATTAACGTTATTCGAGTTCGAGGCCTCCAGCATGGTGGACGCGGCACTTCCGGTCATACATTTTCCGGTGCGTTAAATACCTCAATTGGCTGTGGCGGCGCCAGAAATGTTTCTTTGGGGGGTCTCACTTATTTAAACGAGGGGTTAACGATGGGGGGAATCGTTGAACAGGGTTTAATGCAATCTGGTGAATTTTAGGTGACCATATTTCATTTAATATTTAATTATTGGCCATGAATTGTGCCCACCCCTTCTCTCCAATTAGTTCACATAGGACTAGAGAAGTCAAGATAAATTCAGTTACTGCATGAATACAAAGCCGATTTTAGCGGTGCAGTGTTGACTTGTTGGTGCAAATGAACATTGTACACAAATCAATCTACTAAACATCAGATTTTAGCGCCAAACATTTCCCCTTGTTTTCCGCTTAATGAACGGACTTCGCGCTCTACCGGAAGACGACGCCTACTCTACAAGGGAAGTGCCGATACGTGACAAAAAGAGGCGAAAGTGGGCACGGCAGAATTAGGTGAATACAGTGGTGAAAAATCAGAACCAGATCACATAGATCCATAGATAGATACTTTATTGATCTCACAAATGGAGACATTCAGTTTGATGAAAGCGCAAGACAGCTGAACCCAATCAGTGTGCACCACTTTCTGTTTTAAGAAATTACAGTGAAGTTTAAGCAAGTCATGCGATACGATACGGTATACTTTATCAATCCTGAAGGAAATTCAGTTCATCAGCTGCACAAACAAGTCACACATAAAAACATCAGATTAAAAAGCTAGAAAAAATTCAATAAATAGGACAGTGCAGAAAATAAATATAAAAGTACTGTAAAGCCATCATTCCAATTTAGCCCCTCCCACCCAAGGATTTGTTATAAAGCCTGATCGCTCTGGGCAAGAAAGATTTCCTGAGCCTCTCTATGAAGCAGTAGAGTGAGAGCAGCCTCTCACTGAAGGAGCTTTTCTGCCTCATCACCAGCTCATGCAGGGGGTGGTCGCTGTTGTCTGTCACAGAGAGCACATTCTCCAGGGTTCTCTTCTCCAAGATTGACATTAAATAAATATGCAGAATAAGGCTGGGTACAGATGGACAAGTGTGGTTTTAATGTACTTTTATAAGTACTACCCCAAACCACAGTGCAATAATTTAAATAGGGCAGTATAAGAGAACAGTATAACATATGTAGAGCTTTGATATTTAAAATGTGCTTTGCTTTTGCTATTACTGCAATGCTTCTAGAAATTTTAGTAGTTATATTTAACGTGAGATTTCCAAGTAATTCCATCATCTATAATAACTCCAAGGAATTTGATTTCATGCACTCACTCTATAACAACACCCTCTATCTGAATTGCTTCCTGACCATTGGAATTACAGTTGCCAAATGTCGTCATTTTGCTTTTACTCAGATTTAAAGATAGTTTGTTTTGTTTGAACCACTTTGTAGGAGCCATTTTGACTATACTGTGTATGTGTGCCTCCTGCCCCTATGGGGCACTGTGGGTCTCCTTTTCTTGTAAGGCGACACACCTGTTATAAGGGACAGGAAATTGGCACCAGGTGTTGCAAGGTGCAGAGGCGATATGATTTTTGACCGTGTCATACTCAGAGTTCTTTGGTTTGTGCTCATTTAAGGCAAAAGGTGAGCTAAAATAACTCATTTTTAATGACACCAATGGACACTTTGGTATTCTTGAAGACACGCGTGCTTAAAGAACCTTTGTACACCTTCAACCAATAGTGGCTATTAGCACAGGGCATTTAGCCACTACACACTTATTGACACTTTTGAGTTCCAAGTTAACAATCTGACACAGTTGTTGTAAATCTTTTCCTGATGCAAAAAATATTTGAGAAGTTTTACAAATGTCGTTTATGTACATATTAAACAATTTGGGCCCAGAATGGACCCTTGAGGTAAACCACACACAATTTCTTGACAACTCGACTGATGATCACCTATTTTCACACTGTTTTCTATTTTTTAAGTAACTGGTGACCCACTGTAGAGCTACCCCCCTAATCCATAATGTTCTAGCTTATTAATTAATGTCATAATTTATTGTCAAATGCTTTACTTAGGTCAATAAATAACCCTATTGCATATTTCTTATCTACAGCATTAGTGATTTCATCAATTATAACAAAGAGCGCGTGTGAGGTTGAGTGATTGTTCCTAAAACCAAACTGATTATCAGAGAGTAAGTTATTTCTTTCAATAAAGCTGTCAAGTCTAGAGTTAAAAACCTTCTCTAAGATTTTAGAGAATTGTGATAAAAGGGAAACAGGACTGTAGTTTGTAAAGAGATGTTTATCTCCTGCCTTAAATTGAGGAATCCCTTTTTGCATACTATATACTATAAGGGAATTGTCCAGTTTGTAACGATACGTTGCAAATGTATGTTAACGGCTTAGAGATACTTTCAATAACATTTTTCAAAGTTTTCATATCTATGTCAAAATAATCTGTCGAGGTTTTGTTTTTACACCCTCTAACAATGTCCAGTATCTCCTTTTCCTCCGCAGGTTTGAGGAACATGGGCTTAGGATTTGTGTCTATGAACTCACAATTATATTTTTCCACCCTTGCAATTTTTGCAGCATTTAGGCTTGTCTTTTGTTCCACAAGTGGGACGTTTTGGCACGGTGCACTACAAGTTCATTGTGCTTTCTGGTCTCCGAGCGGCCTGTTCTGGGCTCATCACATTTTACTGCAGGGTACGTAGTTGTTCGGATCGACCTCAACCTCTGCTTTAGACTTGGAATAACTAAACAAACTGATCAGTTGACTGTTTTACTGTTGTGTGAGTCCTCATGTGTCGTTTCAGGTTACCATTTAGTGAAAAACTCTTTCCACAAACAGAACACCTGAAAGGCCTTTCTCCTGTGTGACTTATCATGTGTTTTTTCAAGGTAGTATTTCGTGTAAAAGTCATTGAACAAACAGAACAGCTGAATGGTTTCTCATTTGTATGAGTCCTCATGTGTGTTTTAAGCTTATTATTTAGTGAAAAACTCTTCTCACAAACAGAACACCTGAAAGGCCTTTCTCCTGTATGACTTCTCATGTGTCTTCTCAGGTGACTATTTTGTGAAAAACACATTGCACAGACAGAACACCTGAATGGCTTCTCTCCTGTGTGAGTCCTCAGGTGTTTTTTAAGATTACTATTTAGTGAAAAACTCATTGCACAGACAGAACACTTGAATGGTTTCTCTCCTGTGTGAGTCCTCATGTGTGTTCCCAGGTGGCTATTTTGTGAAAAACTCATTGCACAGACATAACACCTGAATGGTTTCTCATTTGTGTGAGTCCTCATGTGTTTTTTAAGATTACTACTGAGTGAAAAACTCATTGCACAGACAGAGCACGTGAATGGCTTCTCTCCTGTGTGAGACCTCATGTGTGATTTAAGCTTAAAATTTTGTATAAAACTCTGTCCACAAACTGTACAACTAAATGGCTTCTCTCCTGTGTGAATCTGTACATGCCTCCTTAAATGGGAACGAGTTGAAAATCCTTTCCCACACTGAGAGCATTTGTGCGGTTTGTCTGGACCTCCATCTTCACTCACATTGTTCCCATGAGCCGGGTCCTGCAGCTGTCCAGTCTGTGTTTGTGGAGTGGGACTTTCAGCTGAAGTCCAGTCTGCAGAGTCGTCAGTGTCAGAGGAATTCTCTGCTTCTGGTCCGTCTCTGTCCTCTCTGTTCTCCTCTTTCACTGTTTCATGAAGCAGAGACTTTCTTTCTCACTCCTCACAGAGACAATGGCTGGGAACACTTGGATCGACTCCTGTTTGATTTGAATCTCCTTTGGTTCTTCTTTAATCTGGACTGGACTGAGAGCAGCCTCACCTGGACTCTGAACATCTGCAGCGAGAGACAGACACCATAAACACTTGATCACCTAAGTGACAAATCTTTAAAGCAACAACTCAACAACAGTCCCTGAGAAAGACAAAGATAAAACAAACCCTAAAAATATAGTTTCTCAGTTCCAGAATAGAGGGAGGGCCTGGGTGGCACTGGCTTTGACGGACAACCCCCAGGTGCCAAACGTAGCCAGAATCATTGTGAGCATAAAGGCCTGTTCACATCTATTTATTTATTTATTTATTTTACAGGGACATTGTACAACAAATGTGTTGAACAGACCAGACATAGCTACAAGCTAATTTTCATCTGTCGTCCCTGGGCAGAGCCAAAGTGACAGCAGGTTTATACTGTGGCCAATGAGCATTCTTACTTAAGTCCATTCACAATATAAAACACAGATAAAGCACCAGCAAAAGGATCACTTCAACAAACATTCAGATGTAATATTTACAGTACACTTGCACTTACAAATATCTACAGTTTATATATATAAAAAAAAAAAAAAAAAGATTGTACCTTCTTACATTCTTAACAATACCCGATGAACCTGTTTTTTTGCTAATGATCACAAATCTGACTGTCTTTCAATCACTTCTTCAGGTTAAGCTTAAACTGTTGCACGGTGCTACTCTCTAACAGTTACTGGCAACGAGTTCCACATCCCTGCAGCTTCACAGAGAAGTAATTCTTCCAAAGATGGAGGATCTAAAGTTCACAGAACAGTCTCCTCTGAAGGAGCTCGCATTGTTCTACGTCCTGCCTCGTCACAAGATTTCACAAACGTTCTCAGGGGCTGTGGGGCAAAATCATGAAGAATTTTAAACACTAAAATGACATTCGAAAACAAAATGAAATTTTCAAACGTTAATATTTTTTTATTTCTTCACAATTTTACAGTAGTGGTACGAAACAGGTTTTTATCTAATATTTTGAGTGCCTGTTTGTACAGGTTTTGAAGCGGCTGTAACGCAGTGTTGGTTGATGCAATTGTTGTAATGCAATATGTAAGATGTGAAAATATCATCGCATGCATATAAAGCTTGGCTGCATCTGTGCTCATTTGATCGCAAATATATCTGAACTGCGCTGAATTAAATTTTACAGTTTTTATCAGTTTTGAAACATGCTTCTTAAAACGACACTGTCCTGTCCAACACTTTGCCTAAATACTTGACAGACGCTGCTTCGAGATTTCTTGTTCCTTTTACAATGATTTCCGGTGCGGAGTGAGAAGTATTCCTTATTGAGAAAAACATGCTGACAGTTTTGCTAAAATTTTGTGTCAAGCATGATTGCACCATCCAATCTGAGATTTTTTCCATCGCTGAGTTGCTGCTTTCTGACTTGATTTCGCATGGACATATATCACGGCGTCGTCGGCGTACATTTGTACGTGAACTTCAGGGCAAATAGTTGGAAGATCATTTATATATACACTGAACAGGAGAGGGCACAAAATAGAGCCTTGTGGCACCCCGACTGAACTGTCTAAAAAAGAAGACTTAGTGCTCTTAATTCTTGTGCAGGTCCCAGTTTCGATCTCTGACCTGAGGGGTGCTTTCTGTGTAGAGTTTGTATGTTCTCCCCAACCACAAACACATGCCAGAAAATGACAAAGTACGACAACAAAAACCATGTTGCACCATATACATAGTTCCCACAGACCAATGAATGTCACGTGACCTCCCTGGAGACGCCATCTTTGATGGCACGCTGCTGTGTTTACAAAGTTTTACTCGCAAATTTCAAATATTTAATCCTGTTTTTAAAATGGTACAAAAATCATGAAGAGACAAAGTGACAGAGATTATAAAGAGACTCTTAATACAAGAGAGAGGTATGATGCGAAAATTTCAGTCATTAATTGTGTGGATCCGTATACGCTAACGAAGGAAGCACTGAACGCT
Source organism: Neogobius melanostomus (assembly GCA_007210695.1). Classification (NCBI taxonomy): domain Eukaryota; kingdom Metazoa; phylum Chordata; class Actinopteri; order Gobiiformes; family Gobiidae; genus Neogobius; species Neogobius melanostomus. Next base: position 3,467,293 of record VHKM01000392.1, read on the forward strand.
GATTATGCAGCTTTGCCTCAGATACAGTATTATCATGTGTACCATTATCTGGTATTGGCTCGGAGCTTTTACACATGTGAGCAATTCCGAGCATGGAAATCACTGGAGGCGTACAATCAATTTGCCGAGGGTTGGGTTGGTGACGTTTGCTCAAGTGTAATCAATGGAAAAGTAGTCATCATAGCGAAGGTATGTAGCATGATGCTAGACTATCGGTCTATTAAAAAGCCATAGTACTTATTTGTACACTGTAGAATATTATTAGAATCTGCATATCAGTCCATGTACAACAAGACATTAGAACATACTAATGCCATTATATAGACCCATTTGTTTTAATTCACTAAAATAGGTTCTTGAACTAAATAAAAATGTTCTTTGTTTAGGTCAAACATTCTCAAAGTGTCAATGACAAGCCACTGCGCCCCTGGGTCATCTGCGAACCGGATGGTGCTGTCAACTCTGCCCATTGTACCTGCATGGCTGGGCTTGGTGAGGTGTGCTCACATGTTGGTGCGCTTCTTTTCTACTGTGGGGCTGCTGCGCGACTGAGTGCATCAACAACTTGCACTCAACAAAAGGCTAAATGGGTACTCCCAACCATCAACAAGGTGGACTATGCAGAAATAAGACACATATATTTTTCCACACCAGCTACTAAAAAGAAGAGAATTGATAGTGCCATTGCTGGAACACAACTGACAACTCGAACAGCAACACAACTCCCAACTGTTCGAATACCATCAGAGGAAGATATCAGTGCGTTTATGTACAAGCTTCATAATACTGGTGTCAAATCGGTCATTCTTTCTGTTACTGAAAAATATCAAGATAGTTTCATTCCAATAATTTTCAAGAAGGTAGCCTACCCATCGCCTTGATTACCCTCAAAGATCCATCCATCATCCATTTCTTCCACTTGTCCGTTGCCGGGTCGTGGGGCAGCTGCCGAAGCTGCCCAAATCACATTGCACCAGCCCCCACGGCTCCTTCTGCAGGTGGTGGTCCACGGAAGGACGGCTCACGGTTTAAACCGGGCCTGTGGTCTTCCTAGGGGCTACCAGTGTAGGCAGACACTGGAGGCAATGTGGGTGAAGTGCCTTGCCCAAGGACACAACGACAATGTGCACCTTCAGGAGGCGGGATCGAACCCACGACCCCGATCATGAGACGACCCGCCTACCATCTGCGCCACTGTCGCCCCACTACCTCAAAGATGATAAATATATTAACATGGACAGGGACTCATTATTGGCTGAAGCACCATCAGTATTTACTAAGCTGGCAGTAACTGATCAGCAAGTGAAAAATGCTGAGGAACTAACCCGGCCTCAGCGCAAAAGCAAGGAGTGGCATGCGCTGAGGTATGGAAGAATCACTGCTAGCAATATGAAGCTAGTCATCAGCGGTAACAGCCAACAGCCAGCTCCCTCAACAGTTGCAGCAATCTGTGAGAAAAGTCACTTTTCATCAGTTGCCACTGATTGGGAAAAAAACCATGAAGACGAGGCTTATAACAACTTTGAGATGTATGCCAAAGAAAATCATTACAACTTTTGTATATGTAAATCTGGACTTTGGATTAACAAGAACTACCCTTATATGGGTGCCACTCCTGACAGCATCCAGGAGTGTAGTTGCTGTGGTAAAAGCATTTTAGAGATAAAATGTCCATATAAAGCCAGAGAAAGCACACTTGATGATTCCCAGTTGCCTTTTCTAAACGAGGATGGCACTTTGAAGATAACAGACAAATACTTTTATCAAGTTCAGACCCAGCTGCTCGTGACTGAAACTGACTATGGTGATTTTGTCATTTGGACTCCACATGAAATGAGCATTCAGAGGATCACCTCGGATCCTGATGTTTTCCAGGAAATAATAAGTAAAGCAGAGGACTATAATTTGAAAGTGTTGTTGCCAGAACTCATGGGTAACCTCATTATCAGAGAAATTGAAGAGGAGACAAATAGAAAAGCTCAAGATAAGCCTGATGTTGGGGAAGTGGTATGCCACTGCCAAAAATCCCATGTTGCCACAGACGTAGTCATTAAATGTACCAGTGAAATGTGTATCGTAAAGTGGTTCCATCTACAATGTGTGAAGTTGAAGAGGATACCGAAGGCATACACATGTAAGAAATGTAAAGGCAAAGCCAAGAGTAATAAGCTCAAGGATGTACCTACAGTTAGTGCCCTTGAATAGTATTCTCATTTGAATTTCACTGCATGTCGTTTCTCTTGATTGTGTAGTGTTACATACACTCACCTAAAGGATTATTAGGAACGCCTGTTCAATTTCACATTAAGGCAATTATCTAAATAACCAATCACATGGCAGTTGCTTCAATGCATTTAGGGGTGTGGTCCTGGTCAAGACAATCTCTTGAACTCCAAACTGAATGTCAGAATGGGAAAGAAAGGTGATTTAAGCAATTTTGAGCGTGGCATGGTTGTTGGTGCCAGACGGGCCGGTCTGAGTATTTCACAATCTGCTCAGTTACTGGGATTTTCACGCACAACCATTTCTAGGGTTTACAAAGAATGGTGTGAAAAGGGAAAAACATCCAGTATGCGGCAGTCCTGTGGGTGAAAATGCCTTGTTGATGCTAGAGGTCAGAGGAGAATGGGCCGACTGATTCAAGCTGATAGAAGAGCAACTTTGACTGAAATAACCACTCGTTACAACCGAGGTATGGAGCAAAGCATTTGTGAAGCCACAACATGCACAACCTTGAGGCGGATGGGCTACAACAGCAGAAGACCCCACCGGGTACCACTCATCTCCACTACAAATAGGATTTGCACAAGCTCAGCAAAATTGGACAGTTGAAGACTGGAAAAATGTTGCCTGGTCTGATGAGACTCGATTTCTGTTGAGACATTCAGATGGTGGAGTCAGAATTTGGCGTAAACAGAATGAGAACATGGATCCATCATGCCTTGTTACCACTGTGCAGGCTGGTGGTGGTGGTGTAATGGTGTGGGGGATGTTTTCTTGGCACACTTTAGGCCCCTTAGTGCCAATTGGGCATCGTTTAAATGCCACGGACTACCTGAGCATTGTTTCTGACCATGTCCATCCCTTTATGACCACCATGTACCCATCCTCTGATGGCTACTTCCAGCAGGATAATGCACCATGTCACAAAGCTCCAATCATTTCAAATTGGTTTCTTGAATATGACAATGAGTTCACTGTACTACAATGGCCCCCACAGTCACCAGATCTCAACCCAATAGAGCATCTTTGGGATGTGGTGGAACGGGAGCTTCGTGCCCTGGATGTGCATCCCACAAATCTCCATCAACTGCAAGATGCTATCCTATCAATATGGGCCAACATTTCTAAAGAATGCTTTCAGCACCTTGTTGAATCAATGCCACGTAGAATTAAGGCAGTTCTGAAGGCGAAAGGGGGTCAAACACAGTATTAGTATGGTGTTCCTAATAATCCTTTAGGTGAGTGTATTTTGGAATATCAGAATGGATGCTCTTCAGAAACAATTTATTTCTAGAGAAAAAATGTTCTTTGGACATTACATTGTTTTGATCATTACATACTGTATGTTTGGTCATTGTTTGACATTACATTTGGACATTGCATGCTGGTCAATACATTTGCACCTTGTTTCACCATTTGTTCTTTGTTTTCTGGTTTGAATTGTGTAAAGTCCTGTGAGATTAGTTGTGCTATTGGGCTATACAAAATTGAAACTGAATGGAAATATAGCACTAAAACCAGTATTAGCAGAAATTCACAAATATTTAAGGTTGCAAAAATAAACGGTTTTACAATATGCATGGATAATAATGTTCAGTCTTTTTAAACACTTAGACAAATAGTTTGTACAAGACATGTCTTGTTGCACTGAGCTTTCCAGTTTCAGATATTTAATCTCTTAATTGAAAGGAACAACAGAAACACATAAATTTGACAGGCAACATGCAACACATGCAATTTTGTCGACAACAGGAAGTGTCGGTCATCAAAATGTCAATTGGCAGTTTGCTCTGGAGGATGGTGTATTTGTTGCGAACAAGACCAATGACACGTTCTACATGTATGCGTACATGAGCAATTTTTCGTGTCTGTTCAACTTCAAGGGGTGACAGTTGGGATTTTCCTCTTGTGAAACTGGGAATGTTGATTTGAGCGCAATAGAACCCTACACTGTCTGAAATGTCAAAACCCCGGTCAGCAAGAATGAGGTCTCCAGGCAATAGATTTCTGAGCAATCCACAGTTTTCCGTGATGTGCTTGTCACTGGCTCTTCCACCCCATGCACTGGATAAGAAGGAAACAGACCCTTGAGGTGTTATACCAACCAGGAACTTGGTTGTATTGCAGTGCTTGTAGGCAGACCATGTTTTTGCCCTTGCCATCAGGTTCTTCGGTCTCTGAATAGGTATTTCAAAGCAGTCAATTATCACTGCAGTTTTTCCGGAACTCCATTGGCATTGTCTTTCTTAATTCTTCCCGTGTTGGCCAGCGAATAATGTGTTTCAATATCACATACAGAACATGAATGTACACAAGGAATATTCTGGAGGCTGTTGATGTTGAAGTCTGGTAACGATAAGCCAAATCTTGTAGCGGTGTGTTTAGCTTCATACGAGACAGTGTCATGACTAATCGTTCAATTATACCCAGATCATTAAGCCTTGTTGGTGGCAAGTCCGGCTCAATGTCATTGTAAATCATCTTTAAGACATCAAATGAAGGCAATCCAGTGTAGTATGTTACCAAGTCTTGTCTATCAGCTAGTGCTTCCTGTGTCATCCTGAATGTTTTCAATTGTAGTTTGAGCGATATGTTTTCAGACAACAAATGTTGAAATTCACCATGAACATCAGGTGTAAATGGTTTAAGATGATCTGCATCTAGGCGTTTTGGTTTACATGTTGGTAGTTCCATTTTCCCAAGTTTGCGAAAAGAACAGTTGGGTCCTGCAGCAACATCAGTGATGTTTTCCAATTCATTATTGCTTACGGTGGTAGCATGCAGCTCCAAAAGCGCACTTGCAGCAGCATGTTTTGCTTTAGATGCTTTCCTCTTTTCTGCCCGTATATATCTGGAAATGAAAAAAATTATAGAAACATATATAACTTAAGTACATTTAAATCTATATACCTAATAAGACAAACTTGTTACTTAGGACATTTTACTAATAGTTTGTGGTGAATTATTAAAAGTAGATATAACAGGATATGACTGCCTATTTCATATGTGAAAATGATTCAAAATTCAGTGTGCTGTTTACCTGTTTGTGCTGCCTGTGGCTTGTTTCAAGTTGCTTTCCGATTTCCTTGGTGTCAAACATCCGGCCAACTTGAGGGAAGGTGCCCAGTCTGGATTGGTTTGGTCAAATAGGTCTGATGGTTTGCCTACATTAGTCAAATGTGTACATTTGTTAGAATGCACAAAGGAAATCGTGTCCTAATAATATGTCAAATCTACAGTACAGTAACCTAAACATATTGTTGATGCGATAATTGAGTGTAGATCTTCAGGTTTTCTACGGTAGCAATGCTTTATAATGTCATTCTATTGCCCAAAGGTCATACGTTTAGTGCCCCAAATGCAGAATAGTTTATTTCTAAAGATTTGAAAAACATTCCATTAAACAGAAGAATGAGAATAAATGTAGACAGTCAAACGCAAATTGGAAACAAAAGGACAACTTTTGAGCAAATAATTGTATAATACAATGGCACCACAGTTTAACGTGCTTTGGACATGTTTTGCATATTTGATCAAATTATGCAGAAACAATTTACAAGCAATGCAAACATTTCTCAAAAACTTTAGATTTAATGCCAGTTGGATCTCCATTTAATGCTCTTAATTATATTAACAATGAATTTAATTAATGCCACACGGACACTCTGGATTGCTGTTGTTTATTTCCGCGTTTTTGACCGTATGTTTTGGTGAATGGTGGGCAACTGATTTTTCCAGGCGTGAAGAGCAGTTTATTTTATGACACAGATCTTTTACTGAGCAGATCTTTTTACAGAAGTAATGCTGTTTGTGAACATTGTTTTAGCCCACCATAGAACTATTATTATCTATTTAATACATTTGCGTTGCCCACGAGAGCTTCGGACGTGACGTGACACCGATCCTCCTCACAATCAATCTATCTAAATAATGAAACTCACAAGTTACCAGCTATCAGCATATACACAAGATAGTACTGAGTAAATTACGTCTGTCAACACATTATAAGATACAATACGCACCTGACAAAAAGTGCTCCGAGCATATTCTTGCGTGTTTTGAAGGAGTTTCTTTCCTGTTTGTCCTCGCCAGCCATAACCTCCGTCGTTGTTCTGAAAAAGCTTAGTCTTCTCACATTCATGATGTCTAATGACGGGTATACTGTAAAATCCAAATTTAATTGAACCTCCGGTACGATTTGAACATCCATTGACCCAGCAGGAGATGACCATTTTCACTTTTTATCACGACATTAACACGTTTCAGCTTCTTCTTCTAATGTTTTGCCCACAGCATGCCAACACAAATGGCGCCGGGTCGGCAAATACCCGTATGTTGTGACGTCATGTAGGAACTATGTATAAGCTTGTCTCTTGGCTAGCTAAAATTAGCTAGCCTGCAGGAGGAGCTCAAGGCCACGTTCATGTTTTTAAAAGTAGGCTCAAGACCCACCTTTTTTTATTTATTTTTATTTATTGGTTTATTTGGTAGGGACAGTGCAAGTTAATGAACAAGCCACACTGGATTGTAGCCTTGGGCTAATTTCCATCCGTCGTCCCACATGCGCACTCTCAAACACACTCTCATACATCCTGACCTATTGTACATGTTTTTAGTGGTAGGGGAAACCGGAGTACCCGGAGGAAACCTACGCAGACACAGGGAGAACATGCAAACTCCACACAGAAAGGCCCCGTCCAGGTGGGAATCGAACCCGGACCTTCTAGCTGTGAAGCACGAACGCTAACCGCTGTGCCACCGTGCCGACCTTTTAACTAATATTTATTTATATTAACTTTATCTGTTTTAGTACTATACAATTATTTCTTTAGTTTCACTCTTTTTTATCTTGTGCTATTTCACATTTTTAGCCTAGTTTTATCTGTTTTTAATTTATCTTTTATGTTTTATGTTCTCCCAGTGGTTCCTCTGAGGGAGCCCTCTGCCCCAGGAGTGCTGGTTGGCTGTGGCCGTGCGGGCGCTCTCCTGTGGGTGCCTGGATGGAGGTTGGATGTCTCTCCTACACCTCCTCCGGGCGCCCTGTGTTGGCGCTCTGTGGCTGTGGCTGGGCTCCAGACTGCTGGGCTGTCTATGTGTCTGTGTTTGCGGGTGGGGACGATTTTAATGATTTTTAAGAACTATAAAGCACTTTGTGTTGCATTTTGTATGAAAAGCGCTTTATAAATGAAGTTTGTTTGATTGACTGTAATTAGGTAATTTGTAGCATTTATTTTTGTGTGTTAGTGTGTTGGCTGTTAGTTGAGTTTCCCTGCTCAGACTGAAGCAGGATCCCAACGATAGTTTCTCTTCATCAGCTGCTCGTCTTGTTCTTTAAACAAAGTCTCTTGGTGCGTCACTGCAGAAGAGCAACAAACATGTGTTTTCCACGTCGCATCTGGATTCAGCAGATCCCAATCATGGCACAAGTGACTTCTTGATGTCAACTTCAGACCATGTGTTAGATAGCACGCAACCATAAGCCTCATCTATTCTTCTTCTGCCTGTATGTTATAACATTTAAGCCAATGATTGTTGGTCCTATTTGTGCAATCAACAACGCAACATGATGGCACGTCGGTGCTAGTGCAATACGGTTTACCAGTTGTTTTGCACCGGGCTTGCGCTCACATACACCTAATTTAGTTTGCATACGTCATATGAAATGTCTATTATCACCCCGTTTCTATGCGGCTCCTGATTCAGTGCAAACTCTTTATATGTTTTACTTTATAAATTAAGGGATTTGTGGCAAGTCTGGTTGTAATATTTTCTATGGAGCAATAAATAAAATGCATTTTCCAGTTTGGCTTTTCTTACCTCCACAGTCTGGATCCTCTTTGATCCTTCTGTAAAAGAACAAAAGGTTTAAAACATTTAATATATTGTAGTTTGTATTTGGACTACAACACATTTGTGTAATAATAATAATAATAATAATAATAGTGGAAAATATAAATCAAGGAAAAGTTTAGTCATTACGACATGCCGTAAAGCAAGGATTAGGAGTAAAGTGCGCATGCGCCATGTACGGACTAAACAAAATGGCCGTTTCTCAATACTCAAGAACACAAGTACGTTCTCATGTGCTCAGCAAGTACGTACTTGCTGAGCACATGAGAAGTATGGACTTGGGGAGCACGGGAGCACGCAGAACAGTTTAACGTATTGGAACAGTGCTCACATACTCGGGGCTGTCAACACACAGCTGAGCTGTTACTTTAACCTGCGTGCCACCAAAAAGCCTTCTGGGCCGAGAACGCAGCGAGTCTGCTCTGATGCAAACTCGGGCTGTTTCCCAAAGCCAAGGTACCTCGCCTTGCCTGTGGGCGTGGTCAGGCAGCCACATCATCATCACATTGTAGTACACAGCGTGTCGCTGTTGTACTACAAACTTTTGCCAATGGAATTTAGCCTATTTGTGTAGATGACTTTTCAACATACAAGCATCATATCCTCATTGACATCAAACCTATTAAGAGGTCAAATGGGTGCATCATGTTGATTAGAGTTTATGCTATTTTGTGGCATTTAGATCGTAAAATCTCTACCGACAGCCAAATGCTGCAAACAGTGTCACCAGCGATGTCAGGCGCACATACTGTATATGCATTAACAGGATGAAGAAAGGACGCAGCCTCGTCGTACAAATAACATCCATCCATCCATTTTCTTCCGCTTTATCCGGGGCCGGGTTGCGGAGGCAGCAGTCTCAGCAGAGATGCCCAGACTTCCCGATCCACGCACACCTCCTCCAGCTGTTCTGGGGGACCCCGAGGCGACACCAGGCCAGCTCGGAGACATAGTCCCACCAGCGTGTCCTGGGCCTTCCACGAGGCCTCCTCCCAATAGGACATGCCTGGAACACCTCCCGAGGGAGGCGACCAGGAGGCATCCCGAACAGATGCCCTAGCCACCTCAGCTGGCTCCTTTCGACGTGAAGGAGCAGCGACTCTACCCCGAGCTCCTCCCGGGTAACTGAGCTCCCCACCCGATCTCGGAGGGTGCGCCCAGCCACCCTGCGAAGGAAACTCATTTCGGCCGCTTGTATCCGCGATCTTGTCCTTTCGGTCATTACCCAGATCTCATGACCATAGGTGAGGGTGGGAACGTAGATCGATCGGTAAATCGAGAGCTTTGTCCCCTGACTCAGCAATTAATAACATCCCACGTCAATTGGTGACAGTCACATTTTGACATGGCCGATGGAATGGCATGGCTTACTGTGATGGGTACAGAATATCTGATAAATACAAGCATTAAGACAATACTTGGTGTGGCGCTGTAGTGTAGGGGTTAGCGCAGGTGTCCTGTAGCACACCTTTTTCGAACATGTGGAGTGAGTTCGAGACCGGTTGAGAGAGTGATTATTCTTTTAATTATTATTCTTTGCGTGTAGTGTAAAAGACGCCAATGCCATATGGTAAGACTGAAGCCTTTATTACCTTTTATCTCAATGTCAGTATAGTTATCATGAACATCACACACAATTTTCGTAGCAATCCTTTCCTGTTCCTGTCGACTTCAGGGGGAGACAGCAGGTCCACAACAGCTAAATGGCCATGGTGGCGCACAGCTAGCCACGATATTTTATGAAATATCCATGTGCCGAGCTCACGCAAAATGTAAACGGCGAGAACCGGTGTTTTAGATCGTCTGGTGCCGATTTATCTGGTTGCACAGCTGGCTCGTCAGCTGTGTTGACCATGTGGGCCACCACGTCACCTACCTACACTCAATAAAGCTTATATTCCGTCTCAAACACCATATCCGATTGTCTCTTCAGTGCTCACCACTCCAATGCACCCTTATCTCGACATCGATTCAGCAAAATGGACGCTGACGCTCACAGAAAAGCCATGTGTTTGGTTGAAAGACGAGCATGTCCCAGTGGATTCAGCCGAACTCTCTCAGCTGCAATGCAAATTAGGAGCAAAACAGCTGTTTGTGGGCGTGTCCTTCTGGGTTACCATGATGTAACCAGTCAATGAAACTAAAATTTCGTATGTGATCTGTCTAATAATTCTTCCTCATTATGCTTAATTAGGACTGTAGCTGGTGGTGGCTGCTTCCTTTAGACCAGTGCAATTTCAATTATCATTTGCAAAGACAAGAAATATGACATGGAGAATTCATGTCAAATATTGGTTTTGTACATGCAATTTCTGTTGTCAGTTGGTGCGACAGCTAAGGTCATGGACTTTGATGCCGAAGTTCGCTGGTTCAAAGCCAGGAGAGGGACTAGTAAAACATGTGATAAGTTCATAAAGATTTATTGATTGTAGATACAGCCTCTTTTTTGTCTTATACATAAGGGGGAAATGCACATTTATATTAACACAAAGAGGAATATCACACAAAGTGGCTCGACCGATCTCTTTCATTTCCTGGCCTCCACTCTGACGTCTGTGGGGGCGGGGGTGGAGGGTGTTCTTGGGGATAAGTAAAGACAAATCCTTGCAATTCAAGAATGAACCAATTGTCGAACAACTGTATCTGCAATCAATATTTTTTTATGAACTTTTCATGTTTTACTACGTGTTCCTTCTCCTGGCTTCAAACCAGCAATCTTTGGAATCAAAGTCCATGACCTTAGCTGTCGCACCAACTGACAACAGAAATTGTCTGGCCAAAACCAATATTTGTCCATTACACTTATTCTCCACGTCATATTTCTTGTCTTTGCAAATGATAATTGAAATTGCACTGTTCTAAAGGAAGCAGCCACCACCAGCTACAGTCCTAATTAAGCATAATGAGGAATAATTATCGGACAGTTCACGTAAGAAATGTTAGTTTCATTGACTGGTTACATCATGGTAACCCAGAAGGACACGCCCACAAACAGCTGTTTTACTCCCAATTTGCATTGCAGCTGAAGAGTTTGGCTGAAACAACTGGGACATGCTCATCTACTTTCAACCAGCTGACGCTTCTCTGTGAGCGTCAGCGTCCATTTTGCTGAATCGATGTCAAGGTAAGGGTGCATTGGAGTGGTGAGCACTGAAGAGACAATGGGATATGTTGTTTGAGACGGAATATAAGCTTTATTGAGTGTAGGTAGGTGACGTGGTGGCCCACATGGTCAACACAGCTGTGCAACCAGATAAATCAGCACCAGACGATCTAAAACACCGGAACACCGGCTCCGATGACGTTTCACGAGTACACGAGCACACAAGCATGGACAAGAACAAGAACGCATATTGAGGAACGGCCAATGAAACGTAATAAAAGAAAATCAGATCAAGATGATGAAATGAAACCGTTTGTCAGCGGTTCAGACGGAGCTGGTCCCAGTTTGTGTGGAGTCCGTGTGTGATAAAGTCCCTGATAAAGGCACAAAGGCCTCGTGTTGTTGTGGACAGTCCGCTGTGTGATGTATTTGAGTTTGTGCCCCCAGGCACCCGTACTAATGTTTTATACGCATGTGCATTACATGAGTGGGAGTTGAGTTGCTTGTTGTACACTGACTGTAACTACATGTCGTAGCATGATGGCTCGTCAGTAAAAGCTTGTTAAACCGACCTGTTGTACAGCCTCATAAATGTAACATGGTGTCAGAAGTTAAAGCGGACAAGAATGGCACAGTTTCAACCACCACAGAACCTGAGTTTGCACGGCAACCTAGCGGAAAATTGGAGAAACTGGCTGCAGTGCTTCGAACTCTTCAGTACTGCTAGCGGCGTCGCCGAGAAATCTGAAAAGGTACAATGCGCGACATTTCTTCACGTCGCCGGAGAAGAGGCAATAAAATTATGCAACACTTTTCATTTTGCCGAGGACGAACAAGACAAAATAGCCATACTGAAGAAGAAGTTTCAAGATTATTGTGAACCTAGAAAAAAACTTACCGTATATACGGCACATGTTTTTCACGAGAGCCCAGAAACAAGCTGAGAGCATCGACGCGTATGTCACGGATTTGAAAAATAAAGCCAAAGACTGAGTTTGGAAATCTGCACGATTCTCTGGTACGGGACAGAATCGTATGCGGTATTATCAATGACCAACTCGACGGAAGTAGGCAAGGCAAGGCAAGTTTATTTGTAGAGCACAATTCATACACAAGGCAATTCAAAGTGCTTCACAGTTGCAGAAAGAGAAATTACAAGAAAACAGATAAAATCAATCAATAAAACATCAACATAAAGTTAATCAATGACAGTAAAAGGCAAGAGTGCAGATAAAATACTTTCAGTTTTCATATGCACGGGTAAAAAGAGCTGTTTTCAGCCTGGATTTGAACATTGTCAGAGTTGAGGCCTGTCTCACATCCTCATGAGGAAGTAAGACAAAGCTCGTTCCCTTCTTTGGTCACAAGGTGGCAGCATTGGGTAAGAAGACACTTACGTGTGAATATAAAGGCAAAAAGCACAAACTTGAGTTTGCAATCACCCAAGAAGATGTTACTACTATTCTAGGAGGAGCTACCTGCTTAAAACTAGGTTTGGTGAAAAGACTGTATGAAGTTGGAAAAGAGTCTGACATTTTAAAAGACTATAAGGATCTGTTTGATGGACTGGGTTGTTTACCTGGACTGCACCACATTCAGATTGACCACACAGTCACACCTGTAGTGCATGCTCCCAGAAAGATTCCTGTTGCACTGAGAGACAAAGTAGTGCAGGAACTACAACGCATGGAGAGTTTGGGAGTGATAACAAGGCAGACAGAGCCAACCGAGTGGGTCAACAGTATGGTTACCGTGGTTACCCCAAAGAAAATACGCATCTGCATGGACCCAAAAGACTTGAACCAAGCAATAAAACGTGAACACTACCCATTACTCACAGTTGAAGAAGTGGTATCCCGTATGCCAAATGCTAAATATTTTTCAGTGCTAGACGCTAATCAGGGATTTTGGCAAATCAAACTAGACGAAGAAAGTTCCAGGCTCTGTACATTCAATACTCCCATTGGCAGGTACCGGTTCCTGAGGCTACCCTTTGGTATCTCATCAGCGCCAGAGGTGTTCCAGAGAGCCATTGCACAGATGATTGAGGATCTTGATGGTGTTGTTAACATCATTGACGACTTACTGGTTTGGGGAGAATCCGAAGAAGAGCACAATCTTAGACTAAAACACCTGTTGGACAGAGCTAGAGCGTATAACTTGAAACTTAACAGAAACAAGTGCTTTATCAGAACACATCAGATCAAGTACATTGGACATACACTTACGGACAATGGCTTGAAACCGGATGAGGAAAAAGTGAGAGCAGTGACACAGCTTCCTCCTCCACAGGACAAACAAGAACTATTAAGGTTTTTAGGTATGATTCAGTATCTGTCCAAGTTCATACCAAACCTGTCAGACATCAGTGCACCTTTGAGGAAGCTGCTTGAAGCAAATGTGGAGTGGCACTGGGAAGACTCACAAGAAAAGAGTTTTGCACAGCTCAAGCGTCTAGTCACTAATGCTCCAACACTCAAATACTACGATGTCAATAAACCTGTCACACTGTCAGTAGATGCAAGTTCACAAGGAATAGGAGCAGTCCTGCTGCAGGATGGACAGCCCGTAGCATATGGATCAAGAGCACTTACTGACTGTCAGCAAAGATATGCTCAGATTGAAAAAGAGCTACTTGCTATAGTGTATGGCTGTGAAAAGTGTCATCAGTATGTTTACGGAAAAGACATTCAAGTGGAAAGTGACCATAAGCCACTGGAGAGCATCTTCAAAAAGTCGCTACACCAAGCTCCTATGAGGCTACAAAGGATGCTTCTGAGGCTTCAAAGATACAACTTAAAAGTGAGTTACAAACCTGGAAAAGAACTTTCCATTGCAGACACCTTAAATCGAGCGTTTCTCAAAGAAGAAAAAGAGGAGCTACTGGAGAAAGAGCTTGAGGTGAGTCCCATTACACTGCAACTTCCTATGTCAAATGAAAAACTACATAAGTTCCAAAAAGCTACAGCAGAGGACAGCGAAATGCAGTTATTGAAAGACATGATACTGAAAGGCTGGCCAAGTGAAAGACAAGCGGTTCAAAAGGACATCTTGCCATATTGGACATTTAGAGATGAAATCACATTCACATCTGGACTGATGTTCAAAAGTGCAAAGATCATTGTCCCAACTCAGTTGAGACGAGAGATGCTGGAGAAAATCCACGAGTCACACTTAGGAATGGTCAAATGTAAGGAAAGAGCCAGAGACATTTTGTATTGGCCTAACATGTCAGCACACATTGAGGAAATGGTGTCAAAATGTGCTGTTTGCAATGAGCACAGAAACAGCAATCCCAGAGAGCCACTACTTTCCCATCCAATACCAAACAGACCGTGGGAGAAAGTAGGGACCGATCTCTTTCACTACAATGGATCTGAGTTTTTACTGTGTGTGGACTACTTTTCGAAATATCCCGAACTCATGAAACTGAAAGACACTAACAGTCGCAGTGTCATAGTGGCTTTGAAATCAATGTTCGCCAGACATGGCATACCTGATGTGGTTATATCTGATAATGGACCTCAGTATGCCAGTGCAGAATTCAGAGAGTTCACGGAAAGCTGGGAATTCAAACATGTGACGTCCAGCCCCACACATGCTCAGTCAAATGGACAGGCTGAAAGGACAGTACAGACTGTTAAAAATCTCCTGAAGAAATCAGAATGCAGCAAAGGTGACCCCTATATTTCACTTTTGGAGTACCGAAATACACCTCTGGAAAATGTAGGACTTTCACCAGCACAGTTGCTCATGGGACGGAGGCTCAAAACAAAACTGCCAACATCCATGTCGCTGCTCACCCCACCTGGATCGGACAAGATTCATCAGCAACTACAAGGAAAGCAGGAGAAACAGAAACTGTACTTCGACAGACAAACAAGGACATTGCCAGATTTGCAGGAAGGAGAAAATGTCAGGATGCAAAGAGGAGACACATGGCAGCCGGCAGTGGTCCTGCACAAACACCAGCAGCCACGTTCATTTGTGGTTCGCACACCGGATGGAAGAGTTTACAGGAGAAATCGCAAACATCTGCGTAAAACAGAGGAGAAAACGTTTCCAATAACAAATGGACTGGACACTAATCTTGAAATGGACACACAAATGCAATATGGTGATTCAGAGAGTTTCCAAACAGAACAAACAAGTGTTTCTGAACAAGTCAATGCCCAGAACACACATGGTTTTGAGGATAGGTCTGATGCTCTCTCATACAAAACTAGATTTGGTAGAGCAGTAAAACCACCTGCTAGATATAGAGAGTAATGTAATGCTTACAGAAGACATAATGGTCTCGCAGTTAAATGTTTAAATTAGAGCCAAGTCTTCACATTTCCATACACAGCTTGTTATTGTTTATACAAAGTAAAACATATTGCTAAGAAAAAAAAAAAAAAGTTTTGTTGACTTTTGGGAAATTCATTACATTGTGTTAAACCTAAAAAAATAAAAAATAATAATAATAATAATATTGTTAAAAAGGGGGATGTGATGTATTTGAGTTTGTGCCCCCATGCACCCGTACTAATGTTTTATACGCATGTGCATGAGCGGGAGTTGAGTTGCTTGTTGTACACTGACTGTAACTACATGTCGTAGCATGATGGCTCGTCAGTAAAAGCTTGTTAAACCGACCTGTTGTACAGCCTCATAAATGTAACACGCTGGGCGCAGGGTTGTAGCTGAGAGAGTCCTGTCTTGGCTCTAAACTCACCTGTTTTCCACCTCCGCGGGCTCCCACAGCTCCTGCTCCTCCTTCAGCTTCACTTCTGCCATGTTTCACTGCGCTCTGTCCGCTTTAAGGCGACGCTTTGGGTAAAAGAGTGTCTCACTTCTGTTCAGAGCTAACGCTAACACAGCAGCACACCACAGCGCTCACTTCCGGGGTCTGAGCAGGGTTGCCAGGTCCAAGAGGTAAAACTAGCTCAATGTCCTCTCAAACGCCGCCAAAAATATGCAGAACGCAAATTTAGCACTTGCCATTTTCAATCAATATTTATTTATTTATTTATTTGATCAGTAAGTCTGCTCAAAAGGAGTGGGCCAAAGCAAATAGCTTATAAGCACCTACCCCAAAATTAATAACAATAACATTTACATTAACAATCAAAGCAAGGAACTTAATACAAGATAACAAATCATAAACAAATCATAAACAAGGGAACATAAGGCAAGGTAACAACAAATAATAGGGAACAATAATAAAAAACAACTGAAAAATAAAGAAACAACAGCAAAAGAATATATCACAACACTCACAAAATGTGTTTGTATTAAAAAAATATAGATTCTTTGTAAACCTTTTTAAAATGTGGCAGGTTTTTACAAACTTTGATGCTTTCATCTAAATTCCTCCATACCTCTACACCACGTCTCGTGGGACATGCTTTTTAAAGTTGTTCTGGAGTACTGTTTATCGAAACTCATTTTATCTCTCAAGTTGTATTTGACTTCTCGTTTGCAGAACATATTTTGTATACTTTCAGGAAGCGACTTTTGTGAGGCTTTCCTTTGAAAATGATTCGAGCCATCTTAAATTCAGTAAGGTCCTCAAATTTCATTGTTTTCGATTTAAAGAATAATGGATTTGAATGTTCATGTTATCCAGCTAAATTGATTATTCTTATTGCCTTTTTCTGAACTTTAAACAATGGGTCAAGATTACTTTTATACACATTTCCCCA
The DNA here is from genome assembly GCA_007210695.1 of Neogobius melanostomus. Lineage (NCBI taxonomy): Eukaryota > Metazoa > Chordata > Actinopteri > Gobiiformes > Gobiidae > Neogobius > Neogobius melanostomus. The sequence goes on from VHKM01000392.1 coordinate 3,484,156, forward strand.
GATCTCTACACAATATGTTAAATGGGGAAGGATAAGTGAGCAGTATATAGTATATAGAGCTTTGTTGTCAATGATATATTTAGATTTATTCATTAGGGCTAAAATCTTTGCCACTTTAGTTTTAATTTTTATGATATGAGGTTTCCAGCTTATTTTATGATCGAGTGTTACACCAAGAAATGTATGTTCATAGACTCTTTCAATAGTTTCGTTGCCAATTTTAACTGGTAATTGTACATTCATTACACGATTTCCAAAGAACATTGCTTTGGTTTTCGTAATGTTTAGAGACAATTTTGTTTACGCAGAACCAATCTTTCAATGTATCCATTTCTTCTGTATTCTCGATCACCATTTGCTGTAAGTCTGCACCTGAGAGTATGATTGTTGTATCATCTGCAAAAAGGACCAGTTTAATCTTCTTGGAAACCAAGTACAAATCATTGATATATAATAAAAAATAGTTTAGGTCCCAGCACCGATCCCTGGGGGACACCACACATGAGGGTATCACACATGGATCTGCACTGCCCCATTTGAACATACTGTTTACGGTTTGTTAAGTAGGATTCAATCCAGTTGAATGCAATACCTCTAATCCCATATTTTTGTAGTTTGTTCAAGAGTATATTGTGATCCATAGTGTTGAAAGCCTTATTAAGATCGATGAAAATACCTATTGAATACTTGTTCTTGTCGATACTCCTGTATGAGTTCCATTAACGCGAGAGCGGGAGATCTGCTTTTGCAAAAGCCATGTTGACTGTCATTTAAAATATTGTATTTATCTATAAATGCGTCTAGTGTCACGGTTTCCTATAAGACCCAAAAGCAGAGCACAGCCTGTAAATGGTTACAAGGTTTTATTTTACGGGAAAGTATGGAATTGTAGACCAGAGGACCAGTTGGACAGGGTAAGTAGCAGGCAAGTGAATATTAGTTGGTAGCTAGGTAGGCTGGCAGACAGAGAGACAGGCAGGCAAGCAGGCGGGCAGACAGGCAGTGCTATTATTGATTAAAGAGCATTAGGCAGCTGCACCCAATCAGTGCGCACCACTTTCTTCAAGAAATTACAGCGAAGTTAAAGCAAGTCATAGCACATACACACACATTCTACCTTATTTTCCTGACTATAAAGTCGCTCCGGAGTATAAGACGCACCCCCAGCTAAACTACGAAATAAAGGGTGACTTATAGTCCAGAAAATACGGTACACATTCTATGATAAACACATTACGCGTGGTCACTGCGATGGAATTATTAGTTCGGCACAGAAGGGAGTCGGGGGAGTGGGGTTAGAGGGAGGCAGACTCAGAGGGAGGAAGTAGGTTAGGGGCGGGTCTAGTCGTGTTATGCAGTATGAGGCTCTTAACAGAGACCTTGGAATGTTTATGTTGGTAAATCAACCCGGCTCGTTCGTACATTAATACACACCATTTAAATACACTTGTAACTCGAGTTACTCGAGAATTGTAATGATTAATATATTATTTGTTTAATATGTAATATTCCATAGTTACTGAAAAAAATATAATTTTGAACTTGTTACTTTTGTAATACGCCTTGTAAAGTGGCATAATTTCGCAAGCTGTTCTGGTTTTATGTTCTATAATAATTTTAAGTTGTAAGTTCCATTCTTGAATAAAAGTGTTAATAAATAACCTCAAAAGATTTTGAGTGCTGCCTTATTTGCCAACAAAGGCTTATCAAACTCAATCACTCAAACTGTATTTATAAAGCACTTTTCATACCGAAAGGTATCACAAAGTGCTTTACAGATTGCAACGTTTAAAACAATATACCCGGCACACCCTCCCATCTCTCCGAATAGAATCAGATCTCTCAGTTACACACACACATGCACACACACGCACAAACAAAATAAAATAAATAAATAAATATGCAGAATAAGGCTGGGGTACAGATGGACTAGTGTGGAAACCCCATTTGAGGAGCCATCTGCACCGGGTGCAGCAGTCCAGCGCAGCTACAGGGCACTGACCCAAGAGAGACACCACACCTCCTCATGAGCACCCACAGGACAGAGACACCACACCTGCACCTGAGCACCCACAGGACAGAGACACCACACCTCCACGTGAGCACCCACAGGACAGAGACACCACACCTGCACCTGAGCACCCACAGGACAGAGACACCACACCTCCACATGAGCACCCACAGGACAGAGACACCACACCTGCACCTGAGCACCCACAGGACAGAGACACCACACCTGCACCTGAGCACCCACAGGACAGAGACACCACACCTCCACATGAGCACCCACAGGACAGAGACACCACACCATCACTATGAAAAAGTGAAAGGAGATGAATATTCATCAGGGCAGAATTTATCTTTGGGGAAAAATTTCTTAAAATAATATACACACGAAACATCCAGACAGCTTGCCAACATTTTTCGCGGGCTCATTGTCATCTACACGTAGCCCGACTATGCTAACAGAGCAAGCACGTATGTTTTCAGTCGCGACAGTTTGCAGACGACAGATGTTTGCAGACTGTGTCCCAGGCCAGCAGTGACTAAATTAAGATTTCCCTATGACCCGGTAACTAATTACACTAGACCCACCCGCCCAAATCGCAGTGTGGTTGTATTTTCACCATTTTCAGAGTCAGGCACATTCGCACTCACGCTAGCTGTTGTAAGTGTTGAATCCGAAAAAGAAGAATGGAAGGCGGCGTTGCTCGCTGTAAGTGTCGGTAGTCCCAGTGAGGAAATTCAAATTTACGATTCTACAACATTGAACCCATCAAGTATCGCTTCCAGTCACTAAAAACAGTCCCCGCAGTAGTTTGCAATAAATATTAGCATATTAACATTAAAATAATATCGTAGATCCAATTCTGGATGGGTTTTTGGTAAAGTTATTTAATCTGGTCACAAAATCTACCCTCACAGTAGATTTTGTTGTAATATTAGCAAAGTTTGTCACACAAAGAATGGCACCTTTCAGCATTTATTGCATTCAAACGTTGAAATTCACTCACCTTTATTTGACGTATTCACTAAAAAGATAGGGAAGGCAAAGTATAGATTGAAAAACATACATATAAACGAATGATAGTTAAAACGTTGTTTAAAAAAAAAAAGAGAGAGAACTTACCGAGTCCTCTTGAAAGGCAAAGTTCATCCATTTTTTTGTCAGAGATCTGTCCGAAAGTCCGCCAAATGCGTAACGTCCCAGTAGGCGTGGCTTAGTTTGAACAAGACAGCGTGACAACGTGCTGACGTCAGGATGCGGACAGCGGTGACTCAACCTCATGTATACACTTTAGGAGTACAGTGAAATCTCAAATCACTTGACACCAACACTGCACAAATTGCAAACACTGTACATTGAGACTGATGAAGTACAGAAAGTGTTCAGTACACCTGTTCAACTCTACAGTGTCAGAAACTAATCTGAAAATGACAACTCTGTAAGTTTAACACTATTCAATTTGCTGTGTGGGTACGGACTTGCAGATGCAGACTCAGAGTACGGACTTGAGGAGTTCACAAGTGTGGACTCGGCTTTTTCAGCGTTTGGAACAAGTGAACTCGATGACATCACAGGAAGTAGCTCATGAATATGGGGCTGTGAGCTTTTATAAAATTAAATCACCTCATATGAAATTAAAAGGGTGAGACACTGCAGGCAAAGGGGACAGATGTTTTTTAGTTTAGTTTATTTGTTTATTTGAGCAGCAAACACTCTGCTCAAAAGGAGTACGTGGGCCAAAGCAAGAGCTTATAAGCTCCCACCCCCAAAATCAATACAATTAAATCAATACAATTAAAATCATCAACAGAAAGAAGCACAATTACAACAACGCTCTCATTTCATGTACAATGTCTGGTACAAAGCAAATGACAAAAGGCCATTACTTAGTTACAGATGCTTATCAATGCCAAACACAGTTAACATTCCCGAAAGTCACTAGTTTTGTTAAAAAGAACATTAAATACATATTATCCGTGACCTTGCTACTTCCCAATTGTCATTTCCACCGCTGATATGGTATTGATTAGTGTACAATTTTGCTTGGTTGCTTTTTTTTTTTTATATCTTTTTTTTATTGTATGTACAATGAATTATGTAATATTTAAGCCCTGCATAGTGTAGTGCGTTAAAAAGCCATGGTGTAGAGCGGGTCCATTGAAGAGGGCAGTAGCTCCTCATCAACAAACCCCCAAGTAGCTGATTTGGTAGATGATGTTCCTATGCTGTGTAGTGCGTTAAAAACAAGGTATACGAGCCCATTGGGAGAGTCCCTCTCAACAGATTTGGAGCCTGGAACATCCAGTATCTCGTTTTCCTCCACAGGTTTGAGGAACATGGGCATAGGATTTGTGTCTATGAACTCACAATTATATTTTTCCACCCTTGCAATTTTTGCAGCATTTAGGCTTGTCTTTTGTTGCACAAGAGGGATGTTTTGGCACGGTGCACTACAAGTTCATTGTGCTTTCTGGCCTCCGAGCGGCCTGTGTCTGGGCTCCTAACATTTTATTGCAGGGTACGGAGTTGTTCGGATCGACCTCAACCTCTGCTTTAGACTTGGAATAACTAAACAAACTGATCATTTGACTGTTTTACTGTTGTGTGAGTCCTCATGTGTCGTTTCAGGTTACTATTTTGTGAAAAACTCTTTCCACAAACAGAACATATGAAAGGTTTATCTCCTGTGTGAACACTCATGTGTGATTTAAGACTACCACTTTGTGAAAAATTCTTTCCACAAACTGTACAACTGAAAGGTTTCTCTCCTGAGTGAGTCATCATATGTAACTTAAGATCACCATTTTGTGAAAAATTCTTTTCACAAACAGAACACTTGCATAGTTTCTCTCTTGTGTGAATCCTCATGTGGGTTTTCAGAGAACTATTTCGTGAAAAAGTATTTTCACAAACAGAACACCTAAATGGTGTCTCTCCTGTGTGAGTCCTCATGTGTGTTTTCAGATAACCTTTTAGTGAAAATTCTTTCCACAAATTGAACACATAAATGGTTTCTCTCCTGTGTGAATCATCGTGTGTTCTTGTAGATGACTATTTCGTGAAAAACTCTTGTCACAAACGGAACACCTGAAAGGCCTTTCTCCTGTGTGACTTCTCATATGGCTGCTCAGATGACCATTTCGTGAAAAACTCATTGCACAAACAGAACACCTGAATGGTTTCTCATTTGTGTGAGTCCTCGTGTGTTGTCTCAGTTGATCCTTTGATAAAAAACACTTTCCACAAATTGGACACATGAAAGGCCTTTCTCTTGTGAAAGGCCTTTCTCTTGTGAAAGGCCTTTCTCTTATGTGAAGTTTCATGTGTTTTTTCAGGTTACCACTTAGTGAAAAACACATTGCACAGACAGAACACCTGAATGGCTTCTCATTTGTGTGAGTCCTCATATGTTTTTTAAGATTACTATTTAGTGAAAAACTCCTTGCATCAACAGTACACCTGAATGGCTTCTCTCCTGTGTGACGTCTTCTCATGTGTCTTCTCAGGTTACCATTTAGTGAAAAACTAATTTCACAGACAGGACACCTGAATGGTTTCTCATCTGTGTGAATCCTCATGTGTGTTTTAAGATTAAAATTTTGTACAAAACTCTGTCCACAAACTGAACAACTGAATGGCTTCTCTCCTGTGTGAATCCGTACATGCCTCCTTAAATGGGAACGAGTTGAAAGTCCTTTCCCACACTGAGAGCATTTGTGCGGTTTGTCTGGACCTCCATCTCCACTCACATTGTTCCCATGAGCCGGCTCCTGCAGCTGTCCAGTCTGTGTTTGTGCAGTGGGACTTTCAGCTGAAGTCCAGTCTGCAGAGTCATCAGTGTCAGAGGAATTCTCTGCTTCTGGTCCGTCTCTGTCCTCTCTGTTCTCCTCTTTCACTGTTTCATGAAGCAGAGACTCTTCTTTCTCACTCCTCACAGAGACAATGACTGGAAACACTTGGATCGACTCCTCTTTGATTTGAATCTCCTTTGGTTCTTCTTTAATCTGGACTGGACTGAGAGCAGCCTCACCTGGACTCTGAACACCTGCAGCGAGAGACAGACACCATAAACACTTGATCACCTAAGTGACAAATCTTTAAAGCAACAACTCAACAACAGTCCCTGAGAAAGACAAAGATAAAACAAACCCTACAATTATAGTTTCTCCGTTCCAGAATAGAGGGAGGGCCTGGGGTGGCACTGGCTTTGACTGACAACCCCCAGGTGCCAAACGTAGCCAGAATCATTGTGAGCATAAAGGCCTGTTCACATCAACCCGATAATTGCCAGTCGTTCCTGGTTGGGCAGGTTTTGTGTGTTTGGTGTGGACAGGACCGTTGGTCGTAGGCGGCGTCTACGTCTGTGGACGTCAAATAAGCCTGTTTTGGCCGATTGCGTTTGCCTTGCGTCGTCGCAATAGGAGCACTGTGATTGGCGAATCAACTGGATATCAGAAGGAGAGCTTTTGGACAGTGTTTTTGAACTATTAAACTAAAAAACTAAACTATTAAAGATTAAACAGTGCGTCAGTTTGGTGTGAATCCTCCTTAAGGGGCTCCAAGAACTCCAACTCCAAGAAAACGTAGCAATAATATCCTATAATTTTATAGTTTTTAGGTCAGATATTTTTTAGGTCTGATAGCAATATGAAAGGTGTTGGCCGATAGCAGATATATAGGCCGATATATTAAGTAATTCATTTCATATAATTTTTTCTTAATCTCTCAAATAGTCCATAGATAAACATTGATTATTATAGTAAAGGTTTCAATTATAGAAATGGCACTGACATTTTTAGCCGCAAGTTTTATTTTATTTTTTAGAAACATCAATTATTTCCAATAAAATATAGAAATCTGGGTTGTGCAGACTGTCAAGTATTCAAGTATGTATGCATGCTTGTTATTTTGTATAATGAAATAATATTTTTAAGCTCACCATTCAATCACAAGAATTGTCATGTGGTTCAACGGCAATATTAAATGCCCTGCTCAGACTGAAGCAGGATCCCGACGATAGTGTCTCTTTATCAGCTGCTCGTCTTGTTCCTTAAAGAGCAACTCTCCCTCAAATCCACTTTTCTTCACCTTTCCTGATAAACTGTATACTGTAAATGAGTGTCCAATAGTCTACATGTCCTGGCCATTATTTTGGCTATTTAGTGCAAATTAGTTGAAAGATCAACTTTCTGCCTAAAACCGTCAGTGAGGCGTTATCTACAGCGAACTGTCTGTACTGCATTTGATTTTTGAATTTGGCGCCCCTATTTGCGCAGGCGTTAGAGATGACGTCAGTTGCCCTGCCGCTCTGGGCTATAAAAGTGGACCAGTCTCGCTCACGCCCCCGTAGCGAGTTGGAGAGAATATTTTCATCGATTGTCAGGTTTGCAAATTGTTAACATAGCATGTAGATAGATTTTATTAGCATAGCTTTTTGTATTATAGATAATTGTATAGTGTTAGCAGTGTTAGTTGTTGAATAGTGAGAAAGCTGGCACTGAAAAATGAATATCTATAATTTTCATTATATTTTTCATCATTCAACTAAATAAGCATAAAGATAGAGACTTTATTATGGCCTTTACTCTACACAGAGTGATCATTCAGTGGTAGTTTAACGTGTTACATTGTTTAGACTTAAAATTTAGTAATATAAATTACTTTGGGCTCTTTACTTAGGGGGATAACTGGGTCCACAATGTTACAGACCCTTAGTCAAGCCTTTAGATAAACATGACCTGGATGATTCTGTACTATCTTCAATGACAACCGAAAACAATTTCAAAAGGACAGTGTTCTCGCACAATAAGATATATTTTTCATTTATATGATATATTTTGTACACTTTGCTGTAAGAAAAATAAAATAAAGCTTTGTAATAAAATACATATAGTCTCTATACCTCACACATTATCTGCTGAGGACACTGAGATACATGTCCCATGCTTATGTAGACTACAGCAAAAAGTCTACATCTAAAATGGATGTAAAATTCTGAAAGGACAGTTCGGTCCCTTAGCTGCGATGCTAACATCGATCGAGCTCAATGCTAAGCCGCTAGCTTTGTAAATTACAGAGGAATCACTAATAAAATAACCCAGCGCCTCAGAGCAGTCTCAGGTACAAGGCCTCTGTCTGTCACGATGCTTCTCCTGTGTAGAGAGAGCTGTAGAGTTGTCCCTGTGAAACAGGTGGCTAAACAAGTGAGCTCGCTGGAACTCCACGCTCGGACTTTGTTTACGAGTAGCGCTGCAGGTGCAGCGTCGAAGTCAGATGACTCAGGCCTGTCAATCACAGACCCAGACCCCTCCCACCCCTCCCGCGCGCCCCTTAGTCCTCTAGGCAACGCCCCTTTTCTGTTAATATTTTCAAATCTGAGGCTCTGAGGCTGAGGCTCTTGAAGGGGGGTTAGTAACTCTTTAAACAAAGTTTACTGCGGTCTCTTGGTGCGTCACTGCAGAAGTGCAACAAACATGTGTTTTCCACGTCGCGTCTGGATTCAGCAGATCCCAATCATGGCACAAGTGACTTCTTGATGTCAACTTCGGACCATTTGTTAGATAGCACGCAACCATAAGCCTCATCTATTCTTCTTCTGCCTGTATGTCATAACATCTAAACCCATGTTTGTTGGTCCTATTTGTGCAATCAACAACGCAACACGATGGCACGTCGGTGCTAGTGCATTACGGTTTTCCAGTTGTTTTGCACCGAGCCTGTGCTCACATACACCTAATTTAGTCTGCATACGTCATATGAAACGTCTATCATCACCCCGTTTCCATGCGGCTCCTGATTCAGCGCAAACTCTCTATATGTTTTACTTTATAAATTAAGGGATTTGTGGTAAGTCTGGTTGTAATTATATTTTCTATGGAGCAATAAATACAATGCATTTTCCAGTTTGGCTTTTCTTACCTCCACAGTCTGGATCCTCTTTAATCCTTCTGTAAAAGAACAAAAGGTTTAAAACATTTAATATATTGTAGTTTGTATTTGGATTACAACAAATTTGTGTAATAATGATGATAATAATAATAATAGTGGAAAACAGAAATCAGGGGAAAGTTTAGTCATTACGACATGCCGTAAAGCAAGGATTAGGAGTAAAGTGCGCATGCGCCATGTACGGACTAAACAAAATGGCTGTTTCTCAATACTCAAGAATACAAGTCCATACTTCCCATGTGCTCAGCAAGTACGCACTTGCTGAGCACATGGGAAGTATGGACTTGGGGAGCACGCAGAACAGTTTAAAGTATTGGAACAGTGCTCACGTACTCGGGGCTGTCAACACACAACTGAGCTGTTACTTTAACCTGCGTGCCGCCGCAAAGCCTTGTGTGATACAGTCCGGGCGGTCTGAAGTGGGCGTGGTCAGGCAGCCACATCATGATGGGTACAGAATATCTGATAAATACAAGCATTAAGACAATACTTGGTGTGGCGCTGTAGTGTAGGAGTAGTAGTAGTTTGGAATTTGAGTGATTAGTTACATTAACATTGTAGCAGTGCCGAAAATAAATAAAGTAACAAAAAAGTAACAAAAACTCAAAAGGAGTAGGCCGAAGCAAGAAAGCGTATAAGTGCCTTCCCCATATTCAAAATTAATTTACATTCCGGTTACAGTGATACATCATCTCGTACAATATAACACTTTACATTACAAATTCCTGGATTACCAATTACAATTGTCCACATTGACTTTACATGCAGTGTAAAAGACACCAACGCGCTCATATGGTAAGACTGAAGCCTTTATTACCTTTTATCTCAATGTCAGTACAGTTATCATGAACATCACACACAACTTTCGTAGCAATCCTTTCCTCTTCCTGTCGACTTCAGGGGGAGACAGCAGGTCCACAACAGCTAATTGGCCATGTTGAACTGGAACACCGGTGCCCTGACCTTGTGACGATGTGATGTTTACATTTTGCGTGACCTCGGCACATGGATATTTCATAAAATATCGTAGCTAGCTGTGCGCCACCATGGCCAATTAGCTGTTGTGGACCTGCTGTCTCCCCTGAAGTCGACAGGAACAGGAAAGGATTGCTACAAAAATTGTTTGTGATGTTCATGATAACTGTACTGACATTGAGATAAAAGGTAATAAAGGCTTCAGTCTTACCATATGAGTGCGTTGGTGTCTTTTACACTACACGCAATGAATAATAATTAAAAGAATAATCACTCTCTCAACCAGTCTCGAACTCACTCCACGTGTTCGAAAAAGGTGTGCTTCAGGACACCTGCGCTAACCCCTACACTACAGCGCCACACCAAGTATTGTCTTAATGCTTGTATTTATCAGATATTCTGTACCCATCACAGTAAGCCATGCCATTCCATCGGCCATGTCAAAATGTGACAGTCACCAATTGACGTGGGATGTTATTAATTGTACGACGAGGCTGCGTCCTTTCCTCATCCTGTTAATGCATATACTGTATGTGCGCCTGACATCGCTGGTGACACTGTTTGCAGCATTTGGCTGTCGGTAGAGATTTTACGATCTAAAAGCCACAAAATAGCATAAACTCTAATCAACATGGTGGCCTATGCACCCATTTGACCACAGCGTGTCGCTGTTGTACTACAAACTGTTGGCAATGGAATCTAGCCTATTTGTGCAGATGACTTTTTAACAAGAGGCCCCATACAAGCATAGTCTCCTCATTGACATCAAACCTATTTAGACGAATCCTGAATAGGCGTAAAGTTCGCTCTGCATTTATGGCGCAATCTTTTCAGCTCTGCTCCGTCGAAATTCGAACAGCGACACGCTGTGGTCAAATGGGTGCATAGGCCACCAATGAAACGTAATAAAAGAAAATCAGATCAAAATGATGAAATGAAACACTTTGTTTGCGGTTCAGACGGAGCTGCTCCCAGTCCGTGTGTGATAAAGTCCCTGATAAAGGCACAAAGGCCTCGTGTTGTTGTGGACAGTCCGCTGGGCGCAGGGTTGTAGCTGAGAGAGTCCTGTCTTGGCTCTAAACTCACCTGTTTTCCACCTCCGCGGGCTCCCACAGCTCCTGCTCCTCCTTCAGCTTCACTTCTGCCATGTTTCACTGCGCTCTGTCCGCTTTAAGGCGAAGCTTTGAGGAAAAGAGTGTCTCACTTCTGTTCAGAGCTAACGCTAACACAGCAGCACAACACAGCGCTCACTTCCGGGGTCTGAGCAGGGTTGCCAGGTCCAAGAGGTAAAACTAGCTCAATGTCCTCTCAAACGCCGCCAAAAATATGCAGAACAGCGCAAATTCAACAGTCACCATTTTCAATCAATTTTGACAAAAACGTTTTTTAATTGTAAATGTTTTTTCTGGTTACTGAATTGTTTGTTATACATAAATATACATTTTCCTCTATCTTCTATCTCCCTTGGCATCCGTGTTGGGCAGTAAAGGATTACAATCTAATCCAGTGGTTTTCTATTGAGGTATTACGTGTCACAAGAGATACGCCCCGCCTGTTGTCTGTGATTTATATCTGGATTCAATGAAGCACACTATACCTAATATCCCTGCTAGTTTTAAATCTCAATGTGATCGTTCCATAACAAGAACAAAACTGAAAATGCCGGCTGACGCTTTACAAAAAGGAAAATCCCCGGGATGTGATGGGCTTTCTGTGGATTTTTACATCAAGTTCTGGGAACTGATTGAAAAACCTCTATTTGATGCACTGAATCAGTGCATATCTTTTTTTTGTATAATTTATATTTGATTGAGATTTTCTTTTATATTAATATGACCGCAAGGTCAGAAACAGTCGAGGTGTCACAAAAGTCATACACAATGAAGTGCAAATCACAAAACTCCTTCCCCCACCCCTCCCTCCCTTCCCTCCCATCCCTCCCCCCAATCATACACTCAATACACACTGTTACAGGCAAAGCAGACATTGTAGGCCACAGAATACCTGGGCATTCTGCAGAGTGTACCATCGTCCACCAGGCCTGCACAACATATGCCGTATGGCAACGATGACAACAATTGACATTGCCCTCATCGTTATCACCGCCATAAACACAATAGATATTGTGTAAAAAAAATTGTAATTGATGCTGCAATAAGAAAAACAAAAATAAATAATATAAAATAGAACAAAAACACAACACACACAAAGACAAAAAAAAATACAAAGATAAACCAGAACATTAAACTTTTAACCCCCGCTTCAGACAAGCGTACCATCTCCAGTTTGGCTTCACCCCAAACCAAAAACCTCTATAAAAAAAATAAAATAATTAAAAAAATAATAATAATAATTTAAAAAAGGGGGTGCCAAGACAGCAACAAAAACGAGACAATAAAAACAAAATAAAAACGCAACAAAAAAGTGCCAAAAATAAATTAAAAAGAGATTTCAAAATAAAAAAGTCAATAACTATTAAAAATGCATATGTCAAAAAGGTGACGACAACGCAACAACAAAACACTAGCCTAAGGTAGGGGCCAAGAGGTTTAGGGAAAACAAACAGGGAAAAAACCTAATCCAAAAATAGATAAAAAATAAAATAAATAACTAACCTAAAAAAAAAAAAAAAGCCAACAGCGATTACATCAGAACATCACATTTGCAGTTAAGATTGTATCGATGTCCATATTTGCCAAAACATATCTTGTTTCTCATTCATCTCAATTGTTAATTTTTCTAATGGGATAATCGAAGATATCTGAGCTAACCACATGTCCATTGTAGGTACTAGAGAAGATGACCATTTTAAAAGAACACATTTTCTTGCCAGTGACAAGAGAACGATTAACAAAGACTCGGTAGCCCTATCAAAAAGATGATCGGGGCATTTAACAAATATAATGATGGTGACATAACAAATGAAATTTTTGTGATCTCCTGGATTACATGATGTACAGTACATCTTTCCAAAATCGGTTGATACATTCACATTCCCAGAACAGATGCATCAAAGTGCCTTTTTGTTTTTTACATTTATAGCAAAGGTCGGAATAGTCATTGAACATTTTCTGGAGACGTACAGGTGTATAATAAAATTTATGAATTAGTTTAAATTTCTGTTCTTGAATTGATAACGAAGTGCATTTTGGGAATATTTTCTTACACATTTCAGACCACTCTTTTAGACTAAAGGTTATCCCCAAATCATGTTCCCATGACTGCTTTAGTGAGTCAAAATCATTAGAACTTTGTTCTGACAAAATGGCATAAAACTCAGACATCTTTCCCTTTAATGATCTAGCTGAGATCATTGCGTATTCCAACTTGGACAGACATAGTCTAAGCTTTTCTTCCTTTAACAGAGTTTATATAATTTCGAATTTGGAGGTATTTATAAAAATCTCTAGTTGGAATACTGAGTTCATTCCTCAATTGATCAAAGGATTTTATGATATTTGTTGAAAACAGGCCTGCAAAGTTGGTGATGCCATTTGATACCCAATTTGAAAGACCGATACTTCTTATTTGCTCAGAGATATCAGGATTTGAACATAAGGGGGATTGTAAAGATAGAGTTAACGGGATATTTAAATGTTTCTTCACATCCTTCCACACCAACCATGTGTTGTAAATTACCATATTTTTCCTTATTTTTCCAACTTTTGTTATATTATTGATAAAAGGGAAATTCCAATTTCAAAGGGCTACATATAGAGGATTCCAGTTCAACGATTGTGTTGTCTTTTCGGTTTCATAAACCAGGCTCACTCTGAGTCTGGCTCAGTTACTATGGAAATATAGTCAGAGAACTTAGCCTGATCCGGACCAGGCTAAGAGCAGACTGAGCACAAGCTATGTTTCTTCTTCGTGGAATCCAACACCAATGGGCAATGTAAATGACACAAGCAGGGTATTAGCGCCATCATCTGGCCAAAATGTATGTTGGCCTCAAAAATGTGAAAAAGAATACATGACATCACAAAATCAATTACTTTATGCCAGTGGTTCCCAAAGTGGGGTCCGGGGCCCCCTGGGGGGCCTTGGAGACACTATAGGGGGGCCCCAAAAAGCTTGTCTAGAAAACAAGTACATTGAAAAATATTTTAGAAGGAAAAATATATTTATTTGCTAAAATGTATTACTTGAAACCAGTTTTAAACTCCACTCATTACTAGATGTTGCTTTTTATGTAATTTTAGCTGTAAAACAATAAGAAAATTCCAATGAATAGGATAAATTATTTTCAATTGGGGGCCCCGAGAAAATTTTGGATCGACAAGGGGGCCGCGATGTTCCGGACTTTGGGAATGGCTGCTTTATGCAATAAATTATAAATATACACCAACATTGTCTTTGTCTCTCATCTGTGAAATACAAAGTTGTGTGACATATTAATGACATTGTGTGTCATCAAAAAGCTTGTCCAATAAAAGGAACTTTAGCCCACAGGACCAGTGCTTGATTTGTAAATTAGTAGTTACACTTTTGGTTTGATGTGATGGATTCAGGGAACAGGCCAAAACATTTGCCGGAACACTCTCATTAAACACCATTATATCAGATCAAATCTTTGCTGGATCCTTTACCCTGAAAAACTGAAAATTGGGGGAATGCGTTCCCCCAAACGGGGGATCAAATTTAGCACAGCACAGGAGCCACCCTCATGACCTGTGTCCTGTGTCAACAGTGTTTTTTTTTTTTTTTCTATCATGTGTTTAAACTCCTGGGAAAAATAGAAAAGTGTTTAAATTCATAAGCGCCAATTTATGTTCTTCCCAGTGGGTGCCCAGTCCAAAAAAATAATAAGTCGAGGCTGAGATTGATCTCGCAACCTCGTGGATGGGAGCCCTGCGCTCTACCTATGGAGCTAACGTATCGGAACAAAGCTGGTGGCCTGTGAAGTATGCTGCGCGTTCACGCTTGGCCATGATTTCTCAGTGAACTCTGTGATCGTTAGTGTGGTCTGCTTATGTACATGGCAGGTGCTAATTAGTTGAACCTGACTTGAATTAGTGAGATTGGCCAAGCTCGGTGCCCCTTTGGTGAAACCCAGTAATCGCAGCTTCAATTGTTGTGCCTCAGGTAAGCCAGAATTTGGAGCCTAAGCCTAGCTTTACTGAGCGAGTTTTATGAAATAGCCCTCTGGAGCGCCAAACTACTATTTAGGGCATGGATTGTTTCCTCAGTTTTTATTCGTTTAGAGATTTTTACCACAGTGTCTTTTGTTTTTTTTGAGACTACAGTCATACAAAATAAAAACAGGTAAGTGGTCAATACAAAATAAAAACAGGTAAGTGGTCAGTGATAACACATATAAATAGGCCACTTGTGATTTGATTCCCCGTGATGTTAGTAAAAATGTTGTCAATGATTGTGGCACTATGTGACGTTATTCTGCTCGGGTTTTGTTATAGTTGGATACAGAGACAAGCTGTACATTGTGTCAGTGAAGTCATCAACGGTTTTTAGCTTGGTTGGATTTACAAAATCAATGTTAAAATAACCACAGATAAATATGTTTTTTGGTACACAGTGGAAAACAATTTACCCATCCACTCATTGAAAGTTTCTATACTTGAACCAGGTGCCCGGTACACACAACTCATGAAGATATTAGTCTTTTTTATCATTTAGAATTTCTACTGTTAAGCATTCAAACAATCCATTCACAGCTATGGTCATATTTGTTAAAACATTACATTTAACAAATTTATGAATGTACAAAGCAAAGTTAAATAACTGTTCAAAAAAGAATTCACAATTTAGGAAGCCGCTGTATTCTGTAGCTAATCTGTCTATCAATTTCATAAGGGTCAATACCCCTAAGTAACTGCAACTGCATTATATGATTATATCGTGATCGGTCTGTTTCACCAGGTCCGTTTTTATAAGCCACACTGTCAAACTGTGTTTGCCATCATATTCTGCAATCAAATTCACAGTATATAAAAAAAACACAACAGCATTTGAGCTGTAATTAACGTTATTCGAGTTCGAGGCCTCCAGCATGGTGGACGCGGCACTTCCGGTCATACATTTTCCGGTGCGTGAAATACCTCAATTGGCTGTGGCGGTTCCAACAAATTTTCTTTGGGGGGGTCTCACTTATTTAAACAAGGGGTTAACGATGGGGGAATCATTGAACAAGGTTTAGTGCAATCTGGTGAATTTGAGGTGACCATATTTCATTTCATGAGTGTTATTATTGACCTTATTCCACCATGAATTGTGCCCACCCCTTCTCTCCAATTAGTTCACATAGGACGAGAGAAGTCGAGATAAAATCAGTTCTTGTGTCTATGAACTCACAATTATATTTTTCCACCTTGCAATTTTTGCAGCATGTAGGCTTGTCTTTTGTTGCACAAGTGGGACGTTTTGGCACGGTGCACTACAAGTTCATTGTGCTGATCATTTGACTGTTTTACTGTTGTGTGAGTCCTCGTGTCGTTTCAGGTTACCACTTTGTGAAAAACTCTTTCCACAAACTGAACACCTGAAAGGTTTATCTCCTGTGTGAACCCTCATGTGTGATATAAGACCACCATTATGTGAAAAACTCTTTCCACAAACTGCACACCTGAAAGGTTTATCTCCTGTGTGAACCCTCATGTGTGATATAAGACCACCATTTTGTGAAAAACTCTTTCCACAAACAGTACACCTGAAAGGTTTCTCTCCTGTGTGAACCCTCATGTGTGTTTTCAGAGAACTTTTTAGTGAAAAATTCTTTCCACAAACCGCACACATAAATGGTGTCTCTCCTGAGTGAGTCATCATATGTGACTTAAGATCACAATTTTCTGAAAAACTCTTTTCACAAACAGAACACTTGCATAGTTTCTCTCTTGTGTGAGTCCTCATGTGCGATTTCAGATAACTTTTTAGTGAAAAATCCTTTCCACAAATTGAACACATAAATGGTTTCTCTCCTGTGTGAATCCTCGTGTGTTCTTTTAGGTGACTATTTTGTGAAAAAGTCTTTCCACAAACAGAACACCTAAATAATTTCTCTCCTGTGTGAGTCCTCATGTGTTTTTTAAGATTACTATTTAGTGAACAAGTCATTGCACAGATAGAACACCTAAATGGTTTCTCATCTGTGTGAGTTCTCATGTGTGTTTTAAGTTTATTATTTTGTGAAAAACTCTTCTCACAAACAGAACACCTGAAAGGCTTTTCTCCTGTGTGACTTCTCATGTGTCTGCTCAGATGACCATTTCGTGAAAAACTTGTTGCACAGACAGAACACCTGAATGGTTTCTCATTTGTGTGAGTCCTCATGTGTGTTCTCAGATGACCATTTTGTAAGAAACACTTTCCACAAACTGCACACATGAAAGGCCTTTCTCCTGTGTGAAGTTTCATGTGTCTTCTCAGGTTACCATTTAGTGAAAAACGTATTGCACAGACAGAACACCTGAATGGTTTCTCATTTGTGTGAGTCCGCATGTGGTTTTTAAGCTTAACATTGTGTACAAAAGTCTGTCCACAAACTGAACAACTAAATGGCTTCTCTCCTGTGTGAATCTTTACATGCCTCCTTAATTGGGAATGAGTTGAGAACCCTTTCCCACACTGAGAGCATTTGTGCGGTTTGTCTGGACCTCCATCTCCACTCACATTGTTCCCATGAGCCGGCTCCTGCAGCTGTTCAGTCTGTGTTTGTGGAGTGGGACTTTCAGCTGAAGTCCAGTCTGCAGAGTCGTCAGTGTCAGAGGAATTCTCTGCTTCTGGTCCGTCTCTGTCCTCTCTCTTCTCCTCTTTCACTGTTTCATGAAGCAGAGACTCTTCTTTCTCACTCCTCACAGAGACAATGACTGGGAACACTTGGATCGACTCCTCTTTGATTTGAATCTCCTTTGGTTCCTCTTTAATCTGGACTGGACTGAGAGCAGCCTCACCTGGACTCTGAACACCTGCAGCGAGAGACAGACACCATAAACACTTGATCACCTAAATGACAAATCTTTAAAGCAACAACTCAACAACAGTCCCTGAGAAAGACAAAGATAAAACAAACCCTAAAAATATAGTTTCTCAGTTCCAGAATAGAGGGAGGGCCTGGGGTGGCACTGGCTTTGACTGACAACCCCCAGGTCCAAACGTAGCCAGAATCATTGTGAGCATAAAGGCCTGTTCACATCAACCCGATAATTGCCAGTCGTTCCTGGTTGGGCAGGTTTTGTGTGTTTGGTGTGGACAGGACCGTTGGTCGTAGACGGCGTCTACGTCTGTGGACGTCAAATAAGCCCGTTTTGGCCGATTGCGTTTGTCTCTCGTCGTCGCACTAGGAGCACTGTGATTGGCGAATCAGCTGGATATCAGAAGGAGAGCTTTTCGACAGTGTTTTTGAACTATTAAACTAAAAAAACAAAACTATTAAAGATTAAACAGTGCGTCAGTTTGGTGTGAATCCTCCTTAAGGGGCTCCAAGAACTCAAACTCCAAGAAAACGTAGCAATAATATCCTATAATTTTATATTTTTTAGGTCAGATATTTTTTAGGTCCGATAGCAATATAAAAGGTGTTGGCCGATAGCAGATATATAGGCCGATATTTGAAGTAATTCATTTGATATAATTTTTTTCTTAATCTCTCAAATAGTCCATAGTGAAACATTGATTATTATAGTAAATGTTTCAATTATAGAAATGGGACATTTTTAGCAGCAAGTTTTATTTTTTTTTATTTTTAGAAACATCAATTATTTCCAATAAAATATATAAACCTGGGTTGTGCAGACTGTTAAGTATTCAAGTATGTATGTATGCTTGATATTTTGTATAATGAAATAATATTTTTAAGCTCACCATTCAATCACAAGAAATTGTCATGTGGTTCAACGGCAATATTAATATCCCTGTATAGTATAGGCTGCATTTTATTTATGTCAGGAAAAATGTGAGACTGCAGGATAAATGTATCTAAACCAAACATGATCTGAACAGAGTCATGGAACAAGAATTTTGCAACAGAAATGCGTTAAAACTCATGCGTAAAAGTCTCAGAGGAGAACGACTTATTCAGAGCGTCATCTGCTCCTCAATAACAAGGCTCTTATCACACTAATACAAATGTAAATCGGAGCTTATTATTTGCATTTGCTCAATTTTAACGTAATGTTTAAGAAACAGCAGGTGAACGGGACAATATTTAGAAGTTTGCGTCAGAGCTTCAAAAACGATGCTGCTCCACGCGCCGCCCGGTTCATGTGCTCGTATAGCCTCATACCTCCGTGCCGCTTTCTCGCTCTCTCTCTCCTCCTTCGTGAACATCCAAGAGGCGTCAGGCGATGGAATAGAGAAAAGAGAGAGAAAAAGAAAGAGAGATGAAGAGAGAGAGAGAGAGAGAGAGAGAGAGAGAGAGAGAGAGAGAGAGAGAGAGAGAGAGAGAGAGAAGAGAGAGAGAGAGAGAGAGAGAGAGAGAGAGAGAGAGAGAGAGAGAGAGAGAGAGAGAGAGAGAGAGAGAGAGAGAGAGAGAGAGAGAGAGAGAGAGAGAGAGAGAGAGAGAGAGAGAGAGAGAGAGAGAGAGAGAGAGAGACTAAACACAGGGGGGTAGGCTACTTAAACTAGCGTGCATATTAGCTATATTCGATATTTAATTTACAGTGCAATCCCAACAAAGTACAAGGCCCACAGAAGATCAGCGCGTGTTTCTGACAGGAGGGGGCGTGGCATCACGATGGTTGCTCTCCATCGTGATGTTGCTCGTCCATCGTCCCAACCCTAAAATGAAGTTTGATTGATTGTAATTAGGTATTTTGTAGCATTTATTTTGTGTGTGAAATGTGGCTCATTTTATGCATGTTAGTGTTTGGCCACAGAGTTTCCCTGCTCAGACTGAAGCAGGATCCCGACGAATTAGTTATTTTGACTTAATCCAGCTGCTCGTCTTGTTCCTTAAACAAAGTTTACTGCGGTCTCTTGGTGCGTCACTGCAGAAGTGCAACAAACATGTGTTTTCCACGTCGCGTCTGGATTCAGCAGATCCCAATCATGGCACAAGTGACTTCTTGATGTCAACTTCGGACCATTTGTTAGATAGCACGCAACCATAAGCCTCATCTATTCTTCTTCTGTCTGTATGTTATAACATTTAAGCCCATGATTGTTGGTCCTATTTGTGCAATCAACAACGCAACACGATGGCACGGCGGTGCTAGTGCAATACGGTTTACCAGTTGTTTTGCACCGGGCCTGCGCTCACATACACCTAATTTAGTCTGCATACGTCATATGAAATGTCTATTATCACCCTGTTTCTATGCGGCTCCTGATTCAGCACAAACTCTCTATATGTTTTACTTTATAAATTAAGGGATTTGTGGTAAGTCTGGTTGTAATTATATTTTCTATGGAGCAATAAATAAAATGCATTTTCCAGTTTGGCTTTTCTTACCTCCACAGTCTGGATCCTCTTTGATCCTTCTGTAAAAGAACAAAAGGTTTAAACATTTTTATATATTGTAGTTTGTATTTGGATTACAACAAATTTGTGTAATAATAATAATAATAATAATAATAATAATAGTGAAAAACCGAAATCAGGGAAAGGTTTAGTCATTACGACATGCCGTAAAGCAAGGATTAGGAGTAAAGTGCGCATGCGCCATGTACGGACTAAACAAAATGGCCGTTTCTCAATACTCAAGAACAAAAGTACGTTCTCGTGTGCTCGGCAAGTACGTACTTGCTGAGCACATGGGAAGTATGGACTTGGGGAGAACGGGAGCATGCAGAACAGTTAAACGTATTGGAACAGTGCTCACGTACTCGGGGCTGTCAACACACAGCTGAGCTGTTACTTTAACCTGCGTGCCGCCGCAAAGCCTTCTGGGATACGGTCCGGGCCGAGAACACAGCGAGTCTGCTCTGATGCAAACTCGGGCTGTTTCCCAAAGCCAAGGTACCTCGCCTTGCCTTGGTCTGAAGTGGGCGTGGTCAGGCAGCCACATCATCATCACTCCAAGTGCTGTTCCAATGTTCAAGTCGTCTGGAGGCATGTGTCCTCCCTTTGGTTAGCATGTGGCTAATATACCCAGGATACATCAGTGTAGCCTTCGCTGCCTTGCTCAAGCCAGCCAGCCAGCCGGCCGGGACGGACGGACGGACGGTGCTGGCTTGTGTGACTTATTAAAGCATTTAAATTCCCCTTTTTAACAGAAAGAAATTGTGTTCATGTTACTTGAACCGGTAGTCTTTAAAAAAAAGGCAATGTTTTTGTCAAAATTTGGTCAAATAATTAATATTATTATATTGTCGACTAAACTCAAAGCCTGTCACACTGGCTGTGTCTCTGGAAGAACTGTAATGAATAATTGTTTGTACACAGATGATTTAGTCGTGTTTAGTCCAAGTACGGCTGGTCTACAGCAGCTCCTCAATATCTGCCATTATGAAACTATAATGTTATGGTTGTTACACTGTATACTGACTTAAAAAAAAAAAAGAAGTTAAATATGAATGTGGCTAGTTATGCATAACTCGGATTATTGCAAGTTGTTGATTTATTTCTTTAAGGAAATAGTATTTGCTTAAGGGGGGAGGAATGTAATAGATGGGAGTGTTATGTTACCACTGACCTATAGAGGGCATTGTTGGTTAAGCTAGACATGCACAAGGCTCGAGTGAGAGCAGTATGTTGGTTTCTGTAGCTGCATTAAATGTTCATTAAAACCTCAAGTATCCTCCATCTGGTGTCTGTACCTCCTTAAATGACAAGGATATTACAGAAACGTAATAAAAGAAAATCAGATCAAGATGATGAAATGAAACGGTTTGTCAGCGGTTCAGACGGAGCTGGTTCCAGTTTGTGTGGAGTCCGTGTGTGATAAAGTCCCTGATAAAGGCACAAAGGCCTCGTGTTGTTGTGGACAGTCCGCTGGGCGCAGGGTTGTAGCTGAGAGAGTCCTGTCTTGGCTTTAAACTCACCTGTTTTCCACCTCCGCGGGCTCCCACAGCTCCTGCTCCTCCTTCAGCTTCACTTCTGCCATGTTTCACTGCGCTCTGTCCACTTTAAGGCGAAGCTTTGGGGAAAAGAGTGTCTCACTTCTGTTCAGAGCTAACGCTAACACAGCAGCACAACACAGCACTCACTTCCGGGGTCTGAGGAGGGTTGCCAGGTCCAAGAGGTAAAACTAGCTCAATGTCCTCTCAATCGTCGCCAAACATATGCAGAACAACGCAAATTTAACAGTCGCCATTTTCAATCCATTTGGACAAAAACGTTTTTTAATTGTATATTTTTTTCTGGTTACTGAATTGTTTGTTATACATGAATAATAATCTATCTATCTATCTATCTATCTATCTATCTATCTATCTATCTATCTATCTATCTATCTACCTTCAATATTGCGATTGCGATTAAATATGCGATTATTGTTGCAAGGTCCTCTTATGTATTTTTCACCTAGCACAAGCAATAAATCAGTCTGTTTCATAACAAACAATATTAGATTAATTTGAAGTGAAAATTGCAACAATAAAGCGAACAAAATTGTTGCCTGACCTATTCAAAATTTGTGAACATGTGGACTGCATTTTTAAACTGTCTGAACTTAACAGTACAGTCTATAAATAAAAGATAAATGATATATATATATATATATATATATATATATATATATATATATATATATATATATATATATATATATAGAGAGAGAGAGAGAGAGAGAGAGAGAGAGAGAGAGAGAGAGAGAGAGAGAGAGAGATAGATATATAAAAAAAAAAGATCAAACTCACTGATCCAGTCAGTAACATCACCCATACTAAAGTGCAGGAAAAGTAAGGACAAACGTCTGCTTTAACTAGTTGGAAAAGTTTTAGGAAATCAAACTCCCAATTAATACATTGATACATGATTTGCTACCTTGTAAATATTAAATGTAATGTTATTATTTTTATTTTGGGGTGGGCGCTTATAAGCCTTTGGCTTCAGCCCACTCCCTTTGGGCAGGTTAACTGCTCAAACAAATAAATAAACTAAACTAAACTAAATACAAAATAAACTATTGATTATTTCGGCCAATCAAATCCCGGTCTGAGCTGCGACTCGTAGTTGCTTCAGATGCGCGTTATTGATGGACACGGAGAGGCCAGATGGAGCACACGCCAAAACACAGTGGAATTAGGAGCAGCATTTTGGTTTTGGGATGTAACTTTGGACAATATGAAGAAAGAGAACATTGACGAAAGGAGACATGAGGTGCCAAACACAGACACTTTACTTTCTCTTTGACTCGCAGCCATTTAGTGACATTTCAGCTTAAACAGCACATTTCCTCAGCAAAATAAGACATGACACAGACTCCTGCCTCGGATCGTAGTTTCCAACACTTTTCATACAGCAGTTTAGTGTTTATATCTAGCGTCTGTACTACCTATGGGAGCGCATATGCGGTAGATGCAAAGGTAAATAGAGGCACATGGCACATCGCCTCCGCGGATACTTTATGGTCATGAACCGTCATTATGCTTTTGAGATAAGTTCTTTATCCACAACATTCCCAAACATAGGCCTCATAAACTGAGCCACAAACGAATCTTTACTCTTTACAAGCAACACAGGCTCACCTGGCTATATCTCTGTGAAGGCGGAGACGTGTGAATCCGGAGGTGAGGGAATTTCTGTGGTCATCAGAGCGTGTAGTAGCAGCGAGAGAATGGCATGATGAGCGCTGCGGCTAACGCAATGCTAACGGAGAAGAAAGCAATAGTCCTTCGCGGTGGCTGCATGATAAACGCTGATATTTTCACTGTGCATCCACAATCTACCGCAAACCTTAGCTAGACTGTGACGTAAACAAAAGCACGCGGCGGAGCGGACTTTGCTGCCATATCTCGCTGCTCCATTCACTTCCCAAATCGCGTGCCCTGCGATTACGAAATCGCGTTGTGTCATATCGCGATAAAATTGCAAATGCAATTAATCGTTCAGCCCTAATATATATATATATATATTAATATATATATATATATATAGATATATATATATATACTCAACTCAACCGGCGAAAGTGTACGCTCACTAGCAGAGCAGACCCACCAAGGCTGGAAACTGAACAGTACTGGAAAGGCATATGGGAGGAGGAGGCAGCACACAACAGTGATGCACAGTGGCTGGTGGCTCTGAGAGAGGACCACAGCAACCTCCCTGAACAGAATCCAGTTACCATCACAGTGACAGACATCCAAGAAAGAGTCTCAGGTATGAAAAACTGGACAGCACCAGGCCCTGACATGATACACACCTACTGGCTAAAGAAACTCACGGCACTCCATGAGCGCTTGGCAGCACAAATGACTGCAGAACCCGACACACTAACCTGAGCACTGCCTGGATTGATTACAAGAAAGCCTACGACATTGCAAACTCGATGAGGTTGTGGAAAACAGCCCTTGAGGCCAATGGCAAGCCACTTGCACAAGTCTCCATCAAATGTGGCATATACCAAGGAGACGCCCTGTCCCCACTGCTGTTCTGCATAGGTCTGAACCCCCTCAGCCAAATAATCAACCAGACTGGCTATGGATACCGACTCAGGAACGGGGCCACCATCAGTCACCTCCTCTACATGGATGACATCAAACTGTACGCTAAGAATGAGCGAGACATCGACTCACTGATCCATACCACCCGGATATACAGTGCAGACATTGGGATGTCATTCGGACTAGAGAAGTGTGGTCGGATGGTGACTAAGAGAGGGAAGGTAGTCCACACAGAAGGGGTCTCACTCCCAGAAGGAACAATAGCAGACATTGAGGACAGTTACAAATACCTCGGAATCCCACAAGCAAATGGCAACCTCGAAGAGGTGACAAGGAAAGCGGCTACGGCCAAATACCTCCAACGAGTAAGGCAGGTCCTAAGAAGCCAGCTCAATGGCAAGACCAAGTCCCGGGCAATAAACAGCTACGCCCTGCCAGTAATCAGATACCCTGCAGGAATAATAAGCTGGCCAAAGGATGAGATACAGACCACAGATGTTAAGACACGAAAGCTCCTAACCATGCATGGAGGGTTCCAAGTGTTTCCAGTCATTGTCTCTGTGAGGAGTGAGACAGAAGAGTCTCTGCTTCATGAAACAATCTCTTTAGCTTACATGATTCTGAAGTCATACCATGCCAAGGTGGTGCTAGATGCTATGACAATAACAAACATGGACAAGCAATATGACAAACTTAGCTTTGTAGTTAAATAACTATTAAAAAAATAATTCACAATTTAGGAAGCCGCTGCATTTTGTAGCTACCCAAGTTTATCAATTACATAAGGGTCAATTCCCCCAAGTAACTGCAACTTCATTATATGATCATTATATCATGATCGGTCTGTTTCACCAAGTCCGTTTTTATAAGCCACACTTGTCAAACTGTTTTTGCCATCGTATTCTGCAATCAAATGCACAGTATACAAGAAAACACATCAGCATTAGATAGATAGATAGATAGATAGATAGATAGATAGATAGATAGATAGATAGATAGATAGATAGATACTTTATTGATCTCACTGAGCACCCACAGGACAGAGACACCACACCTCCACCTGAGCACCTACACAGCCACAGCCTATCACTGCTCCCGAGGCAGAGGGCCCCTTCAGAGGAAACACTGGGAGAGCCTAAAAATATAACAAACCATCTAAAAACACTCATAAGAGTTTAAAATCCAGAAGTAAAGACAATTAAGGAAGCTACAACTAAATGTATTAAAAAAAAATACTAACATAAATAATTAGGACTAAAAAATAGATATCAATTAAAAGCTAAGCTAAAAAGCTTATTAAGCATCACTGAATCGGGCTTTGGTATATGAACACCCCATAAACCCTGTGCTGTCAGTAGGTGTGTTGGAATTTGCTGCATTATGTGTGTTGATGGTTCTGATTACATGTTGTGTTGCTCTGAGAGAAGGTGCGTTGTTTGTGAATTACTGAAAGGATTGATTTGGGTGGATTGATTGCAGCAATCTGAATCTGAAAACTAAGAAGAGAAAACCCTTCAGCAGTGGAAGCAGTGAGTATGTTGAGTGTATTTGTAATTTTGGCTAAATTATTATTTGCTTGTTTTTCTGAGTTTTCCATAATGTCCACCAATTTCTTCTTTATGCATTGGTCCTCTTCTACTGCATTAAGCCACTGGGTCTCAGATGGAAGCTTCCTCTTCAGACGGTCATGCCGGTGTCCCTTCAGTTTTGCCTAAATAAAAAAGTTACAAAAGGAAATTGTGTAAAACTGTTTAATTTTATTATGACCTGTTTTACCAGCAAGTTAACTGTTTTCATTTTACAAACACTGCTAAAGAAAACTTATAATTAACCAATACAAACACATACCTAAAGCAGCTCTCTCCTCTGTTTTACAGTGGGTGCCACACTCTCCTGCTCAGTGTCTGACGCGGCATTAGATTACTCTGTAGTGGACGTAGAAGGAGTGGGAACAGGGAAGCAATGGGCCTGGGACCCACCCCATATTTGTTCACACAACTCGAAGTAAAGGAAAATGACTCTGCCATACCCGCACTTGCATCCGCTGTCAACTGCCTGGCAATATTTGCTCCTGATAGCCTTAATTTTTGTTAGCCTGGCTAATGCCAGACTGCTGTGTGCACTCGAATCTTTTCGAACTTGACAATAGCCTGGGGACCATGGCCGACATTTTCGCATAACCAATCACAGAACGAGGAGGGACGGCAAGACGATGACGCACTATTCGACATACGGAAGCTTGTAGTTTGTTTAGGGATAAAAAAATATATATATATTTGGGGATCGAACATGACAGCAGCAGACGCGACGCCATCTTTTGATCAAGCTTTAGATCGTGTTCTAAATAGTTTAGCTCAAAAGTTTACAGCGGGTATGTCACACGTCATCTGATACGATGATATGATTGGCTATGGCTACGTGCAGACGCATGAGAGACATTCGTAGTGCCCAATAAACGGCTATGGACAATCGTGAACCACACCTCGCCTATACGAGAAAATTAATTGGTGGTCCCCAGACTAAATATCACTTGTGATTTTAGTCTGGCGTTAGCCAAGCTAAATTTTTGTATTAAGGATAATCAGAATTAGCTCTCCGTTTCTATGGAGAAAGTCATTGGAGGTCTCTGCGGGACGCTTTCTGGACACTTTTACATTGCATTATTCATTCACTCCATACTTGGTGGTGGTAAGCTACTATTGTAGCCACCGCTCTCCTGGGGTAGACTGACGGAAGCAAGGCTACCAGTCTGCGCCATCGGACCCTCCGACCACCACCAACCACTCACTCACTCACTCACTACATTTGCTAGGCTTCCTGGTGTTACCAAGCGGTCTCCCATCTAAGTACCGACCAGGCCCTTCCCTGCTTAGCTTGCAAGGTCTGCCGGGATTGGGCAGAGCGAAGGCGGTATGGCCACATAATGCTCCACGTACTTGTTTTGGCCTCCTTGTCAGTCTCACGAACGAGCCTGGCACCGGGGCCATTTCTCAATTCTCAGAGTGCAGAGTCTGTACTTGTGAACTCCTGCACAGCAAAAATGATAGCGTATATTCAACACTATACGAGTACATCTGTCTCTGTTTCAGCGGTATTTATGTCAGTGTCTTTCCCCGTAACGCCGCTGCTCTGCTCAGCGTGTGTTTATTTATTTACCTGGCGACACATGTGTGAAGAAGCGAGTGTGTCCTTCGTCCTTACAGTTCTGTCAGGTGCCGCATCCTTCTCATTTGTTTAATTTCAATCCTGGGCCGTGTTCACAAATGCAACGTTTATCCATGTCTTTGAAAATATAAGACTTGTGTCTTATATTGGTGACTTTGGTGACTTATTTGGTCAAGTAATAACTTATGGTAACTACTGTATCTGCTTCCGGTTTGCCATTTACACAATAAAAGACACTGTGTGTTATCGCTTTAGTCACTGCAACAGAGCTCTTCACAGCTTGACGTCATGAGAGAGAGACGTCTCAGAAAGATGCAAACAGCAACAGACACGAACAACAAGCCTTTACTAAACTTAGTGTTACTATTTTACTTTTATGGTCTGGAGTTTTATTGTGTTTTTTAATGTATAGAGTTAGTTTGCTGTAGTTCTAAGTCTAGTCTAGTTCTAAGTCTATTTTTGCTGTGCTGATTATCACAAAGTTGAATAAATTAGTTTATTCATTCAATCTTTTTCTTCTTCAGTGTGTAATTTAAGTTATTTTAGTTACTATAAAAAACCGTGATAAAATTGAAATCGGGAGTTTATAATCGTGATATTCTATTTGTGTTATATCGCCCACCCCTAGTTCATCAATTTTTTTTGTCGGATATCTGTCCGAAAGTCCGCCAGTTGCGCCAAATGCGTAACGTCCCAGTAGGCGTGGCTTAGTTTGAACAAGACAGCGTGATAACGTGCTGACGTCAG